>JAJOZX010000089.1:1612500-2255027 GCA_023014485.1 Bathynomus jamesi | reverse complement strand
ACTTACCTGTATATAATGATGGATCTAAATCAGAAAGTGGCACTGGATGTGCATTTCTTTGGGATGGGGTGATTAAGGGTTTTTGCCTTCCAGAGCACTGTTCTATATTTATTGCAGAATTGTATGCTATACTACAGGCTTTAATATATATTTGTCACAACTCAGATCTTACTAAGTTTGTTGTTCGCTCTGATTCCCTTTCTTCCCTGAAAGCTATACAGTCCTCTTCTGGGCATCATCTAGTCATTCAGATTATTGAATTACTCAATCAGTATAATCTTGATGTCTTTTTATGGACTCCTGGTCATGTTGGTATCCGGGGGAATGATACTGTTGATGAAGCAGCACACATGGCTTGTAGTCTCGATGAAGTTCAGACCATCCCTTACTCTGTTGATGAATTTATGAAGCCCATTTCATATTTCATTCTCTCTGAGTGGCAACAGGAATGGTCCCGATGCAATGGACTCCTTCTTCAGATGGAACCTGTCCTTTGGAAAAGGATGCCGGAAAAGAATCGCAGGAGTGATGTCATATTGACCAGACTTAGGTTGAATTGCTCTAAACTGTCCCATAGACACTTTTTTGATGCGACTTCATTTAAAAGGTGTGGTACTTGTAATGTTCAACTCACCCCAGAACATGCGATCGTTCATTGCCCTAGTTGTAATTTTCTTAGAACTGATTTGATTAATTACTGTAATAGTAAAGGAATTTTTTTTCTCTTATGAAAGTGTTTTGGGAAATGAATTTCCATCATCCTTACTTTTGACCTTCTTAAAGAAAGCCAATTTATCTAACCTGATCTAGGTGTTTATTGTTTGCTAGTCCTTTTGTAGTAAGCTATAGTATTACTCTTTTACTAACAGGTTCCTTTTTCTTTTCCATCCTCTGTGTTGTAGAGTGGAACCCTACAACTGAAGTGGTAGAGGTCTTTTTTCATTTCCTTTTTAGTCTTGGTGCCGATAATCCAGCAGGGTTGTAGCACCTTAAACAGAAATAAAATAAATAAATTCAGACACATCTCTTACCAATTCAACATTTTCTTGATAAGCAAGTAGTTTTCGTTATGGAAAATTACACAAAAAATACAAAATATTTGCAAAAAATACAAAATATTTGCAAAAAATTTGCGGAAAAAATACAAACAAAAGATTTGCAGACCTTTAAAAAAAATTATAAACAGTGCAATACTTAATTAAGTATTGCACTGTTAATACATTATAACAAAAAAAATTTGCAAATATACAAGGTGTACATAAAGTCAGGATCTATTTTTGTGAAGCACTTTGAAATTATATGGAATTCAATCATAAAATGATAAAGTGGTAACATTTATTAAATAATTAAGAGTAGGATTCGACGTGACACCCATCAGTATCCCTGCACAGCTCAAATCGTTCCGCAGCATTTCTAAACACATTCTGGAGTATTTGCGGGGTTATGTTATCTGCAGCAGTTCGTATACGTGTACGTACGTTTTCAAGACTCGTAATCTTCGTCTGATAGACGTGCGATTTGATAAAGCCCCATGCAAAGAAATCTAAAGGGGTTAAATCTGGTGATCTCTCTGGCCAAGGTCTGTTGCTTCCGCGTCCGATCCAGCGATTTGGAAAACGTCCATTTAGATTTTAGATAATCCTGAACAATTTTGGCATAGTGACAAGGAGCACCATCATGTTGATAGACGACGGGGATAGGATTGTTAGTACCGTCGTCTATCAACATGATGGTGCTCCTTGTCACTATGCCAAAATTGTTCAGGATTATCTAAATGGACGTTTTCCAAATCGCTGGATCGGACGCGGAAGCAACAGACCTTGGCCAGCGAGATCACCAGATTTAACCCCTTTAGATTTCTTTGCATGGGCCTTTATCAAATCGCACGTCTATCAGACGAAGATTACGAGTCTTAAAAACTTACGTATACGAACTGCTGCAGATAACATAACCCCGCAAATGCTCCAGAATGTGTTTAGAAATGCTGCGGAACGATTTGAGCTGTGCAGGGATACTGATGGGCGTCACGTCGAATCCTACTCTTAATTATTTAATAAATGTTACCACTTTATCATTTTATGATTGAATTCCATATAATTTCAAAGTGCTTCACAAAAATAGATCCTGACTTTATGTACACCCTGTATTTACAAAATTTAAAATAAACTTAATAAGCAAATTTTTGCAAACAATATTTCAGTATCTACAAATATCTACAAAAAATGGACTTAATGGTAAACTGTCTCCACACTAAAACCAGTGTGCAAGTTAACACGGCGGAGGAAGAAAACAGAAAACCCATGTATAAAATGTGCATTGGACTGCAACTTACATGCATTAAGATGTGATGAATGCAGACTATGGATACACTACAGTTGTAGTGAACTACCCATTTATTTCCTCCTTATCCTTCAAAATTCAAAAAGAAAATTCTCATGCTTAAATGTGCTCATTAAATTGCAATGACTATGATAGGCAATTTGAAGAGCTTGAAGTAGAACTGGCAGGAGAGTTACAGGAGGAGGAAATTATCATGGCCAATGCAGAGCTTGCTGAAAAAGTGAGAAAACCCTCAGGATGAGACCCTAGAGAGAGGAAAACTGAAAGCAAAAAGGGCACCAAAAGAGACAAAACAAGAACAGGAAATAGACATTAAGACCTTCACCAAAGTGAACAACCCCACTGTACACAGTCACCAAAAAAGCCAAAGGTGAAAACAAGAAGCCAGTATGCAAGTATTACAGGAGAGGCTTGTGAAAATATTGTAGACTCAACAAGAGATTTAATCATTAGAGGAGACTTTAATCTCCCAAATTGCACCTGGAACCAATATGGTGGTATGAAATCAGGGACAAAAAGGTTCAAATCAAAACACCTGGATGAGTTTATGGAAAAATCCTCCTAGTACAGCATGTCACTGCTCAACTGGAAAAAAATAATATCCTAGATTTAGTGCTGACAAATAATGCAACTACAATTGACCACATTGTTATAATACCAACTATACACTCCAACTATAATGTCATGCACATATCACAAACTTTTCTCTCCACAAATGTAAGCAGGACCCATGCCAAATGGACTTGCCATACTCTGACCTAAACCTGCACAAGTCAGACTGGACATCAATAAATAACTGTCTGGGAAAAATAAACTGGGAAAATGAATTAGAAAACTTAGAATGAGAAGAATGCTGGAGTAGAATACAATACCTGCTATCATCAGCATTGTACAGGCACACACCAAATAAAAATGATATGCAAAGCAGCACCTGACAAAAGAACACAGATACAGGACACTTGTGAGAAAGAGAACAAAGCTATCTAAACAACTGGCAAAGCAATTAAGTGATACAAGATGTAGAACATCCGGAAACAGATGCTGATGTTAGAACTTAAAAAAAGGAGTCAACCATAAGAGAGAATATTGATAATGAACACAAAGCTATTGGCACTATAAAAGAAATAGCAAATTCTTCTTTAGCGATGCTAAACGCAAAGCAGTTATCAAAACAAGCATTGGCCCATTGCTTGCTAAAGATGGACTAACTCTTACATCTAATCCACAGGAAATGGCAAACATTCTACAATTTCAATATGCTTTAAGCTGGAGTATCCCTGTAGTAGCTAAGAAAATAAAAACCACAGCATTTTTTGATAGAGAAGAAAATGACCAAGATAGACCATTATTGGAAGATATACAAATAACCACTAGAGATATACAACAGGCAATAGCAGAGCTACCAGGGAGTTCAGCCCCTGGTCCAGATGGAATTGGAGCCAAGATTCTTAAGGAATGCAAACATACTTTATCTCTGCCTTGAAAATCCTGTGGAGATCCTCACTAGACACCAGTAGAATACCACAATCATGAAAACAAGCAAATATTACCCCAATCTACAAAGGAGGCAAAGAAAGGAAGCCAAGAACTACAGACCCATATCCTTGACTTCCCATATCATCAAAATATTTGAGAAAGTCCTGAAAAGCCACATTGTCAATTTTATAGAAAATGAACATCTCTTAGAAGACTTTCAACATGGCTTCAGACAAAAGAGATCCTGCCTTACTGAACTTATAGACCATTGCAATACAATCCTCCAAAATTTGGGAGAAAACCTCAATGTTGATGTCATCTATCTAGACTTGCAAAAGCTTTTGACAAGGTTGACCATGGAATATTATTATGCCGTAAACTAAAAGAACTCAGAATTTGTAGGAAAATAGGAAAATGGATCCATGCCTTTCTCTCTGACAGAAAACAAATAACAATTGTAAATGGAGCAAGATCTATAGAAAAAGAAGTGATTAGTGGAGTGCTGCAAGGTACAGTACTGGGACCAATTCTATTCATTATAATGCTAAACAATATAAACTGTAACCTAGGAAACTCCCTCCTGTCATTCATGGATGATACCAGAATACTAAGACCAATTACAGAAAAGGAAGACTGTGTAGAGCTACAAAAAGATCTCCAAACTATATATGCATGGGCAGATGCAAACAATATGGCCTTCAATGAAGACAAATTTGAACTAATTAAGTATGGACCAAATAAATGCCTAAAAGAACAATTCAACTATACTGGACCCATAGGAAAAGATACAGGGTGTACATAAAGTCAGGATCTATTTTTGTGAAGCACTTGGAAATTATATGGAATTCAATCATAAAATGATAAAGTGGTAACATTTATTAAATAATTAAGAGTATGGTTCGACGTGACGCCCATCAGTATCCCTGCACAGCTCAAATCGTTCCGCAGCATTTCTAAACACATTCTGGAGCATTTGCAGGGTTATGTTATCTGTAGCAGTTCGTATATGTGTACGTAAGTTTTCAAGACTCATAATCTTCGTCTGATAGATGTGCAATTTGATAAAGCCCCATGCAAAGAAATCTAAAGGGGTTAAATCTGGTGATCTCGCTGGCCAAGGTCTGTTGCTTTGCATCTGATCCAGCGATTTGGAAAATGTCCATTTAGATAATCCTGAACAATTTGGCATAGTGACAAGGAGCACCATCATGTTGATAGACGACGGTACTAACAATCCTATCCCCGTCATCTATCAACATGATGGTGCTCCTTGTCACTATGCCAAAATTGTTCAGGATTATCTAAATGGACGTTTTCCAAATTGCTGGATCGGACGCAAAAGCAACAGACCTTGGCCAGCGAGATCACCAGATTTAACCCCTTTAGATTTCTTTGCATGGGGCTTTATCAAATCGCACGTCTATCAGATGAAGATTATGAGTCTTGAAAACTTACGTACACATATATGAACTGCTGCAGATAACATAACCCCGCAAATGCTCCAGAATGTGTTTAGAAATGCTGCGGAACGATTTGAGCTGTGCAGGGATACTGATGGGCGTCACGTTGAACCATACTCTTAATTATTTAATAAATGTTACCACTTTATCATTTTATGATTGAATTCCATATAATTTCCAAGTGCTTCACAAAAATAGATCCTGACTTTATGTACACCCGGTATTGTACAAACTGATCATGTAAGGGATATAGGAGTTATATTATCTGAAGATGCAACATTCAACAGGCACATTGACAAAGTAACCTCATCATGCAAACAACTAATAGGATATATACTGAAGACATTCAGAACTAAGGAGAGTATGACCATACTTACCCTGTGGAAATCACTTGTTCTTCCACGCATTGACTACTGCTCTCAATTATGGTTTCCCCACAAACAGAATGAATTGCAAAAATTTGAGGGCCTACAAAGAAGCTTTACCTCATATATTAAACAACCTGATGGGCAACAGGTGAGTAAAAGCAAATTAAACTACTGGGATAGGCTCAGAGACCTTGACTTTTATTCCACAGAGAGGAGGTTTGAGAGATGCATCCTAATCTACACCTGGAAAATTCTAGAAGGGCTTTTAGTTGCCCCCAATACTGAACCAATTGTGCCCACCTCAACAAGAACTGGCAGAATGTGTCAAAAACATCACCTCCCACCAAACAGCCTGAGAAGGATTCAAACCCTTCAATATAATAGTATCTCTAGGCAGGGTTCTTGCCTGTTAACTCCTTGCCTCAGTACCTTAGAGATATAAGTGCAGTCCCAGTAGATACTTTTAAAAACACTTGAACATGGTTTTAGCCAACATACCTGACCAACCGAGAGTGCCAGGGTATTCCTCTGCCAGACTAGCCCTCACATATTCAATAGTGGACCAAATCATATGGCAGGAGCAAGAGAAAAGAAGGGTGGTGACTACATTGTGGCCCCACCTCAGGAGACACTGAGCAGACTTCATGGGAGCAGTGCACCCTTGAGGCAGAAGCGCTTCAAGGTAAATTCAAGGTACCTGGACATCCAGGTCTTGCCTCATCATGAACAGATCCTGTTCTTTTAAATTTATTGACCAGCTCGCAAATTGCTTTATCTGTAGGTCTGGTTTGTAACATCTTTTGAATTTTAAAAGGAATTTCTTCGCACTTCCCTTCGATATGTAGTGGATCTTAGGGTCTTTGTTAGCCTTAGCTTCTGTAGATCTGTAGATCATCTATGGCCTGTAAAAAATAAAATACGTGGGCTACTCAATATATTTTTCTCCACCTTTTTTTTCTTTCCAAGTTTCCTATAAGTTCCAGAAATTTTGTACACAAGTAGTTACATACCTTTTCTATAAGTTTTTATTTTTCCACACAGTCTCCATCCTTTTCTACAGCTTTCCTCCACCTCAAAACAAGGGCCTTTATGCCTTGCTGGTAAAAATTTACTGGATTCTGCTGGAGCCACCTCTTAACCTCCTCATCATTCAAACTTTCTTCCATGAAAAGCATCCTTCAGTGGCCCAAACAAATGTAAGTCTGAAGGTGCCAGATCCAGGCTGTATGGAGGGTGGGGTAACACAGTCAAGTGGTCTTGCATTATCATGCAAAAGAAGGACATCTTCCAGTTTCTCTCCAGTCAAACTTGCTTCATACGTCTCTGGAGTCTCTATATGGTAGCAATATATGCCTCTGAGTTGATTGTTTGTCCTTTCTTCATAATGTCCACCAGAATCACCCCTTTCATGTCACAGAAAATGGTGGTCATAACCTTTCCTGCAGAGGGAGCCATTTTGAACTTTTTCTTGCATGGGGAGTCTGCGTGATGCCACTCCATGGATTGGCATTGTTTTCAGGTCAAAGTGGTGTACCCAAGTCTCATCCCCAATCACAATTCATGAAAGTAAGTCATCCCCTTCTGTCTCGTATTGAACCAATGACTCAGAAGCAATTTCTTTTCTTTGAGCTTGTGATCTTCAGTCAGTTCGTGAGGAACAAACCATGAACACACTATTGAATATCCCAGTTGCTGAAATATTGTATTCACATTCCTTCACTAATTCCTAGCTCCAGTGATAGCTCCTTCTATGTGACGCAATGATTTGATCGAATGATGCTGTTAGCACATTGCACAGTGTCAGATGTCACAGCTGATGCTGGGCAGCCACTGCATGGCTCATCATTGAGGCTAGTTCTCTCTCTCTCCGATGATTACACATTTAGACCAGCATCCAACTGTGCTTCGATCAACAGCAGCATCTCCGTGAACATTTTGTAGACAGATGTTTGTGAATATTTCCAACTGTTTCCTTCTCTGTGGTTAAGAACTCTATAACAGCTCTCTGTTTACAACGCACATCACTGTCAGACACCATTTTCAAAACTGAATTAACTATAGGTTTTATACAAGGAGGGGAGGTTCAAACTGGAAAATTCCGGTTATATGAAGGACAGAAACTTCAAACTTAAGGCCCAAAAGACATTTCAGCCCCATGGCCTATTATTTAGCTAAGAAAAAAGGGTGGGACAAAATATATTGAGTGTCCCTAGTAGAATTATTATTTCAGCAAAATAGATAGGGACATTTGGACCACCCTGTATAGGGTATACAATTTTTATATGAACTAGATTCAGCTTTTTCATGATCAATGGTGGGTCTATACCTGCCAAAGTCTCTTAGTTACAGTGATTTAAGGCAAGCTTTTGCCTTTATACTTCCTACATCATTTAGTTTAGAATTAATTACTGAAGTTGACTGATACATAAAATAAAAGTATTTTACGCAACATTATTATTTACCTGATAACGAATATCCCCATGGCTCAATTAAGAGTTTTAAAGCATTGGCATAAATTGTTCTGTGTCTGAGCCTCTCTCGTGCCCATCTCTCTCAAAAGGGGTCCAGAATGGCATCAAAACTGTTCCTCTGTCATGAATCTTTGATTTAATACAGGGCAATCCTTCTCATAAAACAGGAACATATTCTCATCCTGAGAAATTACTGTATTACTAATATATATTACTACATTAATTACCAATGGAAGGGAGAATACAAAAATGGGCTTTATTTGTGTATACAGTATTTAATACATAATCTTCAATTATATGTCCAGGTTTTTTATGCAATCTCATA
Source organism: Bathynomus jamesi (assembly GCA_023014485.1). Taxonomy (NCBI): domain Eukaryota; kingdom Metazoa; phylum Arthropoda; class Malacostraca; order Isopoda; family Cirolanidae; genus Bathynomus; species Bathynomus jamesi. The sequence continues at coordinate 2,246,587 of JAJOZX010000089.1, read as the reverse complement.
CACAGCATACTTTGTTAACCAATCATATTTATACTTAATTTTACAGCTTGCTTCTATCTTTTAATTTAATGTAAATAATCTCTATGTTGTGCACTAAAAATGATTTGCCAAATAACCTCATTCTACCAATAAAAAAAACAATTTGTTTGCAAATGGCAGTTCTATTCTGTATATGTATAGCAAATCATTTACTGATGTTGGTGCATTTCTTGCTACACTGTACATTCCTTGTACATATACGGTATAAATAAAACATCAAAATAAACACCAATAATATTCTGTATTACTGTTTCAGCACAACTAACTTCATGCCATCATTCAAATTCACAAATTAATACTAAAGATGTAAATTAGTTTTTTTTTAATGATGTACAATATTGCAATATGCAACGATAAAGAATTAAAAATAATTTTTTAATGAATCAGTTAGCACCAAGAGCTCTAACTTCATGCCTGCTCACAGTTAGACTGCATACTATGGACTTCCTTTGCAAATATTAACAAAAATGCTCAAAACTTTTAATATTTCACTAATGTTTGGGGCAACCTACATTCATATCTTAATTTGAACTAATAGCATCCATTTACTTTTGGAAAAAGTGAGGAAACCAACTATCAAAATGAGAACATTTACCTTATAGCTATAGATGAATGTTTTCTCCATCATGAACTATTATTTCATTATCAGATTTTATCAGTTTTATTATTATTATTAAAAATATATCTTTGCCATTTCTTTTCTCTCACCAAATTTCCATTTCCTCTGGCTAACCCAGAGTGGATCTCAAGGTCTTTTCAAGATCTTTGTTAGTCTGTAATTAACTTAATTATGATATAAAGGGTTAGAAATGTTTATAGCTTTTATACTGAAGAATATATATATATATATATATATATATATATATAATAATACAGTGGTGTAGTGCTAAATAAAGAAGTGAGGGAATGCATTTTGAAAGTGTTACTCAGATGCAGGGGGGACAATGATGAGCGCGGCGAGCCCATACAGCTGGGGGTCCGGGGGCACTGTAAGCCCCTCGGAAAATCTTTTGAAATCTGACCAATTTCAGGGATATTTTGAGATCATATGCACTGGATATTAGAATATATTCCAAGGTTGAAGATGCAGTATTTCCAGTTGTCATTAGATAGATGACATCCAGTACGATCAATAAAAATAGCTAACAACTGGAATGATAACTAAAAAATAGTTAACAACTGGTACGCCGTGGGACTGCTTCATCAGATCTTTATAGGCTAGCATTGCCTCAGTCGAAGCTAAAGAAATGAAACAGTTAATGATTCTTTCTTATATTTCTTCTAGGGGTGGGAATTAAAATTTCATGATGTTAGAGATTTGTAAGTTCGGATTTATTTGAAATAGTGAGGGAATGCCGTTCCGTCTACCAAAAAAAGTAAGGGAACGCTGTTCCCACAGCACTACACCACTGTATATATATATATGGGATGAATTTCACAATTAAACACATGAAATATATATATAGGTAATGAACTTCACAAATAAATGTTAGACACCTACAGGAAAAAATAAGCAGTTCCAAAGCTTTTCATGTATTACACACATTTGCAATTAAAATTTGGTTTGTACCATAATCAGTTATCATTAAGCTGCTGATAAGGATGAAGGATGCCCAACAATCAGCAAGGCCCATTCCTCAAAGCATTACTGCTAGTTTGCATTTTAAATAAGTTTAATTTTTTCTAAAGTTTCAAAGTTGTTTTATTTTTTGGGTGAAATGAATTAATTTTCACAGACAAAACTTACGATCAAATAATTTTAAGAAAATTTTTGCACTCTTATTTTCCATCTCATTAAATTTTGCCAATGTTATATCCTTACAATTTAATTGACAAATAATTTATTTTACAAATGTAAAAAATGTGTGCCTTACTTTTAGAGTTAATGAATTCACTACATGAAACTATAGTATATTGACACAGGCATTTGTGGAGTACTAGTACTTAAAAAATACCTACCATAATGCCAGTAGTATTCTTTGGATCTTTTTCAAGCACTGAAGCTGCTACAATGAGCGCAGGATAAACATGCTCCAACAATTCATATTCTCTAGAAAACATATGATGTTTTAAGGCCTGAAATATTACTTCAGCGCGTCCATACCATCGTAGTTCAGAACCTGGCTGCGTAAACAAAATTAGAATCCTCATTATCACAAATTCCCACAAGCATAGAGTGAAAACTGTTGAAGTACATCCTATCCCAAATATTATAACTAATTATCATGTCATCCCATAAGTTATGTCATTTTTTATGATAGATTAAGTTTAAACTAGTCCTACTCGGTTTAAGCATAAATTTTCCAAAGGCTATATCTAAGAGGAGATCTATCGTGTTTCACTACATACTTTACAGACCTTGACCAGTGAAGACGTGTGTTTTCCTTTATGTAAACCCCTCATAAACATGGCAGTATCAGAAGAGCATATCAGGCATATAATGCTTTACGAGTTCAAAAAAGGGAATAGTGCTACTGAAGCAACACAAAACATTCAGGAAGTTAGGAAGTTTATGGCAACGATATTCTGCATGTGAGGAAATGTCAAAGATGGTTTAAAAAGTTTAGGAATGGTGACTGCCATTTGACAGATGCAGCATGCTCTGGATGCCCTGCTGAGTTTGATGATGACCTGCTGTTAGCTGCGCTTGAAGAAGACTCTTCAACAACTGTCAAAGAATTGGCCCAGAAGCTCAATTCATCCCCATCCACCATCCATCGACATTTGCAACAACTCGGGAAAGTGCCTAAGTTAGGAAAATGGGTGCCACATGAATTGTTGGTCAACAATCTGAGGGTGCGGGTAAACATTAGCATAGCTCTTCATTCCTGTGAACTCCAAGATCCATTTTTGCACTGTTTAGTGACTGGTTATGAAAAGTAGATACTGTACCAGAATGTTAAGCGCCATCGACAGTGGGTTTGTGCCAGAGAACCAGCGACACCACAGCCAAAACCAAATCTTCACCCTCAGAAGGTGTTGCTTAGTGTTTGGTGGGATAAAGGTGGTGTAATACACTTTGAAACCTTACCACATAACCAAACAATCACCGCTCAAGTCTACTGTCAACAACTGGATCGATTGAACACTGCACTGAAAGAAAAGAGACCTTTGGTTAATCAGAAAGGAATCGTGTTCCACCATGACAATGCACGTCCTCATACCACTCGGATCACTTCTGCAAAAATTGAGGAGCTTGGGTGGGAAAACTTCCACATCCTCCATATTCTCCAGACCTTGCGCCTTCAGATTATCATCTCTTCAGGAGTCTGCAAAACTATCTTGATGAGAAACAGTATACTTCTTTAGATGACCTGCACACCAGTCTTTGTACATTTTTTGCCTCAAAACCACCTGAATTTTATAAATATGGCATTGAAAAATGTGTAGGACATTGGCAGAGTGTCACTGATTCCGATGGAAAATACATACTAGATTAAAAAGTTTCAGTAGAGTTTTTTTTGTCTCTCAAATTCCAATCTAAAAAATGACATTACTTATGGGATGACCTGATACATCAATCTACCTGACAGGGTAGCCCCTGGATAGACTTCATACGAGTATATCAATGATTAAAGGGCCTCTCTGTCTTCCTTGGTTGGGTAGTGGTTTAGATCCAATGTGAAGTTGTAGGTCCCCTCTACCATACAGTATGATCTTTGAAGTTACAAAGTATGTTAATCATGTTACACAATCCCAAACATTATCATCATTATTGTATCAGTGAGTGCAACACCAGGATTGGAATAATGTTCAGTTTCCAGGTTTGGTCTAGAAATGAATGAATGGTTGATAAGCCACTAATACAATAAGCTCGTGTTAATGCACTCATCAATAAAATTTTCATTGAATTTCATTATCCTGAAGCAATTAAAAAATACTAGAAGCCTACCCTTATACTTTAACTCTAAGTTACCTAGTCCTTGATGGATACCCAACAATAATTATGGCCCCAAAACTTTGGTATTCTTAGGAAACTTACTGTATTTTGAAGAATATGGTGCAAAGCCTTAACGCCAATTACTTTGTGCGTCTGTTCCCAGTCATCCAATATGAAAAGAGCCGGAGGTAAGAAATAGGAAATATATTCTGCCAGATGAGGTGACTATAAAAAGCAGAAAATGGCATAAATCTATATGTTATGTTTAGATCATACAGAAGCCTCAATTTTTAACAACTTTCAAGCATTTGCAATTTATATCACTATTTCAAGTTCTCACAATTTATATCACTATAACAGAGTTCAATAAAAGCCTTACTTTAACATTAAACAGTACCCATACATATGATTCAATGTAAGATGGATAATTTTTCCATGTTTTCTTCGTAATCTTTTGAGAAAATTGGCATAAAAATGCTTTCAAAAGACCATTAGGAAATATTGTATTGAAATATTCATTGCCATTTTCTCTTCCAATGAGAACTTCAGCAAAAGTTGTAGATTTTGAAAATATTACGAGAGAATTTATGATTTCCAAAGAGAGAGATGAACATTCTGGATTGGACCAACAACATTCTGCATTTTGAAATTGTGAAGCAGCAAAAATAGTGCATAGTAAAATTGTCTTGACAGTTTCAGGTCCAAGCATTTTCAAACTTTCATTTAACAGAATTAATTCTTCCAATACTCTCTGAATACATTTTAAATAAGGCAAAGTTCTTTCGGCCACAAATTCAAAGTCCTCCTCAGTATATGGAAGATCTTCACTTTTATTAAGTGACTTTATAGAATAACTTTCATTCAATAAAGAATAAAATTTAACAATTTTCTCATCATCATCATTGTGTTTTTCCTTTTTAAGTTGAATTCTTCTTAAAATTGAAATTACTTCTTCAGCACTTTCAAAAATTGAGGCATCCATTCCTTCAAAAAGCTTCAAAAAGTTGCTGCTATTCATATTAGGGTTTAATATAATTAAATAGAATAGAGACTCACTAATGTATGGTAACAATTATTGATGTGTTGTTTTGGTTATAAAAAAAACAACCCCTCAAAATCCTTTCTTTTAGTTCTCAAATTACTAAAAAGTAATTTAATTTTTTAAAATATAAATCTAAAAATAATCATTAGGCTTCAGATTTTTGCATATTGCATATTTGCATGCATAAGTGCATAATTTATGGTTTTTTAAAGATAAATGCATATTTCCACAATTTTTGTGTTAAAGTGCATATTTAGGACTATTTGGTAAAGGTTTACAATAAAAATTATTAAAATTTTATGCATATTGTAGTTATAAAGTGTAATTCAATTTATTTGTAGTCAAGAACCTAATTGCAGTTCTAAAATGTGTCCTATTTTTGTTGTAAATTGAGCAATGGACTTATTTTGGTTTTATTATGCATGTTTGTTTGTTTGGTAAATACAATTTTGTTCCATATATTCAATAAACTGTAATCTGGTGCTTCATTATTTGAAAATCCTAATTTAGACTAGGAACATTCAAATTTATAGTGCGTAAATAAGTGCATATTTTCACTACTTTCAGTGCATATTTAGCAGATTTTTAGTGCATAGAAATCCAAAGCCTAGTAATCATACAATGCAAAAACCTTCTTTTGTCATATTTCATGATCATATTAACTCTTACTGTTGAATATAAACAATAATTTATTGGACACTCAGAGATTCAAGTGCATTCAGAATGCCAAAACTCGGGAAGTGATTCAAGTAGAGTCACTTTTTGGCAAAAGGCAAAAATTGGTAAAAAACACACATGAATCACTTTTGATTCTAATCATCCAATTTTTAATATAGACCTGAGCCAAATTATTAAAATCACCAGGCAAAAGTTATTTTTAATTTTAGGGCAATTCATCATTTTTTAAGAAATAAAACTATTAAACAAGATAGCTTTTAAGAATTGTTATCTAATAACCATACTCCAATTTCAGTCCTTTTTTAAGGTTGTCCTTTAGCTTTAATTTAGAAATACAGTAGGTCCCTGACTTACGAACATTCGAATATACAAACAACAAAGTGCGTGCTAGCGGTATGTAGTTACACCGAACTGCAGATGGAACTGGAGGAAGGAGACTTCCATCAGTTACTAGAAAGCCACTCGCAAAAGCTAACAGACTTGATGGAACTTGATGCACAGAGGGCAGGGGTGGTTTGTTTTTTAATGAATAAAATATATATGTTAGTGTCATACATTGTGCAGTTCTTTACACCCTTTTTTTACATACTTCACACATTTTTATTTTGCCAATATAAGTTATTTCTGACTTACAAACATTTTTGACTTACGAACAGACCTCCAGAACACATTAAGTTCATAAGTCAGGAACTTACTCTCCTTTTAATACACTCGAGGCATTGATGTTGGAACTTGTGATGATGTGAAACTTTAAGCTCAAAATAAACTTCATTTTATTTGTTTTTACTTTTATTTATTTTCCTTTTTATCACTTCCCATAAATTTTCTATAGGCTTTATATCTGCAGTTACCACCACTAAAGCAACAGGATTTGATTCTTGGCACAATATAACTTTGCCATACTCCAGTTTCAATATGGTACATAAGGTATTGAAACTGGAATTTTTAAGAGATAATTTGTTTTAGGTTTAGTGAATTATTTCTTAATAATGAATTAACTGCCCTAAAGTGAATAAAAAAAAGTAACTACTGACGGGTGATTCCAATACTTTAGATTGGATCTCTACATCATCAGAACTTCTAAAATTATATTCCAATGAGTTAATTAAATATGTGAGTGATTAAATAATGTAGAAAACCTTCTCTGGCCATATCAAATCCAGTTGATGATTATTAGCCTACAGATGACAAAATTTGTGATCATACTTTATTTTTCATTGCCTCATTTGCACTTTTGTTTTTTACCTAATAAAATACTTAAAAATAATTTTTAAATACACTATAAGAATTAATGGTGATCAGCCTAATTCATAAACTCCTAAGAAAATGAAATTTAAAATTTTGGGTGATGATGAAATATAAAATAAATATATGGCCTAAATACTGATCTCTGATGCTGTGAAATGGGGTCACTCCATACAACAAGTGCAACTTGAAACACCACTCTTATTGTTTCTTTTTTATTTACCTAAATAACTACAGCACTGGAAATACAGAAATAAAAATGGGTCACAATGAAAGAAAATTCAATGTTTTTATATTTTTAAGCCAATGACTAAAAACAGATACATTTTAGAAACATTTTTAAACTCTGCAGTCACTCCATTTTATATTTTATAATAATGTAGTTTCAACTGGATTAGCCAGTCAGGCATAACATCAACAGACTTCATTAAACTGTTACCACAGCAGAACTTACGCTAGAGGATCACAATACCATGTTGGGTTGTTATTAACCACTGATTGGATGTAAGTAGAGTTTGGTACTAGTGTCTCCGAGCAACTGATACAATGAGCAAACCAACCAACCGATGTTTAGGCAATAAAAACCCTTAAAAAAGGTAGGCAAATAAGCAAAATAAACTTTCAAAATAGGCAGTAAAACCCGGCAAAAAGGCATTTATATATTTGCTTTCAGAAAATGTTTAATCTAGAATAATACCTTTATATGCACATAATACATATTATAATGCCCTTCATGAACAAAACAGTTAGTAATGCAAATATTAAGGTACTTTTCTGTTATACCCCTGCAGTTTCTTTTCCACTTCAGTCAACTGAATGCCCTTGACAATTGGTTAGGTTAAGTCATGATATTTTCATTAAAACTAATTAATATTTTTAAAAAAATATCATGACTTAACATTTAGGAACATTTGGCAATATTCCATACTATTGCTTCATGCTCCTGGCTTTATCAACAAGATATCTACTAGCCCCAAAGAACTCTCTGATTTTTTGAGATCGTGTATGGGGATAGAGTAAGAATCTGCAACCTTCTTTGGGAGGAAGTTGTAGAGTTGAATGCTTCAGCAAGTTCCCTAATCATAGTTTTGTACCTATTAGATAAATAAAAAGTAGGGGATATCAGAATTTTCTTAAAGTGAAATTATTTCATGGATATTTTTTAGACATTGTTAAAATGGTGCGATTGTGTTCTGTACATAAGAATGATATTGAAGAAAAGTTAGGCTACTGAAATTTAAAACATCTAAAATTATATACGTCAAGAGTCTTTAATTGCAACCATGAGTTGCTAATTTAGTTGAATTTGAGCAATCCTTACCTTTCCAATTCTTTTTCCATGCATAATCTCTTGGCTGTAGATGCTGAGAAAGACTGTTCAAAATTCTTTTTCAAAGTAGATACACACTTGTCATATTTGTCTGATGCTTTTCTAGATATCCTGTCAGTGTTCATACCATCTGAAATTAGGCATCATCCAAAATTTAGAATTACTGTAAATTACAGCAACAACTTTTCATAATTTAATAACTAATCAGAATTCATTTATTGTACATAACTATTTTTTTGCAATTCCTTAAATTGTTAAAGAATGTTATGTTTACAAGTTTGATAAAACTGCATTATTTTGATAACCTATGAAACAATGTGTACACAAAGATAAAGAGTTTAGACAATTTTTAAAAATCATATAATGCATTTTCTGATAACTATACTTTTCAAAAATAAGTCCCTAAATTATAATTCATACACTACTTACAGAATTTTATTGCCAAAATCTCCATTTCTTCAAGAATGTTCTTGGTTTGTTCTTTACAGATTTCAACATCACTGATCTCACCAGGATTGTCAGTTTGCAAATGTGTACTTCCTGGACTGCTTTGAAATGAAGAGGTATTTTTGCAGATGACTTGGTTTCAAAAACATCATTAAATAATTTATCAGGTTCTCCAAGTTCATTTAATCTTACAGAACAGTTTGTACAAACTTTCCAATTAAGGAGTGCAGGATTTTTTTCTGTTACATTTAATGATAAATTTCTTAAACCCTTTAAGATTCTTTTCTTATGTCTCTTAAAGGGGTCACAACACTGTTTATGATAATTTAAATGGTAAGACATTTTAAAATTTATGTATTAGCTTCAGTTCCTGTAATAAGTAGAAAGAATATTAAATGTTAATGCTTTTTAATGATAACAGGCAAACACAAGCACAGCCAATATAGGTAAGGCACTAAAATAATATGGCAAGCAGATACCATATATGAGCAGTGTTTATCATGTGGTCACAAAAGGCAAACTGAACCCTTAATAACCAAGGCTCATGCTAATGGAAGGAGCCCTCAGACAATCTTATTTTGCTGTGACAAGTTGTAGCATTACTACACAAGCATGATACCACTCGACCTTACAACCAGGCAGTACAAATTATCTCTTATTTTAATAATGTATGTGTGCAATATATATAGTTAGGATCAGACTTAGGGTCATTACAAGGTTTATCATTATCATTACCAGAAATTTTTCATCATCATTACTGTGACAGCATTTTTGTTTCATTATCATTACAAGCCCTTCATTATCATTGTAATGATCATTACAATACTGAATGTACTGAATAAGTGCTCCACTGGTGCATTGGAGGCAGGGATGCAAAGATGCTTGGCAGCAAGAACAGATACGTCAGGATACAGATGTGCATTGTCCCTCCACCATGTCAGGGGATTGCAGTACTCATCAATACAGGGCTGGTCAAGGTAGCTGTCCACCTGGCTGACAATAGGGTTCTGAAAAGCTGTAGGGGGAGCTGGAGCAGCCATAAAATTGAACTTGCACCGCTTTGGTGTTGGCTGGGACTGGGAGGAATCAGAAGCTGCATATATACAGGGTGTTTCAGGAGGAAAGGTCAATACTTCGGGAGGTGATAGTATAGGTCATTATGAGAAAAAAAGTTTATATGAACATTTGTCTAATTCTGAATGGTTATGGAGATAGAGCTGTTTGAATCTACAAATACAAAAGCATTGTTAATGGTAACCAAGAAAGAAAAACCAATTACTGTTTCTAACATTTAATGTTTAAACATTAGCATTTTGAATGGTATCAGATACAGAAATGACAAATTTGTTACAGTTTACAATACATTTTTGAAAATCCCACCATCAACCTCAATGCACTTTGCAACTTGTGTGCGAAGATTGCGTGTTGTTCGTCTGAGTTGATCTTGACATTCCTTTATGCGGACAGCAGCATCCAAAATGCATGTGAGCAATTCATCTTGTGTATCCACCTTTCTTTTGTAAACTTGACTTTTCATCCACCCCCACAAACAATAATCTAACAGAGAGAGGTCTGGAGACCTTGGTAGCCATTGAATGGGACCACCACGGCTGATCCATTGACCAGGGAAAGTTTGATTTAGGTATTGCATCACCAGACGGGTAGAATGTGGAGGAGCTCCGTCATGCTGAAAGTACATACCAACGTGTGTAGCCAAAGGAACATCCTCCAATAGTCCTGGCAATTCATTTTGCAGAAATTCTAGGTAACTTTGTCCTGTAAGACAATTCTCTAAAGTAACAGGGCCAATCAACTGATCATCAATGATACCGCACCACACATTGGCAGAGAAGCGATGTTGAAAATTTTTTTCCACAGTGGCTTTTGGATTTTCATCTGACCACTGATAGAGTTACAAGTGTTGTTGATACTATCACTGGTGAAAGTAGCTTCATCGGTGAACAGTATTAATCAAAGCAATCAGCAATTAGCATTTACCCAATGACAAAATTCCAGTTGCATGACAGCGTCTCCTGGTTGAAGGTGTTGTACACGCTGTACATGATATGGATGCAAGCCTTCTTCATGTAATGTTCACCAAACTCTTGTGTGTGGTACACCAAGATGTGTAGAAATTCTTCATGAGCTAGTAGTAGGACTACACTCTACCAACTGAAGATTGTTTTCCACTTCATCCACATCTTGTTGACCTTCACGTTCAGATGAAACATGAGCACTGGGAAGTGTACCAATCTCTCACAATGTGTTGAAAACCCTGGTAAACACTCTTCGATCCGGAATTCTGCAATAGCAGCTGTTGCACTTCCATCACAAAAACTGTATACATACACCATATATGCATATTCAGCATGTGTGAAGGTGTGTGGCATTCTTAACACTGCTTCAAACACCAAACAATGTCACTCACAACAGTCAGCTGTTGATTGGTTTATGTTACATACTTACATTACAGCTCACATGGTTCAAGGTTATAGGGGAGGGAAGGAGGAAGAGCTGTGCGTGCATCAGATTCAAACAGCTCTATCTCTGTAACCATTCAGAATTAGACACATGTTCATATGAACTTTTTTTCTCACAATGACCAATACTATCACCTCCTGAAGTATTGACCTTTCCTCCTAAAACACCATATTATACAGTGCCCGCGAAAAGTATCCGATCACTCAAGAAAATACAATATTTTCCCTTAATATTCAGAGACACGTAATTCACTTTCTATTTGTTCTAGCGACATCTGGTAACTTTGAGGTTGCTCGCTGATATGAGAGCTATCCAACGCATTCTCAAATTAGTGTTCTGGTAGCCTTCGTTGTGGGTGGCTGTGTCTCAAATTTGTCAGATTTCACTGTTTGTGTAAATTTCTTGATATTTTTTTTTTTTTTTTACAGAAAGTGGTGTAAATAAAATTTATATAATGTGTGCTAAAAAACAACTTAAGAGTGTTGTCGAGGTGCTATTGTTGCTTTGCATGCATGTGGGAAATCACAGAGACAGATAGCTAAGGAATTAAAATATCCCAAAGTACCATTAATTTATGGGTTTCACGGGCTAAAACAATGGTGGCCTAACCACGCCAGTCCCTAAAAAACGATCTGGCAGACCGAGAAAAAACAAATTCGCGAACAGACAAAACTTATGAAACGTTTAGTATTGAAAAACCCAACAATAACTGCGAAAGAAATAAAATTTAATATGAATAATTTGTTATCTGGTGTTTCTGAACAAAACTATCAGGAGCGGCTCCAAAAAGAACTCGGATTACCATCTCGCCATGCTGCTAAGAAACCGTTCATTAATGAAAAAAATGCGTAAAAAACGTGTCGCATTTTGTAAAAAATACATCATTGGACTGGTGATGACTGGAAGAAGGTTTTATTTAGCGATGAGTCGACATTTTGACATTCAGAAGTTGTCCAAAAAAGGTTCGCCGGCCTATTGGCTCAAATAGGATGGACCCTAAATACACCCTAAAGACAATGAAACACCCTCCAAGTGTGATGGTTTGGGGTTGTTTCGGTTACTATGGGCGTGGAAACTTATATTTCTTCCGAAGAACACAACTATGAATGGTGCACGGTATTTAGCAATGCTACAGGATAAACTTCTAATGGCAATGGCAATCCAAAGGACAAAAACATACATGCATGATGGTGCACCATGTCACAGGGCCAAAATAGTGACAAAATGGATTACTGACAATAAATGTGATATTTTGGATTGGCCTGGTAATAGTCCAGATCTCAATCCGATAGAAAATCTGTGGCTAATAATAAAAATAAGGTTGAATGCCACACACTGGCTCAGTCGAAAAATTACAAGAGGCCATCAAAAAGGTATGGTGCAAGGAAATATCAGTGGAAGTTTGTCAAAACTTGATTAAATCCATGCCAAAACATCTAGAACAAGTCATCCAAACCAAAGGACAGATGACAAAATACTAATATAAGGTTAGTATACATTTAAACATTGTTTTTTATGTAAAAAATACAAATTTCAAGGGTGATCGGATACTTTTCGCGGGCACTGTATATATATACACTATATGATCAAAAGTATTCGGACACCACATGGTTTTGGGAAAAATGGTTTTATTATGGCATTTAGTAACCAGTAGGTCCACCCTTTGCTTTTATTACAACGTCAACACGTCGAGGCATACTTTCCACCAGTTTTCGGGAAGTCTGTGCAGGAATGGCTCGCCATTCCTCTTGCAGAGCTGATGCAAGAGATGCAAGAGATGCAAGTGAAGCCAGGCGTGGTGTGCAGTTTCGTATCCGTCGCTCCAGTTCGTCCCACATGTGCTCGATTGGGTTGAGATCGGGGCTCTGAGCAGGCCAGTTTAACAAATCCACCTTATTTTCACGAAACCAGTCCTGCACACGCCTTGCAGTATGGCAGGGAGCTCGATCCTGTTGAAACAAACAATGGCCATCTCCGTAGTATTGCCACAGTTTAGGGAGGGCCAAATTGTCCAGAACGTCGAGATAAACGTCAGTGTTCATGGTAGTGGGTATAACAACCAACGGGCCGAGCCCTAGCCAGGAAAAACAACCCCATACCATGATGGACCCTCCACCGAACTTCACCGTTGGACGTACACAGTCAGGAAGAAGCCGTTCTCCGGGCTGTCGCCACACCTAAACACGCCCATCAGACTGGAAGAGTGAATACCAGGAAGATGACTCATGAAAAGTCACTTGTGACTGGATTTAAGTCCAAGCCAAAGTTACTGTATTCTTATACACACCAAAAGAAGGTTGGCCAACTGGGTGTGGGGTAGGGTGTTTCATAAATGAGAACCACATTATATTTTTAATCCACATAGATGCCCGTGTTCATTTTCCATATTTATCACTCCTGGCCAAAAATGAGACCTTCAACAACAATAAGGGGTCCTGAGAAATCACGCCTTACATCAGAGAGCACAGACTCATCAACTTCTTCTTCATTTCCCTCTTCTGCTTCTTTGGAAAATCCTTTCTGTTCTTGAAAACTGCTTTCAGCAGGTACTGTTTGTCTTCTTCCTTCGTTGTTAGGGCAGTATTGAATTTCTCAATGAGAGCGATCCCCGTTCAGCCGAGTCATTCACCACAGCCAGGACACAGACCCCTAACTAGGCCTGCTTGGTAGTGTGGGTCACTTTCCCAAGACGAAGCTAGGATTTTCGACGAAGGCACCGTTGATCCCGAGTGCGGTGAAGAGATCCTTCATCCTCGAGGTAATGAAATCCGAAATCTTCTTTCCTTTGAAGGAGCCGAGGATGGTCTTCCCCTCCAGATGCTTCAACGCTTTCCTCGATGCTGGCTTGGCGAGGTTCTCTCGCATCCTTTGTTTCTCTTCCTGAGGAACCCCTTGATCGAAGAATGCCAAGCCAACCAGCATCTCGGAGAAGTACCAGAGGTGTCATTTCATGGCTGCTTGCGCTTGCTTGGCGACGTCGACGATCACGGCATCTTTCTGCAGTATTTCCAGGTCCAGCAAGAACTCCAGATCCACACGTGGGGCCTGCTCTGCTCTCGTCACATGACTCCAAGCCTTTGCATAGGCCAGGGCGACGAACAGGCAGATTTCTGTGACTCCTTTCAGCTCCCGCCCGGTCATCCTGAACTGGTCCTGAAGGAGGTACAGCTTCAATCCGTAAATGGCTTTCGCCATCCACCGCGCATGGTGGTATGCTCCTGGCTTCCGCAGTGGCACATTGGCGACAGTCTCTTCCCCGAGAAAGAGGGTAACCAGTTGAAGAAGTTCTTGGTAGTCATCCCGCGGCTGACCAGAAGCCAGAGCTTCCCTCACGACAAGGACAGTTCGGTCCTTGAGACCCTGAAGAGGTCCAGCGATGCTGCAGCTATCTGAATCAATAGCAGTGGTGATAAGAGATCGGTCAATGAAACCCCACTGCTCTTGGAATCTTTTGAAGATCCCTGTCTCAGGCCCATCGAAGACCGGAAGACTTGGGCCAGGACAATTTCGTACATATGGTGCCTGCATGCTAGGTAAAGAAGTTGCTTCCCGAGACCCTCCTCAATCTTGACGCAGGCTCCCACGTGAATCCTGGTGTTCAATGCCATTGTGTCGAATGATAACCCCTTGATTCGTTCGGACAGGTCGTGTTCCCGCACAAGATCAATGCAGATGTGTGCCATCTCCGCTCCCGTGCCAGCTGGAACTTTCGGAACTCCAAGCAGCTTCTCCTGGCCATTCCCGGTGACCAGCACAGCAATCTGGTCCACAGATCCGTCACCTGTGATTTCAGGCAGCATTTTCCTGTCCCAGTGCAACACCAAGGGCTCCTCAGGACAGAATTCTCCCTCTTGATACGCCTCTGCTGCTTGCTTCCGAAGCGACTGGCGAGCACGATACATTGTGGAAGAGGAGATGGATACCTCGTTCAAATCATGCCCCAAGGATTGCACAATGACGGCGTAGGACATTGCTGCATCACGATAAGAAATGTTCATCCGGTCATACGTGACAGCCACATCCTGAGTGATGAGGTTCCTCGACTGCTTCCTCGGAGAAGGACATGAAGCAGATGTGGAGGCTGCCAAGGAGAGATCATCTTCCGCAGATGGCGACGCCGAGGATGAGGAGCTGTTTTCAAGAGTAGCAGCTTCTGTAACCGTCTTGGCCCGCTCGAATTCCCGGTGTCATCTCTCCTCCTGCTGTTCCTCTCGACGCCTTTTCCTACTCTCCATTTGGGCCAGCTTCATGTCTGCCGATCCCATATTGCTCTCTGTTGGGTCCTCCTGCTGACTCTTGTAGAAGAGCTTGTCTTCCTCGTTTGTCATCATAGAAAGAGCATTGGAATGACCAATATCGAGGATTTCGTTCTTGAGTTCCACCTTGAACATGTCCTCCGCAACATGACAGCTCTCCTCGGATCTGTTCCTGCTTTTCACCAACTTGTCATAATGCTGGAGCAGAGTTTCCATTTTCCGAAGGGTGCTATCCCGCCTCATAGTAGGGATCCTTGCTCTTTTCCAGACCACCACCACAGCATCCAAACAGAGGTTCAAAAATTTTCTCCGTCCTAGGTTTTCCTGTTTTTGATGGAAGAAGCACTTTTGCAAGACTTGCAACTTTATCGGCAGGCAGCTACCCAGGATCTCCTTATTCGTGTGTCCAATGAGCCAAACCTCTTTCTTGCTTCGAGTTGCCATGTTTATCCGCAATGAGGAAATATACGAATTAGAAAAGAGCACAAATCGCAATGGTAGACACGAGGACAAAACTCGACAACTGACACAAAGGACAGAGAGCAGTGCACCCTTCCAACAGGAAGCAAGGCAGTCGACTAACACTAGAACAGCTGAAATTAGAAATACCTAAGCAATCTGAAGCGTCAAATCTCGGGACCCCTAAACGTGTTCTGATCTGGTTGAAACCTGTTCAGACGAGTTTCCTTAGCAAAAGGAACAGGGGCATCAATGTGGATTGAACTTCCTTCCACTTCATCCATCAACCACACTGCCGTGAAACACCCTAGTGTGGGGCCACTCATGCTTTCATCTGGCATTACTACTGGTGATAATGCACTTATGGCAGAGTGTCTGGCTGATGCATTTCCAAGTGCTTACAATAGGGTTGTGCCCCCTGAGCCTTTTCCTCATCAAGCTTCTCCAACAGTTCTGCCAGATTTTCACTTTTCTGTTTTCCCAAGTTTATAACGTCTTGTCAAACCTTGATGGTGGGTCTAGTATGGGCCAGGGGCAGCTCATTGGTAGGCACTGTGGAACTGCAGCACCCCTAAATTTTTTATTTACAATTGAAATAATCAAGAACAATATAAGGATGAGCTCACTGAATAACTTTTTCAATAATTTCTGAAACTTTTATTCATTGCTCAATGCTCATCCTTTTATTTCAGTAATTATTTCAATAACACCGGTCTGCATGAAAATCGATTTCTTTATTTTGAGTTGTGATTCTGAAGCAGTTTGCTGCGCTGAATTAAAAAATGCTACCAGTTTTTTTCTATCACCCACAGTTTTAAAGTTATTAGCAAAACAATTTTGGGGCATTTTGTAATTTTTTACCTTTTTTATCTTTAATTAATTTCGTTTTTTCATATTTTTCAGATAGATAATTCTAACATTACGTCTTCAAAATTTTAATAATGGCTTCTAGAGGATGTACCCATAGTCCAGAAATATTTTGTTATATTTGTGGTCAGTATGTTGTTGCAAAACAAAGGACAAATGTAACGACCTTCATTAAGAGAGCTTATCATGCTTATTTTGGAATTAAATTAGGAGATGAAGACAAAAGTTGGGCTCCACACAAGGTTTGTCTTACGTGTGTTGCGGCACTAAGGAATTGGAGCAAAGGTAAAAAGAAAAGTTTGCCATTTGGGATCCCTATGGTATGGCGTGAGCCTAGAAACAAGACCGACGACTGCTACTTCTGTTCTTGCAATGTTAAAGGTTATAATGCAAAGAATAAAGAGCCTTCAATACCCAAGTCTTCCATCTGCAATAAGGCCGGAAACCCATGGTCTAGAAGTTCCTATTCCCTGCCCACCCGAGAGTCTGGATCAATACAATTCAGATTCTGATTCAGCTCCAAATCCAGATAATGATGATGTTTATGAGCAGCTAACAGCTGACCGAGATCCTAAACCATTAACCCAAGCCGAACTAAATGACTTAGTCAGGGATTTGAATCTGCCTAAGAACTCTGCAGAACTTTTGGGGTCTAGATTGCAGGAGAACAATTTATTGGCATCCGACACATACTTCGCTTGGTAAAGAAGGTAAATATATTTTGTTTCTTTGTTATTTTTGTATTCTTTCATAAACAAGCAATATGCTTGTCCAAGAGCTAGGAGCTATTTAATTCTGTTTTAATTAGGTTTTACTCTATCACCTAAAGATTTCGTGCTACAAGGGGTGTTGTAATACCTCATCTGTCTCCAAATGTTAACCACCCAATTGATGGGAGGGGAGAGTATTATTTTGCTGGGAATGGGACTAGTTGTTATATATATTTACCCTACATTATTATGTAAGCGTTACTGTAGTCTATAACAACAAAATTTATGGTTTAGCATGTGCAATCCAATATTGGTCTCAATAAGATGGTTCACATTTGGGGATAAATGGGGGATTTATGACACACCCTGTAGCAGGGCTGTGGAGTCGGAGTCGTGGAGTTGGAGTCGGAAGCAATTTTGGTGGTGCTGGAGTCGGAGTCGGTAAAAATTTACCGACTCCGACCTCAATATAAATTTTAATAAAATATGTTTTTGTGTGTGATATCACTGGCAGCTATGGTGGTTAAACCACTTAAATAATAAACAATGTTTTCCATTTCAGACACTAATGCCATTAATTCATTTTTTCTTTTCAGATAATATTTTTTATTTTTAATGCTTATTTAATTTTGAGTTCTTTCTAAATTTCATAAGTTTTTAACTTTCAAGTCTAAAACCCCTTTCACAATGGCAAAGACACTTCCAACAAAGTCTGCAGTTTTTTAATATTTTACAATAACCACAGATGGGAAACATTTCGTGTGTCAGTGTATGATAGATGATGATGATGATGATGAAAAATTATGTGAAGCAAAAATCAGTGGTTTTACTGGCTCTGATAAAAATGCACCAACCAGAGCATCAAATTTGAAAAGACATTTGCAGTGTTTCCATCCCAAAATTTTAGAAGTTGTCATTGAGAAAGATAGTAATAAAAACCTTCCAACTACTTCAAAGTTAACAAAAGATCAGAAACCTACTGAATGACAAGCACCACTTACAAGATTCTTTACTACAGACAAAGTTACCGTAACAATGACCACAGATGATGATGCTTCACGTGGTGGTGATGAAATGCCTCTTGTGTAATTATCATCATAGCAGATTTAGAATTAACATACCTTCGGAGTCAGATAGACAAAAAATTGAGTCGTCGGAGTCGGTTTTTTATGTGCCGACTCCACAGCCCTGCCCTGTAGTAAGAAAACCATACGTGATAGGGAAAAACTAACTATATTTTTGAGATCAGTGCACTCAAATTATATAGAATCACCAACTAGTTTGTAAAAATCAATTGACAAGTTTTCAAATGTGTACTGGTGTAATGAATGATTAAAAACATGAAATCATTTTCAACCTCTCATTGGAACTGCGCGCTAACAGCACCAGATTTCAGCATTAATTGCTCACGATGCCGGAAAGGAACTCCAATGCTTTGTTGCCATAGATGCATAGAGAGAGAGGGAGTCTGCCTCTCTCTCTATGCAGAGTCGCAGCACTGCAGACAGTGCAGTTCCTATCTGTTTGTTGAACGCAGTGAATGTGTTGACATTTTGCTTTGCTTATATTACAATTAATTCATTTAATTCCATTTCTAACAGTGATTAGTAACAATAGTAATATTTAACATTTTATTTGATAGATTTTTATTGGCTTAGTGATTTAATTATGTATTTGATTATTTCTTGATTTTTTTTTTTCCCATAATTTCCATTTCTTTTTTGAAATTTGATTCAACCATGGCTGCCATGCCCATAGAAGTGAGTCAAGTGAGTGTGACTAAAATACAACAACTTAATTTTTCACAATTATCTCTAAGAAAAAATTGGTATTAAAAGAGAAGGTTGTCCTACGCCTGAAATTCAAATATCTCAGCCAGGAATAAGTAATAATAAAAAATATATTCATAGTTTTAACCCAGAATGGCACCAAAAGAAAAGTTGGCTTCGTGGTTGTGAAGTAAAAAAAACATTATTTTGTTTCCCATGTTTATTACTGGGAGGTGATTTAACGTGGACAAAAAATGGCTTTACAAATATAAACAAAATGAAAGAAAAAACTGAAAAACATGAGTGTTCAAAGAAACACATTGATAATGTGATTTCATTATTGCTTTTAGGAACTGTTAATATTAAAGAAAAACTTAGTGAGGCCTATAGACTCTCCATTATCAACCATAAAAAAGGTTACAAAGAACTGTGAAATTTTGTTGAAAATAATACTGCATTAAATTTTGTGGAAATTTCAAAATTTCTTTACGTGGACATGACGAGAAAAAGGATTTAGAAAACCCAGACATATTCAGGGGATTAATAAATTTTGCTGCAAAATTAGATCCTGATTTAAAGAATCATTTAGAAAGCAACACAGTCTTCAAAGGTATTTCAAAAACTATTCAAAATGATATTCTCGACTGTTTGCTGCAAATATGCCGTGACCAAATAAAAAGAGAGATTAAAGAAGCTTCATTCGTAGCCATCATGGCTGATGACATTACTGACATTTCAGAATACACACAAATGGTTATTGTTCTGAGATATGAGCTAAATGGAAAAATATTTGAGCGCTTTTGGGGGTTCTTCACTCTGGAAAATCAAACAGCAGATGGAATATCTAAGTGTATTCTAGTTCAACTGAACATACTCCTCGAAAAAGATACACAAAAATTGATTGCTCAGACATTTGATGGCGCTAATGTCATGAAAGGCAAAAAAGGTGGAGTTCAAGTAAAAATAAAAGAAATTTACAATAATGTGCATTTCATTCATTGTTATGCTCACCAACTGAACCTGATAATGGAAAGTGCAGCAAGCACTACCCGAAATTAAAGAATATTCTTTTCAAACCTTTTGGCCGCACCTACATTTTTTTTCTAGGTCGCCACAGCGTTTCTCAGTTTTAAACAAGCATATGAACAACCAAATACCTCGTCCATCCTCTATTAGGTGGAACTTTAATATACGCACTGTAAACTGTGTTTATGAAAATTTTGAATCCTTAAAGAAATGCATTGAGGAGAGACAGTCTACATCCAACACAGATCAAACTATTTCAGAAGCAACAAGAATTTTGCACATTTTGAATAATGAAAATTTTGTTTTGGTTGAAACTTTTTCATCAGATAATGCCTCATGTAGAAGTTATTTATAATCAAATGCAATCCCGACAAATTGATGCATTTAAAATACAGGAATATATTGCAACCTTTAAAACTGCCATTTTGAAAATTAGAAATTCAAAGTATTGTGAAAATTCTTCAAAAACACTTATGATTGAAGCAAAAGAAGTGTGTGGACTGTATGTGTTGACATAAAGGAGAGATATTCCTTCACAAATCAATTAGTAGCTGCAAAATTGTTCAACAAAGAAAACCACTAGTTTTAATAAGAAAATGCTCCTGGAAGAAGTGACAGCGACTATTGAGGCATATCCCATAATTGAAAAAGAAAAGCTTCTTACGGAATTACAGGTTTTCTACAGTAGACCTGATATGCACAATTATGGCAATTTAATTAATTTATTAAAATTCATCACAGAAAATAATCTAGCAGATGTGCTTTGCGAACTAACAAAACTCATAAAAATCCTTTTGACAATTCCTATGACTACATCAGAGCCAGAACAGTGCCACTCAACATTGAAAAGAATAAAAATGTTTCTAAGGAGCACTATGAATCAAGAATGACTAAATGCTCTAGCAATGATTTCAATGGAGAAAAGCATCATCAACAGTACTCCAAATTTCAATGAGAAAGTTATCAACCTTTTTGCTCAGAATAAAAATAGAAGAATGGACTTCATTTTTTAAATAACTTTGTAATTGAGACAGCACCCCTAGAATTTTTAGTCACAAGCCACCACTGGTATAGGCCCTGATGGTATGCACCCACAGAAGGTTATGAGGTGATATGATAGAAGTATAAAATAATAAATGAGTTAGATAATATAGACTTCCACTCTCTTTTTACAAAGGATCACAATGATAGGACAAGAGGCCATAGCCTTAAGCTTTTTCAGCAAAGATGTAAATCACAGTTAGTACAATATAGTTTTTCAAATAGAATAGTAAAATTCTGGAAAAGCTAAGAATAACAGCTGTGAGTTCCCATACTTTGGAGACTTCTAAGAATTAACTAGATAAATTAATGACTGAAAGAGGTATTTGGTAATGACATTTTGCTGGAACTGGTAATCGTGTGAAGAGGTTTGTGAACCCTTCCCACATATACATATATATATATAGTTTATTTGGTAATTATTCGTTTTAGTGCTTTTTCTCCTTTCTGAACCAAAACACATTTTTCTGGTGTTTTTTGGTGTGATTTGTTCAATCTGAACTTCGTTTCTTTGGGAAATGAGCCGTTTTTTAGAAATTTTAAAATTGAAAATTTCTCAAAAATGGCTCATTTCCCAAAGAAACGAAGTTCAGATTTGAACAAATCACACCAAAAAACACCAGAAAAATGTGTTTTGGTTCAGACTTAACCTAACCTAACCCGCGTTTTTTCGCAATTTCTAACCTTCAATAGCAGCATTGGGGTGTTTATACAAATGAGTAGCAACCAACAGGAATAAATAGATGATTTTGCCAGGCCCACAAATTTGAACTTGTTGGCCTAGCCAATGCTCACAGACGTCGAAGCAAAAACTCCTCCAATTAACTGCACTTTCGGAAGCCAACGCTAAATAGAGCTGTGCAACTAGCTTTGTCGAACGCTTTGTCAAGAATAACCCAATGTACAATAAGTTTTGCCACAGTTTGAGGTGGGATTTTTCAACCCACGTGCCTTTTTGACGGGAAACAGAGAAGGAACACACTTTTTTTCTGCCGCGCTCATCCCTAGTCAATCGTGTGCAATAATATTGATCAGCAACTTCTCTATAATTACACTCTTGACCACACTGCGGACAAATAACACGAGTAGGTAAAACACCATGACTCGTAAAGAAAACTTCAGCACCGTCTTCTTTCTTATAAATATCTTGTATTAATTGATAGTAATCCAAATCATAACCTCCGCAAACCATAGTGAAAAGCAAACTGAAAAAGCATTTTGGAATGAGTATGCATTATGAGAGATTCAAAATGTACGTCTCTGATTGGTCGGATAAGGTCACGTGAAACAAAAACCAGATTTAATTGGCTGATTTGACCTATGTTTCCTAATTTTGCCACGAGATGTCTCCCCATAAAACTGGAGAGGATGAGGACCGGCAAAATTTTAACCAGCGGAAAGAGCTAAACACTCGGTCAATGGCCTATAATGGCTGCTTTTTAAGTCTAAATTTTTTTTTTCCATAAAAAATAATTATTACATTTCCTTGATTTTTATCAGTTTCCCTGAGGTTTCAAGGTGTCCTGAATACAAATTTATATGTTAAATTGTCATAGAATGTCTCCTATCGAAAATGAACAAAGCATTAAAACGAATATTAACCGTTTATTTTTTATTTGAGTAAATCTCATCACCCACACAGAGTGATGGGATGTTGGGAGGCAGCATCTTGGGTTAGGGATACTCTCTGTCTTTATAGCCCCCATAGCACTGTGATGTATGAGACTCATTATGTTTACTTGCCTCATAGACACCTTTAAATGGGAAACCCTGTATGGGTGTATATTCAAGTACTGTATACAGTCTTTACAGTCCCACCTACTCCTTTTATCTTAATTGTAGAGCTTGTATTACATTATTCAGGTTATAGCTATATAAATCTATGCAAAACTTCTTGTGACAAGATAACCATATGATGTCTACAATTAATACAGTAGTGGTATTGATGAATGATCCACAAGATCCAAAGTTTTGAAGTTAATGTACAGATAGTAGATGTGTGACAATCTACAGAGATCAATTGGATCTTGACTTTTCGTGTAACTGTATTTGTGGTTTGTTTGTATTAAAGTACAGCCACCCAGATGGGCCAAAGGGCCCCAGAGTGTGCCCACTATAAAATTTTTACCATGTTACCACATGGGTAGCAAAAACACCTGACCAACAACAAGCAATGTGGGAGAAATTTTTAAAACAAAGAAAACCAGCTTTATCAGCAAATATCATGATTCCCACAGATGGTAAATTACAGATGCCAACCACACCAACAGCTGGAAGAAAACTGTCAACGTCAGAGACCATGTGCTGTTCAAACCAGAACACCTAAAAGGAAGAATTAATTATTATGTACCATAATAAACTAGCAACAAAGACAGCGCAATAATTTTAATTACCATATTTTACGCCTTACAAGACACTTTTTTTTTTCCTTAAAAATGCCTTGAAAAATCCCCCTGCATCTTCAAAGCCGGAAGTGGTCGAGCCCCCCCTGCATCTTCAAAGCCGGAAGTGGTCGAGCCCCCCCTGCATCTTCCAACATCAAAGCCTCAGAAATACGTCTCCTCAAACTAGAGGGTGTCTCGTGCCAAAAACTATAGGTTAAATTAGGATGGGGGATAGTTTACGGCATGACAAGGGTCTCGTACTTTATTCATTTATCATCTGGCTATCAGTGGAGTCACAAGTGGTTTTCATTACTAGTTTATCACCCTGATCCATGGCAGGTGTATCAAGGAGACATAACTACACTATTAGATTTAAACTGGAAGTAGTGCAGTATGCCAATGAACACGGCAATAGAGCAGCAGAGAGACACTTCGGACCACCACCACCACCTACTGAGAAGATGATTCGGCAGTGGAGGAAGCAGGAAGGAGAATTTCAAGCTGATAAAAAGAAGCACAATCTTCATAAAGTACCAGCAAAATGGCCAGATTTGGAAGAAAACTTGTGTAGATGGATAACAGACCTTAGAAACATGGGTATTGCAATGACTATGAAAATGATCATAATAGAAGCATGGAGACTGGGCAGCAGAAACTGGAGTGGATGACTTCAAAGGAACTGAATCTTGGTTTTTTCGCTTCATGAAACAAAATGGGTTAAGTTTCAGGATGAATAAAATGCTTTTGACTTTTATTAGCCATGATTTTTAGTGATTTTTACTTTTCCATTTCTGCAAAAATAAAAAACTTTAAACAATGATATTTATATATTTTTACATACTTTCTACTGGTGGTATATACTAATTCCCTTGTCATTGCCATACTAACAAAGCAAATCAGAGTGCATCTTCCACAAGTCAAAAACTTTTTTTCTTAGAATTGCCTTTCCAAAATCAGGGTGCATCTTATAAGGAGAAAAATACAGTATTTTATTTTGAAGGTGAAATAATTTTAACAAACAGATTTTAACTATATGGTTTTATTGATGAAAAATAATTTTAATGTGTTTGTTGTTATTTGCTTCAATTTTATAATTATACACAACAGACAGTGATAATTTTGTAAATAAATAGAAATCCTGTTGATGAAATCAAATATCATTACCCTTTTATGCAATAAAAGAATTTATATCAATAAATAATTACATTTTCCTCCCTCCATTTTGGTAATTTAACTCCAGTTTGGTCCCTTTCAGCTCCTTTTGGTACATTTTGGCACCTTTTGACAATTAGGCAGACCCTGACAAAAATAGGTCTTTCTGGTGTATCCCATGCTGTTTCAATTGAATCTGACCTTCATTTTTGCCGCAAATGCACCGATATGGAGATACTCTCCCAGAAGGATTTGAAGAGCAGGGAAATTGTGGGCAAAAAAGGCCAGAATCAATTGAAACGGCATTAAATACAAAAGAAAAACCTATTTTCGTAAGTAGTATTCACGGCAAAAGTAACAACCTAGTTGGAAATATTGGTTAATTCCTATTTAACTGTCGGAAACTCAGCCCGAGTGGAACGTCATCTAGGCCTAGGTTAGAACTAGTCGTGATATTTTCATTAAAACTAACGAAAATAACACAACTTAACCTAACCAAATGTCACGGGCATACAGTTGAATTCAGGACCCAGAAAGGTAAGTAGTACCCCTAACTTAACCTAGGCCCAGATGACGTCTCAGTCCCACTCGGAGTATAAGCTTCAATCACAGACAGCCATTCTAAAGCGATTGTTGAATTCAAATTTCAGCCACTCTGCGCGGGAGTGTCACATGACAATGATGCAGTCGCTGATTGGCTAATGATAATAACATGACTACATCCGTCACGGACGAGATGGTTGACTCGTGAATAATGGCGCCAAAATTGGTTAATATTCGTTTTAATGCTTTGTTCGTTTTCGATAGAAGGAGACATTCTATGACAATTTAACATATAAATTCGTATTCAGGACACCTTGAAACCTCAGGGAAACTGATAAAAATCAAGGAAATGTAATAATTATTTTTTATGGAAAAAAAAAAAATTTAGACGTAAAAAGCAGCCATTATAGGCCATTGACCGAGTATTTAGCTCTTAACGCTGTTAACATTTTAACGAACCTCGCCCTCTCCAGTTTTATGGGGAGACATCTCGTGGCAAAATTAGGAAACATAGGTCAAATCAGCCAATTAAATCTGGTTTTTGTTTCACGTGACCTTATCTGACCAATCAGAGACGTACATTTTGAATCTCTCATAATGCATACTCATTCAAGAATGCTTTTTCAGTCTGGTTTTCATTATGGTTTGCGGAGGTTGTGATTTGGATTACTATCAATTAATACAAGATATTTATAAAAGAGAAGCCGGTGCTGAAGCTTTCTTTACGAGTCACTGTGTTTTACCTAGTCGTCTTATTTGTCCGCAGTGTGGTCGTGAGTGTAATTATAGAGAAGTTGCTGATCAATATTATTGCACAAGATTGACTAGGGACGAGCGCGGCAGAAAAAAAAAGTGTTCCTTCTCTGTTTCCCGTCGAAAATAGAGGACAATGATTATGTTTATGTTTTATTCAAGTGATTACTTATTATGCTTATTCCTTTTTCAGAAGACCGTTGTCATTGTTTGACTTTATATAAATAAATAAATGATACAAAGAGTTGGTTCTCATTTATGACAACGGTCTTAGGTACAAATGACTGATTAATTAAATAAATAATAAAATAAGTCTACATACGTGGTAAATTCAAGCAACTGTCAACCACCCCAACCTAATTAAGCAACTTCAACAAACGCTATCCACAATGCCTGCCGTAGAATGTCCTATCACAGGTTGTACCTATGTCACAGCAGACCTGGACCCAGCCATTGTAGCCGCACTTATAACAGCCCACTGCACGACCCATGTCCCAAGCCCGACAGTCTCTGCAAAGGTTGAGAAAGTAAGACGGCCAACCATTTCGGCTGCAGGTACCAGTGAAGACTGGGCATATTTTACGTCGCGTTGGACAGATTATGCGGAAGCTACAAAAATCACTGGTAGGGACAAAGTGGTACAACTACTTGAATGCTGCGACGATTCACTCCGCAAAGATTTGACAAGATCCGCAGGTGGAAGCCTAACAAACAAAACCGAAGATGAAGTCCTTGCTGCAATCAAGAAACTAGCTGTCCGAGAGGAGAACACCATGGTAGCCAGGGTTACCCTACACAATATGCGACAAGACCGCGACGAAACTGTGCGCAGTTTTGGAGCCCGTCTTCGTGGTCAGGCCGGAGTCTGCAAATTTCTTGTTGAATGCCCAAGCTGCAACAACAACGTAAATTACACTGACCCCATCCTTCGCGACGTCCTTACCCGCGGAATTGCTGACCCGGAAATACAACTGGAACTCCTCGGCAACAGTAACCAGGAGATGACCCTGGAAGACGTCTTTCAGTTTGTCGAGGCGAAGGAAGCAGGCAAGCGCTCAGCATCACGACTGCTGGACTCCCATGCCGTGGAGGCCGCAGGCAGCACATACAGGAGAAGTAAGCAAATACCCCCACAAGACAAAAATGCCCCCTGTTCATATTGTGGTAAAAAAGGACACGGCAGAAGAGCCCCAGTCCACATACGCAAGAAGGATTGCCCTGCGTACAACCACAAATGCAAAATTTGCAAGCGCGACAGCCATTGGGAATCCGTATGCAGGAGCAAAGACAAGGACAAGAGCCTTTCAGCCACTCCTAATAAAGCTGATGAGTGCGAAGGTGCGGTATTTGATCTTCTCTGCGCCACAAGCAACACTTCCGAGCCACATAAGAAAAGAGCAATCGCCCTCGACCATCACATTTACAATGAACTATCGGACATGTGGATCAAGGAGAACTCACAACCACAGCCACACATCAACCTGACAGTCAGGACTCTCCCCGAAGACTACGAGGCGCTTGGGGCAACCCTCAATGCCCACCCAAAAACCGTGGTACTGCCTGCCATGGCAGACACAGGCTGTCAGAGCTGCCTCACCGGTATCAAGGTTATCCACCGCCTCGGGCTTCTCCAGTCTGACCTCATCCCTGTGACCATGAAGATGCACGCCGCCAACAACAAGGGCATCAAAATCCTTGGCGCAGCCATACTTCGCCTCACTGGCAAGGATGAACAGGGCCAACAAGTAGAAACGAGACAGGTAACATATGTGACAGATTCTTCTGACAAGTTCTTCATCAGCAGAGAGGCATGCGTTTCACTCGGCATTATCTCGGGAAGATTCCTACAGTGGGGGAAGTCCAACTGGATCCAGCACAATACTGTAACAACAGTGACAGCGGACTTGTAACTAACTGTGACTGTCCAAGACGCCAACATCCTCCATCACCTCCAATCGAGCTACCGCTACCCGCTGTTGCGGCGAACCAGCAAAAGCTCAAGGAATACCTGCTGGACTATTACAAATCAAGCACCTTCAACACTTGTGACCACCAAGCGCTGCCCATGATGGACGGCCCCCCAATGAAATTGATGGTGGACCCCAATGCCAAACCAGTCGCACATCACACCCCCGTCCCAGTACCAATCCACTGGCAGGAGGACGTGAAGGCTGGCCTCGACCAAGATGTCAGACTGGGTGTCCTTGAACCAGTACCCGTTGGTGAGCCCGTAACCTGGTGTCACAGAATGGTGGTGTGCGCCAAAAAGAACGGAAAACCAAGGCGTACCGTTGACTTTCAACCCCTCA
The DNA here is from genome assembly GCA_023014485.1 of Bathynomus jamesi. NCBI lineage: Eukaryota > Metazoa > Arthropoda > Malacostraca > Isopoda > Cirolanidae > Bathynomus > Bathynomus jamesi. The sequence goes on along the minus strand of JAJOZX010000089.1, from coordinate 2,218,176 downwards.
ACGCTCACGCCACCCGCGAAACACACCACACTCAATCGCCATTCCACCAGGCCAGATCAGTACCGCAAGGCAAAAAGAAAACAGTGTTTGATGCATGGAATGGATATCACAGCGTACCAATCTGTGAAGAAGACCGCCACTTGACCACCTTCATAACGCCCTGGGGTCGCTACCGTTACAAAACCGCTCCCCAGGGTTACATTGCATCTGGTGACGGTTACACAAGAAGGTACGACGAAATTGTATCGAGCATCCCTAACAATACAAAGTGCATTGACGACGTCTTGCTCTGGTCAGACACAGTGGAGGAGAGCTTCTTCCAGGCCACCCAGTGGCTTGACACCTGCGGCAGACACGGAATCACACTGAACCCCGACAAGTTTGTGTTCTGTCAGGACAAGGTTGAATTTGCAGGCTTCGAGATCACATCTGACAGTGTCCGACCCTGTAAAAAATACCTCAAAGCAATCCTAGAGTTTCCATCTCCAAAGAACATCACCGACGTTCGATCATGGTTCGGGCTCATCAACCAGGTGTCGTATGCCTTCAGCATGGCCAAGAGGATGCAGCCGTTCCGCCTACTTCTGAAGCCAGGAACACCTTTCAAGTGGGATGACGAATTGGAAACCATCTTCGAAGAATCAAAGGATGTCATCATCACAGAAATAGAGGAGGGTGTTAAAATTTTTGACAAAACCAAGCCCACATGCCTCGCCACAGACTGGTCGAAAACAGGCATCGGCTACTGGCTACTTCAGAAACACTGCACCTGTACACGAGTCGAACCCTTCTGCTGCCATACTGGATGGCGTGTCACATTGGTCGGCAGTAGATTCACTACCTCAGCTGAGTCCCGCTATGCACCAGTAGAAGGAGAAGCACTTGCTGTCGCCGATGCCCTTGACAAGGCGAGGTACTTCGTGCTGGGATGCGAAGACCTAATAATTGCAGTGGACCACAAACCTCTCCTCAAAGTGTTTGGTGACAGATCCCTAGAGGACATATCTAATACACGCCTCAGAAACTTGAAGGAAAAAACCCTCAGGTACCGCTTCCGGATGATCCACGTACCAGGCGCGAAACACAAAGCTGCTGACGGGGTGTCACGATACCCCACTGGCGACCCCATACCACTGACACTCCCCGATGACGTAGCAGCCATCCATCAACCATGCGAGGGAACGGCGTTCTTTCCCCCCCCCCCACCTTCCTAGCCGGCATACGGACATCACTGACAGATGGTAATGGCATGGAAGCCTGCGTCATTTCTGCAGCCGCATCAACACTCAACTCGCTGAGCCTGGCATCAGTGACATGGGATCGAGTACGCACCGCCACGACCAGCGATGAAGTCATGAATAGTTTAGCCAATGTCATAGAGTCCGGCATGCCTGAATCCCGCCATGCACTCCCTGCACAGCTGCGGGAATATCACCAGTTTCGCGACGACCTCCGCACTGTTGACGGCGTGGTAATGTACAGGAACCGCACGGTTATCCCGCCGGCCCTCAGGCAAGAAGTACTGGCTTCACTCCACTCAGCTCATCAAGGTACTTCATCCATGATCTCCAGAGCGGAAGACTCCATTTTCTGGCCTGGCATCACACCAGCCATCACAGCACTACGGGCTAGCTGCAACCACTGCAACCGCATGGCACCAACCCAGCCCAGCGCTCCACCCACTCCACCAACATCACCAGAATACCCCTTCCAGTGCGTCTGCGCGGACTACTTCCACTACAAAGGAGTAAACTACCTGGTCGTGGTGGACAGATACTCTAACTGGCCAATAGTAGAGAGGTCATCAGATGGTGCTGCTGGACTCATCGCCTGCCTCCGACGGACCTTCGTCACCTTCGGCATCCCCGATGAACTGGCTTCCGATGGGGGCCCTGAATTTACCGCAGCAGCCACACGGCAGTTCCTCGTTCCTCAAAAACTGGGGCGTACACCACCGACTCTCATCAGTGGCTTTCCCTCACAGCAACTGTCGGGCAGAAGTTGGTGTCAAGACAACGAAACGCCTAATCGACAACACTGGACCAAACGGCGACCTCAACACCGAAAACTTTCAACGGGCCATGCTTCAATACAGAAACACGCCGGATAGAGATACAAAACACTCCCCAGCAATGTGTGTATTCGGCCGCCCTATCCGGGACTTCATTCCAATCCTTCCCGGCCGATATAAACCACACGACACGTGGCGTGAAAACTTGGCCACCCGAGAAGAAGCTATGAGGGGAGCAGAACGCTGGTCAGAGCACACCAAGAGACTCCCACCACTAGCAGTCGGAGACCTTATACGCATCCAGAACCAGGTCGGTCCACACGCCCGTGAATGGGACAAGACAGGTGTGGTCATCGAAGTCAGGCAGTTTGACCAGTACGTGGTTAGGGTCGATGGATCTGGAAGGGTAACTGTAAGGAACAGGAAATTCCTTAAAAAATATGAACCCTTCAGCACACCTGCTCCAAAGATGACCATAGACCAACATTTGAAGAACTTCCTAGCGGTGCCCACCAACAGCCCACCTGCACCACCTACACCTGCCAGGTCAGCACCAGGACCAAAGACACCCGCTTCACCCCGTAGTCCGACACGGTCCAGCCCACACGTTGAACGCAGACGCCCGACCCCTGAAGAGACCACACCCCCACCCAAGAAGACATGTCAACGCCGCCCATCGACATACTACCACCTGCACCCCCTAGGCCAATGGGTACGGCCCCAAACTGCAACTCCATTAAGGCGTTCAACCGTACCAGACGCCCCCTACCTGGCATGAAGACTACCATATGAATCAAGAAGAGTAACCAATCAAGTATGCTTTAAATTAAGGGCACTGACAAGATAAGGTTTAGTCTTTATCCGTAAACATACAAATTTTTTTTTTTTTTTTGCCATATTATCCTTAATAATCTTTTTATAAAACTACTGGCTCAAAGACTTGGGGGAGAGATAGAGTATAGACACTTTACACTTTACTTACTAAGAACTTTATATTGTGTTCCCAATACAGCTGTAACCTCATTACTGTACTATTACTTTTGTCAGGAATACCGTTGTACAACCCTTATTTTAATATACGATTAAATCTCTCGCTGAACTCTCTAACTGTATTGTAATATGTTTGATTGGATATAATGTACTGTATAATTCCATAAGTATTTATATTTTAGTTTCTACAGTATCGTATTCATCATGATGTAATAGCAAAGCCTTATGTTCTCATATTACTCTTAAATAAACTAGTATCTATGTTCTCCTATTAAAGTACTATACTGTATTCACTTTATAAAACAATATAAGTCTTCGCACTACTGTACTGCAATTACCTCATATCACATCTAGTATCAAAGACTTGGGAGGAGATAGAGGACAATGATTATGTTTATGTTTATGTTTTATTCAAGTGATTACTTATTATGCTTATTCCTTTTTCAGAAGACCGTTGTCATTGTTTGACTTTATATAAATAAATAAATGATTACAAAGTTGGTTCTCATTTAGAAAAGGCACGTGGGTTGAAAAATCCCACCTCAAACTGTGGCAAAACTTAGTGTACGTTGGGTTATTCTTGACAAAGCGTTCGACACAGCTAGATGCACAGCTGTATTTAGCGTTAGCTTCCGAGAGTGCGGTTAATTGGAGGAGTTTTTGCTTCGAAGTCTGTGAACATTGGCTAGGCCAACAAGGTCAAATTGGTGGGCCTGGCGAAATCGTCGAGATCGACGAGTCGAAATTCGGCAGGTCTAAATACGGACGGGGAAGAAATATTGGCGGTACCTGGGTTTTTGGTACCTTGGAACGCAGTTCCAAAAAACTACTGTTGTTTGCGGTTCCTCAGAGAGACACAACAACTCTTGTTCGCCTGATCCAACAACATATTAGCCTGGGACTACAATTATTCCGACGAGTGGCGTGCGTATTCTCAACTTGGAAATCTAGGCTACATTCACCGGACAGTCAACCATTCACAGCGGTTCGTGGAAGACACCGTTCACATTCAAAATATTGAGCGTTGTTGGAAAGACGTGAAGAGCTGGATATTACGGTCTGGCAACAAAACCCAATCCTATTCAAAGTATCTTGCATGGTACTTGTTTAACCGTGAATATCCCTCTCAACAACGTCTCCACAAATTCATGTTGGTCGCCGCGGATTTGTATAAACACCCCAACGGTGCTATTTAAGGTAAGAAATTGCGAAAAAACGCGGGTTAGGTTAGGTTAGGTTAAGTCAGGTTAGTCTGAACCAAAACACATTTTTCTGGTGTTTTTTGGTGATTTGCTCAAATCTGAACTTCGTTTCTTTGGGAAATGAGCCGTTTTTGAGAAATTTTCAATTTTAAAATTTCTCAAAAACGGCTTATTTCCCAAAGAAACGAAGTTCAGATTTGAACAAATCACCAAAAAACACCAGAAGAAATGTGTTTTGGTTCAGAAAGGAGAAAAAGCACTAAAACGAATAATTACCCCAAAATTTAATGATTTAAAAAATAAATATCTCGATAAATAGGAATTTCCGCCAAAATTAGTATACTGTAGAATAAAGTATTCCTGTTTTTTTTTCGCTCTATCTCGCTGTATAAATATCAATATCGAGTTTGGTGGATGTGTTCTACCGAATCTAAACCCTTGGATTACCTCGATAGGCCCGAGTGGCTTCATATTTTCCAAATGAAATGTAATGTAATTCAGGAGGGCCAGAAACTAGCACTGCGCTCAAGCTAACTGTAGTATTACCATCATTGGGGCTTGAAACCCTGACCTCAGTGTGTTCACTTCGATTAAAGGGAAACTGTTACCCCCTGAGCTACGGACGCTGGCAAGGTCATATGATGGAGGTGGTTTTACGTGCGATCTGAACCACGGGTTGATACATAATCAAGACACAGAAGACGATCCCCGATCCAACTACCCGCCAGACCCATTGTTGCTTCATTTGGTTGATGGACGGGAAGCGGTGCTACGACGTAGCTATGACTATATCTAATAACAAACAAAAATAATCTTTATTGCGGTCCTTTGGGGATCATTCACAATCCACAGCCACTTCACCTAACATACAAGTACAATCTTATTATACACTGAACTTAATACAAAAATAAGGCCACCATTGCCACTTAACCTAACATACAACACAATTACAAACATGTTTAGGAGACTAGCCAAGAGTGGATCCTAGTGTATTTGCTAGTCTGAAGCATTATAACAAATACAATTATTATAACACAATATGCATATACAATCTTTGTTACTTACAAAAATAAGGTATTGTAAACCAGCAGTTGTCTAAACCAAGACTGCCATATAGGTGAGAGGTACACAGTATCTGAAGACAGGACATTGCACAATAACACATTAGAGCTGTTTTGGACCCTAGTAATAAAATTATATATATTCTTTCAGATTAACATTTCGCTGGTAGGTAGGTAGGTAGGTCACGTGTAGTAAGCAAACTGTCACTACACCATTTTGGTTTTTCCCTGCATAGCATACGGAAATTATTATTATAAGCAACAGTTTATTCATAGCAGTTTTGGTATAGTTCCACCCAGGGCAGGCGAGAGCTGCCACGGGCCCTGGGGGAGGATTGGTATATGGGCCCCCCTGTTTACTCAGTATTTTATTATGAATGTTTTTTATGTACATAACAAGCAAACTGATTATATGTCCAAGTCACTATTCAAAACATACAGTATGAATAAACAACTCGGAAGAAAATGACCATTTTATTTTTCGAATCAATTATATTAATTCTCTCACCATACAATTTACAAATGCAGTACCAGTCCATGCAGGAAAGACAATTGTTTACTGCAAGATTTTCATAATTAGAAGTGTACTTTCTTTGCCTTCTCTCTAGCAAAGTGGGAAATGATTCGGATGAAATTTGAAGTACGGGCTAACTGGCTCTCAGTTACAATGGTTCCCAGATCTGTCAGTCGGTCTTGGGCATTGGTGGACCGCATATATTTTATCTGTTTCAGTTTGACTATGATGATCTCTATAAAATGTATGTTCACTAATTATATTTCCTCCGTTATTTAATCAATTTCTTTATTAATATTTTTGGTACTTTCCTGTTAACGGGAATACCCTAAAAAAGTTTCTGTTTATGTATTTTTGCTCTCGTCATTTTCATTTAAACTAACGACAATATCACAACTTAACCCTTTAAGCCCTGAAATTTTTGTAGGGTTAAGTTATGAATACGTGTATTTGAAACGTTAGCAATTTGTACCTTTACTCCTTAAAGGGTTAACCTAACCAATCATCAAGGGCGTACAGTTGACCTAACCGGGCATTCAATTGACCTAACCGGGCATTCAGTTGACCTGTACTGGTTTTGAGCACTTCAAGGTTAATCATCATTTCAACTTCGTGGATCCCACTAGTGGAGTCCATACTCAAAACATTGAAAGGATGTGGGGCAGCGCCAAATGGCGTAACAACAAACACAATGGAACCGCCCGCCATCATCTGGACTCGTATCTTGCGGAATTCATATGGCGACAACGTATCGAAAGCAGCGACGTTTTTTCTGCAATTTTAGATGACAAAGACATTTTGGCCCCCCTACTAACTGATTATCACTTACATATTAACTACTTTCATTTAAATGATTAATAAATTCGGTACTTACGTATTATCGGGACTACCAAACTGTTTGTTATGTATTTTTGCTCTCGTCATTTTCGTTTAAACTAACGAAAATATCACAACTTAACCTAACCAATTATCAAAGGCGTACAGTTGACCTAACCGGGCATTCAGTTAACCTAACTTGGCATTCAGTTGACCTAACCAGGCATTTTCCGTTATATTAACCTGTTAGGTTAATTCAATACCTGGTTAGGTCAACTGTACGCCCTTGATGATTGGTTAAGTTGTGATATTTTCGTTAGTTTAAACGAAAATGAGAGCAAAAATATATAACAAACAGTAAAACTTTTTTTAGGGTATTCCCGTTAACAGAAAAGTACCATATTTTTAGATTTTATTCCCCCTCTTGCCGGTCCCCCAAGAGGTCCGGGCCCCAGGGATTTAACCCGGCTTCCCCGCCCTCTCGGCGACCCTGGTTCCACCACAGATGGGATGTTTCCAGTGCAATACAGTAAGTTCTAAAAAGATAAGTTTTAACAGATTCTGAACACACCAAATTTCCTTACTAGCATGTTACCCTGCACATACAGCTTTTTACGTTGCCTCTCAATATCAAGTGCATATCCCAGCTCGTGAGTAATTACATGACCTAAGTATTTACACACGTATTTGACAGGTATTGCCTGACCATTCATTTCAAAAGAACCACATATGTTTCAGTAGATTACACCTAAAATCGGAATACAACTCTTTGACCCATTATAGGTGATCATTTCCTATACCATATTGTTCACATATCTCTAATAAATTTGAAAATATAATTTACGTCGATGACTTTTTTCACATAATTTAGTTCTTCTAAACGCTACATGGCAAAAGAGGAAAAGCAAACTCAAAGGGGGCGGAGTTTCAGAGTTTGTTATATTCTCATTCCATCCACTCGGTGGCAAGTACCTATTATTCATTTTGCATTGGTAACGTGATAAATAAAGGAAACTAGCGTCAGTTTCGTATCTTGTTATACACTGACACTGTATATTATCTCTGCTTATTATTTGTTTAGCATGGTTTACACGGGTGACTGACTCTACTGTAGGTATCAAACATCTTCAGAATAACCTGCTAGTCTGAAACTAATAATAGGCCCAGTTAATTTGAAATATTTTTAATCTCTCTCTCTCTACGATTGAGTTTTATTTTAAAAAAATAAGCTACGTAAAGTTTAAAATTTAAATGCATTCTTCGAACGCCACTGTTCACGGTTAATTTAGCTTCGGCTTGGATGTTCAGCCAAACTGTTAAAGGAAAATTTGGAAATACGATGTGTTTGGCCTACGTAATTCCTTATATTTTAAGACTTAAAAATTAAAAATATGGATGAATATAATGATAAGTCTTAAATTTAGATTTAGTTGTACTTTTTACTTCAATAGAACATAACCCACTCACGCTAAGTTTAGACGTTTGCTCGTTCAAGCAGTCTACACGTAATGATTTTTTTCTGTTCTTCTGACATTTTAATGCATTTTACCATTGGTCAAAGGCTATGTATGAAAAATATCTTATTACCATAATTGTTTTTAAAAATTTAAATCCTATACAAATTAGCAAGATGAACACGCCATATTTTAATTAGAAATTGCTTCTTATTGATAAATATAATGATAAGCTTCATTGGCAGGATATACAGGGTGTTTCAGATCGACCCTAGAAATATGGAAAAGAAACACTTCATATTAGTTACGGAATTACTTTGACAAACCTCAAATAAATACAAATTGGAGGAATTTGTAGTTTGTATTTGAAGTTTGTCATAGTAATTCCGTAACTAATATGAAAAGTTTCTTTTGCATATTTCTAGGGTCGACCCGAAACACCCAGTTTATCCCCATAACATGGGGACGTTTTCCGACTTTATCGGGAGTCTGGATAATTTACTATTGTATAGGCTTTGTGCACTCGCCATTTAACATGTGGAGTGAGAACTTTAAGCTTTGCATAAGGGCATACTTCAAGAAACTCATTTCCCCATTTCTCCACAATGTGGCAGTGTGCCCCTGCCGCTGGGGGTGAATTCAGACTTACCTACAGATGTACAACCACCAGGAGCGGCTCGCAGGTAGGCACGTGGAACTGCAGCACCCCCATGATCTTATGATCTTTATATTTAAATATTTAAAATAGCCTCTTGATTGTTTTTTCAATGACTTTGAGTTTTTAAATCAGATTATATCCTTTTTTCCTTAAACTATTCAATGCCGAACGAATGAATCACGAAAGTAGCTTCAGCCTTCCCGTGGAACTGCGTACTTAACAGTTCCAGATTTTGTTCGAAACGCTTGAAACCTCGGTGGCGAACGTACGAAGAGCGAGTCAGAATCGCGGGTTTAAGAGGATCCAAAGCACTGTGGACAGAGCAGTGCCGATTTGTTTGTTTAACGTGGTAGTTGTGTTGCTGTATCGTTTGCTAATTCGAAATTGAATTTCCGAATTGCATTTATCAATGATTCGTTATCATTTATTTTTATCGTGAGATTGAAGTTAATTATATAATAATTGGATTATTTACAATATATAGCTTTCATTTCTTAGAATATTTTTTCGCTCAGAATAAAAACAGAAGAATGGAATGTTTATAAATAAAATTTTGGCAAATTCGAAATTACCCGTTAAGCGTAAGTACCCTATAATTGATTTTATGATACTATTTCACTTATTTTTATGACTGAGTAGTGAGTAGTTATCTATTTATCTATTCGACTTTCTTCTCTCTCTCTCTCTCTTTTATATATATATATAATATATATATATATATATATATATATATATATATATACAGGGTGGTGCAAAAGTCTGGACCCATAGGCAATTTACTATATAAAAATATCTTTCGATTTTATAATAGTTTTTATAATTTTAATTTTTGTTTATAATTTTACTAAATATTTTTCAGATTGTTACCCTATGGCAGAGAAGTTAACAATAGCAGAAGAACAGAGCTTGTGCTTTTGTACGCAAAAGAAAGTGTGTTTGGAAGAAGATGGACATCAATTCGAACACTTATTGTAAATTCTGAACTACGTAGAACGTTAAATTTAACATAATTTAGTCACTGGTGTATGGTTAATTAAATTTCATTTCATAATAAACTTCCTGCAGGCCACACTTTTTTCCATATAAACCGCCTATGGGTCCAGACTTTTGCACCACCCTGTGTATATATATATATATATATATATATATAATCGACACAATTGTTCGCAATTTCTGAGGCAGCACCCCCATAACAAGTCACGAGCCGCCACTGCAACCCACATATATGTCTGTGGCATCATCGGCCTGAGCCGTAACCATAGTCTAATATAATTTACTAAGTCTTATCATAAAAGTTCATTTCACGACAAGCGTTCATCCAAGAATTGACTCGCACTGCCCTCCGAATGCATCAACACAAATCCCATTCATGAGGGCTGAGTTTGCGGTCAGGGAAGATGGACGTGCGTTTGGAATGACTGGTAATCTCGGATTAGGGCCAGGACTTGTTACACATTATGCTTCTTACGATTGTAATAACAGATTAGGGTACAAAACAGTACAACTACTCATTATTTTCCAAAATATAAAAAGTTGTGTAGAGAATGGTAAATGTAAATAGTAAACTTAAGTTGTAGAATATCATGTATTCATTTCAGTATGACGACTCATTAGATGAGGAGACTTGGTAAATTATATCAGACTATAACTATAACCAATGAGCTACCGGGAGCAAGGGGATACTCTCATAATGAAAAGTATATTAACAAAACCTAATTATTATTACATTCGTCTTCACTAAAATACAAACCTGTATGCTTAATAAGGGGCCGTTCAAAAATTACGTAACGCTAGTTTTGCTAAAACTGGCACCCCCACCCCCTTATAACGTTCCGTAACACTAGACCAGACACTCCCTATTCGGGGTTACATAACATTTTAGTGGGTGTTTAGTCTAGCGTTACGGAATGTTACGAAGACCTATTTACGATTCAAGACAACACAATGACAAGGGGCACGCCAAGAAGATCTACAAGGAGAGACCAAGGAAATTTGAGGAAATACACATTCTGCAGTAGGGTCGTAAACACTAGTGTTGAAAAATAATCGAAACTTTACAAACCGGTTTTTAATCGAACTGTTTTTGAAACCGGTTATGACCGAAAAGTATAGTAATTTTTAAAAGCCACAATTGAAAGGTACTGACTTTAACTCTTAACAAGCATAGCTTATCGCCTATTTTTGGTCAAAAGAATGCAAAAATGCAGCATCATATGTATGCATATAAATAAGAAAATGACAACTTTGACATATTTATTTTAGCCAAAATAATACATTATTCAAACAATTTAGATTTGAAATAATTTTTTAAAATAAAACATCTATACTTAGAAGAAATAAACTTTTTTTGTAAAAAAATTATAAGAATAAAAATAAAATTTCTCTCTATTTTGGAAAAAACATTGAAATAAAATTTTTCAATGAAAAAAACTACCTAGAAACAGAAAATTGACTTCGTGTAAGAAAAATATATAAATTAATTTAGATTTTATCCCTATTTTGGAAATGACATATTAAGAAACAAAGGGCATTAAGGGTCTTATACTGCGAATAGGGCTTTAGTCGACTGACTCTACACTAAAGCCTACATGATGAGAAAACTGAAGATCGAGTTGCCAGATAGGCAAAAATTATACTGAAGAGCAGTTGCCAGTTTGTCACAATTTAACTTAATAGGTAATGTATTCGAAGTTATTTTTTGTGCGCTGTAGCGCGTAGCTGCACGTTCGCGCAAGTTTGAGCCAAATAAAAATCAATCGATAAAACCGGTTTTTTCTTTCGGTTTTCGATTTTTAGGGGAATTTTACAAACCGGTTTTCAGCACTAGTAAACACCGAATAGTCTACCAGCAATGTTCCCTCTAAGGTGTGCGCGTGTGCGCGCGCACACGCGTTGTGAAACCCGCGCACACAGCAAAATAAAATGCGCACAGGCTCAAGCGTATCATGAGTCACGACAATAAATGAAGTAATTTAAAAAATATACCGTCACACAAGGTTAACTTTCATAGAAAAACTTTTTTCCTATTTGGAAGGCAGGTTTCCTGAAAATGAAGTAAAAGAATGGTCTGCCTTTGATTGTTCGGCTATTTTACAGAAAGACTTTGACTTTGGCATTGAGCATGAAAGCTTTATATGCAAAATATGCAGATTTTCTTGGCGAAAGTTCTACCATAATCGAACAGTACAATGATTTTAAATTTGTTGTATGCGAGAAAATAAAAAGTAAGCTGGTTAAAACTTTGATGATATGGTGACATTCGTCCTACAAAATGAACAATTTTGTGACTTTGCTAAGTTGATGGATATTGGGGAACTTTCCTAGCATCTAGTGTGGACTGTGAGCGTGGCTTCAGTTTAATGAATTCTATGAAGAACAAATTAAGAAACCGCTTGAAAGAAAATCATTCGGACACGCTCATGCGATTAAAAGTTACCTGAATGATGAAGGATGTATTAATCTTCATAGAGTTTATTTGGAATGGGCAAATGCTAAAGATCGTAGGAAGAAATCATAATCATACTTAAATGAAAGGCACTTTCATTTAAATGTTATTTTGATTATATTTTATTTTATTGAATTTTATTATTTTTTATTTTATTCCTATTTTGTGAATGGATAAAATCATGTATTAATCTTGATAGTCTATTTTAAATTGCTAAATGCTAAAAATTGTTTTGAGAAATAACCAAAACAGTCATTTTCAATTAGTTATTTTTATTTTATTTCTTTATTTTGTTGAATTTTATTTTACTATTTTTTATTTTATTCATATTTTTAGAATGGATAAAATGTTTTCTTTTTTAAGAATATATAATACTGTAAACAGTTTTTTAATATCCATTTAATAGTATCGTAATGATCGAGCTATCACCTTATGGAAATAATATTTATTAAGTATTTAATATTTATATATATTTAATTTTGAAGATAATTACGCTGAGAAAAGTTTGCACAATTTTCACCATAAATCTAAATGTACGCACAACGAAAATTTCTTGCGCACACGGACTAAAAAAAATTAGAGGGAACATTGTCTACCCAGTGGCGGTTCCTCATATGGGCAATATGGGCAGCCGCACAGGGCGGCATTTGTGGAGGGGCGGCATGAGCGCCTGCAAAAAAAGTAAAATAAAAATAAGAATAAATAAATAAAGAAATAAATAAAAATAAAAAATAAATAAATAAATAATAAAAGATCAATAAATATATTTTTATTAAAAAAAACCATCTATTGCATATTCCATAAACCTTCCATAAAAGACCTAACAATGCAAAATGCTTCCAGATTAATATTATTGGGAATAAAGGCCCATACTTTAACATATGTAATGTTATTTTTCTGGGTTTGGTTAAATAGTGAAATGTATATTATTTATTACAGAACGAATCTTCACACTAAGCCACTAAGGTCTGTCAAATAACCGCAAATGGATAAGAAGAGGTCAAAGCTATCAGGTGCTCAGTTTAGAAAAAAGAGGAAAGAAGAAGAAGAAGGAGAAACGAGCAAAAGATAAAGGTATAGAGCTATGTCATCTACTCTTCACTGCTATATTGCACTGCTATTTTGTGATATAGCTTTCTGAGTCATTTGAAGTGTACTATTATGTATATAATTAGCCATTAACCAAGGAGGTTGTATTATTCATTTGTTTCCTATTCTAAAAGTTTAATAAATTGTGCTTAATAACATGTTAAATTAATTGTACTAGCCTATTCATGCATTGGTCTGTTATGTTCTATTTTACTATTTGCAGGGGCACTTTTGAAATATTTTGGAACACCCTCTGCCACTAGCCAGGATGAGAAGCCGTCTACTTCTGCCATTATTGAGGCTGAGGAGCCATCTACCTCCTCAGCCTCACATATGTCTCCACAAATGCAGTCTGATCCTGAGGATGAAGACCATTTGCTTCTACTTCTCCCCGGCAGGACTCTTCAGGTGAGTTTGTGTGCACATATGTCTGTGAGTGTGTGCGTGTGTGTGTATGTGTATGTGTGTGCATCCCTGCAAAGCATTTTGCAAACAGTTATAAATTATAATGTTATTATCACTGGGTCTGGGTTACTGGGTATGTGTGGTGTTTCACCACCATAATTCCATAACACCACCACCATAACAAAGTGCTGTGAATAATGTGTTATCTAACTTAGGTGTGTATACTAATGAGTAATGCTCTTGTTCTTTCTATTAGAAATGCCTGGAGCAGAATCGCCTCCTGAGGATGAGTCTCTGTCCACCGACCCTGCTAACTGGCCTTCAGTTCTGACTGAGAGAATTCGGACACAACTGGTTTCCAGGGGACCAAGTCAAGTACCATCTGATTTGTATTCCCTAGAAACGACAGTGACGGAAGAAGTTTCCACCATCAATACTTCAGGAAGTCATTGGTTAGTGGGGAAAATATAACCAGAAGTTTTGGTCTATTCCTTAAAAAACAACAGCCTTTTCTGTTTCTGTTGTACATTATTTTCCAAGAGGAAAATAAATTTAACAAGTTTGGGACTCTCGGACTGGAAGCATGCAAGCTCATTGCTCACATCACATGACAACAGTTCAGAACACCTAAATTCTATGAAAATCTGGAAAGAACTGGCAGTGAGGATGAGAAAGGGGGAGACCATTGACAAGCAGGAGATGGCACTTCTGGAGGCTGAGAAGTTGAGATGGAGAGCGGTGCTGACACGTCTCACTGCTATTGTGCATTCTCTGGCAGTTAGGAATTTGGCACTAAGGGGACATACAGAAAAATTGTTCTCACCATCAAATGGCAATTTTCTGAAAGAAGTTGAACTGATGGCACAATTTGATCCTATAATGCAAGAGCACATTAACCGTGTCCAAAAAGGGACCTCCAGTCACACCAGCTACCTCGGCCACCACATACAAAACGAACTCATTGATTTGTCGAGCAGCAAGACCATTTCAGCAATGGTGAGCGACATCAAACAATCAAAGTTTTTTTCAATAATTCTAGATTGCACTCCAGAATCAGTTGTGATTCGGGTTGTGTCACTGGAGGGGAAGCCCCATATAAAGGAACATTTCATGGGGTTTTTGGAGGCAGAGGAGTCCACTGGTCAACATTTGGCATCTCTGATTCTGAAGAGACTGGAGGAGCTAAAAGTTCCTTTCATGGACTGTAGAGGACAATCATACGACAACGGGGCCAACATGAGGGGAAAAAACAAGGGTGTTCAATCCAGGCTCCTAGAAATTAATCCCAGAGCTCTGTTTGTTCCATGTGGGGCTCATTCTCTGAATTTGCTTGTGGCCGATGCTGCTAAGGGATCTATTGATGCCACAAGTTACTTTGGCATCTTGCAGAAGCTTTACAACTTGTTTTCAGCCTCCACACAACGATGGGCCATTTTGAAAAAACATGTGAACATCACATTGAAGATGTGGTCTGATACAAGGTGGGAAAGCAAGATCAAGAGTGTGGAGCCCCTGAGATATCAGGCAGCTGCAGTGAGAGATGCACTGATCGAGGTGAGGGACCACACCAAAGACTCTGTAATAAAGGTCGAGGCTCAATCTCTGTCAGAGGAGGTTGGGTCATACCGCTTCGCCATTTGTTCAGTGGTGTGGCATGACCTGTTGTGCCAAATTCAGCATGTGAGCAAGCAGATGCAGTCTCCTAGCATGCACGTTGATGTTGCAGTAAATCTCCTGAAAAAAACAGAGAGAGGTCTCCGCAATTACAGGGCAACAGGTTTTGTGGCTGCACAAATGGCAGCCACAGATATCTGTGAACAAATGAATGTGGAGGCTGTGTTAAAACAAAAACGGCTGAGGTCCACAAAGCGGCACTTCTCCTATGAAGCATCTGATGAGCCCTTGATTGATGCTTTGAAGAAGCTGGAGGTGACATTTTTCAATGCAGTGGTTGATGCTGCAACATCAGCCATTCAGGAAAGATTTTCCACGTTGGAAATTGTGGGAGAGAAGTTTGGAGTGCTGACACATTTCCAAAATCTCACATTTGAGGAGCTGACAGAACAATGCGTGAACCTTAGTACTACACTACACTTTAAGGGACAATCTGACTTGGATGGCAGAGAGCTTGCACAGGAGCTGAAGAACTTGCCTGACTTGCCATCAAAGACCATATCCTTGCTTGAACTGCTGACATTTATCCATGAAAGGGAGCTCTCTGAAATATATCCAAATTTGTGGACTGCTCTCAGAATTGGTCTTACTCTTCCAGTCACTGTTGCTGAAGCAGAGAGGAGCTTTTCAAAGCTGAAGCTCATCAAATCCTACCTGAGGTCAACTATGTCACAGGAACGCCTTACCGGTCTGGCCATCATCAGTATAAATCATACAATTGCTGAGCAGATTTCATATGATGATTTAATTCATGACTTTGCATCAAGGAAGGTAAGAAGAGCAGGCTTTAGATGGCAGTTGTGCTGTGGTGCAATTTATTTTGTTTCTTGTTCAAAGTGTAGCATAATAATTACCCTCTCTTAAGTGTCTTATTCTATTTATGTGATAGAGCATTTGTACAATTTAGAAATTTGATTCTCTAGTTTATTTATGGCAGTTGTGCAATTTAATTTGTATTTTTCCTGTTCATAGTATCATAATTTACATTCTCTTAAGTGAGTTATTCTATTTACGTGATGAAGGATTTGTAAAATTCAGAAATTTGAGTCTTTGTTTTGGTTCTGAAGTTCCAACAATTAGTCCAATAAAAAGTTATTTTGTGAAAGAGTTATGTCTGTCCTTTATTTTGGGGGGATTCGAATGTGTGTGTGTTGGCGAACAGGGGGGGGGGGCGCTGAAGGTGAGGTTCGCCCAGGGCGTCATGTAAGCTAGGACCGCCACTGTGTCTACCAGCACATTAGTGGACTCAGATTCGGTTCTGAGCTTTGAGAAAAAGTTGGATAGTGTGGGCCCACCAAGAACACAAATTTGATTACAGAGCCGACATTCTTTGTACTAATCTCGACCACCACCAGACAGAACACATAACCGAAGGTGAAAATTCGGAGCTGGAGTCACAGGCTTGATGGCCTCTTCCAGAAGACTTCTGCGAGTATCTGTTACAAGGGGGTGGGGGTGCCAAGTTTTAGCAAAAATAGCGTTACGTAATTTTTGAACGGCCCCTAACTAATCCCATATTACATATTTGATAACATTAAACTATGTAATAGTAGGTATTAAAATATAATTTAAGCTGACATTCTTTTGCGGTTAATTTAATTCTACTTCGAAACACTAGATGGCAGGGGAGATAAAAGCAAAGATTGCCTATATTTAGTTGGTCTACGCTCGCATTATAATATGTAAATAATTTTGAGCAAATATTTTTGAAAACAATATAAGCCAGTTAGACCTCATAACATTTATTTTACTTAAGCCACTTAGATTTTGAGTGCAGCTTCACAAATTTGGTCTCACTGGCTTTTGGATGGGGAGCTAAAAATTTTGAAGGCTGTAGCAATTTCGTAAATTTTTTGTCGCATTGGCTTTTCCTGAATTTCATAAAAGATTACGACATTTTGTACAATCGTGGCCTGACTATATATTGGTAGGCTTTGAGGAAAGTTAACGCAAAAGTAAGCGGGGTTTCGGATCTTTTTATTAGTGATGTACCAATGTATCAGTATCGGCCTGTTTTGCCGATGTAGTGGTAAAGTTGTGGCCGATACTACCAATACTTTATAAAAATATTCAATTCTGATCCTTTAGATTCTCCTCTGGCATTCTTGATAAGATTCAGATACAGAAGGATGATTAGTAATTAACACCTTCAAAAATAAAGCTGCTAGTCCCAATAATAATTATGTTAGTATTCTTAAAGAAGGGGAGGATAGCTTAGCTGAGCACTATTTTGTTTGTTACTGGTACATAGATTAATTATGCAGAAATAACTGAAGATTGAAAAAAAGCAAATGTTGTGCCCATTTAAAAAAAAGGTTAGTAAAGAGGAGGTAGGAAATTAGTTTAACATCACTGGTAGGAATCAGTGGCGGCTCGTGACTAAAAATTCTAGGGGTGCTGTCTCTAAGAATGGGAATGAGCTGCTTTGAACATTTTTTGTATCATTGATTATGGTATTATATATAGGTATTTATAAGGTAGTTATGAAATAAGTAATTATGGTACTAATGAAATAAGTAATTGTGCACTTATCAGGTACTTCAGGTTTAATTACAAAGTTATTTAAAAATGAAGTCCATTCTTCTATTTTATGGGTATGGCAGCCATGGCTGAATCAAATTTAAAAAAAGAAACGAAAATTACGGAAAAACATCAAGAAATAATCACCAAATACATAATTAAATCACTAAGCCAATAAAAATCTATCAAATAAAATGTTAAATATTACTATTGTTACTAATCACCGTTAGAAATGGAATTAAATTAATTGTAGTATAAGCAAAGCGAAACGTCAACACATTCACCGCGTTCAACGAACAGATAGGAACTGCGCTGTCTGCAGTGCTTCGACTCACTTTCGACTGCGACTCTGCATAGAGAGAGAGGCAGGTTCCCTCTCTCTCTATGCGTCTATGGCAACAAAGCATTGGAGTTCCTTTCGGGCATCGCGAGCAATTAATGCTGAAATCCGGTGCTGTCAGCGCGCAGTTCCAATGAGAGGTTGAAAATGATTTCATGTTTTTAATCATTCATTATTGAAATAATTACTGAAATAAAAGGATGAGCATTGAGCAATGAATAAAAGTTTCAAAAGTTATTGAAAAAGTTATTCAGTGAGCTCATCCTTATATTGTTCTTGATTATTTCAATTGTAAATAAAAAATTTAGGGTGCTGCAGTTCCGCAGTGCCTACCGACGAGCCGCCACTGCCTGAGTGCTGATGCAGGTGATTGGCTACCCCTCACAAACCTTTAATGTTGGGGGGAGGATAAATGGAGATTCGGTGTTAATATAAGGTTGTAACATATATTCTGCTCGATTTTTTAGTTCATTCAGAACAAAAATTAAAAAGACAAATTTGCTCGAATTTTTAGTTTATTCACAACAAAAATTAAGTGACAATGACTAATCATCATGATAATTCCCTTCTTTTTCTATAACCTCCTCCCACCTGTAGAAAAGTTTTTTTATGCCACGTTCGAAGAAATCCCTTGGTTTCGAGTTAAAAAAAGCGATCACTTCGTTTTCGATAGCTTCCCTGGATTGCAACTTTTGTCCATCTAGGTGGTGTTGCAGATTTCTGAATAAATGGTAGTTTGAAGGTGCGATGTCCGGAGAATAAGGTGGATAAGGCATTTTTTCCCAACTAAATGCCTCCAATTGGGCAGTGGTGATTCGAGCAATGTGAGGACGCGCGTTATCCTGGTGGAATAGAACACGTCTGCGATTAATTAATGCAGGACGATTTTCTTGTATTGCCACCTTCAATCGTTGGAGTTGTTGGCAGTAGATTTCAGCTGTGATTGTTTGGTTATCTGGCAGAAGCTCAAAATAAATAATTCCTTGCATATCCCACCAAACGCATAGCAAAATTTTCTTTGGATTGGGTCTGTGATAGCGTGGGGTAGACACCCCAGTTAGGTTACTTAGGTTCTAGCAAACAATCAAAGGCACTTACCGGTGCGTTGAATTAGATATTCCTTTGGGAGCCTACCATTAGATTCCTGTGTCCCATAAACAGCCTACCTAACTCCGTCTTACATTACAAATTTAGAAACTATAGACATTACCCCTAACTATATTTAAGTACGGACAACTTCCTACCCCATTTGTCACCTTAGAAACACCACCTAATTACACTCAGTACCAACGATTAGGTCAGAGGAAAAAACATCTCTAGGCTAACCTAAAACAATACGAACAGCCGCGTTTGTTCATTTATGCCTTGCAACCCAGCTAGCCCATGGAAAAATCACTCTTTCCACCCTAATACCATGGGAAATACTTCAGTCCTTGATTCACACCGCCCAGTCACAATTAAAATTATCACCCATATTCCCACTCAACCACACTAATTATCCTCAATTTCTAGAATACACCTGGACTGTACATGGACCACGCCCCTACACATACCTCATAATTATACCATTTTTCGATGTCCTCACTTATGACGTATATAAATTTCACCCTTTCCCAACACCCTACCAAAATAACTCTAATGTCTATCGACTGTATTTACCCACCTTACTTTTAACCACCAAAGATCTATCAGCTTATTCTATGATGTCAGATAGCGACGTCCGGCATTGCCGATTCCCGCAACCAAATAAACAACTCGTCTGCCCTCCACTCAAACCAGTTATTCTTCCAACTACTAGGTCGTGCTTTATCGATTTAATTCGTGACCGGCATGCCCCCCGTATGTTCATTTAAAAAATTTAATTCCCCTAAAACCATCCAACTACGAATTGGACCAGACATCTGGGTTTCTTTCGCGAACAGGACTGCCGCTACCCTCGAGTGTCCATCGAATTATTCCCTCATCACAATCCCTATGGTTATTCGGCTACCAATTGGTTGCTCCTTGCGTTCAAAAGCCCTCCAAATATAACCCGTATAAGGTTACCCTTAATAACTCATACCCATTCCCGTCGCAAATTAAATTTAAACCCGTCATAGAGATCTTAAATCTCTCCATAAAACCTGTAACCATCCTACCCGAACTACATGCCCCTGAATGGAATGATCAATTGAGCCGGTTTAAAATTCCGGATGATAACCAAAACAACCTCTTACAAATACTACAACCGGTAACCATTTTCTCAACATCTGCCGTTAGTATCATTATTGTATGTGCTATTATCCTCGGTATATTTGTGGTGAAAAGATCATTCTGGGAACAAAGAAAACCAAGTGACACGGAACATGAAACTATTTATGCACGACCAAGAGTGCGTACCCAGACCACGTGAACTAGACTTAACCACCCGACTTACGTTGTATATATAACTCTGTATTATAAAACCCATAGTTATCATCTAGTTAGCATTAGTTAGGATTTACATTATTATATTAATATCATTCTAGAGGGAAGAGCCCTGTAAAAATGAACCATAAATAATTCCCATATTATCTTATTCTTCATGTAATTCTTGTATTCATTTATATAGTCTCTGTATCCATCGTAAGAAAAAGTATCCATTTTAAAAATTCGTGTGTTATATGGTTCATGTATTTATATAATCCTGTATATTCTTATATATTTAACTTTATATAATGCCTATACTCATATGTATGTACGTATGTGTATTCATTTTTACATAAGGACCAAAATCGCCCAACGCGAGTTTGGATAAAATTTTTGATTTGCTTTCTACTTTGCTAAATAATTGGTGACCTGTTGTTTTTTAAAATCTCATAATCATTTTTTTAGATTTCGCTTAATAAGTAGGCTGACCATACGTACCGTTTTGAACGGGACAGTAGTTTTTTTTATGGGTTCTGTATGGGTTCTGTCACTGAAGAATAATTGTAAGCTCAATATGTTTATGTACTTACTTTTTCATGAATACAGAATATTACATAACCCCCGTCCCTTTTTTGTCTCACGGAAATATGGTCAGCCTATTAATAAGGAATCCTGCTGAAGCTTTGCAATGTTCATATTTTGTATACATTCTCTTTCGTTATAAAAGATGAGATCATGTCTGCCTAAGCATTAAAATTGTACATCTTAAACCTTAAAATTTTACTCATATGCATATTTTAGTGTAAAGATGCATATTCCGATTTTCACTTTTAGTTAACTTGGCAGATCATGATAACATCAGATCTGAAAAGTCGCGGTTTAAGATAAAAATATGGTTTCGTCTTCAAATATTTTGTTTACTCGTTCAAGCCTTACCACAACTAAAAAATTTACTTTATTTTCGAATATTGTGCAAAAATAATACAGCCTTCTTAGCATTTAATAATAATAATGTTAGCAGTTTTTGGGTATATAAACCCATTAAAATCTTCCATTGTCATTCAGAAGCTAATTCAGAGGCTGAGCACTACCTGTATATTTTAGCAGTAAATTTACAGTTGGAGAAACTTTTTTATTGTCCCCTTCGAGCCTTGCTCTCTTCAGAAGAACTTAGTCGTTAAAACTTTCCGGATACGCTATAAGAAGAATCCGGAACCTTCAGCATTTTTAGTAAGTCTATCAGAGTCCTCCGAGCCACTATAGAAGAAAACTACTTCAAGTCACACATCCGTTGCTGCCACCTAACTAGAACCCCCGTCGACTTCGAACCAACACGGGCCATAGACGGAGGGGTTAACATATATATATATACACCTTAACTTAATATATACAAGCAATGCTGCATCAATCAGCTTAGTCATCATATCGCCTTGGGACAACAATGGCTCTTCCTCTTCTAGATTTTCTAACAGTATACCCTTGACAATTGGTTAAGTCGTGTTATTTTCGTTAAAATTAACAAAAATAACAACTTAACCAATTGTCAAGAGCATACAGTTGACCTAACCGGGCCTTCAATGGCGCGCATTGGAATAACATTAAAAGCCCGGTTAGGTCAACTGTATGCCCGTTTTTGTTTTTGAAAAAAATTTAAATTTTTTTTAAAGTTTAAAAAAATGGTGTGCGTTATTCCAATGCCCACCTTGAAAACCTCTACATTAAAAATTTCAGAAAAATCTGACCATAAATAAAGAAATTACGCAGGGGGTGCTTTTGCTTTAGGTGTGCCCAGGCTTAGCCTAAGTCGTACATGTTTAATGTATATTAATGTTGTCAGGGTCAATTATTATTGACCTTACGTAGATACTTAATTAAATGCCAAGGTCACCAACGCCCAAATACTGGATTGGCATCCAGCACTGAAAAAAAAAAAAAGATTATAAAATTGTCAATATGAATTTTTTATTTTATTAACAAAACAATTGAATAGGCTACGTGCAACAATTATTGATAAATGGAAAATGGATTTTTACCCGAAACAACTAGGGATGAGCAAATTCAGCTTGTGAATATATATATAAATGAGAAGTTAAATAATGGTACCGGTTAGCTAATATAGTAACAATATGTAACTAATACTAATAGCCACAATGACACCCTCGTCTGCAAAGAGACAAAAGAATACTGTAAGCGAGAATATTAAAAAAAAAATTTAAAAATTATAAATAATAAAAATTATAAAAATTGATAATTAAAATATATATACTATATAGGCCTAGTAACTTGTGGATGCTAAAAACTTAATCCACATATGGAATTGTGCTAAGTTTAACAGGGAAACTATTTAAGAAAGTATGTAGGCCACAAATGATTAGTAGCTATCTGCTAAAAAAAAATAACATGAAAACATAATAGGCCTATAAAGTAAAGTATACTAAGAAAATTAATGAGCAGGCTTATGCCTCTTCAAAATAGTAGGCCGAGGTTAGTTATCTAAAACAAAGGCTACGGTAGGCCTCAGCTAAGCTAGAGTAAATTACAGATTGACTTTCCACCGATAGGCCTAGCTTAGTCTAAGATAATTTACAGTATGAATCTTTTTCCATCAATAAACCTAGCTAATAGCTACAGTACTAATCAAAAACAGTATAAAGCTTGCTAATGTCTTCTTATTTATTGCTATTTAGAATATAGCATAATATCTTAAGGCAGCTTTAAAAAATTCTATAAGCTAGGCTAGACCAGTGTAGCCTAGGGTGAAGAAATTCAGTATAATTTCAATGCTAAGCTAATCAGCTGTGTGGTTTGATTGTTGCCAAATTGCGAAAAGATTGAAACCAGTGTATGGTACTGCATACAGATATGCAATAGAAAAAACTAGCAAAAGGTCGGCGCTATGCGCCGATTTTGATAGATCTGCGGTGCTTCGGCTGAATTGTGGGCCTACAGCGTATTTTATTTTGAACATCAGTAGCCCTTTATCTGTATATCATTCCTATTCCTCTCACCTTGGGCCTCAGTAATTGAGGTGCCTGCGGCCTTCCAGTTACTGGCAAACCAATTATTCATTCAATAAAACTACAGTAAAGAACGCAGCCATGAAAATCTAAAGCTTCACAAATCTTAATACAATGAGCTCGGATTTGAAGCCTAAGATTTTCATGACTGCGTTCATTTCTATAGTTTTATTGACCAAATAACTGAACCAACAGTAATTGGGGGCCCTGCGGCCCGCCAAATCATAGTTTTCATTGTTTCGAGTGCATCAATAATATTGTTATAGTGTTCCATTAGTTGTGATAAGCATGATCTTCCTGACCAGAATCGATGTTGGTTATTTTTTTTTTCCCGAGTTTCCCCATTAACCCCACCCCCTCCCCCACCAATTTTTTTTCCGAGTTTCCCCATTAACCCACCCTCTCCCCCATTACCCCCAAGGGGGGAAGGGGTATAGCGTTTAGATTATTAAAGAGCCTATTTAGCCCTAAAAATTAGGATGCAACAGGTAATTAAGTATCTGTCCAGCTATAACAGTCGAATTTAACACCGACACAACCTTAAGGACTTTCGAAAGAACACGCCGGCAGGCCTATTTTAGTTTTTATTGGAATACTAAATTAATTTACATTTACAGGTTATTAGGGCGAGGTCGAAAGTTAATACATAAACCAGCACCGAGAGAGAGAATTTGGTAATTTCGATTTACATTAAACTGACAAGCTATACTTACAAAATTTTGAGAGCCCCAACAACCTGCGATCCTGCCTGAACAACCTCTAGAATTCAACTCCTCGTATGTAGGAACTTATGGTACCCTTATAGAGGGTTTTCCCCCATACCCAACCGACACACCCACACCCATATATAAAAACCGTTACAAATCTCTGAGAAGTTACAACAGACATCTTAAATTTCTCTTTTCCAAAACGACTATATAAAAACTATATTAAAAGTTTAATTCGAAATACTCAGCCATTTCTCTCGGTGCCCTTTATTAAATTTATTACAAATCATTATAATTTCAATAAACAACCAAAAACATTCTCATCAAATACAATTTCAATCCAAACAATCATAATTTGAACATTTATAAAAAACATTATAATCTTTAAGAAATATCATTATTAATCTTCTTAACTAGGCATTACTACACTCGCCAAGCACTTTCGGACGGTTGAACAACACCCATTTTTAGCATATTTTGAATGTGCTGTTCCACTAAAGCGCGCGACGAGTACGGTAATCTGTACTGTGGAGAGACGATAGGCCCACTATTACCCGTTTCTATTGAACAAAGAACGTCAGGCACTTCACCTAGGTCGAATTCATTTAAGGAATGGCGTTCCTATGGTTACGTAAAAGGTTTAGTAACGTAGATTTTTAGTGTCATCCAATGAGACAATTCCAATTGTTGGAACTGTGTTTCTAATTCTGTATCAGGGGTCACCGACGGTAACACAAACTGAATGAGAAGGAACGTCAGTCTGAGGTTGCATTTCCTCCTGTACAATATGTACTTGGCCTATTACTGAATGAAACGGAATTTTGAAATTTTTACTCGAATAATTATAAATTGCTAAAGGAGCTCTTCCCTTTTTTACGTAGGCCAAAGTGGGGGGAAATTCGATGTCTGACGGTAACTTAGAGGAGTCTATTAAAATGCAGGTATCATCGGGAATATTACGTATTTTAACAAAACATCGTGCCTCCGTGAATGCAGGAATATCAAAATCTTTTGGAGCCATTGCAAAGTGCATTTGGGAATGTTTTGAAACTTTGACTACATTTACTTGAATCGACGGAATTTCGTTGGAGAGTGATGGAAAAAATGTTTTAAATAATTTGATAGACTGAATATCTGAATTTGCCTTATATTTTATAATCGCACTGGCACGTTTTAATAAGTCTGATCCGAAAAGTAACGCACCCGGAAATGAAACATCGCTCACAATAACAAAATGATGATAGTAAAATTTTCCATCTTTCAAATTAATTGGCAGTCGCATACTTCCTTCTGTTCGAATGCATTTTCCGTTCGCAGCTCTCAGAATTTTATTACATGAATTGACTTTGAACCCCTGATTTACAAAATTAGAGGCAACCGAACTCTTAATTATCGAAAT
This sequence comes from Bathynomus jamesi, assembly GCA_023014485.1. Lineage (NCBI taxonomy): Eukaryota > Metazoa > Arthropoda > Malacostraca > Isopoda > Cirolanidae > Bathynomus > Bathynomus jamesi. Next base: position 2,192,486 of record JAJOZX010000089.1, on the reverse strand, counting down.
ATCACTACCAGAATCTATAAGAGTACGGTAAAAATTATGATATATTTGAACGCGAATCATGGGGGACGCATTTTTCGCAGGTAGAGTAGGCTTCGCATTAAGTATGGGGCTTATTGGTTGGGCAGGTTTATTAGTGAATTTTGTCGGCGAAACGTGAATTGTTGAAGTGTGCCGTTGTTTCGTAACAGGCTTGGGGCCCATTACGTCCGTTGTCGCTTTGGAGGGGGTCCATTTGCTAAAAAAATGGGGCACGAACTACGCATATGCCCCGGCATGTTGCAATGAAAACAAGTGCCTCTCGGTGGGTTACGAATACATTCCGTCAAAGAATGACCCTGAATGCGACAGAACGGACAGTATTTCCGTTGGGGATCTATCGTGGGCAGCTGTGACGCGTTGGGAGGGGGTAAAGTGTTAGGGAGAATCGGTTGCGGGGGAGGGTAATGGAAGTAGTTAGAGGGGGGTGGGATAGTCGGTGGCATTTGTGATAAGGGAAAAGACGCTTTATTTTTCGTCAGACGGGACGGATTGCACCAATTCTCTATTTCATCTGGGTCTAATTCGCATTCAGATGGGTCAAATTTTTTTGCTAAGGTATCAACATCTTTCGGGTCAAATGTTGATGGTAATGCCTTCAGGACATTCCGTTTCACGGCCAAACTGGATAACATTAAAGCTACTTCGTCTATCGAAAATTTTCTGCTTTTGTCAAAAGCTCCGCAGATTTTATTTTTTACGGGTGTGGAATATTCGGGGAACGACATATGAGAAGTGATTTGCAGGTTTCCAATAGAATTAAATAACAAGAGAAACCTTTGCTCGGTGTGTCTTGACGATAGGGCGTTCCGTAAGTCCTCTATCGTGCAAGACTCAGGGTCCGGAAGCGTATCTATCACTTGTACAGCTGCGACCCTTCCAACTTGCTAAGAATAATTGTAACTTGATCCCGCTCGCTAATTTGTCTTTACATTTGCCTTCCACGTAAACGTTTGAAAATACGTTTCGATATCATCTTTATCTAAATTTAGAGCGGGCATCCGTTTCTCAAACTCTAAAAGGATTTGCGGAGACATTGTTACAGGGTGATTATGTGGGGCTGAGCATTTCCATTGACGCTACCAGCCATGTTAAAGAGCTATATGTATTCGTATGTAGAAAAGAAAAAAATGAAGTGCCCGAAAGGAGAATCTCTAAAAAATTAAAAACGAACGCGACGAAGTGCCGTTTTAAAGTTTACAACCCTCCCTTCCTATCGGGGATCTGGGGGAGATGGAGAGAAATAATGGGGTCGGGGAACGAAGGAGGGCCTGAAGTAACCACTCGAGAGGTTTTAAAGTAAACGAAACGTTAGAAGCTACACAATATTTTTTTCTTTTTTTTTTTCTTTTCACAAAAGCCTACCCACTAGACAACTATATATAAATATTTATAAGGTACCAAATTTTTATATAACAATGTTAACAAAAAACAGATCGAAAGGGAAAGATGTAACATTAATTGGAAAAAGACGCACACAATTTTTTCATACCTATTCACGAAACGAATAATGCAAAAGCCTACTTTAATACGGAGTGCTTGGGGTTCGTATATCAAAGTGATAACAATTTAATACGGTTTAAATTGCTAACAAATTCAATAAGGTTAGCTGCCACCGGAATGTAGTGTTTAGATTATAGAGAGCCTATTTAGCCGATATATTAGGGATGCACAGGTAATTAAGTATCTGTCTCGCTATAACAGTCGAATTTAACACCGACACAACCTTAAGGACTTTCGAAAGAACACGCCGGCAGGCCTATTTTAGTTTTTTATTTGAATACTAAATTAATTTACATTTACAGTTATTAGGGCGAGGTCGAAGTTAATACATAAACCAGCACCGAGAGAGAGAATTTGGTAATTTCGATTTACATTAAACTGACAAGCTATACTTACAAAATTTTGAGAGCCCCACAACCTGCGATCCTGCCTGAACCACCTCTAGAATTCAACTCCCCGTATTAGGAACTTATGGTACCCTTGTAGAGGGTTTTCCCCCACTTCTTCCCCCATACCCAACCGACACACCCCACACCCATAATAAAAACCGTTACAAATCTCTGAGAAGTTACAACAGACATCTTAAATTTCTCTTTTCCAAAACGACTATATAAAAAACTATATTAAAAGTTTAATTCGAAATACTCAGCCATTTCTCTCGGTGCCCTTTATTAAATTTATTACAAATCATTATAATTTCAATAAACACCCAAAACATTCTCATCAATACAATTTCAATCCAAACAATCATAATTTGAACATTTATAAAAAAACATTATAATCTTTAAGAAATATCATTATTAATCTTCTTAACTAGGCATTACTACACTCGCCAAGCACTTTCGGACGGTTGAACAACACCCATTTTTAGCATATTTTGAATGTGCTGTTCCACTAAAGCGCGCGACGAGTACGGTAATCTGTACTGTGGAGAGACGATAGGCCCACTATTACCCGTTTCTATTGAACAAAGAACGTCAGGCACTTCACCTAGTCGAATTCATTTAAGGAAATGGCGTTCCTATGGTTACGTAAAAGGTTTAGTAACGTAGATTTTTGAGTGTCATCCAAATGAGACAATTCCAATTGTTGGAACTGTGTTTCTAATTCTGTATCAGGGGTCACCGACGGTAACACAAACTGAATGAAAGGAACGTCAGTCTGAGGTTGCATTTCCTCCTGTACAATATGTACTTGGCCTATTACTGAATGAAACGGAATTTTGAAATTTTTACTCGAATAATTATAAATTGCTAAAGGAGCTCTTCCCTTTTTTACGTAGGCCAAAGTGGGGGGAAATTCGATGTCTGACGGTAACTTAGAGGAGTCTATTAAAATGCAGGTATCATCGGGAATATTACGTATTTTAACAAAACATCGTGCCTCCGTGAATGCAGGAATATCAAATCTTTTGGAGCCATTGCAAAGTGCATTTGGGAATGTTTTGAAACTTTGACTACATTTACTTGAATCGACGGAATTTCGTTGGAGAGTGATGGAAAAAAGTTTTAAATAATTTGATAGACTGAATATCTGAATTTGCCTTATATTTTATAATCGCACTGGCACGTTTTAATAAGTCTGATCCGAAAAGTAACGCACCCGGAAATGAAACATCGCTCACAATAACAAATGATAGTAAAATTTTCCATCTTTCAAATTAATTGGCAGTCGCATACTTCCTTCTGTTCGAATGCATTTTCCGTTCGCAGCTCTCAGAATTTTATTACATGAATTGACTTTGAACCCCTGATTTACAAAATTAGAGGCAACCGAACTCTTAATTATCGAAATATCACTACCAGAATCTATAAGAGTACGGTAAAAATTATGATATATTTGAACGCGAATCATGGGACGCATTTTTCGCAGGTAGAGTAGGCTTCGCATTAAGTATGGGGCTTATTGGTTGGGCAGGTTTATTAGTGAATTTTGTCGGCGAAACGTGAATTGTTGAAGTGTGCCGTTGTTTCGTAACAGGCTTGGGGCCCATTACGTCCGTTGTCGCTTTGGAGAGGGTCCATTTGCTAAAAAAATGGGGCACGAACTACGCATATGCCCCGGCATGTTGCAATGAAAACAAGTGCCTCTCGGTGGGTTACGAATACATTCCGTCAAAGAATGACCCTGAATGCGACAGAACGGACAGTATTTCCGTTGGGGATCTATCGTGGGCAGCTGTGACGCGTTGGGACGGGTAAAGTGTTAGGGAGAATCGGTTGCGGGGGAGGGTAATGGAAGTAGTTAGAGGGGGGTGGGATAGTCGGTGGCATTTGTGATAAGGGAAAAGACGCTTTATTTTTCGTCAGACGGGACGGATTGCACCAATTCTCTATTTCATCTGGGTCTAATTCGCATTCAGATGGGTCAAATTTTTTTGCTAAGGTATCAACATCTTTCGGGTCAAATGTTGATGGTAATGCCTTCAGGACATTCCGTTTCACGGCCAAACTGGTTAACATTAAAGCTACTTCGTCTATCGAAAATTTTCTGCTTTTGTCAAAAGCTCCGCAGATTTTATTTTTTACGGGTGTGGAATATTCGGGGAACGACATATGAGAAGTGATTTGCAGGTTTCCAATAGAATTAAATAACAAGAGAAACCTTTGCTCGGTGTGTCTTGACGATAGGGCGTTCCGTAAGTCCTCTATCGTGCAAGACTCAGGGTCCGGAAGCGTATCTATCACTTTGTACAGCTGCGACCCTTCCAACTTGCTAAGAATAATTGTAACTTGATCCCGCTCGCTAATTTTCTTTAAATTTGCCTTCCACGTAAACGTTTGAAAATACGTTTCGATATCATCTTTATCTAATTTAGAGCGGGCATCCGTTTCTCAAACTCTAAAAGGATTTGCGGAGACACTGTTACAGGGGTGATTAGTGCGGGCTCTCAAATTTTGTAAGTATAGCTTGTCAGTTTAATGTAAATCGAAATTACCAAATTCTCTCTCTCGGTGCTGGTTTATGTATTAACTTTCGACCTCGCCCTAATAACCTGTAAATGTAAATTAATTTAGTATTCAAATAAAAAACTAAAATAGGCCTGCCGGCGTGTTCTTTCGAAAGTCCTTAAGGTTGTGTCGGTGTTAAATTCGACTGTTATAGCTGGACAGATACTTAATTACCGGTTGCATCCCTAATATATCGGCTAAATAGGCTCTTTAATAATCTAAACACTACATTCTGGTGGCAGCTAACCTTATTGAATTGTTAGCAATTTAAAACCGTATTAAATTGTTATCAATTTGATAATACGAACCCACGCACTCCGTATTAAAGTAGGCTTTTGCATTAATTCGTGTTTCGTGAATAGGTATTGAAAAAATTGTGTGCGTCTTTTTCCAATTAATGTTACATCTTTCCCTTTCGATCTGTTTTTGTTAACATTGTTATATAGAAAATTTGGTACCTTTATAAATATTTATATATAGTTGTCTAGTGGGTAGGCTTTTGTGAAAAGAAAAGAAAAAAAAAGAAAAATATTGTGTAGCTCCCTTCCCCGATAGGAAGGGAGGGTTGTAAACTTTAAACGGCACTTCGTCGCGTTCGTTTTTAATTTTTAGAGATTCTCCTTTCGGGCACTTCATTTTTTCTTTTCTACATACGAATACATATAGCTCTTTTAACATGGCTGGTAGGCGTAATGGAAATGGTCAGCCCCGACTAATCACCCTGTAACAGTGTCTCCGCAAATCCTTTTAGAGTTTGAGAAACGGATGCCCGCTCTAAATTTAGATAAAGATGATATCGAAACGTATTTTCAAACGTTTACGTGGAAGGCAAATTTAAAGAAAATTAGCGAGCGGGATCAAGTTACAATTATTCTTAGCAAGTTGGAAGGGTCGCAGCTGTACAAAGTGATAGATACGCTTCCGGACCCTGAGTCTTGCACGATAGAGGACTTACGGAACGCCCTATCGTCAAGACACACCGAGCAAAGGTTTCTCTTGTTATTTAATTCTATTGGAAACCTGCAAATCACTCCAATGTCGTTCCCCGAATATTCCACACTCGTAAAAAATAAAATCTGCGGAGCTTTTGACAAAAGCAGAAAATTTTCGATAGACGAAGTAGCTTTAATGTTAACCAGTTTGGCCGTGAAACGGAATGTCCTGAAGGCATTACCATCAACATTTGACCCGAAAGATGTTGATACCTTAGCAAAAAAATTTGACCCATCTGAATGCGAATTAGACCCAGATGAAATAGAGAATTGGTGCAATCCGTCCCGTCTGACGAAAAATAAAGCGTCTTTTCCCTTATCACAAATGCCACCGACTATCCCACCCCCCTCTAACTACTTCCATTACCCTCCCCCGCAACCGATTCTCCCTAACACTTTACCCCCCCCCCAACGCGTCACAGCTGCCCACGATAGATCCCCAACGGAAATACTGTCCGTTCTGTCGCATTCAGGGTCATTCTTTGACGGAATGTATTCGTAACCCACCAAGAGGCACTTGTTTTCATTGCAACATGCCGGGGCATATGCGTAGTTCGTGCCCCATTTTTTAGCAAATGGACCCCCTCCAAAGCGACAACGGACGTAATGGGCCCCAAGCCTGTTACGAAACAACGGCACACTTCAACAATTCACGTTTCGCCGACAAAATTCACTAATAAACCTGCCCAACCAATAAGCCCCATACTTAATGCGAAGCCTACTCTACCTGCGAAAAATGCGTGTCCCATGATTCGCGTTCAAATATATCATAATTTTTACCGTACTCTTATAGATTCTGGTAGTGATATTTCGCTAATTAAGAGTTCGGTTGCCTCTAATTTTGTAAATCAGGGGTTCAAAGTCAATTCATGTAATAAAATTCTGAGAGCTGCGAACGGAAAATGCATTCGAACAGAAGGAAGTATGCGACTGCCAATTAATTTGAAAGATGGAAAATTTTACTATCATCATTTTGTTATTGTGAGCGATGTTTCATTTCCGGGTGCGTTACTTTTCGGGTGCCTACTTTAATACGGAGTGCGTGGGTTCGTATTATCAAATTGATAACAATTTAATACGGTTTTAAATTGCTAACAATTCAATAAGGTTAGCTGCCACCAGAATGTAGTGTTTAGATTATTAAAGAGCCTATTTAGCCGATATATTAGGGATGCAACAGGTAATTAAGTATCTGTCCAGCTATAACAGTCGAAATTTAACACCGACACAACCTTAAGGACTTTCGAAAGAACACGCCGGCAGGCCTATTTTAGTTTTTATTGGAATACTAAATTAATTTACATTTACAGGTTATTAGGGCGAGGTCGAAAGTTAATACATAAACCAGCACCGAGAGAGAGAATTTGGTAATTTCGATTTACATTAAACTGACAAGCTATACTTACAAAATTTTGAGAGCCCCAACAACCTGCGATCCTGCCTGAACAACCTCTAGAATTCAACTCCCGTATGTAGGAACTTATGGTACCCTTGTAGAGGGTTTTCCCCATACCCAACCAACCGACACACCCACCCCATATATAAAACCGTTACAAATCTCTGAGAAGTTACAACAGACATCTTAAATTTCTCTTTTCCAAAACGACTATATAAAAACTATATTAAAAGTTTAATTCGAAATACTCAGCCATTTCTCTCGGTGCCCTTTATTAAATTATTACAAATCATTATAATTTCAATAAACAACCCAAAACATTCTCATCAAATACAATTTCAATCCAAACAATCATAATTTGAACATTTATAAAAAACATTATAATCTTTAAGAAATATCATTATTAATCTTCTTAACTAGGCATTACTACAGGGGGCTGGCACCTTGCAAAGGATTTACTTTAAATTTTTTTTTGGTTACATATATATATCGCATCTATTTTTCTGAGTTTCCCCATTAACCCCACCCCCTCCCCCATTTTGTGCCAAAATTATGATTAAAAATGAAGAAATGGGAAGAACTGTACCCCTAAAGGGGGGGGGGGGGCAGGATTTATGTTCGGGATTTTTTTTTAGCATGGGCACTGCACAATAAAAAGACGCATCGAATGGTGAAAACCGCATTGTTCTACACCAATTGTAGCGGCCTGTAGGTGTGCGCAAAAAAACTGTTACATATATATATATATATATATATATATATATATATATATCATGCGGGTTGCTTCTACAGAGCTTCAATTTAATATTTAGGAGAAATCCAATGACAAGGAGAAATGTAAATGCCATGAAAAGTCTTCTTTAATGCGCAACGTTTCGAGCAATACGCTCATCTTCAGGCTGTATAATAACAATGTGAAATTAAAATCAATAATTGAATGAAAAACAAGACAAAGAAAATTTCTATAACCTATTCATAAAGGCAAATTTTAAAAGACTGAGAAAAGAGGGTTAAATTCTAAGTTATACAGATTTACATATAAAATTAAGAAGCTATTTTTAAATACATATAGTAAATGTGAAATTAATACACTGGAAAAATTAACAATAGTACACTGGAATAATGAAACTAACTAACCTTTCACTGCAATTTCCGAGGCTAAACTGATTTAAGCAGAGGCAAAACGAGAAAACAAAAGATGGCGAGGGCGATTGGGGAAGGGGGGATTATAAGGAATTGGGGAAGGAGGAGGGATTATAAGAAGTTTAAAGGGACAGCTGATGAGTCAACATTTAGCGTAGGGGTCAATGTTTTAATGTAAAGCGATTCCAAAATTCTAAGTGAGTTGGGACAAGTATTACAACCAAGAATTTTAAAATTGTCTAAAGTGACATCAGTTTTACATTTTATACTGTGTTCCCGAATACTAGAAACTTCTTTAGTTTTTAAAATTTTACCTGTTCGGCCACTTATTCCCATATGCGAATAAAATCTAGCCCTGAGAGAGCGAACAGTGCTGCCAATGTAATTCCCAAGGAGACACCTAGGGCAGGTAAATAAATATACAACACCGCTACGCAACGAGTCAGGGGTTCGATCCTTCGCTGAGAAAAAGCTACCTAAAGACGTTTTATTAATAAATATGATGCGGAAATCAGTATGATAAAAAAATTTCCTTAACAACTTTGTAAATTTAAGCTTAAATTCCTTATTCAAAGGACCCATTTCAGGTACCAAGAAATATTTTATATCCTTCGGCACTGTAATACAAGGAAGTTGAGGGCTATAAACATTATTTAAGAAGGATCTAATTAGTTTGTCTACATATTGAACAGGAAAACTATTATTGGTAAAGTATGATCTTAGATTATTAAATTCATCATTAAGTAAGGTAAAACTAGAGGTCAAATTATATCCTCTGAACATGAGAGTTTTTACAAGACATCTTATAGTTGAAATCAGTAAAACTAAAAAAATTCATGCCCAAACCAGTGAAAGTGGGTTTCCTGTAAACTGATGTAGTAATAGAATCACCGTTTTTCGAAATTAAAAGATCTAAAAAGGGGAGGGAGCCATTTTGCTCAGTTTCCATTGTATACGTTATATTGGGGTGCAAAGAATTTAGGAAGTTAAAGAATTGTTGCGCTTGTACCGCATTATCAAAGACAGCTATCGAATCATCAACGAAGCGTCGATAGAAAAATGGCTTGAGATGAGTGGGAGATTGTCTAAAAATTACACTTTCTAAATGAGTCATAAAAAAATCAGCTGCTAACGGTCCGACAGGTGATCCCATCCCTACACCATCAATTTGTTGGTAAACCTTATTGTTGAAAGTAAAATAGCATTGTTTGAAGACCAATTCTAAAAGTTCCTTAAAATGAGACAATGAAAAACCATGAAAAATATCAACCGAGCTAAAAACCCTATCTAAAATAATGGCAATAGTTTCAGATACAGGTACATTTGTGAAAAGCGACTTTACATCAAAACTGACAAAAAACTTTTTTGAATCGAAATTCTCACCAAGGAAGTCTTTTTGGAATTCAAACGAGTTATTTATAGTGTAAGCATTTTTCGCAAAGGGTGACAGGAGACGAACAACAAATTTTGCCAATTGAAAGGTGGGTAAGTTTACGAAGCTAAAATAGGACGGAGAGGTGTTCCAACTTTATGGATTTTAGGCAGACAGTATAATTGAGCAAGATTAGCACCAGATGCGAACAACTGAGAGTAAGTATCGTTTTTTATTTCTTTAAAGACTTTAGTCGTGACAGAAATCTATTAACCTGGTCTTCTAACCTTACAATGACTTTATTGACAGGTTCAAGAATTTGTTTGAATTTAGTAAGATCACTTAGGATTTCATTAGTTTTGTTTATGTAGTCCGATTTATTCAAAATAACCACTCCGTTACCCTTGTCCGGTCTAGTCACGACAATCTCCTGGTTCTTTGCCAAATTCTTAATACACTGCAAATCACTCTTCCTAAATATGAAAGATTGAAATTTAAGATTTCTAAGTTTATGAAAAAATTCTTGAGTTAAATTTGCGAACTGACATTTGAAATTATTGAATTCACCCACATGGGGAACATTTTTCAAGCCATTAAAAATTTTTTCAAAGTAAAGAAAAAACGAAGGCTTATATATTTGAAACAACGGAAGCTTAAATTGCAAACCAAGTGACAGTAAAAACTTTTCCCGAGGGGAGTGTGTGTAACTAGAAAGATTCGAAATTACCTTATCTGAATTGAAAAAATTTGGTGAATTCATTCCCAAAGCCTTTAACTTACGTTCATGTGTTTCCAAGATGGTAGAGTGAAATTTTTCTAGTTCACGTTGTACAAGAGAAATTATTAATAAATAGTCCAACAACGAAAAGGTATTTTTAAGAGTAGTTATATAATGCCCAAGAGACTTATTATGCGAGTCTGAAATTCTGATTTTATAATTAATTTCATTATTTAATAAATATTCCAGGGACGATTGATAAAATTCAGTCATATAGATTGTCACGGTAGAGTTTGAAGTAAACAAATTTCGGGAAAACCCTGCAGGTCCGACACATTTCAAGAAAATAACAGTCCAGTTTTGACTTGAGAAACTTTCGTGAAGTCTTCCAAACATGGCGATAAGCCCTAAGGCCATCTTGTCCATACCTTGAGTATATATAATCATGCGGGTTGCTTCTACAGAGCTTCAATTTAATATTTAGGAGAAATCCAATGACAAGGAGAAATGTAAATGCCATGAAAAGTCTTCTTTAATGCGCAACGTTTCGAGCAATACGCTCATCTTCAGGCTGTATAATAACAATGTGAAATTAAAATCAATAATTGAATGAAAAACAAGACAAAGAAAATTTCTATAACCTATTCATAAAGGCAACTTTTAAAAGACTGAGAAAAGAGGGTTAAATTCTAAGTTATACAGATTTACATATAAAATTAAGAAGCTATTTTTAAATACATATAGTAAATGTGAAATTAATACACTGGAAAAATTAACAATAGTACACTGGAATAATGAAACTAACTAACCTTTCACTGCAATTTCCGAGGCTAAACTGATTTAAGCAGAGGCAAAACGAGAAAACAAAAGATGGCGAGGGCGATTGGGGAAGGGGGGATTATAAGGAATTGGGGAAGGAGGAGGGATTATAAGAAGTTTAAAGGGACAGCTGATGAGTCAACATTTAGCGTAGGGGTCAATGTTTTAATGTAAAGCGATTCCAAAATTCTAAGTGAGTTGGGACAAGTATTACAACCAAGAATTTTAAAATTGTCTAAAGTGACATCAGTTTTACATTTTATACTGTGTTCCCGAATACTAGAAACTTCTTTAGTTTTTAAAATTTTACCTGTTCGGCCACTTATTCCCATATGCGAATAAAATCTAGCCCTGAGAGAGCGAACAGTGCTGCCAATGTAATTCCCAAGGAGACACCTAGGGCAGGTAAATAAATATACAACACCGCTACGCAACGAGTCAGGGGTTCGATCCTTCGCTGAGAAAAAGCTACCTAAAGACGTTTTATTAATAAATATGATGCGGAAATCAGTATGATAAAAAAATTTCCTTAACAACTTTGTAAATTTAAGCTTAAATTCCTTATTCAAAGGACCCATTTCAGGTACCAAGAAATATTTTATATCCTTCGGCACTGTAATACAAGGAAGTTGAGGGCTATAAACATTATTTAAGAAGGATCTAATTAGTTTGTCTACATATTGAACAGGAAAACTATTATTGGTAAAGTATGATCTTAGATTATTAAATTCATCGTTAAGTAAGGTAAAACTAGAGGTCAAATTATATCCTCTGAACAGGAGAGTTTTAATACAAGACATCTTATAGTTGAAATCAGTAAAACTAAAAAAATTCATGCCCAAACCAGTGAAAGTGGGTTTCCTGTAAACTGATGTAGTAATAGAATCACCGTTTTTCGAAATTAAAAGATCTAAAAAGGGGAGGGAGCCATTTTGCTGTTTCCATTGTATACGTTATATTGGGGTGCAAAGAATTTAGGAAGTTAAAGAATTGTTGCGCTTGTACCGCATTATCAAAGACAGCTATCGAATCATCAACGAAGCGTCGATAGAAAATTGGCTTGAGATGAGTGGGAGATTATTGATTTTAATTTCACATTGTTATTATACAGCCTGAAGATGAGCGTATTGCTCGAAACGTTGCGCATTAAAGAAGACTTTTCATGGCATTTACATTTCTCCTTGTCATTGGATTTCTCCTAAATATTAAATTGAAGCTCTGTAGAAGCAACCCGCATGATTATATATACTCAAGGTATGGACAAGATGGCCTTAGGGCTTATCGCCATGTTTGGAAGACTTCACGAAAGTTTCTCAAGTCAAAACTGGACTGTTATTTTCTTGAAATGTGTCGGACCTGCAGGGTTTTCCCGAAATTTGTTTACTTCAAACTCTACCGTGACAATCTATATGACTGAATTTTATCAATCGTCCCTGGAATATTTATTAAATAATGAAATTAATTATAAAATCAAAATCAGATTCAGACTCGCATAATAAGTCTCTTGGGCATTATATAACTACTCTTAAAAATACCTTTTCGTTGTTGGACTATTTATTAATAATTTCTCTTGTACAACGTGAACTAGAAAAATTTCACTCTACCATCTTGGAAACACATGAACGTAAGTTAAAGGCTTTGGGAATGAATTCACCAAATTTTTTCAATTCAGATAAGGTAATTTCGAATCTTTCTAGTTACACACTCTCCCCTCGGGAAAAGTTTTTACTGTCACTTGGTTTGCAATTTAAGCTTCCGTTGTTTCAAATATATAAGCCTTCGTTTTTTCTTTACTTTGAAAATTTTTTTAATGGCTTGAAAAATGTTCCCCATGTGGGTGAATTCAATAATTTCAAATGTCAGTTCGCAAATTTAACTCAAGAATTTTTTCATAAACTTAGAAATCTTAAATTTCAATCTTTCATATTTAGGAAGAGTGATTTGCAGTGTATTAAGAATTTGGCAAAGAACCAGGAGATTGTCGTGACTAGACTGGACAAGGGTAACGGAGTGGTTATTTTGAATAAATCGGACTACATAAACAAAACTAATGAAATCCTAAGTGATCTTACTAAATTCAAACAAATTCTTGAACCTGTCAATAAAGTCATTGTAAGGTTAGAAGACCAGGTTAATAGATTTCTGTCACGACTAAAGTCTTTAAAGATAATAAAAAACGATACTTACTCTCAGTTGTTCGCATCTGGTGCTAATCTTGCTCAATTATACTGTGTGCCTAAAATCCATAAAGTTGGAACACCTCTCCGTCCTATTTTAGCTTCGTATAACTCACCCACCTTTCAATTGGCAAAATTTGTTGTTCGTCTCCTGTCACCCTTTGCGAAAAATGCTTACACTATAAATAACTCGTTTGAATTCCAAAAAGACTTCCTTGGTGAGAATTTCGATTCAAAAAAGTTTTTTGTCAGTGTTGATGTAAAGTCGCTTTTCACAAATGTACCTGTATCTGAAACTATTGCCATTATTTTAGATAGGGTTTTTAGCTCGGTTGATATTTTTCATGGTTTTTCATTGTCTCATTTTAAGGAACTTTTAGAATTGGTCTTCAAACAATGCTATTTTACTTTCAACAATAAGGTTTACCAACAAATTGATGGTGTAGGGATGGGATCACCTGTCGGACCGTTAGCAGCTGATTTTTTTATGACTCATTTAGAAAGTGTAATTTTTAGACAATCTCCCACTCATCTCAAGCCAATTTTCTATCGACGCTTCGTTGATGATTCGATAGCTGTCTTTGATAATGCGGTACAAGCGCAACAATTCTTTAACTTCCTAAATTCTTTGCACCCCAATATAACGTATACAATGGAAACTGAGCAAAATGGCTCCCTCCCCTTTTAGATCTTTTAATTTCGAAAAACGGTGATTCTATTACTACATCAGTTTACAGGAAACCCACTTTCACTGGTTTGGGCATGAATTTTTTTAGTTTTACTGATTTCAACTATAAGATGTCTTGTATTAAAACTCTCCTGTTCAGAGGATATAATTTGACCTCTAGTTTTACCTTACTTAATGATGAATTTAATAATCTAAGATCATACTTTACCAATAATAGTTTTCCTGTTCAATATGTAGACAAACTAATTAGATCCTTCTTAAATAATGTTTATAGCCCTCAACTTCCTTGTATTACAGTGCCGAAGGATATAAAATATTTCTTGGTACCTGAAATGGGTCCTTTGAATAAGGAATTTAAGCTTAAATTTACAAAGTTGTTAAGGAAATTTTTTTATCATACTGATTTCCGCATCATATTTATTAATAAAACGTCTTTAGGTAGCTTTTTCTCAGCGAAGGATCGAACCCCTGACTCGTTGCGTAGCGGTGTTGTATATTTATTTACCTGCCCTAGGTGTCTCCTTGGGAATTACATTGGCAGCACTGTTTGCTCTCTCAGGGCTAGATTTTATTCGCATATGGGAATAAGTGGCCGAACAGGTAAAATTTTAAAAACTAAAGAAGTTTCTAGTATTCGGGAACACAGTATAAAATGTAAAACTGATGTCACTTTAGACAATTTTAAAATTCTTGGTTGTAATACTTGTCCCAACTCACTTAGAATTTTGGAATCGCTTTACATTAAAACATTGACCCCTACGCTAAATGTTGACTCATCAGCTGTCCCTTTAAACTTCTTATAATCCCTCCTCCTTCCCCAATTCCTTATAATCCCCCCTTCCCCAATCGCCATCTTTTGTTTTCTCGTTTTGCCTCTGCTTAAATCAGTTTAGCCTCGGAAATTGCAGTGAAAGGTTAGTTAGTTTAATTTTTCCAGTGTATTAATTTCACATTTACTATATGTATTTAAAAATAGCTTCTTAATTTTATATGTAAATCTGTATAACTTAGAATTTAACCCTCTTTTCTCAGTCTTTTAAAATTTGCCTTTATGAATAGGTTATAGAAATTTTCTTTGTCTTGTTTTTCATTCAATTATTGATTTTAATTTCACATTGTTATTATACAGCCTGAAGATGAGCGTATTGCTCGAAACGTTGCGCATTAAAGAAGACTTTTCATGGCATTTACATTTCTCCTTGTCATTGGATTTCTCCTAAATATATATATATATATATATATATATATATATATATATATATATATATAAGGCTTCATTTCTGAAATAGTATATTAGATAAATATTATGAGGACATTTGAAATACAAGAACATACTGTGGAGAAAGTTTGCTTGCTTCAGTGAATTTTTTTTGTATATAATGGCAGAAAAAACTTGGCATCACCTATTGTTGCCAATACGCTCTTCACTCAACAATTTTACTAGCAAACTAAAAGAATCCTTAAAAGTAACAAATCTATTCATATCATGTATTAAAAATTAAATTTTTTAAAAAGGCACAAAATATATTTTTATATTTGCTTTGAATTTCTTTAATAATTGCACTTTAATTTTTATTTAGATTTTTGCTTTGGAATTAGATTATTTTCATGTAAATTTGTATTCACTAGATAAGACACTTTAATTTTTATTTAGAAAGGCACTTAATATAACTAATTAGTTTTTATTTAAATTTTTAATCACTACCGTAGATAATTATCACTAGATATTTCAGAATTAATTCACTTGAAGAACACTTAATTTTTATTTAAATTTCTATTCAGTGGATGCTTAAGAATTAAACTTAATCACTGGACATGTTTAACTGGACATTTAATCTGTATTTATTTATTTAGATTTAAAATATTTCATTTGTGCCAATTTTCATTAATAAAAGATAATCCTGTAGTGCAAGCAAAAATCTATTTGAGTAAAATGAAATTACCCCCAGACTTCAAAGTAAACAAAAACAAGCCAATTGCTCTTAAAATTGTTGCATATGGTCTCTCTCATACCACACGCATTACCCCCAAAAATTTTAAATTTACCCCCATTTGGGGTAATTTACCCATGTTCCCTGACCACTGCACTACAGGTACTGCCCCCCAAAAGCATGGTTGGCAGGGGTAAAAAAAATCACTTAAATATCAAAGCACACCGGCTTACGAATGACTCTTCCAGAATGAGTCATTGTTTGTTGGATTGGTTGATTTTGGACTGCAATGTCCTGCGGCACTGGTTCTGAAGGCATGGATGGTGCTACAGGTGCAGTAGGGACATTAGGGGGAGGGGACTCTTGGTGCCTGCGCAATGGGGCCACTGGTTGGTCCAAGAGAGTTGGTTGCGATAATGAAGGAGAATTGGAAGAGGGATGATAGATTGTTGTACCCTTGGATCAGGTGGCAGTACATAGGATTTAGAAAGGGTAGGGTCATCACTTCATCATTTCCCCCTTCTGCTTCTTCGGAAAATCCTTCCTGTCCTTCCTGTACGCGACAGCCACATCCTGAGTGATGAGGTTCCTCAACCGCTTCCTTGGAGAAGGACATGAAGCAGACATGGAGGCTGCTAAGGAGGGATCATCTTCTGCAGATGGCGACGCCGAGGACGAGGAGCTATCTTCAAGAGTAGCAGCTTCTGTAACCATCTTGGCCTGCTCGAATTCCCGGTGTCGTTTCTCCTCCTGCTGTTCCTCTCGATGCCTTTTCCTACTCTCCATTTGGGCCAGCTTCATGTCTGCCGATCCCATACTACTCTCTGTTGGGTTCTCCTGCTGACTCTTGTAGAAGAGCTTGTCTTCCTCATTTGTCATCATAGAAAGGGCATTGGAATGACCAATATCAAGAATTTCATTCTTGAGTTCAGCCTTGAAAATGTCCTCCGCAACACGACAGCTCTCCTCGGATCTGTTCTTGCTTTTCACCAACTTGTCATAATGCTGGAGCAGAGCTTCCATTTTCCGAAGGGCGCTATCCCGCCTCATAGTAGGGATCCTTGCTCTTTTCCAGAACACCATCGCAGCATCCAAACAGAGGTTCAGACATTTTCTCCGTCCTAGGTTTTCCTGTTTTTGATGGAAGAAGTACTTTTGCACGACTTGCAACTTCGTCGGCAGGCGGCTACCCAGGATCTCCTTATTCGGGTGTCCAATGAGCCAAACCTCTTTCTTGCTTCGAGTTGCCATGTTTAGCTGCAATGAGGAAATATACGAATTAGAAAAGAGTACAAATATGGGTCATTCTCTGTCAGATCAACCAGTGCCTAACACCCTCATCTCTCAGATTTTGCTGAAATTTGGTTTATAGGGAGTTTGTGGGCCCTGAATCCATTTCTGAAATTATAAGGTCAATCCGACCAATGGTTCAAGAGATATGACCTCGGGAAATTTGAGGTCACTAACATTTGGCGACCCATAACTTGGGTAATAATGGTCACAATTATATAAAAGTATATATATTTAGAATCAGAAAACGACAAGGAATCCAAATATGCAAGTTTTAGAACTCTAGGTTGAAAAATAAAAAAGTTACACTGTAACCAAAATTTGAGGTCACGATTTGACCTCTGGGGTATCAAATGAGAATTTTTTTTTAAATGTAAAAAATGAAGGCATAGGCATTGGCTATTAGAATCAGCAAAAAAAAGTTTGTTTATGTTAGTATTTTTCATGTAACTAACATATAAGTGAACACCATATTCATAAGTTGTGCGTCAATTCTACCTATTTTTTCACACTTAAGCTCATAATTTGACCTATAGAAATTAAAATTACATTTTTTTATAGATATAAAAACAAAGGCAAAAAATGTAAAATTGTATTTCACTGCTAATCTACACTGGCAATAATAGTTATAATAGTGAAAGGGGAAGACCTACTTAGAGGATTCATGTGCTAGCCTAATACAATTTTTGCATGCTCGATGCTCTCATCAATTTCTTTTTGTGGAAAAATGTATTGAATTCTGCTGCCTCCTCTTAGGGTAGGACAACTCATTACAGTTAATATATGATGTCCTGGCACTGCACATGAATCCTTGTTTGATGGATAATAATATGCACTTGATCCTGATGACCCAGAGGGATGTAGAAAGTTCACAGTGAAATCATCAAACTCTTCACAATATTCCTCCACAATTCCATACCAAACTTGCATGTCATAAATGCAGCCAACATACTCTCCTGGTTTGACACATTTTAGGTTACCAAGCATTGCAGGTTCATTAGTAAAATGACTTTTCCTTATTCTTTTCTTTTCTCCAATGCCACTTGAAATGGGATACACCATCAGTTCTTCCTTGTTTAGGGGAACAAATCTATGATATTTCTGAGTTCCAGGAATAGCCCTACTATCCTTGAATCGATGTTCCAACCGTTCTTCTGCATCTTTCAAATCAGCTGTAGTTACAAAGAAAAAATTTATCTTCTTGCTCAAGTTTTCTTCACAAAACTGAAACATGTGTTCTGGTGTAAGAATTTGCCTCTCTGTAGTTCTCTGCAAACTGGCACGAGCAGTAGCTCTTTTCACTGTTCCTCCAATCCCATCACATGCATTTTTGCCATGGGATGTAGCAAAGAAGTGCCATTCACAAGACAGACCAAAATCCTCTTCATGGTAACAGAGATTTGTGAAGTTGTATCTGTTCTTATATTGGCCAGCACATCCATCTGAGAAATAGTGCACCTTCTTCAATTGTGGGCATCTGAATTTAACATATGTCATAAGCTTCAATATGAAGTTGAGTAAACCATTATAGTGTTGTGTTTTAGTGATGCAGATAAGAAACAGACACTAAAATGGCTAAGTTCCTGGTCTGCAGATGATCTATAATAGATGACAAAAGGGTGAACTGTACACTGTGAATTGTCCCAGTGAAACCCTTGGGCAGCATCCTGGACAATGAAAGAATAATTCTCAGAGAAATCACCTACTATAACTACCTCGCTCTGAGGTGGTAGTGTTTCTTTCAACTGCTTGAAGTACTGTGATTGTTGCTGAGCAACAAAGTGATGACGAACCATGCGGGATATTTTCATGCTTAGGGATGATAAGTATTCATGAAGTGGCTCCACCTTATCAACCATTGTACAACGGTCAACAGTCACCCATTGCTTGTAAGATATTTCATTTGGAGCTGATTTCACACTGTCAAGTAACTCAAGAAAATCCAGGACACCCTCTTCTCTTGGGCAATCATTGCAAAGTTGCATCATGCAAGTCTCTCTTTCTGTACTGCAGACACTGTAATCCATAAGATCCTTGTATGAAAGACCTCTTTCTCCCAATGCAGCCAGCTGCAATTTTGGATTTTGATGGTATGTGCAGACACAGACAGAATGAGTCCCACCACTACCGGCAAGCACACAATATGATGGCCGTAATTTTGCAAATGTGGAAAATCCTATTTTGGGATTCTTTTCATCATTTTTATATAGTTCAAACATCTCTCTTAAATTCCCGAGGACCAATCGTTTTTGCACCTTCATTGCACCTTCAGCACTGATAACTTTCACGCAATCCTTTTGGCCAGGACACATACGACTAACCTCTTCTGACTCATAGAATCTTCTAACTATATCTTTGTGTTCTTCAGATATCACTTTTCCTTTGCTCATTAGTGGAATCTTCGGAAGGATTCCATGTTCTGATTTAAGTGAACGGCTTCTTTTCACCATGTATGTTGTAGTTTGAAAGAAACTAGCTGTTTTTTCAATTGTGTATGGTGAGTGTGTCAATATTTGTAGTTTGTGATGGTGACATTTGCTCTCCAGGAATGACTGTTTCAATTCATTCATTAATTTGTCTAGATGTTTTTCAGATTTAGTTTCAGGTTTTGAAGTATCACTTACCTCCTCGGTAATTTGAACACCATAACTGAGTTCTAGCCTCTCCTTCAGGTGTTTCTGAGCAGATGATAGCTTACCACGAGCCTTGCGCTTTTTCTGGCTTAATGACAGCCCTTCTGAAAAGAACAGAAAAAAAGGTTTCACACACCTGAATATTAGTAATTAAATATTAATTATAGTACCTTAAATGCTATATAATTGGCTATATAGTAGATCAAACAGACCTTGTAGTAAAGTATAAGTTATTATATTAATTTATTACTTACTTTTTTTAACTGGTGTTTGGTCCAGAAATGCTAGAACTGGTTCAACTGAAGTTGAAGGATTTTCCTTTATCAAGCAATCACTGTCATTGTCCAGATCTTGAATTGAAGAGATGTTACTCAAGCCACTGATAGTAGATGATTCATTTGAATCCTGCTCAGACTCGTTGTTTTCAGTGGTACTAAGTATAGTGGGGTTTTTCATTATCAGTGTCCAGCAGTTCACACACAACAATGAGTCTTTTTTCACTCTTCCAGCACATTTTTCAACAAGTACATCAGTCACTTTTCTAAGATTGATTGTTATGCGTTTCTTGTGTTTTTGAATAGGGTCCTGGCAGTATTTCAAGTGCCGAACCATTGTATTTTGATCTGTAAAGATATAGGATTTACAATTAGGTAATATATATTTTTTAGAAAATATATAGCTATACACACTTAATATTTTAGGCCTTGATAGTCTCTGAGGCTCATTAAAACACCATACCCACCAGCCACCCACAGTGCTGGCTGGAACTGTACTAACCTGTAGACAAGGAATTTTGCAACTATCTGTGTTGATTCTGCACTTAGACAAGTAGCAACATGTTTCAACAGGTTTGTTTAGGCTACATGTGAGCTTAGTCTTCCCCTTTCACTATTATAACTATTATTGCCAGTGTAGATTAGCAGTGAAATACAATTTTTATTAAATTCTTGGAGCTTGAGGTCAAATTGATAGCTAAGATATAAAAATTCCTTGAAATGACAAGCAATTTATAAATATGGTGTTCACTTATAAGTTAGTTACATGAAAAGTACCAACATAAACAAACTTTTTATGATTGTTTCTATTAGTCAAGAACTCTGACTTTGTTTTTTTATCTATAAAAAATGTAATTTTAATTTCTATAGGTCAAATTATGAGCTTAAGTGTGAAAAAATAGGTAGAATTGACGCACAACTTATGAATATGGTGTTCACTTATATGTTAGTTACATGAAAAATACTAACATAAACAAACTTTTTTTTGCTGATTCTAATAGCCAATGCCTATGCCTTCATTTTTTACATTTAAAAAAAAAATTCTCATTTGATACCCCAGAGGTCAAATCGTGACCTCAAATTTTGGTTACAGTGTAACTTTTTTATTTTTCAACCTAGAGTTCTAAAACTTGCATATTTGGATTCCTTGTCGTTTTCTGATTCTAAATATATATACTTTTATATAATTATGACAATTATTACCCAAGTTATGGCCCGCCAAATGTTAGTAACCTCGCGAGTGACCTCAAATTGCCCGAGGTCATATCTCTTGAACCGTTGGTCGGATTGACCTTATAATTTCAGAAATGGATTCAGGGCTCACAAACTCCCTATAAACCAAATTTCAGCAAAATATGAGAGATGAGGGTGTTAATTTCAATTTTTTTTGGGTTGATCTGACATAGAATGACCCCATTATGGTGAATCAGCATTGAACAAATCTGTGTTATGCAGGGTATACCTATATAATGCTAAGATCCCTTTCCTGTCTAACATCCTCTAACCAGTTCCCTTGCATCTCATAGAATTCCATCTGCCATTTACTAACCCAAGCAATTAATTTATCAAGATCCTTTTGCAGTTTATAAGAATTTTCTATATTTGTAACTGGGGCAACTACATTTGTATCTTCTGCAAATTTAGAAATTTTACAACCTACTCCTTTCTCTAAATTGTTTAGATATAAAGTAAAGAGTAATGGACCCAAAACTGATCCTTGTGGCACCTTACTTTTCACTTTCTGCCACCCAGATTCATGACCACTTAGAATTACTCTGTTCTCTGTCTTCAAACCATTTTTCTACTAATTTATAACTGACCATAATATCCCATGAGCTTTTAATTTATATAGAAGTCTCCTATGTGGAACCTTGTCAAATGCTTTACTAAAATCCAAATAAATAACATCTACATCATTTCCATTATCTACCAGATCAGTTACAAATTCTAAAAAGTCTAAGAGAGTAGACAAACAAGACCTTCCTGATCTAAATTCATGTTATGAACTTGAAATAAGATTAAACTTCTCCAAATGATCTTGAATATTATTCTTTATAATTCTTTCTAGTATCTTTCCTACCAATGATGTTAAATTAACAGGCCTATAATTTCCTACCTCCTCCTTACTACCCTTTTTGTAAATGAGTACCAGTACTACATTCACTTTTTTCCATTCATCTGGTACTTCTGCATAATTAATTGACGTAGCAAACCTAGCTTTCTTCCCCTTCTCTGAGAATCCTAGCAAATTATATGATCAGGTCCAGCAGCTTTATTTGACTTCAATGTATGAATCACTTGTCTATCATCATCCTTCCTTACATGAATATGATCAAGAATGCCTGAGTTTACAGAATCTAATAATTCATAATTAAATACAAATTATTAATTTATTGTATTAAATAACAACAAAATTGCCTCAGGATTGGTGACAAAGCCTATTGAAAATGGGAAAATTTCCATACATAGAACCCAGTGGCGACTCGTGGTATAAATGTATGGGGGTGCGATTTCATAAAATTTATAATTTTTAGAATTCTAGTACATAAACAATCACATGGTGCTTCCGTACGGTACTTATATGTCAAAAGAAGCCATAAATTTGTATTAAAAAAATATTTTAATAAAATATAAAAATAATTGTTGAATAAATTTGACTATAATAATGTACCACTGTACGACAACGGACTCACAATAGGCTAGTGCGAATCCAACTGCCGCTCACAAGAGTACTGTACTTGTATTAACATATGCGGCTATGCCAGACGTACAATTCTAGTTAATTACAAATAAGTAATAATTTTAATAAAATACATATAAATGGCTTATATCATTATTACTGAAGTAACTATTAGTAAAAATAAAGTTATTATAAAAAAAATTCGATTGTACTTATATTTTCATTACAACAGTAAAATATAATTTATATTTACTTGAGCGAAAAATCTATCGCTCCATTCGGCTGCAATATTATTTTGTATTCAAACAGCGGTACGCTATTTGAAGCTATGCTATAAGTTTAGAATATTATGTACTGTATGAAGGCTTACTCAAAATGCCTCATGAATCAAGATATGCCACATGAATTTTTAAAATATATTTCAAGAATATTATTTTAATATCTTAAAATTAATATATTTTTTATCTGTTAAATTAATATTTATCGTTTCAAGCAAGGGGGAGCGACCGCTCCATCGCTCCTATACGCCAGTCGCCACTGATAGAACCAAATATGTAGGCATTGGGCCTACATAACAAGAAAAACTTTTTTTCATATAAAAATTTTCCATCATTGATTCATGAAAATTACTTTGAAAGAAGAAATAATGAAAACACAAATTAGACACTTGGGGACTTTGTTTGCAAAGTAAGCAACTGACAAAGATTTATATTAGCTCACCTCAGAACTGCTTAGTGACAAGCATTGCTGTAGGCAAGGAAGATTTGTGTAATCTTCCTACAAGTTCTGAGTGAAACACTAATAAAATAAAACTAATAAAACAAAAGAATTGGCCTATTCCTTCAGGTATTTAGGCATAGTGAATTGCCTATATTAATTAGACTGCATAAACTCATTGCATTACCCTATCACCTACATCGAGAGAACAACATGATAGGCAGTCCATGCACCCTACAACCAGAAGTGAGATCCAATGAAATAATAAGGTATGATAGTTTCCTTTTTTACCATTAGGCAGCACTAAATACCAAAGGCAAATAAGTTCAACATTAACCAAAAAACTACACTTGAACCCCATTAATTCAATACTTTTGGGGCTCTACCCTTGTCAAATAATCCAGAAAGGTATGAATTAACCAGACAGTACAAAATTAATTGGATATTTCAGACTTTTGTATGAAGTATCAAAGTATTTGTATACAAAATTTGTTGGGTACTTTAACATTTTATATGAATATGTGGTACTGGATGTTCTTGATATTTGTGAGAAGGACGTATTTGTTACTCATCTGAACACCCAGGTCCCTAACATGATCTTTGGCTGTAATGATTTGGTGGTTGCACTGATACTGTGTTGAATTCTTGATCTCTTCAAGTTGGCCATACTGTAAGAATTCAAACTTGTCACCATTTAGAGTCGTATTATTTCTCTTTGCCCACACCAACAGTCTATTCAGGTCTTCTTGTGCTTGAATTTTCCATGTTATTCAGGTGTTGTGTCATTTGCAAAGGAATTGGCCTTTGAGTGTCGTAGATCAGTATTGATATCCCCAACCATGATCAAGAACAAGGTGCCCAATACTGAACCTTGGGGAACACTGCTTATAACTTGATAGATCTTGATAGATTAGTTGCTTGGGCTAGTAAATGGCAGATGGAATTCAATGTTCAAAAATGCAGTCATGCATTTTGGTAGAAATAATGAAAACTTTAGTTATGAGATGTAAGGAAACTGGTTAGATGTTAGACAGGAAAGAGATCTTGGCATTATAATTGGTAGTGATCAAAAATTTTCTAAGCAGTGCTAAGAGGTTAGAAATAAAGCAAATAAAATGTTAGGTATTATTAAGATGAATGTTGGTTACAAGAGTAAGGAAGTGATCTGTAAATTATATAATTCTTATGTTAGGCCTCACTTAGAATACTGCATTCAAGCACTGCGCCGCACCTCGGCCCTTTGTCCCGTCAGGAACTCCCTGTCCTCTTCGATTGTGATCATCGACATCGCCTGTTCGTGCGCGATGTCGAAGAGGCGGTCAAGGGATGAGAGGAACTCAGCCTCGTTCCTGATTTGGGTCACAGTGCGCCGTTTCGAGTTCTTGTTCAGAGCCCGCCACTTCTCGTACATTCGGAGAACCTTGTCCCTTGCGCGTTGGTCTTTCTGCGTAGGAATACGGGACCGCTCCCAGAATTCCTTGACTGCGGTCACTGTCTCAGCGGCTGCTTCCTTGATCGGCTTCTTGACGTCAAGGTGAAGGTGGAAAAAGTACTGAAGCGCCTGCTTTCCCGTAGGCAGCATGCTTCCTGTGATGCTGTGGTCCACGGTCCCCAGGAGATAGACTGCTGTTTTAGATCTTGTTGCCGAAGCCATCACGTCGTTTCAGAACTCACTGAAAAAGAGAATGAAACACTGTTAGTGTTGGCAAAACTCGTCCCAACCCATTTTCTACTTAGAATAACATGTTCTTTCGCCTGTATCAATATTTGGATAAACTCGTGTTACACCCTGTATAATACCTCATTTTAGTCTTCTGTACACCAGTGCGGAAGACTAAACCAACGACTCTGACCGTCCGTCTGTCTGTCTGTCTGTGTTATCATTTTTCAACTCAGAAACTACAGCAGCTATCGAAACGAAAACTGACATGATAACAGAACGCCATGAGTACTTTTCGACAAAAAGTATAAACTTTGACCTCGTTGAGGCAGTTCTAATTATTATTTTATTTCAAAAATATTTTACACACAATGTTTTTAGACGGAATGACACCAGAAATGCGCCCGTCCTGATAGAAATTCCCAAAAAATGAAAAACACCCCAAATAAGTGGCACCCTAAGTTGGTCCCCTCACCTTAGACATGATATTGATATGCTTGAAGGTGTGCAACATAGGGCAACTAACAGCTAAGCTTATTCCTAACCTAAGAAGATTGGAATACAAAGATAGATTAAAGGAACTAGGTATGTTTAGTTTTGAGAGATGTTGTATGAGAAGAGATATGATACATCATCATACAGATGTTTAAAATGTTTTCAGGTTTGGACACTTTAGATGTAGCTACATAACTTTTTCTCACTAGAGGCTGATGGGATAACTCGTGAACATAATGAGAAAATTAGAAAACAGACTTGTGGACTTGATCAATGAAAATACTTTTTCAGTTATAGAGTAGTAGATTTTTGGAATGACTTGCCATATGATGTGGTAAACAATAGCTCATTAGTTAATTTTAAGAAAAATTTACACACTTTCACGAGTGAAAGAGAGAGTAAAACTTGTAGATTGTATATATTTTTAGCTTCAGTTATGTAGGCTACTTTGGTGGTAGTAAATACCGTATTTTTCGGTGTATAAGATGCACCCCTATTTTCAAGGGCTTTTTTCAGGAAAAAAAATTATGACCAACTGCCTAGTTGTCAGAAAATGTCTAATTTTCTACCAGTGAGGCTGACTTTTGTTAAAGCCCTCCATCAAAAGTATGGTGATACATTTTCTTTCACCCATACTCATTATAAGAAAATAGTATTAAGTAGTGATGGGACGATTAATCGGAATCGGAAGAATCGAGCATTTTTCAGGAATCGGAATCGGAATCGAGAGAATTGTACCATGATTTCCGATTCTTAAAATGATTCTTTAACTTTTAATTGAACCAGTTTTGCAATGTAAACTTTAAAATTTAAATGAAAGAGGATAACAAATTTTATTTTTATTGTATTGTAGCTATACATTAAAACATGTATATCCATGATGTGTAATCAAGAAGATTAAAATGAATTGTTACAACTTACAGTTGATTTTTATTTTTAAACCAATCTATTATAATTTATAATTTATATTACCATACTCATAATGTAAATAGTTAATCTTACCAGAGTAAAATATGACAATTTCCAGAAAAACAAGTATAGAATTATATTTAAAAATATTGAGAATCGGAATTGGAATCGAGAATCATATCGGAATCGGAATCGTTAAAAATTTTGGTATCGTCCCATCACTAGTATTAAGTATACGGGAGACTATACTATGTTATGAAACATAAAAGTGAATCATTATGCAATACATACTGTTTTTCTTGTTATCAGTCAGTTGGGAAGAGTAGAAACTTAGTGTAAAATTGGCCAAACCAATACACAGTCAGGAGGGACTAAGAGATAATGAATTTTTGTAAAAATCCATCAGTTCTTCTAGCCCATATAAAGGTAATATTATGACCTTTGGTGTATAGGATGCAGGGCGATTTTGAGAGCCCTTTTTTTTGGAAAAAAAGTGCGTCTTATACACTGAAAAATACAGTAGTTATATATTAATTAGCTGACTTGAGATTAACATTTTGTAAGATTTTTTTATTATTATTAAAATGTAGCTCATGACTTGAATTACCTCATTTGGCCTGAGTAGCTTCATGTTTTCCAAATGAATTGTAATGTAATGTAACTCTGCTTGGCTCTGACAGGTTTCTTTGCACTGTTACTTTTTGTTCCCATCCAATTAGAAAACAGTATACATTGGCATAAATGATTAAAAGCACCATTTTTTTTGTTTTAATTTTACAACGTATCAGTTTCAAGTCAGCTACCTATCCTTCAACTATTTACAAAGCTACCAGTCATGTACATTACTCAAGCTGAAAAATACAGTGTTTACACAATTTCCAAACTGCTCCTTTCATTCATGAAAGGGTTAGATTTTTTCTTAAAACTAAATAAGGAGCTACCTGGGTCAATATTCCACGGAACAAATTGCCTAAAATTGCATACCAGATAATAATTTTCTGATGTATTGTAATGTGTTTCAATGGAATCTGCTATCCATTTTTTGTGCAAATGAGCAGGTTTTGAAATAAATAATTTTTTAGCAAAGAAATGTGTTTCTTGGAAGCTGCTCAATTTCACATAAAACAGATCGCAGGCTCTGTTAAAATGCTTCAAAATACATCAAATAAATATTTTCTGGTAAGGTATGTAAATTTAATATCTTAATAAAATATGGTGTTCACTTATAAGTTAGTTACATGAAAAGTACCAACATAAACAAACTTTTTATGATTGTTTCTATTAGTCAAGAACTCTGACTTTGTTTTTTATATCTATAAAAAATGTAATTTTAATTTCTATAGGTCAAATTATGAGCTTAAGTGTGAAAAAATAGGTAGAATTGACGCACAACTTATGAATATGGTGTTCACTTATATGTTAGTTACATGAAAAATACTAACAAACAAACTTTTTTTGCTGATTCTAATAGCCATTGCCTATGCCTTCATTTTTTACATTTAAAAAAAAATTCTCATTTGATACCCCAGAGGTCAAATCGTGACCTCAAATTTTGGTTACAGTGTAGCTTTTTTATTTTTCAACCTAGAGTTCTAAAACTTGCATATTTGGATTCCTTGTCGTTTTCTGATTCTAAATATATATACTTTTATATAATTATGACAATTATTACCCAAGTTATGGCTCGCCAAATGTTAGTAACCTCGCGAGTGACCTCAAATTGCCCGAGGTCATATCTCTTGAACCGTTGGTCGGATTGACCTTATAATTTCAGAAATGGATTCATGGCTCACAAACTCCCTATAAACCAAATTTCAGCAAAATATGAGAGATGAGGGTGTTAATTTCAATTTTTTTTCGTTGATCTGACAGAGAATGACCCCATGTATGTTGTAGTTTGAAAGAAACTAGCTGTTTTTTCAATTGTGTATGGTGAGAGTGTCAATATTTGTAGTTTGTGATGGTGACATTTGCTCTCCAGGAATGACTGTTTCAATTCATTCATTAATTTGTCTAGATGTTTTTCAGATTTAGTTTCAGGTTTTGAAGTATCACTTACCTCCTCGGTAATTTGAACACCATAACTGAGTTCTAGCCTCTCCTTCAGGTGTTTCTGAGCAGATGATAGCTTACCACGAGCCTTGCGCTTTTTCTGGCTTAATGACAGCCCTTCTGAAAAGAACAGAAAAAAAGGTTTCACACACCTGAATATTAGTAATTAAATATTAATTATAGTACCTTAAATGCTATATAATTGGCTATATAGTAGATCAAACAGACCTTGTAGTAAAGTATAAGTTATTATATTAATTTATTACTTACTTTTTTTAACTGGTGTTTGGTCCAGAAATGCTAGAACTGGTTCAACTGAAGTTGAAGGATTTTCCTTTATCAAGCAATCACTGTCATTGTCCAGATCTTGAATTGAAGAGATGTTACTCAAGCCACTGATAGTAGATGATTCATTTGAATCCTGCTCAGACTCGTTGTTTTCAGTGGTACTAAGTATAGTGGGGTTTTTCATTATCAGTGTCCAGCAGTTCACACACAACAATGAGTCTTTTTTCACTCTTCCAGCACATTTTTCAACAAGTACATCAGTCACTTTTCTAAGATTGATTGTTATGCGTTTCTTGTGTTTTTGAATAGGGTCCTGGCAGTATTTCAAGTGCCGAACCATTGTATTTTGATCTGTAAAGATATAGGATTTACAATTAGGTAATATATATTTTTTAGAAAATATATAGCTATACACACTTAATATTTTAGGCCTTGATAGTCTCTGAGGCTCATTAAAACACCATACCCACCAGCCACCCACAGTGCTGGCTGGAACTGTACTAACCTGTAGACAAGGAATTTTGCAACTATCTGTGTTGATTCTGCACTTAGACAAGTAGCAACATGTTTCAACAGGTTTGTTTAGGCTACATGTGAGCTTAGTCTTCCCCTTTCACTATTATAACTATTATTGCCAGTGTAGATTAGCAGTGAAATACAATTTTTATTAAATTCTTGGAGCTTGAGGTCAAATTGATAGCTAAGATATAAAAATTCCTTGAAATGACGAGCAATTTATAAATATGGTGTTCACTTATAAGTTAGTTACATGAAAAGTACCAACATAAACAAACTTTTTATGATTGTTTCTATTAGTCAAGAACTCTGACTTTGTTTTTTATATCTATAAAAAATGTAATTTTAATTTCTATAGGTCAAATTATGAGCTTTAATTTTTATTTAGATTTTTGCTTTGGAATTAGATTATTTTCATGTAAATTTGTATTCACTAGATTAGGCACTTTAATTTTTATTTAGAAAGGCACTTTATACCTCATTATTTTTTGGTAATTATTCATTTTTACACACAGCCTGTTTTTATGATGAGAAACTTTTCTGGTCAATTTTGAGGTGTTTTGCATGAATCTACCATCCATTTCCTGTGCAAATGCGTAGTTTTTGAGATATCATCATCTCGAAAACTACACATTTGCACAGGAAATGGATGGCAGTTTCATACAAAACACCTCAAAATTAACCAGAAAAGTCTGCACTCATCATTTTTGTTGAAACTAACGAAAATATCATGACAACCTAACCAATCATCAAGAGCATACAGTTGACCTAACCGGTGTCACCTACTGAACTGTCTGCAAAACATTAGGACTGATCAATTTGTGATGCGTACCACCCCTGTACCCCCCGAAACCTAAATTATACAAATGATAATGTAATAACATGTGCCCACCTTGCCTGGGTAGTCCGCTAAATTTTGTGTGCCCTTAAAAGATTGAAACGACACGTTTATTTTTAGGATTTTTCTTACAGCACCTAAAGACCTTCTGGTCTTTTCTTAAAATACATGCATTATTGCATTTAGGGCAGGTGATGGATGTCTTAATTATTCTGTGATTGAAAAAAAGGCCTAAACTCTTGTCTTCATCAAGAGCAATATGGCAGATTATGTCTTCAAAGTCAAATATGCAAAACTGACACATCATACTTGTGATCACAAAAACAACAAACTAACAGGCCAATTACTAATAATGATTTAATTTTAAAACAGGACAAATTGAATTATGCAGAAGTATCCAAAAACACCAAAAATAGGAAATATTCACCAAATAGTTTATATATATATATATATATATATATATATATATATATATATAATATATATATATATATATATATATATTAAAACAAGAAAAATAGGAAATATATTTTAATAAAAAAACACATTTTATACAAATCTGCACAAGATATATATTTTCTTAGTTTTGAATGGCAATTCAATATATTGTACATTCGACCCTCGACTTACATAATTAATCCGTTCCAAGACGAGTTACTTAACTAAAAAATGATGTAAGTCAAACCCCAAAATACATGTACATTGGGTAATCCATTCCAAGACCCCAAAAACGTATTGAAAATAATAAAATAATTAAATTTTTTTATAAAAATAATGTATATAAAATAGAATTATAATGGTAATTAATAATTATTACTAAGAAACACCATCTATAAAATAAAATATTAAAAATTAATAATAGAAAATTAATTTAGACTTACACTGGAGAGATTACAGTGTGATGATCACGTGAAATACCTGGCATCCTGCCAGCGAGTGGTCAAGCACTGCGTTTGCGATTACGCAGCTATTACGCAACACAAAATGATTACATAAGACAAATCAATTACAGTCAATGGGGGGCTTCTCATAACTAAAAATTACGTAAGACGACGATGACGTAAGTTGAGGGTCGACTGTACTGTTTTAACCGCATGTGAGTGGGTTAAAAGACGAATATTAACCTATTTTTTTATTTAAATTTTTAATCACTACTGTAGATAATTATCACTAGATATTTCAGAATTAATTCACTTGAAGAAGAACACTTAATTTTTATTTAAACTAGTACAGTTCCTGTCACTTCGCTGATGGTTAGACAGGCTAAACTACAAAAAAAGAACCCAGCCGTGAAAATTTTGAGCTTCACATTTTTTCAACATTTCTGAATCTGGTATCTCCCAAAACCTCCTCACCCCTATTCATGCAACTTGGGGGCTAACCCCCTCCCCCATTGCTAAACTACAGAAAAGAACACAGTCATGAAAATCTTGAGCTTCACATTTCCACCCGTAATACAATTTCTGAATTTTTTTCTCAATTTTTGAAAGTGTGACGGATGGACAGACAGACAGACGGACAGCTCTCTTATTATAATATATATAGAATATAGATTTCTATTCATTGGATGCTTAAGAATTAAAATTAATCACTGGACATTAGGGTGGTCCATAACAGCATTTTTGGGAATTTTAAATTCGGTCACATCTGCCCTTATTCTATCCCCCACAAGAATAAACGTGCCAATTATCACTGGGCAACACGTATTTTATTGAATGATATCTGACACTTGATTCTAGGTAATTTGGGTGCGCTGAATACGAATTTCAACTCTATTCTTGTCGACAGCCTATGTGCCATTTTCCAGATTTTTCAAATTAGGACTAAAAAATTAAGTCATGTGTTAAATTTTTTTTTCAAGTTTCATGAATACAAGCAGTTCAAACTACAGTAAAATTACATTATAACGATAGAAATGACTTAAAATAAAAAAACAAACAGATATGAAGCTTTCACTGTGGCAAAAATTTTCTTTTGTAAGACTTTCTAGCGTATTTGCTTGTTGATGGCAGGTCTCTTTTCAAGCACCAGCAGTAATCAGCCATCATGTGGGAATCCCAGCGGCCTTGGTACCGTTCCTCCATAATTTTGATATCTTGGTGGAATCTCTCCCCTTGTTCATAACTTAAACTTGGAAATTTTGAAGTTATGTATTTGAAACACTCGCCGTTCGTATCTAAAGCTTTTACATATTGTTTAATGAGGCCTAGTTTTATATGCAGAGGAGGAAATATGATTTTATCTCTGCTCACTAAAGGTGGATTAATTACATTTTTTTCTCCGACAGTAAGTGATGTTCGTGCTGGCCAGATTTGTTTGAAATAATGTTCTTCCTTGGCTCTGCTGTCCCATAAGCAAAGGAAGCAGGGATATTTAGTATACCCTCCTTGTTGTCCTAGCAGAAAATTAACCATTTTTAAGTCAACACATATGATCCACTCGTGCTCCCTATATTTGATAAGATTTAAAACCTTTTCTATATGTTCATACTTTTCTTTTAATTTTGTTGAGTGCCCAATCGGTATCGAGCCATATAGATTGCCATTATGCAACAACACACACTTAAGACTTCTTTTCGAACTGTCTAAAAACAAGTGCCAATCATTTGCATCGTAAGACTCAACCCCCATCTTCTTTAACAAACCAACTATGTCGCAGCAATATACTAAACTATCCTCTGTTCTGAAATATTTAACAAGTTCTTCTTCTCATTTTCTGTAAAATGAAATGTGTGTGTTTGAAGTAAGCAAGTTTTTCTCTTTTAAGTCTTGAAGCTAAAATTTCCGCAGCCTTTTTTGGCAAATTTAGATCCCTTACAAGATTATTCAACTCGGCCTGGTTAAACTTTTGCGGATCGTTTTGACTTTCAAATACGCTGGGGTCAAAATCGGTGTCTGACTCCTCAAAGTGCATAACAATATTTTCAGGAACATCTTCAACTAATTCTTGAGTTGGCAGACCCTTAAATTTTGGAATGGGGATCTCATTTGAATGTAGCACAGGTCGTATCGCGGTGTCGAAATTTGGGTACTTGATACAATGTTTATTTTTCTTAGTGAAGCCCGAAGTCTTGACAAAGCAAAGGTAGCAATCGGTCTCGTGGTTAGTAGGCTCTCGCCACACCTGATATGGAAAAAAAATTGTAAAGCGTTAACAAAAGCGACGAGACTTGTTTTTATGAATTTTATCAAAAGTTATCACCCAAACATTTAACATTTCTATGTGTTTCAACCTTATGCAATATTTGAGATTCTTATAAACATTTTCTGTAAATTTTTGTTTATGTACCTAAGTTACAATTACATTTAGGTAAGTTACAGTATACTAGTGATTAAATTACGTAGTTTTATGAAATCATAAACTTACCATCGGAACTCCAAAAGGTATTTTTGAATCCGAACCCTTCATCCAATGTCGCAGTCTTTCAATGCATATAGTGCAGGCTTTATGTGGAGCCCACGATTTATCTTGGTCCCCCAGTTTTATGCCAAAATAAGCTAAGCAAGCTCTTTTTACGAAGTCAGTTATATTTGCTCATTGATGTGGAAGTGTAAAATTTCCACATATATAACAGAAGGAATCAGGGTTGTTTTTGCATTTGAACTTTCTAGTGCTTGATGACATATTGCTTGATTGTTCTGCCAATTTGTAAAGGTATTTAAAGCCCTTAATTCATATAAATTTAAGAAAATCTGAAATATAAACACAAAAATTAGTTTAAATAGGTACTTATTATGAAATAGGTACTTACAATCTATGAAATTAAACTAGAAACACGGATGAGTAGGTACAATATAAATTACGTCTAATTAAATCAACTATATTAAATCACGATGACAAAATTACTCACTAAATCATATGCCAATTCAAAATTATGTTAATGCCCAAACTTAATTAACTAACTCAACTGACTGACTGACTGATTGAATTGACTGATTAACTCTGGAAACGAGTCGCTTTTATATATTTTAGTTGTCCCTCTAGAATACTCTACAGAGAACAGGAACGCTCGAGAAAATTTTAGAATTCTATGATATTTTTAGCTTAATTTACTAATATTA
Source organism: Bathynomus jamesi (assembly GCA_023014485.1). NCBI lineage: Eukaryota > Metazoa > Arthropoda > Malacostraca > Isopoda > Cirolanidae > Bathynomus > Bathynomus jamesi. The sequence goes on along the minus strand of JAJOZX010000089.1, from coordinate 2,158,346 downwards.
AAATGGGTTAAAAATGACAAAATTAAAAATATTTTTAGGGTGTTACATATAAAAATATACATAATACAACAATACCATAACATTAGGTACAAATACCTAGATAAAAACCTAGTTGCATAATGTGTAACTGCAAAAAGACAGCGAGTATTGAGAAAAAAACCTTTTTATGAATACGACGAAAGAGGAGGGGTGTTGAGCAAAATCAGGAGCTGATAGAGCAAAACCGAGTAAAAATTCGTGCTCAGCGCACCCAAATTACCTAGAACTGTCAAATCTAATTCAATAGACAAAAATTTGAAATTTGTTCCCCAGTGTTATCTTTGCTCTAGGACCTTTTTATGCACTCGCTCAAAATGAAACAATTTGAATAATGACTTGACAATTTATGACGAACATTTATTGAACAAGGGTAATAATGACTTGAAAATTTATGACATATATATATATATATTAGGGTGGTCCATAAAATTGAAGTTTTGATTTTTTGTTATTGCCGGGCGGTAACTTGTGAGGATGAATGAGAAAACACCTCTGGCCAATTTTTTCCCAAATCAATCACTTTTTAGGGGTAGCACACACTACTTCATTTTTGCACTTTTGCACTACCAAGTAGATTTACTTGTATATTATGTTCCAGTTCCAGTAATACATCTTTTCCTTGACAGATTATTGGTGTAGTGTTCATTGGTTGTGTTTAGTGGTTGGATATATGATGACTCAAGTTCGAAGCTCTTGCTTTTATCTCCTTGAAGGAGATAAAGTGAAGGACAAGCTTCTTGGAAGCAAATTACCATCACATGGAGAAGTATTGTCATGCTTCCTTCATCACCACACTAAACTCAAGGAGGAGTTGAAGGAAAGTGCTCAAGTAGTGTGGGGTCAACTTGAAATATTTTGGAACAAAGCTCGAATCCCGACAAGGGATAAATACAAAGGAATCCAAAAGATCTTGGACCTTCACCAAGATTGGATCAAAATAAAAAAAGGACGAATGAGGAGGAGCCAGAAGCAGGTGAGTTGGATGATCAATGATAAATAAAATAGTTTCTCGAGAGTATGACATATTATACTGTACAATAGTCAATACATTTATCATATATATATTATATATATTTATTATTTATATTTAGGTGTACAACGACGAGGGATTCAAGGAGACACTTCGGAACCTATTTGATATGGCACATGCTGATGCCTTGTCTCTAATCAAAAACCCAGAAGACAAGGCCTTCTTGCTGGCCTAGCGAGAGCCTGGAAGACGGGGATGCATGGTGGGAGTAGACAGAAAAACAGCAGAAAAAGAAAAACAAGCTGCCCACAGGAAGATGGAGGAGGAGATGCGAAAGAGAAAGGTGAGATTGTTCTTCAAATTCCTACTTTCATTTGATTGCAATGATTAGGTTGTTCATTAACACTAATTGTCGATTTTCTTCGATTGTATTGCAGGCAGTCAATGAAAGTGCATCAACGTCGGGTACAGCAGTATTGGTGTCCTCAACAGAATCCTCAGTCACTGACGAGTCATCCTCCACCGAAGATGAATGGGCAAAAGGTGGAAAGCGACCTCCAAAACAGGTGAAGAGAGTCAAGAATGTGATAACATCAAATCTAGCTGCTGCCCTAGATCGGACACACACTACGGACAGGATGGCAACCTACATAATAGCAGAGACTGCATTGAGCCTTGGCCACAGCCCAATGAATTTTAACTCACCCGGACCTCCATCAAACGGCAGAGAGAACGACATCGGATCATGATCTGCAGTAGCCTAAAAGCTTCCTTTCAGTCCGGTCCTGCAATCATCCACTGGGATGGAAAACTTATTCCAGACCTCCTCAACACCAGAGACCATGCGCATGTGGATCGGCTGCCTGTGCTCATTTCCTCCTTTTCGGGTCAATCTCAGCTCCTTGGAGTCCCCAAAATACCAACTGGATCAGGAGAATACCAAGCCAGCGCAGTTTTTGAATTATTGACTGATTGGGGCCTCGAAGAATCTGTCGTGGGGATGTGTTTCGACACCACTGCCTCCAATGCTGGTCGTTTGAATGGAGCGTGTGTTGTTGGAGCAGAAGTTGAAGAAAGACCTTCTCCATTTTGCCTGCCGTCATCACATCATGGAAGTGATGATCGGTGGAGTTTTCACTGCTTGCTATGGCCCAACGAGTGGACCTGATGTTCCATTGTTCAGCAGGTTTCAGAGCAAATGGACCTTCATCGACACAGGAACATACGGCACTGGATGGGATGATGAAGAGGTGCATCGACTCTTGGCCCCCATTAGAGATTGGATTCTCTGCTTTGCTGAGGAAAAACACTCCTCAAAATCCTTTCGAGATGACTATCAGGAATTCCTCGATCTGTCCATCATTTTCTTGGAGGGAGCATTGACAACTACACCTTCAAGCGACCTGGCCCCATGCACCAAGCCAGATGGTTATCTAAGGTGATCTATTCATTGAAGATGTGGCTGTTCAGGGGACAAATCCCAGCCCTCACTCCACAAGAGCAAAAGTGTCTTAAGGATGTCAGTGTCTTCACTGTTTCCATCTACCTGCAGGCATGGATGACAGCGCCAATAGCTGCTGCTGCGCCTCGCAGCGACCTCAGTCTTCTGCAGAGTCTTCGGGAATACCATGACCCCAAAATTTCGGAAGTGGCATTAAAAAAACTCAGCGGTCATCTTTGGTATCTTTCGGAGATGGTGGGCCTCGCGATTTTCGATCCTGAGCAATGTTCCCTCTAAGGTGTGGGCGTGTGCGCGCGCACACGCATTGTGAAACCCGCGCACACAACAAAATAAAATGCACACAGGCTCAAGCGTATCATGAGTCACGACAGTAAATGAAGTAATTTCAAAAATATACCGTCACACAAGGTCTGACCATTTGCATCAACATACTCTATAGTCGCTCTTTTAAGTATTAACCCCTTCCGCCCGACTTCGCCGACGTCCGCGCAATTAGGCAATATAGGTTTTTTTTACTCTATGTATTTGCATTTTTTTTCTTTTATACATTAACGCATTGAATATAAACCTTCTTTTTCTTATTTTTGCATAAAAACGAATAGTAATTATCTCATAATTCATAAAAAATAAAATTATTTTTTATTTTATTCCTATTTTGTGAATGCTAAAAATTGTTTTGAGAAATGATAACTAAAATAGTCATTTTCAATTAATACTATTTTTATTTTATTTCTTTATTTTGTTGAATTTTATTTTACTATTTTTAATTTTATTCACATTTTTAGAATGGAAAAAATGTTTTCTTTTTTAAGAATATATAATATTGTAAACAGTTTTTTAATATCCATTTAATAGTACCGTAATGATCGAGCTATCACCTTATGGAAATAATATTTATTAAGTATTTAATATTTATATATATTTCAGTTTGAAGATAATAGCACTCAGAAAAGTTTGCACAATTTTTCACCATGAACCTAAATGTATGCACAACAAAAATTTCTTGCGCACAAGGACTAAAAGAAATTAGAGGGAACATTGATCCTGAGGTGTCTGAAGAGACTAAAACAGCAATGGTGAAGGCGATGGAGGAAGTTGAAGGAAAGCCTGATTGCCAGAAGAGAAGGAAAGGTGTTGCTGAGGGGGCTTCAAATCGAGTCACTAGCAACAGCAAACTCAAAAAGACTGCTGTTATCTCTGGGGTCAGGTGTGGGATACCTGAGGAAGGAGGTGCGGGATTGGGACAGTGATCCTGATTACCAAATAGCGAAGAAATCAGTGGCAAACCTCTCTGTCGTGAATGATCATGCAGAGAGGGGGGTTGCTCTCATTAATGAATACAACGGCTGCCACACCAGGAATGAGGAACAACTGCAGTATCTCCTGCAAGTTGTTGCTAACTACAGGAAGCAGTTTCCTCAACCACTGAAGTCAGCCTGGCAACTGGGCGAGAAAACAAAGATCAAATGAGGTGCAGAGGGAATTGTTAGTCAATTCATTTCGGAATTGTTAGTTACCCTAATAGTCATGTACTGTCACCAAGATTAACTTTGCTGTGATTTTCAGATTATACCAAAACTTCAAGTGTCATGTGCTACCCCTACAAATTAACTGATTCAAATAAAACTTTCCCAGAGGTGTTTTCTCATCCATCCTCATAAGTTACAACCCAGTAATAAAAACAAATTGCAAAAAAAAATTCCACCCCTATAAGAGTGGACCACCCTAATATATATATATATATATTAGGAAATTATAACAGCAGAACAAATAATGCACACAGTTGAAGATCTTTAGGTCTTCTTGAGACCAATTTTAGTCGGCTCTTTGAATTCCTTGCGGTGCTGAGTGACTGCGCAGAGAAGGTACTGCTTTTGCGCTTCATCCTTCGGGATTGTGATGTTGAAAGCCTTAATGAGCACAACTCCTCTTTCTGCGCAATCGTTAACCACTGCCATCTTCTCTACACGTTCCTTCATTCCTTGGTAAGCTGGATCTGTGTTCCAATGATTTGGTGTCTTGGACAGGAATGATTGCGCCTGTTCACTTCCGTGCTGCATGATGAGGTTGAAGAAGATTGCTGAACGTTTGGTGGCATAGAATTCCAAGGGATTGCTCGAGGAGAATGTTTTTCCATCCACGCACTTGAGTCCTTTTCTTTTTTCGGGAACAGCTACGATGTTGTGAGCAATCCTCTCCTTCATGGACGCGCGAACTCGAGGATCAAAGAGTGCCAAGGGGATTAAGTGCTCAGAAATGAACCACAACTGGCGCTTCATCGCCGCGTCATTCGTCTTTCCTGGGTGAGCTTTCAGCTGCCGCAAGAAAGTGAGGTCATTCAATGGAGCCATGTATGCAACACTGGCCTCGTTCCAGTAGCAGCCATAAAGGAGCATGATAAACAGTCTTAGTTCCTTGATGTTCCGTTTCTCAGTCTGAAGCAAGGTGAATTGATCTCTGAATAGGAACACCTTGAGCGTGTAAATGGCCTTGGCCATCCATCGCGCATGGTGCATGGCTCCAGGGCTTCGAATTCTTACAGAACCGTCAAGCTTCCCTCCTAAGAAAAGGAGGCAGAGAAGCATCAGTTCATCATAGTCGTCCCGCTGGCTCTTCTTCTTGACAGCCTCCTTGTAGTAGGAGACCATTTCCTTCCTCTACTCTGCTGTTTCAATGAACAGGCTGTCGGGTGCACTCTCAAACTTGCTGCGATCAATGAAAACCCAGTGCTGCTTGAAGCGCTTGAATAGGCCAATTTCAGGTCCACTAGATGTTCCGAAACAAGCACCGAAGGCCGCAGCAAGGACGACTTCTACCACGTGGTGTCGGCAAGCGATCCACACCAGATCAATACCCAACTCCTTTTCAATGAGAGTACAAGCTCCAGCATGAAGTCCCGTGTTGGACGCAGTTGTATCAAAAACAAGACCTCGAACGTTGCCCCTCAAAGACCAGTCATCCACAAGCTACAGGCACGCCTGAGCCTGAGATGCTCCAGTTGCAGCAGCTACCATTGGAACTCCAAGGAGTTTCTCTTCCCCGTTACCGGTTACAAGCACAGCCACACGGTCCACCACCTCTAACCCATGCGAGATATCTGTAAGCAGCTTACTATCCCAGTGCAAGAGAAGGGGCTCATGGGTCTTGAAAGTGGCCTGATCTTCGCAGCACACCGCTTCATGTGTACATTGTCTCACGCGACGAATGGTGTTGCGTGAGATTGACACTTTGTCCAAGTTGTGCCCCAGCAATTTAATAGTTGCTGTGACCACTGCCATTCCTTTCCTGTCACTGATGTGGCAATCCAAGGCTAAGGAAATGTCAGACATGATCACAGACTTCAATCACTTAGGAGTGGAACATTTTCGTGCTGACTCCTTAAAAACTACAGTATCTGAAGATTCAGATGTGCTTGAACTAGAAGCCTCCAGTTCTCCCTGGGACCATCTCACATCCACCTCATGCTTAGCCTTCTCCTCTCAGTTCATCTCTACCTGCCTCACACCGAATCATCCTCCTCGTTTGTTGGTCAGCCATTTTCTTGTCAATCAGGCCAAAGCTGGAGGAAGTGGGATTATCAAGCTGAGCGACAAGGAAATTCTTGTCCTCCTCATTCATGGTCTCGAGGGTATCATGACGTGAAAGATCGAACACATCATCAAGGTCTCCGCGAAATATGTCATCCTTCATTCTGTAGGATGGGAAATTCTTTGTGCGGTTCTTCTTCAGCCCTTTGTATTGCTTGGACAGTCTTCTCAGCGTATCTGGTATCCATCATTGGAACATTTGCTTTTGTCCGAAATGGGATCAAAGCCTCAATGGTCATCACTGCACTGTTATATTCCGTCTTCCTCTCCTCCAGATGGTGGAACATGAATTTCCGGAGGACTTGAAGCTTGGTAGGGAGTCCTGCCCTAGTTAACTTCTCCTCCACCTTCCCTAGTAACCACACCTCACTGCTAGACCTAGTGATGGGACGATACCAAAATTTTTAACGATTCCAATTCCGATACGATTCTCAATATTTTTAAATATAATTCTATACTTGTTTTTCTGGAAATTGTCATATTTTACTCTGGTAAGATTAACTATTTACATTATGAGTATGGTAATATAAATTATAAATTATAATAGATTGGTTTAAAAATAAAAATCAACTAAGTTGTAACAATTCATTTTAATCTTCTTGATTACACATCATGGATATACATGTTTTAATGTATAGCTACAATACAATAAAAATAAAATTTGTTATCCTCTTTCATTTAAATTTTAAAGTTTACATTGCAAAACTGGTTCAATTAAAAGTTAAAGAATCGTTTTAAGAATCGGAAATCATGGTACAATTCTCTCGATTCCGATTCCAATTCCAATTCCTGAAAAATGCTCGATTCTGATTAATCGTCCCATCACTAGCTAGACCGTGTTTTTGATTGCTTCGGCGGCATTTCTACACATTCCTACAAAAGAAGAAGCCAAATTTAGTCATACTATAGTAATCAGTCATTAGTGACACACATCATGCATGATTGAGCGACCTCTTAACGACACTGTAGACCAGTGGTGCACAAACTTTTTTGATGTAAGGGCCAAGCGAAGAAAATAACTAAATGTATTAGCCTACTTACTTTCCATCTCCCTTCACAGAAAACATTTTCAAAAGTCATAAATTGGGTCACTTTTATATTCTAACTTTTTCATTGAATTGAAAAGACCTGTGGGGGCCACATTTGGCCTGCATGCCAGGGTTTGTGCATCACTGCTGTAGACCAACCATACTTCACACAGTTATTCACACTAAGTGTAGGAACAAAAGCAACAATGACCCAAAAGTGAAATCTCGGATGCTAAATTTTCCCTATGCTTGTGAACCACCCAACTGGACATTTAATTTGTATTTATTTATTTAGATTTAAAATATTTCATTCATGCCAATTTTCATTAATAAAAGATAATCCTGTGGTGCAAGGCACTACAATGTTCTAAATTTTATGTAGGTACTTCGGAGAATATGAATTTCAAGTGATTTGAAGACGACTTCAAATTAACGTACCACTGAATTACTCTCATTAGTATTGCTAGGCCTACAGAAAATAACTGAAAATATTAAACTTTAAATAGAAAAAATAAAAGATGCTTTTACTCGTATGAACTTGCAATTAATTAGATTGGAATTTATGAAGTTTTTTTTATTTGGTTTAATGTCAATGTGAAAAATGCTCTGTATGAATTGGTCCCCAATTAACCCACCCCTAATATCTCCAGTCTAACTATAGAGTAGATTAAGCCTAGCCTTGTAGGGGTCAGCCTAGAGATTCCAGAAATGGTCCAGAGCAGGCAGAGTAAATTGAGGTCCACAGTAGGATTCCTCACCAAATTAGGCTAGGGTAATTTACCTTTGCCTTTGTTGAGCTATGAGTTGATATATATATATATAAATGCTGCTTCTAAGCTTAATGTCAACTTGATGTGGTTTTGTGACAAGTGTAGTACTGTAATAAAAAATTTGAATAAGTCTAGAGGGTCTATTAGTGAGGGAGAGGCCAAACCAACTTATAGAGATATTGCAGTTGAGCCTAAATCTAGTGAAGTAGCAGTTCAAGTAAACTTAAATGTCCCTATACCTCATAGTGAGCCCAGGCCTAGATATCCTCAGACAATTTCTGAAAATGATGAGTGGACTAAACCTAGGAAAACCTGGAAAGCTAGAATTCAAGAGCCAAGGAAAAGTGTCCTTATAGAACTAACCAATCAGTTTCATGCTTTCTCACTAGTCCAGGATCAAGATGAGAAAGCTGAAGAAAGTAGGCCTATAAAACAAAATGTTAGCAATAATAATCCAGACTCGTATAAACCCAGGCACTCTAAAGCTACAGGTGGGTAATTCCAGGACAAATAGACAAATGAAAGTGCCAAATGTACACTCCGCCATCTCCAAAATTCATGAAACTTGGTGTGAGGGTTGGTTTTGGTCCAAATTACAAAAATCTGAATTTTTTTGAAAATTGGTCAAATTGGTCAAGTTGGTCAAATTTTATGGCTTGACCAAATTTTGGCCAAATGAAAAAACCAACAATTTTCAAAAGTAAATATCTCGGCTGCTAATTGTGGTAGCGTAATGTCTTAAATGATAAAATATGTAAAATTAACTGTAGTTTCTAAATATGTATAATTTTTTAGGGTAACAAAAATAAAATTATGATTTTTTTTGGATTTTTTTTTTTTTTGCGATTTGGCAGCGAAGATATCATTTTTCGAAAAAAAGACCAAGAATAAAAAATGTTTATTTGATGTACACCATAATAAGTAATAAAAAGTCAGCTTATAGTTTATTATAAGGCTCAAAACTGAGTTTGAAATTAAGTAATAAAATATTTTTTCAGAAGACGAAGATTTATTACAGACTTGTTAGTCCAAAAAAAGACAATTTTCAATTCATATAAAAAATACATGTAGATAAACCAAAGGAGGAAAAATCTTTTAAAATATATGTACAATGTACAATTTAGGGTGCATCAAAAATGGCAACTTTCAAAAATTGATTTGGCCCTACATTATTATGGTTACATTCCCTAAAAAAAATTCACATGCAAAATTTCAGGTCAATTGATTAATATCTACTGGGTCCACCTAGCTCCTAAACTTTTACAAAAATGACAATTTCTGGGATAAATTGCCTTAAATTATTTTTTTCACATATACCTTTATTTTATTGAATTGAATGATCCTTAAGGTACTATAGGCCTAGTATGTTTAGGTTGCTTGTGTTTAAGCCATAGCTACTATTAATAAACATCATTTACCATCATGAAATACCTATAGCTATTTTTTCTTATTTTCAGGCATGTAGACTACTTTAATATTAATCTATGTTTCTATTACAGGTCAATTTTTGATATATGTTAGTGATAATAGTTGATATATGATACAATGGATAATAGTGGTAAAGCCAGTGAAGCCACTTCTAGTGGTAAAAATTGTTCAAGTGGTGCAGATAAAGTTGATGTAAAAACACGAAAAAACCCTGTATATTTGGATTAGGTCCTGGCATCACAAATAATGATGCAAAGATTGTAGGATGTCGCTTGCCAACAAGTGAACAAGTTCTTAGATGTTTCCTATTTCACCAGCAACAGGGTCTAAAAGAGAGAAGAACTAAGCGAGATATAGCTAAAATTGTTTTAACAGAAATTCAACCATTCTACAATAAAGCCAACATACCAATGATTACTGAGAAAAAAACATGTGAGAAAATAATTTCATTGTCAGAAAAGAATGCGAAACTGAGAAAAATTCCATTGAAAAGAAGAGAGCTACAAAGTACAAAGACAAGACTAGAAGATATGGAAATGCAACTTAAAATGACTTTTCCACTGTGGATTAAAAATGCCAAAAAAATTATGAGTAATCCAAAAGATATACAATTTCTTCAATCTATGCAAGGGGATAGAATTGCTTCTTTTGGAGCTCATGATCAAACTTTAGCATCCAAAATGAAGCGCATTAATTTTCGAAAATGTGAAGAAAATGCGAGAAAAGAAAAGGAATTGAGACACTGAAGCTTCTTGCAGTTATGTTGAATTAGAAAGCAGTAGCACAAGCGATACAACTACCATTGAGAGTGAGTCAGAAGCTAATGATGGAGCTGAAAAAGATGGAAAATCCACACAGTCAACAGTCTATTTAGGTACTCAAGCTATCATTCCTCATGACATTCTGAAAAGACCGAAACTTGTTTCTTTGGCATCAAGAATGAAAATGACTCTGGCACAACAGGCTGCATTCACAAAAGCTTTTGTTGAAGAATGTGGTGGTAACACTAAGGCAGTGGCAACTTCATATGCTACAGCTGATAGAGCAAGACGCGAAGTAGCCCAAAAAATTTCAAGTTCCATTAAAAAATCCTGGAATCCTCCTAAATTGGCCTCTTCATTGGGATTCTAAAATAATTTCTACTCTGCAGGATAAATATGTTACAGAAGAACAATTAGCCGTATCAGTTGGAAATTCAATGGATCTCAAACTACTTGGTATTCCATCATATCATCCTAGTGCTGGTGGCAGTGGCCAATCTGGGAAAAACTTGACTGAAGAAGTTATGAAGCTACTGAAATTGTGGAACTGCTCCGATTCAATAGTGAACTTGGTTTTCGACACTACAGCAACCAACACGGGACATATGAGGGCTGCATGCATAACTATCCAACAAGAGATTGGATGGCCTTTATTATGGTCTGCATGCAGGCATCATGTTGGTGAAGTTATTATGAGTCATGTGTTTCAGGACATGAAAGTAGAAACTTCGAGTGGACCAGAAATTAATGTCCAACAGATTTTGAGAAAAGTTTCAGTGGATTTCCAAGGATGAAAAATTGAAAAAAATTGACTTCAATCAGTACTCCAAAGCTGTCCAGGAGATTCTTCAGGAATGGACTGATTATGCAATTCAAATAAGTAATATAGAAAAGCAACATACACAATATGACTACAAACAATTTTCTGACTTAGTTGTTATACTTAAATGCAGGACCTAGTGATAAGGATATAACCAGTGTTCCCTCTAAGGTGTGCGCGCGCACACGCATTGTGAAACCCGCGCACACAGCAAAATAAAATGCGCACAGGCTCAAGCGTATCATGAGTCACGACAGTAAATGAAGTAATTTAAAAAGTATACCGTCACACAAGGTCTGACCATTTGCATCAACATACTCTAGTCGTTCTTTTAAGTATTAACTCCTTCCGCCCGACTTCGCTGACTTCCGCGCAATTAAGCAATACGGATTTTTTTTACTCTATGTATTTGCATTTTTTCTTTTATACATTAACGCATTGAATATAAACCTTCTCTTTCTTATTTTTGCATAAAAACGAATAGTAATTATCTCATAATTCCTATTTTGTGAATGGATAAAATTATGTATTAATCTTGATAGTCTATTTTAAATTGCTAAATGCTAAAAATTGTTTTGAGAAATGATAACTAAAATAGTCATTTTCAATTAGTTATTATTATTTTATTTATTTTGTTGAATTTTATTTTACTACTTTTTATTTTATTCATATTTTTAGAATGGATAAAATGTTTTCTTTTTTAAGAATATATAATATTGTAAACAGTTTTTTAATATCCATTTAATAGTACCGTAATGATCAAGCTATTACCTTATGGAAATAATATTTATTAAGTATTTAATATTTATATATATTTAATTTTGAAGATAATAGCGCTCAGAAAAGTTTGCACAATTTTTCACCATGAATCTAAATGTATGCACAATGAAAATTTCTTGCGCACACGGACTAACAAAAATTAGAGGGAACATTGGATATAACCCTTCAGCGACCTGGTGCTATACATAGAGCCAGATGGATGAGTAAAGCAATATATGCTCTAAAAATTGCATTACTAGAAGATAATATCTCGAAACCAGTGGTGGGCACCATTAACCAAAAAGTTAGCTTTGATAATGATAATCCATTAACCCCAATTTTTAACTTCGATAACAATAATCCGATAATTTTACTACAAAGTTAACGGAAGTTAACGATAATCCATTAACGATAACTATTTCTTTACTAACATTTAAACAAATCAAGGGAAAAGGCTTTAAAACCCATAGAAAATGTTTATTTATGCAAAATCCAACAATAAATAGGTTTTTATCAAGTTTTGCAACTTTTTTGCTTAACTTTTTTTTTTTTTTAATAAAAAATGTACTGATTACATGTTTTGAAACCCTTGTAACCACTAACCATTAACTAAATTTTAATTTACCAGAGAATTATTATGGCGGGAACTGAAAGGTAAAATTAAATTTTAGGCACATTTATTAAAGACTGACACAATGTGCTGGTTGCCCTTCAGAAAGACCAACTTCTCAAAGTTAAGCCCAACTGCCAGTCTTGACCTCTTGGGCCTCAGGATGTCCTTGCTGAGAGAGAAGGGCCATTCCACTGCGGCAGAGGACGGAATTGGCAGACTGAAGTTATGGCAGTTTGAATTCATTCGTGGAGCGGTGATCTTCCGTGAATGACTCCTCACAGTTAACGTGTTAACAGACTAAATATAGAGTTATCAGAAGTTAACTGGTCCAATAACGATAAATGGAAATTAACTTCCGTTAATAGTCCATTAAAAAAAGTTAACTTTGTTAATTAACTGTTATCAGATTAACGCTTTAGTGCCCCACACTGCTCAAAACTACCTTCAGTAACAATCACAAACAAGCAACAAATTCTGAAACTAAGAGACTTTGCAACCTTCATTTCACTGATTTACTACCCATGGTGGATGACCTGCTCTTCAGTTTTTGATGCACCATGGCACAATTTGCAGCTTTACAAAAAGCTTCTTAGATACGAGGAAGTAAACAAGCAAATAGCAAAAAGTGCTCTAACATCTTTGAAACATCATCTCTGGTACCTTTCATCAGAGATGATTCCTCTTGTATTATTCAGCGATTTGGTTCCAAAAAATGAACTTCGTGCTATAACAAACCATCTACTTTCCTATAAACCACACAAGATTGAGACTGGTTCCAGAAGGTAGACATGGATCTAGTTTTGGAAAGCCTAATTTCCCTACCAATCTACAATTGGAAACCACACTAGCTGACTTGGTTGACAAAAACTCATGGTTCATATTCTCTTCACTACAGTTAGACTATGATTTTTTAATGGTTGAGATTGTTGAATGGAAAACAACAGCATCATTTATATCTTCCAAAGAAAAACTTTTGGCTATAAATGTCATAAATGATGGCTCTGAGAGGGCAGTAAAACTATGCAGTGACTTTTATGAGGCTGCAAGGACTGAAGAACATCTTCAAAATGTTCTCCAAGTTGTAGAAGCTGACAGAAAAGCCACTCCTAATCTGAGAAAGAGACAAGCTTCTTTATCATCTGTTTTAGAAGAAAAAAGGACAAAGAATAATAATTAAGATATCAATAAGTAATAAATCAATTTTTACAAGTATTTTATCATGAAATACCATTTTGAATAGGTGGAGGTGGTCGGTGGGATGCTTGGCAAGTTGGGTCCTCATCCCGTATCCTGGTAACTCACTTCATGATTCTCAGAATACAAAAAAAAGTCTAAAAAGACAGATAATTTCATGAATTGAGGCTAAAACTTGCCTAAAACTAACTATATTTACAATTTTTTTTTCCAAACAAAATCTACAACGCGTACACAAGATTTTCTAGTAAAACCATAAAATTCCACAATTGTCAAATTTTCATCTTCGAGGTGGACCCACTAAATATTGTCAGAACAGCTTGAAACGTGGTCACTGTAGGTTTGTTGGGGATTGTAACCATAATATCATAGAGCCGAATCAATATCCGAAGTTCAAAATTTCACCCCTTATAGGCTGATGCTGATGCACCCTAAATTGTACATACATAACCTCTTATATTTAGGGACAGAATATATTGACAATAATAATGTTTAATTTATAAAGCGCTTATCAGAGTATAACATACTCTTCCTAATACTACACATACACAAGTCTTTGAGAATGAATTAAGAGACAGTATTCTCATCCAGTGAATCCAAATTTTAGACACTAATAATATAATAAGAAAAAAGAATTTGAAAAGATTTTTATAACTATTAAGTAGATACACAAATCTTAGATAAAAATTTTAGAAATATTATATAGACAATCTTAAATAGTATACATTCGATAGAATTTATTTATCTTCTTTGAAAAGTTATTTAATTCTTGAAGCGGAAAAATGTATTGTATTCTTGTTCCTCCTCGTAAACTTGCTTCAATACTCCCAAATATATTTTCTGTTGGAACGTGACAAACATCATCTTGCGCAGGAAAAACGTATGAGGGACATACGCCCGAAGGATGGAGACATTTTATCAGAAAATCATCATATTCACAGTCGAAGGACTGGACTAATCCGAGCCATAGTTTATTTTCATACATACAACCCACAAAAGAGCCTGTTTCAATTTCGCGTTGAGAGACAGTATTATGTTCTTCATCCGAAGCAGAAACTATAATGAGCTCTCTTATTGTGACTGACTGTGCACTCCGAGTGTGTGGATAAACCTTCAATGAATTCTTGGAAATTGGGACGAAGCGATGTAATTGTTGAGTACCTTTGATAGAAGTAATAGGTTCACTCAGACGTTTTTGCAAAGAAAGCTCTACATCTACAACTTCTGCCTCAGAGACGTAAAAAAAGTCAATAGTGGTTAGGAATTCTTGAGAAGAGAAATTGTAGAAGTCCTCAGCTGTTAAGATTTGATGGTTGAGAGGCCGTCGTAAGCTTTCTCTGGCGACTGCTCTTTTTACCATTCCGCCAATACCATCGCAGGCATTCTTCCGGGATGTCACGAAAAAATAGATGATGATCTTGAAATAACTGAAGAACTAAACAAATACTTCTCATCAGTATTCACAAGTGAAAATTTAAATAATATTCCTGATCTTATACTACCAGGACAAGATAGAGAAATAAATGAATTAAGGGTAACAAAACTAGATATCCTAAAAGCAATAGATAAATTAAAAATGGAAAAATCTCCATGGCCAGATGAAATGCATCCAAGTCATAAAAGCTGCCAAAAAGAATATAGCACAGGCACTAGAAATTATTTTTAATAATTCATTGATATGTACTGAAATTCCAGAGGATTGGAAGAAAGCAAATGTGGCTCCAATCTTTAAAAAAGGAGAGAGAAACTTGGCAAAAAACTACAGACCCATCAGCCTCACCTCCATTATTTGCAAATTACTCGAAAGTATCATTAGAGGTGAAGTTACTGAGTTCCTTGAAGAGTGCAACCTTATAAATGATAGCCAGCATGGCTTTTGAAATGGAAGGTCCTGTCTAACCAACTTGATTGAATTTTATGATGACAGTCCTATTGCATTTGGACAATAAAGAGCCAGTAGATATAGTATACTTAAATTTTACAAAGGCATTTGATACTGTTCCTCATACAAAATTGTCGGTAAAAGTTAGAGCCCATGGTATTAGAGTGCTGTCCAACTTCTATAAAGCGCAGCCAAGATGTTGCCTATGATCATACACTGTTGGTTAATATGACTTAGGAACCTGCTGAATGTTGTTCCCCCTACTAGAAATGACAAAATAGGGAAGAAAATTTAGAAATGAAATTTGGCAAACGTCCATTCCACGGGCCGCAAGTTGGACAGCGCTGGTATAAGAGGTCATATAGCTGACTGGATAGAAGAATGGCTGAGAAACAGAAAACAGTTCATCTAAATGGAAATAAGTCTACTTGGAGACCCGTATTGAGTGGAGTACCACAGGGGTCTGTGCTGGGACCTCTGCTTTTTGTTGTCTATATAAATGATCTAGAGAAGGGCCTATCATGTAAAACCTGAAAATTTGCTGATGATACAAAATTAGGCCATAATGTTAAGTCAGTAGCAGGAGCAATGACAATACAAAAAGACTTAGAGTAACACCCTGGGCAGATAAGTAAGAGATGAAATTTAATGTTAAGTGCAAGGTCATGCATACTGGGCCAAAAAATCCAGAATTTGAATACAATATGAATGGAATTTGGATTAAAAATGATAAAGAGAAAGACTTGGGTGTCACTGTGACTAATGAACTTAAACCCTCAAATCACTGTAATGGAAATCAGAAATAAAGCAAATGCTAGTTTCAATCTTATGCAGACACACATTGAATACAAATCACCCAATATTATAAATCAACTATACATTTCATATGTGAGACCCCTCCTTGAATAAGAACATAAGAACAAAGTTTTATAGTGGGCACACTAGGGGCCACTTCGGCCCATCGAGGTGGCTCCACTATGTAAAAACTGCCTGTACATTGGCAACAACCAATTTTAACAAAACTAATTAAGTATCAATTTAAAACTAATTAATTATCAATTTAAAACTAAAGACAGAATCTCTGGATCCAGAGGATCAAAGTCATAATAGGCTACTATCCACAAATATGTTACACTCTATATCTATTTATAACTGACATGCAAATATATCAGATCCAAAGAATCTAGTTAATTTCATTACAGTACCCATCAATACCAGTACCTTGCCAACCAAAAATAAGTCACAGTCCATATCACTTGCGGACCAAGTCACAATTTACAACCATATACATTATAATATACAGGGTGGTGCAAAAGTCTGGACCCATAGGCGGTTTATATGGAAAAAAGTGTGGCCTGCAGGACGTTTATTATGAAATGAAATTTAATTAACCATACACCAGTGACTAAATTATGTTAAATTTAACGTTCTAGTTCAGAATTTACAATAGGTGTTCGAACTGATGTCCATCTTCTTCCAAACACTTTTCTACTCAGTTGACACAAGACCTTTGCACATTTGTAATCATAGTAATATTCGTTCTTATGGCTTCAATTTCTGTTGTGATGTTATCCTTTAGCGCCTGTATTGTTCTTGGTTTGTTAACATAAACCCCTGATTATAAAAATTGAAAGATATTTTTTATATAGTAAATTGCCTATGGGTCCAGACTTTTGCACCACCCTGTATATACTGTACTTAGGAGGAAAAGTGTAGGTGTGGCTGTAAAGACTGTACAGTAATGTAGAAATGTGTGTGCACCCATTTTGGGTCTCCCATTTAAAGGTGTTTGTGGGGCAAGTGAAGATCATGAGTTTTTCAATACCTCACAGTACTATGGGGGGCACCGCTCGGCAGAGGAATCTCTCTAAATGGGGTGTGTAAAGACAGAGTATCCCCTAACCCAAGATGCTGCCTCCCTATATCCCATGACACCTGTGTTGAGCTGTGGGATCTATCACCTAAATGCACATAATATATATGAAATAAACTAGTACCATTCATGCAATAAAAATGGGCTTAAACACCATCACCAGATGTCCCTTGCAGACATCAAACTATCCAACCTTCTTTTGAAAGAATCGAGTGTATCTTACGTCACCACTTCTTCTGTCAGACTATTCCAAAACTTAATTACTCGGTTTGTAAAACTATGTTCTCTTAAACTTGTTCTACATCTTGGCTTAAATAATTTCATACTATGACCTCTAGTCTGGTTATTGTGATCTTTAATGAAGAGAGACTCAAAATCTATCTTATCCAACCCTTTTATCATTTTATACACCTCTATCATATCACCCCTTAACCACCACCTTTTTAATGAGAACATGCTTAGATACGCCAGTCTTTCCTTATATGTCAATTGTCTTAGAGATGAGATCATTCTTGTTGCTTGTTTCTGTACTTTTTCCAGTTTTTCAATATCTTGTATCAAATAGGGACTATTAAATTGAATGCAGAATTCGAGGAGGGGGGTCTCATATGAAATGTATATAGTTGCTTTATAATACTGGGTGATTTGTATTCAATGTGTGTCTGCATGAGATTGAGTCTAGCATTTTCTTTATTCCTGATTACCGTACAGTGATTTGAGGGATTAAGTTCATTAGTCACAGTGACACCCAAGTCTTTCTCATCATTTTTAATCCAAATTCCATTCATATTGTATTCAAATTCTGGATTTTTTGGCCAAATATGCATAACCTTGCACTTATCAACATTAAATTTCATCTCCCACTTATCTGCGCAGAGTGTTACTCTAAGTCAGTGATGCACAAACCCTGGCCCGCTGGCCAAATGTGGCCCCCCACGTGTCTTTTCAATTCATATTTTTCACATGAAAAGGGTAGCTACCCAAAGAAAAATCCGAAATATTACCCCTGGTTATAAAAATGCATATTTATAAAAAATAGAATATCTATATATCTGGCACCTACATATAAAACAGATGGTTGGTTTGGCCCTCACATCAAAAAAGTTTGTGCACCACTGCTCTAAGTCTTTCTGTATTGTCATTGCTCCTGCTACTGACTTAACATTATGGCCTAATTTTGTATCATCAGCAAATTTTGAGGTTTTACATGATAGGCCCTTCTCTAGATCATTTATATAGACAACAAAAAGCAGAGGTCCCAGCACAGACCCCTGTGGGACTCCGCTCAATATGGGTCTCCAAGTAGACTTATTTCCATTTACAGTAGATGAATACTGTATTCAATTTAATAGTCCCTATTTGATACAAGATATTGAAAAACTGGAAAAAGTACAGAAACAAGCAACAAGAATGATCCCATCTGTAGACAAGTGACATATAAGGAAAGAATGGTGTATCTAAACTAGTGATGGATCGAGTGGTCGGTTTTTCACAACCGCAGTTGCGGTTGTGTTTGCGGTTGTCGAATTTTTTCCAACCACGGTTGCGGTTATCATATACTAGGAAAAATGCGTAATTATTAACTGGATTTAGCCACACTTGGTACATAATATATACTAAATAGCATTTATTTAGTAAATACCTTATGTTGAACACAAGTTTTGCAATACACCGCTACTGCTATTTGTGTGTTGCAAAACTTGTGTTCAACATAAGGTATTTACTAAATAAATACTATTTAAATGAAGTATATTCTAAACTTATATAGCTATTATGAAAGAATAGGTCAAATTAATTAAAACCATATTTTGCACTAAGTGTGTTACCAGGATGAGGGACGAGGACCCATCGCACTGTTCATCCCACCTACCACTTTCCCCAGCCTCCACCCATTGGAAAGTTATGGATTATTATTCATTTGAAAAACTGATGTCAAACTTAATGACAGGCAGTGTGAATTTCAAGAATAATATTTTTGCTGCATTTTCACCTTTCAAGCGGCAACGCCTCTCATCGTACAACGTTCCCGCTCCACTGAAGAGCTGCTCGCTTGGAATGCTACTTGAAGGGCAAGCAAGATATGTTCTTGCAATACAGCCAAGTTCTTTGTATTTTAGTTCGTTATCTTTCCACCACTGAAGAGGATCATCGTCGGGAGCAATTCTTTTTTCTTTGTGATAGTTGTCTAGAAGAACTCGCATCTTCTTGTTGATCTCGCATCTTCTTGTTAACTCGCATCTTCTTGTTAACCTAAAATTAAAATTAACTAAGCTTTTACAACCGCAACCGCACTTATGGAACGGCAGTTGCGGTTACGGTTGTGAATTTTTGTGCAGTTGCGGTTATTCAATCCATCACTAATCTAAACATGTTCTCATTAAAAAGGAGGAGGTTAAAGGGTGATATGCTAGACTCAATCTCATGCAGAGACGCATTGAATACAAATCACCCACTATTATAAAGCAAACTATACATTTCATATGTGACACCCCTCCTTGAATACTGTATTCAATTTAAGTCCCTATTTGATACAAGATATTGAAAAACTGGAATAAGTACAGAAACGAGCAACAAGAATGATCCCATCTCTAAGACAATTGACATATAAGGGAAGACTGGTGCATGACTCCAGATTCCTGGGATCTTGGGAGCATTGCTCCGGTAAATTTGACCATGAGAAAAAGTAAATTTGGGTTTGGGTTTTGTTCATCCGCTAGACGTTATGCAATTTTTTTGCATACATTCTTGTACAAACCAATTTTTTTAAATTACAAATTTAGTTATTTAAGTTTAGTTGGTAATTCCATATTTAACAATTATTTTATTTTTTGTTAAGCTTCAATGTTTTGATAATTAAAATTTTATTAAAACGTATATTTTTTTAATATAAAATTATCAGGATTGGACTATGTTCCATTGATCTCAGCCAGGTTTGATAAATTGGCCAGATAATTACTTGTGCGGTTTTAAGTAATCCACCATGACTCTAGAATTGAAAAGTTTAGTTAAGTTTAAACTTACTTTTACTTACTTTAACTTACCTACTTTTACTTACGCTTCCTTACTTTTACTAAGTTTAAAGCACTTACTTTTACTTACTTTCATTGTACTATATTTACTTACTTTTACTCACTTTTACCATACTATATTTACTAACTTTTACTTATTTTGTATTTTTTCAGGTAGTCAATAATCAATAATGGATCCTAATATTGAAGAAGTTGGAGAGAAAAGTGAGGGTGTTAAAAGGGGTTACTTTTGTGGTCAATGCAAGAACAAATATTCAAAGAAGCAAAACGGGGAGGAACATTTTAATTCCAAAAAAATATTTGTTACAATACAAGAGGTCCCAGAGTTTGGGCCCACAGCTTAGATATTGCAGTAAAGAAATACCAGGATGAAGTGCAGCAAAGAGATACGGCAAAGCAGTCATTTAGTTTGTTCACAAAATGTGCTAGTGCTAGACCTCAGAAAAATGAACCAACTTCATCAACTGCTAATCTAGAAAATGAAACTTTTTCACTAGATGTTTCACAGACTGAAGAAAGTGCTTCTCCTCCACCTAAGAAACAAAAGGTAAATGAGGAATCTGCGCATCAGACTAACAAAACTGCTTTAGAGGAATTTGAAAATTCCCAAATCCAGAAGACATTGAATGCAATTGTGCGCCTAACAAAAGAAACTCACCAAGCTGTTGTGGTTAATAAAGAGAAGTCAAAATATGCCTTCAAGTTCAAGTGTTGCATCCAAATCTAATAAAGCAAAAAGCAACAAATTTGACATTTCCATAGCCCATTTAAGCAAGTGTAAATCAATACAAGAAATCCTGAACAATGATTTGATCAAATCTACATTCAAATTGGTGGAAAAGAAGTATCTAGGGCATGCTGATAATTCATTTTCAGTACCAAGTGATATAATGGAAAACATTGCAAATAGTGACACTAATATGCCTGATGTAGATATAGCTGTTGAGGATGAAGATGATAATCAAGAAGATATTGATGATGCTTCTGATGATAAAATGTTTACATTATATTGCATAGCTTGCACAGACCCCAAAGCATGTGCTTCAGACAAACATTCTAACATAAAAGGTTACTTCAATGTTAAAGATTTAACCTATGTATGCAAACAAGGAGAAAATCAAGAGAGATGGTTTAGAAATCTGAAAACCCACCTGAAGAGACATTTAATTAAACTTCAGCATCATCAAAGAGCTGCTGTTTATGAAGTGATGAAAACATCTTCTCGGAACACTACTAAACGCATAGAAGACTTATGTGGCAACATCTTATACTACATAGGCTCTATATCCAGTACTTCTAGCTGTATTACATAGGTCAGGTTGTGAGGTTGGAAATTTGAATCATAGCACACATGCGTGCGAGACAATTTGTGAGCTATTAGATAATCAACTTAAAGAACAAACTGTAAAGTGGTTCTTAGAACAAACTTCAGTAACAATAACAGCTGACATTGGAACAATTTTGGGATTAAGCATGTAGTTGTATTAGTTATGAGTGAAGAAGATAAGACTGTAAAACTTGCTGGGATAAATTTAGTATGCAGCAAATCAGGAGTTTATTTGGCCAATGAAATTTTTGATGTGTTGAAGTCTCCTAATCACTTGAAACTATCTGAAGAAGCAAT
Organism: Bathynomus jamesi; assembly: GCA_023014485.1. NCBI lineage: Eukaryota > Metazoa > Arthropoda > Malacostraca > Isopoda > Cirolanidae > Bathynomus > Bathynomus jamesi. Next base: position 2,136,507 of record JAJOZX010000089.1, on the reverse strand, counting down.
TAAATCCAAGGTATCTGGAATGGTTGGAGATGGGGCTTTTTGTAAGGACAACGAGCCATTTAAAAACGAAATGAAAAAGTTGTTTGGAGAAAATTTCAAATTTCGATGGGACTTAATGCATCTTGTGAACAGAGCCCACGTTGATGCATTGAAGAAAATTTGTAAACTAAGTGAGCTTTTAGACTTTATTCAGAATCACTCTTCAAATCTGAGATCAGGCCTTGACTATACCAATATGGTTCTTGACAATATCATTGGTTTTAAGAGACCAAAACTCAAATCTGATACTCGCATGGTTAATTACGAATTTGATCAATTTGACAGATTTGTGGAAAATTGTGTGTTTTTTGATCATCCACAAGAGAAAGAAATTAGTGCCAAGTTCTATGTATTGATTTCCTATGTAACAAAGATTATGTTGCAAGTAGCTCAAAAAACCACAGTTAGTGCAGAATTTGTAGAAAATATATTTTATAAAGAAGGAGGGAAAACTGTTATGTTAAGAGTGATGGAAACAATTTCCAAATTAGCTAATGGAGGAAATGCAAATGATGTAGTTTCTGAATTTAAGCACGATACCACAGGGCAGCAAAAGGAACTAACAGCTGAGGATTACATCCTAAATGAAGTTTACAAATACATCAAGAAACATTCTGATTACTACCAGGTTGCTGAAATTGCTAGACCATCCAGAACCAGATCTGAAAGTAGTTTTACAAAAGACTCAGTGATAAATTTGCTGACAGAATATATAGAACAGCTGTGGAAAGGAATCACAGAGATATTAAAGCATTTTGATAAAGATGGATCAACTGCCTGGAGTGAAGCACCAGCTGAAGGACATTCTCCATTCTTGGTTACATTGTTGAACACAAAGGATCCATTAAGCCATCTCATTTGACTAAGCTGTGCAGAATTGTGAAGGAGGGTCCAGCTCCAGGCACTAGATCTGCTGTAATGATCACACAGAAAGCCATTGATCAGTGGCCAAGCATACATGGTGGTAAATTCACAACAAATGCCTACATGCAAGGTCTAACATTGTCCACTGTTGCTGCTGCAATGAATAAATAAACTTAAGGTGTTATAAACTGTACATTATTGTATTATTATGTTTAGCTAAAACAATTTGTAATTGGTATGTCGTCAATTCAAGAGTTTACTATCATTAACCTATCTAGTGGTGTAAGGGAAAAAAAAGTAAATTCAGAGCTGTGCTCCAGTAAATTTTTTCAAATCTGGAGTCATGGACTGGTGTATCTAAGCATGTTCTCATTAAAAAGGAGGTTAAGGGGTGATATGATAGAGGTGTATAAAATGATAAAAGGGTTGGATAAGATAGATTTTGAGTCTCTTTTCATTAAAGATCACAATGACCAGACTAGAGGTTACAGTATGAAATTATTTAAGCCAAGATGTAGAACAAATTAAAAAAAAACAGTTTTACAGAGTAATTAAGTTTTGGAACAGTCTGACAGAAGTAGTGGTGACTTCAGATACACTTGATTCTTTCAAAAGAAAGTTGGATTCTCACGGAAACTTGGTTAAACAGTAGTATTAAAAACCTATATAATATAGATAATTACGTTGCTTATCATACTGTAAGAGATGGTCAGATTGGGGTGGTATCTCTGTGTATGTGCATCAAACTTACAACTAACAAAGTATTTTCTCTATGTAATAGTGACAATGAAAACTTGATTGTGAATATAAAAGACAAAAGTAATGTATATTCTGTCCATGCAATATATAGACCACTTAATACTAATATCAATAGCTTTTTAATTCACTTAGATAACATGTTATGCAACTTTCATAAATCGAATGCCATAGTTGCGGGAGACTTCAACATCAATTTGCAATCTGAAACAATCTCTCATACATTTTTAAACTTAATGAATTCTTTCTATCTTAGTCATTCTATTACCAAACCCACTCGAGTCTGCAGTTATGGCAATCGAATAACAGAATCTACGATTGATAATATATTTGTAAATAGCAATGCCCTTGTAAACTCTGGAATTATAACCACTAACATCAGTTAGGTAGGGTAGGTTAGTTAGGTAGGGTAGGTTAGTTAGGTAGGGTAGGTTAGTTAGGTAGGGTAGGTTAGTTAGGTAGGGTAGGTTAGTTAGGTAGGGTAGGTTAGTTAGGTAGGGTAGGTTAGTTAGGTAGGGTAGGTTAGTTAGGTAGGGTAGGTTAGTTAGGTAGGGTAGGTTAGTTAGGTAGGGTAGGTTAGTTAGGTAGGGTAGGTTAGTTAGGTAGGGTAGGTTAGTTAGGTAGGGTAGGTTAGTTAGGTAGGGTAGGTTAGTTAGGTAGGGTAGGTTAGTTAGGTAGGGTAGGTTAGTTAGGTAGGGTAGGTTAGTTAGGTAGGGTAGGTTAGTTAGGGGGTAGGTTAGTTAGGTAGGGTAGGTTAGTTAGGTAGGGTAGGTTAGGTTAGTTAGGTAGGGTAGGTTAGTTAGGTAGGGTAGGTTAGTTAGGTAGGGTAGGTTAGTTAGGTAGGGTAGGTTAGTTAGGTAGGGTAGGTTAGTTAGGTAGGGTAGGTTAGGTTAGTTAGGTAGGGTAGGTTAGTTAGGTAGGGTAGGTTAGTTAGGTAGGGTAGGTTAGGTTAGTTAGGTAGGGTAGTTAGTTAGGTAGGGTAGGTTAGGTTAGGTTAGTTAGGTAGGGTAGGTTAGTTAGGTAGGGTAGGTTAGTTAGGTAGGGTAGGTTAGTTAGGTAGGGTAGGTTAGTTAGGTAGGGTAGGTTAGTTAGGTAGGGTAGGTTAGTTAGGTAGGGTAGGTTAGTTAGGTAGGGTAGGTTAGTTAGGTAGGGTAACCTACCCTAGCTACTACCTAACCTAACCTACCCTACCTAACCTCTTACCCTACCTACCTAACTAACCTACCTAACCTAACCTACCCGTGGCTAAACGAGCTCTCGTCTGTATCCACCACCTAATCCATAAGGTAATACTCTAGGCTCGTTTAGCCACGGTTAGGTTAGGTAAGGTTAGGTTAGGTTAGGTTAGGATAGGATAGGATAATTAATACCAAAATACATTTTTCTAGTAATATTTGATGTGTTTTGCTTGGATTTTGACTTCCATTTCCCTTGAAAATGAGCCAAACTTCAAAGTACTATAACTTTGTTGGATCTCATTTCCGACGGAAATGGAGGTCATATTTGAACAAATCACATCAAATACTACTAGAAAAATGTATTTTGGTATGTAAAATGACTGTGTGTGATAAAACACATAATAACCGCAATTTGGACACTGAACATCAAATACTTCTAGAAAAATGCATTCCAATGTTAAAATCTGGCCTTCATTTTATGGGGAAATGAACGAAAATGTTAAAACTTTGAAGTCTCTCAACTTTTGATTGGTTCATTTCCGCAAAAAATGAAGGCCAGATTTGAACAAAGCACATCATACACTACTACGAAAATGTATTTTGGCATCAAAATTGGGTGGAGACCCTAATGTAAATATTCACCAAAATTTCTTATGTTCTTATGATGCTAGGTCTTAGACCACAATGTAGGCCTAATTTGTCTGACCCAGCTTAATTTATGTCCCTTAATTAACTGGGCTAAAAAACACAACTGATCACTTACCAAGTGTTATTAGGCAGTCCTTCTCTTTGCTCAATTGTTAAATGTGTACTTGCTGGTGGGGATCTTTTTCTGTTGTTTTGCCTCTTCCTTCTCTCCGTTCAGTCTTATTCTCTCGTTGCCTCTTTTCGTTCTCCCCCTGTCCTGTCCTTTTTCGCGGGGCTTTTTCTACCAGCGTCCTCTTGGTTTTTTTCAGTTGGTTGATCGGTAATGTATGCGTATTACCGAGCACACTCTATCACACAGTATATAAATACTAATGTGGAGAATAACTCTGGTGAGCAACCAATTGGTTTCATCCACCCAGTTATTGACATAAAAAGAATTTAATAATTGTTAGATTAACTACCTACATACTCAGTGGACCATTTTCATTACCTCCCAACTACCCACACATCAGTTTTCCATATAATGTCGGAGTCGTTGGGAAAATAGTACTCGCCTAAAACGGGGACATTGAAGGAATTGGGTCAAGAGAAATCAGTAGCCGAAATTGAAATAGTTCAATTTGAAGAATTTGTAGTGAATTCAGGAGAAATTAAGAATGTTTTTAACACTTAAATTGCCTTGTTTACATAAAAAAATTTGGTAAAAATACATAAAGACGCAATCGTCGTTTTTTGTCAGAAAATTTGTTTTCTAACGATTTTTTATACAAGAAATACTGTAGTGATGTTCTTGGACCTTTTCCAGTTTGTGTACCGTTTTTCATATAATTTATTTTTGAGAATATTTTTTTTAAAACTAACGAAAATATCACGACTTAACCTAACCAATTATCAAGAGCGTACAGTTGATCTATTAGTAAATAGTAAATACTATTCCAGAAACAAACAATGTTATAATTAATAATAGATCAACTGTACGCCCTTGATAATTGGTTAGGTTAAGTCGTGATATTTTCGTTAGTTTTAACAAAAAATATTCTCAAAAATAAATTACATGAAAAACGGTACACAAACTGGAAAAGGTCCATGTTCTTTTCTGCCACAAAAATAGTGAAATATAACCTAACCTAACAACCAATATTTTAAACGCAAACTTCCATGGTTGAATGAGCACTGATACATCATCATCATACAGTTCAGAATTCTGGCAATGGCATTGTTAACGCATGCGCACAAGACAACATGGCGTTTATTCTGGTAGTTATCTGTTAGTCTTCTAAAAGTTTTCAAACATCCATTATTTCATTATAAAACAAAAGCGGCAATAATAACCATTTTTTTCCATGAATATTTCACACACATCTATTATTAAAATGGATAAAAATATACGTACCTGACAATTGTGTCTATGTATATTAGCGAAAATGGATATCTCGCTTTTCTGGTCCTAAATTCTACCTAATAATGTGACAGTCCTAAATTATGTAGAACCAAATCTTTATATATTTGACGATTCGTTAGGTTAAGTCATAATATTTTCGTTAGTTTTAACGAGAAATATCACGACTAAACCTAACCAATCGTCAATATGCGGTTATAACGAAAAAGTACCGCGAATCCTTATCTTATAGAAAATTGGGAAAGTGCAGCAAATGGCCATCAAGGCTATTTGTAATATTAATTTAAAAAATGTCTCCATCTTAACAACTTGCTCAAATATTACTAAATTTAAACAACTACAATCTGCGAAAATACGTTATATAGGTTAAATAATTTTAAACTGTAAAAGGTACCTGAATTTGCAAACATTAATTTAGGACCGTAAAAGAGGATACCCGTCAAAATTTTATAATTTACTTCACTGTAAAGTATTACTTCCAAATACTACTATTAATTTAGTTTCATCAGTAATTGTTATCTTATATATGTAATTGTATCCTCCCTTTTCACAGTTGTTGCAAACCGCTGCGATTTTCCGAAAACACTTCACAAATACTCCAGCTTAATAAAATTTTAGAAACTTGTGCTTCCTTTTTCCTCTACTTTCTACGACATATGTATATATGAACAATTTCAGCACTTCATTGTTAAGACAGAAAATTAATCGTATAATTAAATATTTACGATTGCACTCAAAATATTAGCGAGACAAAGAACAGTAATTTAACTCAATGAATTAAACGTAAACAGAATGAATCGTCAACGAAAGAGAATTTACAACCAAAATACTCATTTCATTTGAAAAACATGAAGCCACTTGGGCCTATCGATGAATATGTAAAACAATGCAAAATTATCGTTGTAACTCGACAAAAAGGAACTTCTAAACTCAACTCCACTAATAAACTGACGAAACCAAACTGATCGTCACAGCTCACTCCAGGGTTGCCAGACTTTTTTTGTCTCATGGGGCCAGATTGAGCATCAAAAAGGGGCCAAACGACAAAGGGCCAAAAAGGGGCAGCACTCCGCTAGTAAATTATATGAAAAAGCCTTACCATGCAGTTGTAACTAAACATTGGAGTGCATAAAGAGCAAGTTTATTGAAACTACCATGTTTGAGAACACCTTTCCAAAATTTAGCAGGAGCATCAGGAATAGATTCTGCAAAATCTTCCTCTTCTTTCCAGTTGACAAAGTTAATTTTTCTATATTGTGCCTGTATTTGGTCTAAATAATTGGAATTGGGATACATTTGCAAAAAGGACTAATAAGGGGCCAAACACTTTTAAAATGGGCCAAATTTGTGAAATTTGGCCTCAAATGGGCCAATCTGGCAACCCTAGCTCACTCAGTCAATTCGTTTTCTGCTTCGTTCCTGATTAATGAGTGACGTCATACTTCTCCACTATACCTTTGTTTTTTTCCCCATTTCCCATCGAATCCATTCCTCTTTATCCTATTCCTTCCATATGCCTCTTTTATGTGCTACTATTTTCCCTACTACTCCATGAAAAAAATACAAAAATCCCAACCTAATTATTAAAGTTCATATATGCGTCCTGTATTTTATTTAGATTTTAATATTTTTAATTGCTATTTCTATAGCAATACTAATAATTCAATATGTTAAGTTTAAGTCATCTTCCAATTACTATAAATGCCCAACAGAAATTTAGAACATTACTATGCAGTCATCCTGTATGACTTACGTTTAGCCTGAGGTTCCTTTTCAACATAAGGACCATATTGCGTAAAAAGGCCTCTTCCTGCTTACATTGTTGTCACAAAGAATTCGTAATGGTTTTCCCGTAAATCACTTGAGTTCTACAGATCTACAGAAGCTAAGGTTAACAAAGACCCTAAGATCCACTCTAAGGTTATCCCGAGAGAAAGGAAAGAGTAGGGGGTTAAGAGAAAAGAAGAGAATAAGGGGTTAAGTAAGGAGAAACACCTATCACTCGTGGGTAAACATTCATTCAGAAAAAGAGAAAAAAAGACACCATCATCAGAAAAATAGTCGGAGAGAATAGGAGAGGGGTGAAAGATGAAAAGAAGTAAAATAAGAACGCCTACAAACCATGCAAACACAGTCTTAACTCACTGTCATACCATGCAAACTACAAACATGCAAAGTAAGAAGAGGATAAGAAAAAAAAATTAGGTAAAGTTAAACAAAAAGTGGGTTAGTTTACGCTACGAGCTACATCTACGTTCGTGTTAGTCTAATTTTTTTTTTTTTTAATAATTTTATTGCTGGCATCACATGCTGGCATATCACAAGCTGGCATTAATCGTTAACAGACTCATCCTCGACCACTACCCCGAGAGCTCCTGTTGCTAATTGTTTTATTTTTATTTTAAACAACGTTAATATTTTTAAAATGTCTGTCAAGACGATTCTTAAACACATTAACGCTGGTAGAGTTTACTACGGGCGCGGGAAGATTATTCCATTAATCCATTTATCGATTACTTTAAACGTAAAGAAGTTTTTAGCGATATTAGTAATGAAACGTATGCCACGCAACTTAAATCCGTTATTACGAGTATTTCTATTATCGAAAGTGAACAATTTGTCAAAATTTACGTTATCGATGTTATTAACGATTTTGAAAACTTCAATAAGCTCTGCCCTAAATCTCCTAGTTTCGAGTGAATACAGGTCTAACTCTTTAATCCTGTTTTCATAAGGCTTGTTGCGCAAAGACGGAATTAGTTTCGTGGCACGACGCTGAACCCTTTCTAACCTATCAATATCCTCACGCAAATACTAGCACCAAAACTGAACGGCATATTCTAAATGAGGCCCGACTAGGGACTTGTAAAGGGGCAGTATAACATCCTTCGATTTAAATTCGAAATTACGCGCTATGAAGCCTAACATTCTATTAGCTTTTGCGCAAGACTCCAGGCACTGGTTCCTAACTTTTAAATCCTTAGATACGCGTACGCCTAAATCTACTTCCTCGTCAACGCTCGCTAACTCCCTATCATCCATCGTGTACGTGTAATTATTGTTACGAGAACCTACATGCAAAACTTTACGTTTGTCTACGTCAAATTGCATCTGCCACTTATCCGTCCACTCCATAATCCTATTTCTATCGTCCTCGTTAACAACCTTACCGCCTATTTTAGTATCGTCCGCGAATTTTGACACGTTACTAGTCAATCCTACATCTATGTCGTTAATGTAAATTACGAATAGCAATGGGCCTAACACTGAACCCTGTGGGACACCGCTACCTACATCCAGCCACCCCGATTCACTACCATTAACTACCACCCTCTGCCTCCTAGCACGAAGCCATTCTTCTAACCAGTTAGCTACCTGACCGCGTATACCGTGCGCTTTGACCTTCGCAATTAATCTCCTATGCGGAACTGTATTGAACGCCTTTTTAAAATCTAAATAAATAACGTCAGCCGCTCTATGCCTATCGTATTCGCGCACTATTTCGTTATAAAATTCTAACAAATTAGTTAAACAAGACCTATGGCGTCGAAACCCATGCTGACTACTATTAATCAAATCTCTACTTTCTAAGTGATCGATGATACGATCCCTAACTATGGATTCCAAAAGTTTACCGACAATTGACGTTAAGGTAATGGGCCTATAATTGCTAGCTACTGCGCGGTCGCCTTTTTAAAAAATAGGCGTGAGGTTAGCTAATTTGAAGTCTTCAGGAATAATCCCCGTTTCGAATGACTTGATTAAAAATCTTCGTTAAGGGGACTACGATAACGTCTTTCAAATTTTTGAAATGTCTGGGATAAAAAGCGTCAGGGCCTGGAGCCTTGCTAACTTTTAGCCTATCGATATAATGCGCAATCTCACCCTCGTAAACAGTTATTTCATCCAAAATAGTCTCGCTACTAAATGGAACGATATCAATATCGATATCGTTGTCAATCATTGATTTAGTTATTATTGATAATCAAATGGTTCTCATGATAACTGCGACTCTTAACAAATATAATTTATATATGCATGCATAGGCAAATATAAATAACTTCACAAATAACGAAATTCCAAAATATTATGCTAAACGCATGCGCGAGTGACGTAGGTTTTATTGTAGTTGGGTACCCCCAACCCAACAAATTCAATTACATTAAAAAAAATTTAAAGGACAATTGGTTGGGTTAAGTTGTGATATTTTTGTTAGTTTTAACAAAACTATCACAACTTAACCTAACCAATCGTCAAGGGCGTACAGTTGACCTACATTAAATATATTATTTTTAACAAAATCGGAAACAAAGCTGATAGGCCTAGTAACATATTCATAGTGTCATAACTTTGTTATTTTCTAATATTTTCAAAATGATACAGAGCTGCTTGCACCATTTTCTCTGATCTGTCAATTGATATAGGTTGCCACGTTTCATGGCAATACTGGTGTCTTGTACAGTTTTATCAATTATAATTCTACTTCTGACTGGACTGGGTTCGAAATTTTTTTTAGAAAATTAACGATAGTTAAATATGTTAATATACCGAAATAAACTAAAGAAAGGTTTCAAATTGCGAAGATTCTGACTTCTTGGGTTCAGTTTGTGTAGAGCAAGACGAGGGCTATAATAAATAAGGTAGAAAAAGAAGAAATTTTTGAACATTTATCAAGTATAAAAAATGTGACTAGTAAATAAAAAATAAAATTAAAAAATAAATAAGCTCAAAGCAAATTATTATCACGGGTAATAAAGATCATTGAGTATAGATGCAATAACACTGGAAATACACAAATCAACCTATATATATTTATATATTTTTGTCAGCGTGTTTAAATTTTGATATTTAAAAATAAAATGGTTTTATCATCATAATTTCAAGTACATAAATCAATAATAATCCTAATTTGATACAACACCCATTACTCTCTTTAGGTTCTTTTTATACTTTAAGGTGAGGAAAGTTTCAGTATTTGTAAAAAAAATTAATGAGGGTTTTTGGAACTAGATTGTGACGCAATTAGTTTCAAAATCGCAAATGTAGTTCATCCTACTTCGGACTGGCTTAACTTCTGCTACGATGGAGAGCCAATGAAGCCGAAAAATCGGCTTTCTTGTTTTCTATTTTGTAAATAAACCAAAATCACAAATGACTCAAATTGTTACAAAACGATTCGAACGAGGCTCATTTGAGAATAATAATAATTTGTAACTATTTAAAAAAAAAATTACCGTTACTACTCTTCAAGCGCCATTCTATAAAGGTTATTTAGAGCATTTTTTTTTTCGATCGTCTTTTGTTTTCATGTTTTGATTTACGTCTGAAGCAACAAACCACCAGTATCATGTCATAGCCTAATATATTACCAAGTCTCCTTATCTCTTTCATGCGCTGTCATACTAAATTCAATACGTGATAAATAGTAAGCGTAAGTTGTAGGTTAAGTTATCATACTCTACACAACTGTTTATCTCGGAAAGTAAAGAAAAGTTATATTATTCTTATTTCATCTAATCTGTATGTTATTACAACCGTTAGAAGCACAATATGTAACAAATCCTGGCCCTATTCGAAATTACCAGCCATTCTAAAAGCGCGTCCACCCACGCTGATTTCTTTACACTGTTAGATGAAATTTGTAAAGCTCGCACGGGAGGGCGCTGCGAGTCAATTTTTGTATTAACGTTTATGAATGAAATTAACTTTTATGATAAGGCTTGGAAATTATATTTGGCTATGGTCATGTCTGGAAGTGGCTTAAACTTACTCGGCTTCAGAAGCTAAGCCCACTTCAGTTTTCGTGTGTAGCTTCGCAAACAATACATTTGCTTCTTTTGACTTATATAAATTCGACTGAACTCACTTTGTCAAAGAGAAGACATTTAAAATGGCGACCCCTTCAGGGTCAACCAACCCATGAATGATAATAATATTGCCATGGATCATGTTCCAACTCAACTCTGAATCCTTCGTTTAAAAAAAATACTTCATCATCATTTAAAACCCTATTTTATTTTTACAAGCAAAAGAAGTTATCCAAAGTTAAAAACATTACACTGTGGCTACAGTTTCGTTATCAGAAAGTCGATAATTAGACACCATATCTTACAGATTAGATCAGGGGTGGGGAACTTGCGGCCTTCTGCCTACTTGACATTCAGAATTCATACCGTACGATAATGGACAGCAACTGATACCCTTTTAGGGCTTTAGCCTATTTCATTAGATCATGGTTTCAGCTTCACTGCTTCTTACACATACAAGCCTTCTTTATGGCTTGAACAATAGGAAATATGGCAACGCTGCCAGTTGAAACTGGCAGTGCTGCCTTACGGCTTACGCCCTTACCTATCAACGACCAACTCGACTGGCTGACTGGATGACAGTTACTGACGATTCTCCCAAAAATAAATGCACTTGCTGAATTTTTTATTTATTATAAAAATCCTCACGTATTATCAAGTTTGATTGAAAATTAGTAAATATGTAGATTGTAGACTAAAATATGACATTTTGTTGTACTGTATATGTTAAATACTCAGCATGCGGCCTAATAGGGTCTTGGTTAAATGAAATGCGGCCTTCCAATGGAAAAAGGTTCCCCACCCCTGGATTAGATGATCAAAACAAGACAATTTACTTCCTTTCTATTTCCATGATTGAAAAGTTTACATTGATATTGCTCTGAAAGCCTACAGTTGTCCTCGTCTTTGGCTATAACCAAATCTTACTGCCAAATTAGACTTATTATATTCAGAAATGTCTTCAATTAACTCTTAAAAGTGATGCCGACAATGAATAACACAATATGACTTCAATGGCTTATAACAAGGTTTCCCAACCAGAGTGCCCCAAAATTTCATGAAAATGCCCAGTCACTGAAAAGTTGCTGAACATATGCAAATTTCATACGAAAAAAAAATTCACTTTTCTTTATGTTCATAAGGAAACACTATAGGTTTAGTTTGATGTTACGAGGTGTTCGGGGGTGAGGTGAGGTGAATGAATGTAGAACAGTGGGAGACGAAAATCCACTAGGGTGCCTTAAGCCAGAAAAAGTTTGTGAATCACCGATTTATAACAATAAAGTAGTCCACATTAATTACTTGTATTAAGATACTTTTAAATGATGACTAACCGCGAGTTACAACATGAATCATGATCACATTACCACATTTATCCTTTATTCTCATCACCCAATGGTTTTGATCAACCCAGTGAGTTGTCATTTCAAAAACCCAATAACTTTTCCACAGTTTTCTTATCCAATAATGTTTAATTACAATTAAATAAAAATTTCGCTAATTATTCATTTTTCAAACAAGAACAAAAAACTACATTTACAAATTATTGCAATTGTTTTTACAAGCACTATATTCGTTGACCATTTAGCCCATACTGGCTGTCTAATCAAATTATATGAAATCTACATAAATCTCATACCCTAAATTCAAAATGGACTTCTAAAGATTACTTAAAATAAAGGTGACTTATAAAAACCTTAATATATTTCAAACTTAGGAATAAAACTGGAATACACAATACAAACTAAACTTATATTTAGATCCACAGTGACTGACTCCTTGAATACAGATTTAAGCCATAATATACTCGCCTACTTGCGCCTAATTTTCAACGGAAACCGTGAAACTTGCTAATTCTGACGCTACGTTGATAATGAATGGTTCGGGCGTTAGTTATTACTTAGTAATATCGCTTCAACAGCCTCAAGACGCCGTAAAAAATTCGGTAATACCCACTCAAGCAAATAGCTAAGTTTGATTACGACTTAAACGTATCTTCTCAAAGGCAATGCCAGAAGGATTTTCAGTATCACAGAATCACATTATAAATGGACGTGTCCTTCGAGTTGAATGGACTCTTCAGTGGTACTACGAGTTTAACAGAAGAATCTCAACTTGATCCGAGCATTCGTTAGGTCGGATTAATATTTCCCCTTGTTTCCGATTGGCTAAAACTTTATTTCCTTCTCTCTGATTGGCTAGAAATACGTTCCCTTCTTTCTGATTGGACGAAAATATTTCCTCTCTGCTGGTAAGAGGTTGGAGTTCTTCATTTTTAACTTCCTCCCTGAGGGAGCCTGGCGCCAAGGTTGAACAGTTGGACAGAGAGGAAGGGCAAGATAAGGAATGGCGGTTGGATGTGGAGGAAAGTGGGTGAAACCGACAGTAGTCGGCGACGTCTTGTCTCTTCTGTAAGTTCTTCTGCAATGACTTGACACACAGTACGGAACATCCTCCTCCGGATACTGCGCTGACAGGGGGCGTTCTCTCGATATGGTAAGTAACTTTGATGTAAAAGTCCCTCGACGAATTCTGGAAGAAAAATTGGATCAATTCTCTCTTAACACACTATTCCATTACGCAAATAACGGGTATACGGTGTGTGGCAGTAGTGTTCTTTAAGTGAACTGACGGTGTACAATATAATTCCTGTCCGACAGTAACAACCTTACAGGAACCATTTTAATCAGATGAACTAGAAGTCGGTCAAGACGGTTTCACCAGCCTAACATATACAATTACAATATTGTTATAAAGCTTTTACAATACGTAATAAATAATTTAATCCCCAAAACTTACAAACTTACACTTAAACTGATTAGTATCTATTATCTATAACAAATTTGTGGAATAACATATCGTCAGTTTTCCCCCAAACACAATTTGCACAGACGACAAATTACAATAGATTTCCAAATATAGAATAATTAATATTTATTTAGCTTTATTCCATCGTAATTTTATGGATTTTTCTTAAACATTCATTACAATGACGACGAAAATATTGTACAAGTTTAGTTTACGTCGACTATCCACCGGTGAATAAAAGCAATAGCATTTACAATGCTGAATGATCTCAGAGAAAAGAGAACACATAAATGGGTATAAATGAGCATCTTAGTTTCATATGCCATGAGAAGTATTATTTCACAGTGTGAGTGTATGAATTTAGTTTAAAACGCGGGACTCTGATATTAAATATAACTTTTAGTAGCCACGCCAACGAGAATGGGTAATTATGTTTTGAAGAGGGGGCACAAATTATTATTTAAGAATCCATATTGGAACGCGAGTTAAAATTAATTAACAATTCCAATAATAATCAGATTCATGCAATATCAGCATAAAAATACAGGGTGTACACAAAGTCCTTTCCCGATTACAAACTTTAATTACACGAGATCCAAAGAAGAGACAGTAGTGCTTTGTTTTGCATGTTGTTGGGTAACACATCAAGTTTATTACGTTTTTCATTAAATCTCAACGTGTGCACCGTTAGTTACACGCAGCACATCCAAGCGAAATTTGGGATCACGCCATACGTTCGCTAGCATATCTCTCGTGACATTATTGATGGCATCATAAATCTTTGCACGAAGTGTCAATGTCAGCAACAGGAATATGGTACACATAATTCTTTACATCTCCCTACAGGAAGAAGTCCAGGGGCGTGATATTGGGGGATCGTGGAGACCAAGGCACTGGCCCGTCGCGCCAAATCCATCTCCCGGGAAAAGTAGTGTTCAAGAACTCGCGCACTAACAAACCCCCGTGTCTTGCTGTAAAATGATGGATGGTTGAAGGTCTTCCAACTGGGGGGGCTACAAGGAACTAGAGCATGTCCAGGTACACTTGAGCAGTAACATTCTTTTTAGCAAGGAAGAATCGGCCTATCACCCTATCACGCATTAATCTACATCAAACATTGACAAGAAAAAAACTTTTATATGGAACAACATGCAAAACAAAGCATTACTGCAGTGGTTCTTAACCACTGCAGCCATTTTGATTGGGTCATTAGTAGGGCAGTCAAAAGTTGACCGAAAAAATTAAGAAAGTTGACCTTACGAATTGAAAAAATTGACTTATAAAGTTGCCTTTACTTTCATTAATAAAAACGATACTTTAATTACTTGTTCTTGCTCTTCTACATCAGTTGACCGATTGTGGTAAATTATGAAGTATTTGCCGACATTTTCTGGCAAAAAATTGCGATCCTTACTTAATAATTTATTAAGCATGGAGATCTCTCTACAGCGGCAGTTGTTGGTTGACATTGCAAAAGCTGACCATAAACTGTTGGTGAGATTTCAGGTCTACTGAGGTTAATTATTTCACAAATACCATTTGTCTTGAGTCTTGTTTCAATGTATTGTTTGACTGAACACATATCTTCGCCAAGGTTGATAGAAGAAATGGTTTCATATGCCTCTCTAATGGTGCAATCAGATGCTTCCATCCTAGTCACTAAGCTAGCAATCAAACTATAATTCATTTTGATTGACATTAGTTGCTTTGGCAGTTTTTCATTAGCAACACTCTCTTTAGCCTTCTGAACAATGATTCCTTCATCTTCAAAATTTTCCACAATTGTCTTCACATTTGGAAAGTTGCAGTTAACCAAAAAGATGCCAATTTTTAGTTTTAATTATTTATTCCAAAAAATTGACTTTATTTACCTCATTGCTATTTTTTGACCTAACAGGTAAAAGTTGACTTTTGGTTGACCTATTAACTTTGGTAATATACCCCCTACAGGTGTTTTTATTGCATTTTCAGTCATTTCAGCGAAAAGTGCCCCATAGGAATCAATTTGACTTTATTGACTTTTGACCGCCCTAGTCATTACATTGGTATTTATCATTTATTTATGTTATCCCTAATTATTTTACCATTAACCCTTTCGCTCACGAACTAAGACATAGGGTAAAAAAGAAATTTGCCTTTATGTATGGTTATATAAGAATCAATATGGTTAATTTTTCAGCTACACAATTGTCTACCCAGTGAGTGAAAGGATTAATTACTTATTTTATGATCTATTACGCGTGAACTATTTGAAAGCATGGGTCGCCGAGCTAGCCCCGCGACAGAATTTGAGTCGCAGCCTAAAAGGGTTAAGAACCACTGCATTACTGTGTCTTCTTTGGATTTCGTGTAATTATTAGTTAAGAATCGGGAAAGGACTTTGTGTACACCCTGTAGAAGCAAATCATTTAAATTTCTGAGAGAAATAAAAACCATTTCAACCACGGAACTACTTTTTTAAAAGATCGATGTTCATCTCCATCGATAACTTCCGTGCAACAAAAATACGACTTTAAAGGGGTCACTCGCCCCCAAAGACCTCTTCAAAACATGTTTTCGAACAGCGAAGCAACTCCTGTGATTTTGAAGAGTATTTAATTTTCCTAAACGCATTTATGGAGATCTTCAATGGTACTTCTGTAGTCGGTTTAGCGAGTATGGCACTATCACCACCTACCTGAAGGAACTCTGGGGATTGCCCTTTGGCCTCCGACGTGAGCATCCTGCCGGCGAACACTAGAAGGAAGATAAGGATGATGACTCCCGCTACGGACACCCCGATTGTGGTACCTTTCAACCATGACACTTTGCGAGACGCCGTAGGATCTCCACCTTCTTCGGAAAGACGGAGAAAAGAATCAGTTGAAGGTTCAATCATTCTGTTCGGTATCTGTATGACAGACCAAGTAGGCCTACTTCTACAGGAAACACCGTTAAGGGTTAGAAATTCAGGTAACACCCCTCCCACACGAAGAAGTTGGGCGTAGACTCCCGAGAGTCAATGAGCCCGGGTAATCACAGAGCAGGTGGTAGGCCCAATCTAACTGTAGCGACAGCAGGAATAGAATCAGACTTTACAGCGTGAGTCCAATCTCTAAACAAACCGAGCCACCACGATAGCTCTTTACAATTTTAGTTACTTGATAATATACACGTTATATAGTATTGAAATAAGTCATTTGATCCTATATTTATATATTGTATATGCCAGTAAAGAAAACCTAATTGTGCGTCCCGAAAGGCCTACCTATTTCTCTGATGATAATAGGTTTAGTCAACTTGTAATTGCAACACATCAGATCACTTCCTAAGATTGGATCCCAAATAATTTTTGTTTTAGAGTCTTCTAGTGAATCCTCTCCGTCAGAATTTTCCTGTTGAAGACTCGCTTTATTCCAAGTTTTAACGCCTGATGGGGGGCTACTGTAACCGAGTTTCCTGTCGCAGAAGAGCCGTTCAGCCCTAGAAAAGAAATAAAAGGCACAATGAACAAAACGTTAAATAGACCATTTCTCTTCTCCAAAAAATGTTGGCGTGTGAGGGTATTTTAAAAAGTTTCCTGTCTGACACGTGTATCGATATGGTAGGACCCAGACAAAAGTACAGACTTTTGGTTGTGCTTTGATTGTAACAACCTATTACTTCTCTTTTCAGATTTCATACCAGGGTTCAGCAAAGGCGAGTCAGTTATTACGCTAGAAGTTACTAGAATAAAAACATTACGTCCTAACATATTGATAAGCGTACGTAAGGCAAAAAGTTTTCTGAATACACCTCGTAGAGAACCTCTGCATTTGGACAGGAAGGAAGAAGTCAAAATGACACAAAAGAAGTGTAAATGACGTAAAGTCAGTTTAATTTAACAAGTGGTTCCTCTACTTAGTGAAAATGCCAGTCTCAAATTTTTTTCTAGGAATGAAACAACCATATTACACCTGCAGGAGGAGGACAACCCATTACACTGAACAAAATAGAACTTTTTTCCCTCCTTCAAATGAATTTGTGCGATTCCAATGTAATTTTTTACGCTGATTACGAATTTGAAAACAATTTTTTTTTGTCACCCACCAATTTCGAAGGAAATGCAAGTGAAAATTGGCAGATTTTCTTACTTTTTTGGTATATTTTATCGTACAAAAAACAGAACCTTACCTAAAATGTTTTTGCAGCTGATTTTCACTTATAACTAGTACTAAGGACTTCTCTTATAAGTGTCCAACATACAGGGGCTATATCTTCCTTGGTACCGCTTTTCCATGATTGATATAGTCTGATAAATTCTTTCACCATGTTCATCGTTGACAGCGCCCAGGTTTGATGGGAAGACGTCCAGGTGGGAGTGCAGGAAATGCATTTTCAAAGACATGTTACACCCCATGGCTTGGTAAGTACTAAGCATTTGCTCCACCAGAGAAACATAATTTTCTGATTTGATGCTGCTGAGGAAATTCGTAGTCACTTCTTTAGAAGCTTTCCATACTCTTCTTTCAACCTCATTCAAAGACTCATCAAATGCAGTCTCTTTCATCACTTCTCTGATCTGTGGACCCACAAAAATGCCTTCTTTGATTTTCACTTCGCTGATTCTAGGGAACTTCTATTTTAGATATAGATATCCAAGCCCGTCTTTATTCATGGCTTTTACAAAATTTTTCATCAAACCAAATTTAATATGGAGAGGTGGTAAGAAAACTTTTGCTGGATATACTAGGGGTTTATGAGCAACATTTTTCTGTCCTGGAACCAAATTTTGTCGAAGTAGCCACTCTTTCTGTGTATAATGACCCCTTAGCTCGGCTGTCCCACTCGCAGAGGAAAAATAAATTTTGTGCATCCTAACTGTAAGCCAAAGTGAAGTGCAATTACTTTCAAATCACCACAGATATGCCAAGTGTGTTTATCATAGTCAATATGTTTCAAAAGTAACTGCATATTGTCATATGATTCCTTCATATGAACTTTATGTGCGACCGGAACCGAAGGATAGACATTAACTTTGTGCAATAGTACAGCTTTCAAACTCAACTTTGATAAATCGACAAAAAGCCTCCATTTCTTAGGATTGTGTTCTCGACCAAGTGCCTCCGTGAGAGCGTTCACATCATTATAATACACTAAATCACTTTCCATAGAGAAAACCGATGTGAAGTGTATCTGACGCTTACAAAATGATAATATTTTTACAGTCTTTTGTAAGATATTCCAACCTTTTAATCTAGGACCTAAGAGCTCAGCCTGATTTTTAGACTGATTCAATTCTCTGACAAGATCATTTAATTCTGACAGAAATTAAATGAGGTTCATCCGATGAAGTGGTTGAAATTGTGTATCCATGTCATCTTGTCTGTCCAAAGGTTCATTACGAGATTCGTCATCAGGTTCTTCATCATGTAAAGCCTTTGGTGGTTTTGGTACTGGCAAATCATCACAATGTGGAAGAGGTCGCATGGCTGAGAGTAAATTAGGATATTGAATCGCATGTTTAGATTTTGAGGAATGTTCCACTTATCTTCATTAAAGAGAAGTAGCAATCAGTCGAGTAGTCTCTTTGTTCTCTCCATACCACTGGGACACTCTCTCTCTCTCTCTCTCTCTCTCTCTCTCTCTCTCTCTCTCTCTCTCTCTCTCTCTCTATATATATATATATATATATATATATATATATATATATTATATATATATATATTATATATATATATATATAATATATATATATATATATATAACTATCGGTGGGCCGTCCTTGCATTTAGACTCAGCTTTGATATCTCCACCACATGCAGATACAAGGGAGTACACAATTGCACTCAGCTGGGTCGGCAAGATGTTGTTTCGAACACTGCATGAAACAAGTTCTGCCGACTTCAGAATATCATGGGGCACAAAAATTGAAACTCCTCTTTCACTGTTCTCCGATGTTTTCTCTTTGGTTCAGCAGTGCTGGCCTCATCAATGTCATCGTCTCATCAGAGCTAATAGGTGAATCAATATCAGCCTGTACATTCTCAGCATGATCACATTGCTCTCTCTCTTGTCGCTTCTCTTCTTGCATCTGCCTTTTCTGTCGCTTCTGAACCTTTTCTGTGAGTACTTTGTTTACCCCAGAGTAGGTAGCTCTCTGTCACTTAGCATGCTTTTCATAAAGAGTATGTCAGTATCGATGGCATCTTGTTCGGCCTGAGTTTTCCCCTTTTTTGCAGCCGCCATGTCTTTCAACACTGTTTCTTATAAATTTCATCGTCAGGCTTATTCTGATTTAAACTTCATAATTCCAGGATCATCAGCCCGTCTTCTATCCTCATTCTTTTTCATAAGCATCATGTAGTCTTTGTCATAGTAAGTTTTAATCACTCGGCCAATATTGTTCCTGCCTGTAATGGTCGGGACATTCGCCTTCTGGTAATGCAAAAGCACATTGTCAATGGTGGCAGATAAAGCCTGGTCCCAATGCATATCCCAAAGGTTTGCTAACAGACATAGTAAGACCTGGCTATTAGTTGGCAGTTTGCAGCCCTTTATTTCCTTTTCTTCTTCTTGGGGTACGGTGCCCAATAACATTCTGACATACTCATCATCTTGCCGTGTACCCATGATTAAATTCTCTATTCACAACATCAAATCACTGTCAAGGGAAAAGAAGAGAGCATCATTAAAATTAAATGCAATAAAATAATACGTGGAAAATTTGTGGGTCAGTGTTCCAGACCCAGAAATGAAAATCTGATAAAATGTGCTATTTTCACACTTATTTATGAAGTTCATAAGCTGAAATAACAATACTTGCTGGTACGACGGTGCTAGCTCAAACATGCACCGATCTCCAAGAAAATTTACAGGGGTGTTTCCTAGATAAATACAACACTAAAACTTTGAACAGCATTGTAGGACCATTTTTTGATTTTTGGAGGGCAACAGTCACACCCTAGTACCCATCAATACCAGTACCTTGCCAACCAAAAATAAGTCATGGTCCATATCAATTGCGGACCAAGTCACAATTTACAACCATATACATTACAATATATATACTTAGGAGGAAAAGTGTAGGTGCGGCTGTAAAGACTGTACAGTAATGTAGAAATGTGTGTACACCCATTTAAAGGTGTTTGTGGGGCAAGTGAAGATCATGAGTTTTTCAATACCTCACAGTACTATGGGGGGTACCGCTCGGCAGAGGAATCTCTTTAAATGGGGTGTGTAAGGACAGAGAGTATCCCCTAACCCAAGATGCTGCCTCCCTATATCCCACAACACTTGTGTTGAGCTGTGGGATCTATCACCTAAATGCACATAATATATACAAAATAAACTAGTACCATTCATGCAATAAAAATGGGCTTAAACACCATCAACAGATGTCCCTTGCAGACATCAAACTATCCAACCCTCTTTTAAAAGAATCAAGTGTATCTGAACTCACCACTTCTTCTGTCAGACTTCCAAAACATAATTACTCTATTTGTAAAACTATGTTTTTTTTTAAATTTGTTCTACATCTTGGCTTAAATAATTTCATACTGTAACCTCGTCTGGTTATTATGGTCTTTAATGAAGAGACTCAAAATCTATCTTATCCAACCCTTTTATCATTTTATACACCTCTATCATATCACCCCTTAACCTCCTTTTTAATGAGAACATGCTTAGATACACCAGTCTTCCCTTATATGTCAATTGTCTTAGAGATGGGATCATTCTTGTTGCTCATTTCTGTACTTATTCCAGTTTTTCAAAATCTTGTATCAAATAGGGACTATTAAATTGAATACAGTATTCAAGGAGGGGTCTCACATATGAAATGTATAGTTTGCTTTATAATAGTGGGTGATTTGTATTCAATGCGTCTCTGCATGAGATTGAGTCTAGCATTTGCTTTATTTCTGATTACCATACAGTGATTTGAGGGTTAAGTTCATTAGTCACAGTGACACCCAAGTCTTTCTCTTTATCATCATTTTTAATCCAAATTCCATTCATATTGTATTCAAATTCTGGATTTTTTGGCCCAATATGCATAACCTTGCACTTATCAATATTAAATTTCATCTCCCACTTATCTGCCCAGGGTGTTACTCTAAGTCTTATTGTAGTCATTGCTCCTGCTATGACTTAACATTATAGCCTAATTTTGTATCATCAGCAAATTTTGAGGTTTTACATGATAGACAACAAAAAGCAGAGGTCCCAGTACAGACTGCTGTGGGACTCCACTCAATACGGGTCTCCAAGTAGACTTATTTCCATTTAGATGAACTGTTTTCTGTTTCTCAGTCATTCCTCTATCCAGTTAGCTATATGACCTCTTATACCATGGGCTCTAACTTTTACTAACAATCTTGCATGAGGAACAGTATCAAATGCAATAGGAGTCCATCATAAAATTCAATCAAGTTGGTTAGACAGGACCTTCCATTTCAAAAGCCATGCTGGCTATCATTTATAAGGTTGCACTCTTCAAGGAACTCAGTAACTTTACCTCTAATGATACTTTTGAGTAATTTGCAAATAATGGAGGTGAGGCTGATGGGTCTAGTTTTTTGCCAAGTTTCTATTTCCTTTTTTAAAGATTGGAGCCACATTTGCTTTCTTCCAATCCTCTGGAATTTCAGTACATATCAATGATTTATTAAAAATAATTTCTAGTGCCTGTGCTATATTCTTTTTGGCAGCTTTTATGACTATTGGATGTATTTCATCTGGCCATGGAGATTTTTCCATTTTTAATTTATCTATTGCTTTTAGGATATCTAGTTTTGTTACCCTTAATTCATTTATTTCTCTATCTTGTCCTGGTAGTATAAGATTAGGAATATTATTTAAATTTTCATTTGTGAATACTGATGAGAAGTATTTGTTTAGTTCTTCAGTTATTTCAAGATAATCATCTATAGTTTTATCATCAATATGGAGGGGGCCAATTTTCTTTTTCACTCTACTTTTCAAACTGGTGACTGAAAAACTTCTTAGGATTGTTTTTTGAGTTCTTGGCTAGGCTTTTTTCCAGGTCTTGTTTGCTATCTATGATTGTTCTTGCAAATGCTTCTTTTACTTTTATATATTTCGGAGTGTGTGCCATTTTCAGTTCTTTTGAATTTATGAAATACTTTTGTTTTTCCTCTAATTGCTCTTTTTACATTGCAGTTTATCCAAGTAAGAGAGATGCAAATAATATACCATCACAAAATAAGAACCAGACTAAATTACAAGCAAAATATTCCAAGGGTTCTTTGTCATTTTTCTATGTAAATGCAAGAAGTATCCGAGATAAAATAAATGAATTCAAGGCATTCATAGGTATTGAAAATTCTGATGTTATGATTGTCACTGAAACTTGGACAAAATTCAGTACGATACCAAATAGTCCATTTAGTGAGAGAGATAATACCATTATACTTATGAAATTGATGGCAATGAACTTTTTTATTATGAACGTAAATATTCAGAGGGTGGCGGAGTATTTATTTATGCCAAGACAAATCTGAATCCAGTTGAAGTTACCTCCGTTAAAGAGGAAATAGTTGAATCTGTATGGATAGATATTGAGCATAAAAATGCCAGGAAAATCAGGATAGGGGGTATCTATAGACCACCTGAGGGATGTTCAGTTGGAGGAATCCCCAAAAGTAGAGAAGAAAATAAGTATGTAAAAAATAAACTTATTGATGAAATAAATAAAGCAATGGCAAGCAATATTATTATTGTTGGAGATTTCAATTATAGGCATATTGACTGGGAAATATTACAAACACCAGAAAGTAATGAGAGATTTTTAGACTGTATAATTGAGAATGGTTTAACCCAGTTAGTAAAGGAGCCAACCATGGCTGGATGCCATTCTAGATTTAATTCTAACAAATAATCCAGATACCTTCCAGGATATCTCAGTTTCAGAAACACTTGGTTCAGGTGATCATTGTATCCTTTGGTTTAATATTGTTTGTAATTCAAGACCTAGTGAAAATAAAGTAGAAGTCCCAGACTTTAAAGAGGAAATATAAATGGACTAGTAAATGATCTGTGTCTAATAAATTGGACAGATATTCTACAGCCTGAACAGACAGTAAATAGTATGTGGGAAAAATTTGAAAGTATAATAATGAACATACAAAGGAAGCATATCCCACAGTGTAAAATCAGAACTTGAAAAAATAAAAAACATCCTTGGATAAACTCCAATGTAAAAAGAGCAATCAGAGAAAAAAGAAGAGCATTTCATAAATTCAAAAGAACTAAAAATGGCACAGACTCAAAAATATATAAAAGTAAAAGAAGCATTTGCAAGAAAGTAATCAGAAATAGCAAACGAGACCTGGAAAAAAGCCTAGCCAAGAATTAAAAAAAACAACCCTAAGAAGTTTTTCAGTCACTTCAATTTGAAAAGTAGTGAAAAAGAAAATTGGCCCCCTCCATATAGATCTACAGAAGCTAAGGCTAACAAAGACCCTAAGATCGACTCTAAGGTTAGCCCGAGAGAAAGGAAAGAGTAGGGTGTGAAGAGAAGAGAATAAGGGGTTCAGTAAGGAGCAACACCTATCACTCGTGGGTTAATATTCATTCAGAAAAAGAGAAAAAAAGACTCCCCACCATCATCATCCGCCAGCCACTGCCGACAAGTCAGAAAAATAGTTGGGAAAATAGGAGAGGGGTGAAAGATGAAAAGAAGTAAAATAAGGATGCTTACAAACCATGCAAACTACAAACATGCAAGAAAAGAGTTAAACATGCAACGTTAAAAAAAAAAAAGTAGGTAAAGTTAAACAAAAAGTGGATTAGTTTACGCTACGAGCTACATCTACATTCGTGTTAGTCTAATTTTTTTGTTTTTTTAAATTTTATTGTTGGCATCACACGCTGGCATGTCACAAGCTGGCATTCATCATCAACAGACTCATCCTCGAGCACCACCCCCAGAGCTCCTGTTGCTAACTTTGTTTTTTTTTGTTTTAAACAACGTTAATACTTTTAAAATGTCTGTCAAGACGGTTCTTAAACATATTAACGCTGGTAGAATGAACGACTGACGCGGGAAGATTATTCCATTTATCAATTACTTTAAACGTAAAGAAGTTTTTAGCAATATTAGTAATGAAACATCTGCCACGCAACTTAAATCTGTTATTGCGAGTGTTACTCGCCTCCTAAGTTTCGTGGCACGACGCTGAACCCTTTCTAATCTATCAATATCCTCACGCAAGTACAAGCACCAAAACTGAATGGCATATTCTAAATGAGGCCTGACTAGGGACTTGTAAAGTGGCAATATAATATCCTTTGATTTAATTTCAAAATTACGCGCTATGAAGCCTAACATCCTATTAGCTTTTGCGCAAGACTCCAGGCACTGGTTCCTAACCTTTAAATCCTTAGATACGCGTATGCCTAAATCTACTTCCTCATCAACACTCGCTAACTCCCTATCATCCATCATGTACGTGTAATTATTGTTGCGAGAACCTATATGCAAAACTTTACATTTGTCTATGTTAAATTGCATCTGCCACTTATCTGTCCACTCCATAATCCTATTTACATTGTCTTGGATCCTATTTCTATCATCCTCGTTAACAACCTTACCGCCTATTTTAGTATCATCCGTGAATTTTGACACGTTACTAGTCAATCCTACATCTATGTCGTTAATGTAAATTACGAATAGCAATGGGCCTAACACTGAACCCTGTGGGACACCGCTACCTATATCTAACCACCCGGATTCACTACCATTAGCTACGACCCTCTGCCTCCTAGCACGAAGCCATTTTTCTAACCAGTTAGCTACCTGACCGCGTATACCATGCGCTTTAACCTTCGCAATTAGTCTCCTATGCGGAACTGTATCAAACGCCTTTTTAAAATCTAAATAAATAACGTCAACTGCTCTATGCCTATCGTATTCGTGCACTATTTCGTTACAAAATTCTAGCAAATTAGTTAAACAAGACCTATGGCGTCGAAACCCATGCTGACTACTATTAATCAAATCTCTACTTTCTAAGTGATCGATAATACAATCCCTAACTATGGATTCCAAAAGTTTACTGACTATTGACGTTAAGCTAATGGGCCTATAATTGCTAGCTACTGCGCGGTCGCCTTTTTTAAAAATAGGCGTGATGTTAGCTAATTTGAAGTCTTCAGGAATAATCCCCATTTCGAGTGACTGATTAAAAATCTACGTTAAGGGGCCTACGATAACGTCTTTCAAATGTCTGGGATAAAAAGCGTCAGGGCCTGGAGCCTTGCTAACTTTTAGCCTATCGATATAAAGCACAATCTCAGCCTCGTAAACAGTTATTTCATCCAAAATAGTCTCGCTACTAAATGGAATGATATCGTCCATGTCGGGGACATTATTTACGTCTTCTAGGGTAAAAACTGTCACAAAAAAGTTATTGAAAATACCCGCCATCGCCTGAGTGTCAGAAGCCAAAGCGCCATTAACATCCACTAGAGGGCCTATGTTATCTTTTACCGGCTTACGATTATTTACGTATTCAAAAAACTTTTTTGGATTATGTTTACTATCCGCAGCTATAATTATCTCTAAATTACGCTTGGCATTCCTAACTGATCTTTTAACCTGACGCCTAAGCTCATATATCTATTAAAAATTGCGCTTACTAAGTTTATACGCTCTATTCCGCTCGTTTATGAACTCTCCTATTTCCCTAGTCCACCACTTCTGCCTACGAGGAATAAACTCCCTTTCAATATTCCTAAAACTTTCTTTAAATGCCACCCAACGCAAATTTGTGTCATTGCCCATAAATAAGTTATCCCAGTCCATTACTCTCATCCTATCAGCAAAACTATCAAAATTAGCCCTACGAAAATCAGG
This sequence comes from Bathynomus jamesi, assembly GCA_023014485.1. Classification (NCBI taxonomy): domain Eukaryota; kingdom Metazoa; phylum Arthropoda; class Malacostraca; order Isopoda; family Cirolanidae; genus Bathynomus; species Bathynomus jamesi. Next base: position 2,110,170 of record JAJOZX010000089.1, on the reverse strand, counting down.
GACTTCTATTACGTTACTATCCTGAGTATTTTTTATCGCTAACTTAAACCTAAGAATTTGATGATCACTACATCCTAAACTCTCGCCTACTTCTAAACCTTCGACTATATTCTCGCCATTCATCACCACCAAATCTAAAATATTATCACAGCGCGTTGGTTCGGTAACTATCTGTCGTAAAAAGTTATCATCCATAAACTCAACCAATCTCAAACCCTCCTCATTACTAGTAAAATTCTCATAATTAACATTAGGGCAGTTAAAGTCTCCGACAATTATACTATTCCGATTGTCAATAAAATTACTAAGAAGTGAGTAAAATCTTGCATCTGTATCAAGGGGTTGAATGGGAGGTCTATAAACAACAACAAAATTAAAACTAATACTACGCGCCCTAACTTCAACACACATTGCATTAATTGCTGCCGGAAAATCTAACTTAACCTTGATAGCCCAAAGGGAATTACGAATGCAGGAAAACGCCTCCACCAAACCTATGTAACCTATCATTAGTAGAGAGTTTAAAACCCGGTATATCAAGTTCCCCCAACAAGTCCCGAGTCATGGTATTTAACCAAGTTTCAGTGATAGCAACTATATCATAGTTGCTGGAATAAATTATCGCCTTAAATTCATTTAATTTATTTCTAATACTACGCGCATTACAATAAAAGACGTTTAAGTTATTTTTTACCACGGGCCCGCGTTTTAAACTATTTATCACGTCGGGCACGCATTCCCCGGACCCACAACGTTTAAAGAAGGCTTCAACCTATACAGCTTTCGCACATTTTCGTCTATTAACCTACCTAGCCTAGCATTACCTATTTCATTAAAATGCACGCCCATCTTTTATAAAAAGGCTAGGATCACTGAATTCGGACCACAGCTTTACGAAGGGTAAATTTTCCTCAGCACAAATCTCTTCTAATTTATTATTCAAAAATATTGTTTTTGACGTAATCCTAAGACCCAACCCATGCCTAGGGGTAATACCTAGAACTAAAGGCCTATCAGACCTCGCCTTCAGGGACCTAATTAACCCCCTATATCTCTCCAAAAGGCCAGGCACTCTCATATCAGGCCTATGCGAGTCGTTGCCTCCTACCATCGTCACCAACATCGAGTGACGGGAAGCAATGTCAATCCTATCCACTTCATCTCTAACTCTGTCAACCCTGGCCGACAGACCCTCCTCCTCTTGGTTGGATGCCATTTAATGAACTCTTTGTCCATGTGCGCACTAAAGAGTCCCCAATTAAAATAGTTTCCCCCTCATTCACGTCCCTTTCCAAATGGGCGAAAGTGTTTGAAACCTCAATAGGGGGGGAATTCCTATCACCTAACATACGCAGCCTAGCTCCACCCTTAACCTCTCTAAATCCCTCGCTATCTACTACTCTTGGACTAACCTTAACCACTTCCTCAACTCTATCCAACCTTCCCAACAAGCTACCTAAACTAGAAACTAGGTTACGCACCTCACCCTTCAAATTACTAATGTCTTCAACGTTAGTATTGGTTCGGCCTACATCAGCCATAGCCCTACCCCTGCCCTCATCAAGCGTTGCAAGTCTTTCCGCTACCTCACGTACACTACGTTTTATGTCAACTAATTCCTCCATGAACTCGCAAAAAAAAAAAACTGATCTATCGGTAATCGCCATAGGACCGCCGTTATAATCCTTAAATTCCGAATACCAACAGTTTACCATACACCTAACACACGACGCTTTCTGCGACGGCATCGCGCAGTTAAAAATTAGTTTAAACCATCACAGGTATAAGTTAAATTAAGCCGGCACGCTATGAAAACTTCTAAATCGCTAAAAACCACTAATATTCAATTACTTAACTATAACAATGTAAATTTAAACGCAAGTATATAAAATTCAAAACTATCCAAAAGTAAAATTCTCAGCAATATATAAAAGTAGATGCAAAATCAGAGATCTCAGGAAATGCGTCCATTCAGTACATAGTACTATAGATGATCTTGAAATAACTGAAGAACTAAACAAATACTTCTCATCAGTATTCACAAGTGAAAATTTAAATAATATTCCTGATCTTATACTACCAGGAGTCCAGGACAAGATAGAGAAATAAATGAATTAAGGGTAAAAAAACTAGACATCCTAAAAGCAAAAGATAAATTAAAAATGGAAAAATCTCCATGGCCAGATGAAATGCATACAATAGTCATAAAAGCTGCCAAAAAGAATATAGCACTGGCACTAGAAATTATTTTTAATAAAAAGCAAATGTGGCTCCAATCTTTAAAAAAAGAGAGAGAAACTTGGCAAAAAACTACAGACCCATCAGCCTCACCTCCATTATTTGCAAATTACTCGAAAGTATCATTAGAGGTAACGTTACTGAGTTCCTTGAAGAGTGCAACCTTATAAATGATAGCCAGCATGGCTTTTGAAATGGAAGGTCCTGTCTAACCAACTTGATTGAATTTTATGATGGACTCCTATTGCATTTGGACAATAAAGAGCCAGTAGATATAGTATACTTAGATTTTGCAAAGGCATTTGATACTGTTCCTCATACAAGATTGTTGGTAAAAGTTAGAGCCCATGGTATAAGAGGTCATATAGCTGACTGGATAGAAGAATGGCTGAGAAACAGAAAACAGAGTTCATCTAAATGGAAATAAGTCTACTTGGAGACCCGGATTAAGTGGAGTCCCACAGGGGTCTGTGCTGGGACCTCTGCTTTTTGTTGTCTATATAAATGATCTAGAGAAGGGCCTATCATGTAAAACTTCAAAATTTGCTGATGATACAAAATTAGGCCATAATGTTAAATCAGTAGCAGGAGCAATGACAATACAAAAAGACTTAGACCAGTGGTGCACAAACTTTTTTGATGTGAGGGCCAAACCAACCATCTGTTTTATATGTAGGTGCCAGATATATAGATATTATATTTTTTTAAATATGCATTTTATAACCAGGGTAATATTTCAGATTTTTCTTTGGGTAGCTACCCTTTTCATGTGAAAAATATGAATTGAAAAGACCCGTGGGGGGCCACATTTGGCCAGCGGGCCAGGGTTTGTGCATCACTGACTTAGAGTAACACCCTGGGCAGATAAGTGGGAGATGAAATTTAATGTTGATAAGTGCAAGGTTATGCATATTGGGCCAAAAAATCCAGAATTTGAATACAATATGAATGGAATTTGGATTAAAAATGATAAAGAGAAAGACTTGGGTGTCACTGTGACTAATGAACTTAAACCCTCAAATCACTGTATAGAAATCAGAAATAAAGCAAATGCTAGACTCAATCTCATGCACACACACACACATTGAATACAAATCACCCAATATTATAAAGCAACTATATATTTCATATGTGAGACCCCTCCTTGAATAAGAACATAAGAAATTTTTATAGTGAGCACACTAGGGGCCACTTTGGCCCATCCAGGTGGCTCCACTTTGTAAAAACTGCCTGTACATTGGCAACAACCAATTTTTACAAAACTAATTAATCATCAATTTAAAACTAATTAATCATCAATTTAAAACTAAAGATAGAATCTCTAGATCCAGAGGATCTATGTTACACACTATATCTATTCATAACTGACATGCAAATATATCAGAGCCAAAGAATCCAGTCAATTTCATTACAGTACCCATCAATACCAGTACCTTGCCAACCAAAAATAAGTCATGGTCCATATCACTTGCTGACCAAGTCACAATTTACAACCATATACACTACAATATACATACTTAGGAGGAAAAGTGTAGGTGTGGCTGTAAAGACTGTACAGTAATGTAGAAATGTGTGTGCACCTATTTTGGGTCTCCCATTTAAAGGTGTTTTTGGGGCAAGTGAAGATCATGAGTTTTTCAATACCTCACAGTACTATGGGGGGCACCATTCGGCAGAGGAAGCTCTTTAAATGGGGTGTGTAAGGACAGAGAGTATCCCCTAACCCAAGATACTGCCTCCCTATATCCCACAACACGTGTTGAGCTGTGGGATCTCTATCACCCAAATGCACATAATATATATGAAATAAACTAGTACCATTCATGCAATAAAAATGGGCTTAAACACCATCACCAGATGTCCCTTGCAGACATCAAACTATCAAACCTTCTTTTGAAAGAATCAAATATATCTGAAGTCACCACTTCTGTCAGACTGTTCCAAAATTTAATTACTCTATTTGTAAAACTATGTTTTCTTAAATTTGTTCTACATCTTTGCTTAAATAATTTCATACTATGACCTCTAGTCTGGTTATTGTGATCTTTAATGAAGAGAGACTCAAAATCTATCTTATCCAACCCTTTTATCATTTTATACACCTCTATCATATCACCCCTTAACCTCCTCCTTTTTAATGAGAACATGCTTAGATACGCCAGTCTTTCCTTATATGTCAATTGTCTTAGAGATGAGATCATTCTTGTTGCTCGTTTCTATACTTTTTCCAGTTTTTCAATATCTTGTATCAAATAGGGACTATTAAATTGAATGCAGAATTCAAAGAGGGGTCTCACATATGAAATGTAGTTGCTTTATAATACTGGGTGATTTGTAATCAATGTGTGTCTGCATGAGATTGAGTCTAGCATTTGCTTTATTCCTGATTACCGTACAGTGATTTGAGGGATTAAGTTCATTAGTCACAGTGACACCCAAGTCTCTCTCTTTATCATCATTTTTAATCCAAATTCCATTCATATTGTATTCAAATTCTGGATTTTTTGGCCCAATATGCATAACCTTGCACTTATCAACATTAAATTTCATCTCCCACTTATCTGCCCAGGGTGTTACTCTAAGTCAGTGATGCACAAACCCTGGCCCGCTGGCCAAATGTGGCCCCCCACGGGTCTTTTCAATTCATATTTTTCACATGAAAAGGGTAGCTACCCAAAGAAAAATCTGAAATATTACCCCTGGTTATAAAAATGCATATTTATAAAAAATATAATATCTATATATCTGGCACCTACATATAAAACAGATGGTTGGTTTGGCCCTCACATCAAAAAAGTTTGTGCACCACTGCTCTAAGTCTTTTTGTATTGTCATTGCTCCTGACTTAACATTATGGCCTAATTTTGTATCATCAGCAAATTTTGAAGTTTTACATGATAGGCCCTTCTCTAGATCATTTATAGACAAAAAGCAGAGGTCCCAGCACAGACCACTGTGGGACTCCGCTCAATACGGGTCTCCAAGTAGACTTATTTCCATTCAGATGAATACTGTATTCAATTTAATAGTTTTTATTTGATACAAGATATTGAAAAACTGGAAAAAGTACAGAAACAAGCAACAAGAATGATCCCATCTGTAGACAAGTGACATATACGTGTCCGGAAAACTCGCCGCAAACATTTTCGCCGTAGGAAAACTCGCCGTAAACATTTTCGCCGTAAGACAAATTCACCGTAAAGACATTTTGCCGTAAAAAAATAAATTGCAAAAAAAAAGAGATTAGCTGACCCCTTAAAATGGCCTAAATTTCTTATCAAAATAACTTGCCTGCTTTTGCAACTTCAACCAACCAACCAACCAACCAGTTAGAGAAAGGTGATTTCTTTAAAATTAAGCTATCTAGTTCACAGTCTGCTTGTGTGCTTCCTTTGATAAATATTTCCGTGCAACTAACCCCTTACAATGGTCTATACAGTGGAAACTAGCCGAGGCGGTGTGAAATTTGTAGATGATATGAACTATGTTTACCGAATTGATAGAAAATACGGTGAAAAAACGCATTGGAAATGTGAAAATAAAGAGTGCAAAACAAGAGTGCATACCGTGCTGGAAGACGATAATTTATCAATATGTAAAACATTCGGTGAGCATTGTCATCCTTCTCAACCCTCGAAACCAAAAGTTTATCAAGCAAAAGCAAAAATGAAATCATCAGCTACTAATTCACAAACCTCTGCGCGATCGTTAATTGTCGATATTTCATCAAATTTAGATAACAAATGATGCCGTCTTTAGCACATTTGTCTCGCAATATTAGAGGCTGGAGACAAAAAAAGAGCCAAGCACCCCCCTATCCCAACTGGAAGAAGTGGGTATATAATTCCGGATGAGTATAAATTTCTTGAAAATGGTGAGCAGTTTTTATTATACGATAGTGGTGAAGATGATGATGAGAGAATTCTAGTGTTTGGCACACAAGCGGGGTTAGATGACCTTGAAAATGATAAGGATTGGGCTTGCGACGGTACTTTTAAATGCAGCCCAGATATATATTATCAGTTATTCACGCTGCATACAGTAATAAGAAGTATTAGCATCCCTCGTCTTTTTGTTTTGCTTCCCAGTAAATCCAAAATAACGTACAGCAGACTTTTCAGTGCCTTAAAGGGCTTACATAGTGATGTAAAAAAAACGTTTTTTTTTTTTGTTTTTTTGTCATTTTTTTTTTTTTTAATAATTAATATAGATATTGCCAATTTAATTATAAGGTATACTTTTGCAATGATATATATTATAAAAATAAATAAATAAATAATAAAATAGGCCATATGGTACCAGTATAGAATGTCCTTTTCAGCCTATTTACAGAAAAAACTGGCCTCTTTCTTGCACTGAAAGTCTTGTATCTTGAGATCCATTAAACTTGCGAGAACACTGGCTGGGAGCTGACTGCCCATTGTCCAACCTTCCCAGGACTCTCCCATCCATGCCTCGGATTTTGAATCTCCCACTTAACTATCCTTTAGACCGCGATGACATATTCCCCCCCCCCCCACGAGACCATCCATATATATATATACATACACATACACCCATATACATATATACCAATATATACATAAATACTTATATACACATTTATATCTATTGTATACCCCATACACATGCATACATCCAGAATTCCAGATACATACGCATGCATACTCACATATATACCTACACAAACTCATACACCTCTATTTTGCCCTTTCATTACCTCCGAGATCATTTAGCACATACAGTAATATCCATACAGCCAAAAGAAACCAATTAAGCACAGACAGAGCAGCAAAGCTAGTATTTATATCCCAAAATGCAAAATTCCAAGAAAGTGAAGTAAAACATGGTGCTACATTGGCTTCGTCAACATCCAAATCTGCAATAAATACCAGTACCTGTGATATTGAAACTATTTGCTTTAATCAATCTAGTGATAATGATTCTTCAATGGAAATAGAATCAGATAATGAAAGTTAAACAGCATTAGGTTAACACAAAGGTTAAAGAAAGAGATGAATATTTATATTTTTTTTATTTTTCTATTTGGAATATATATATATATATATATATAATATTTTTATTTTTTTATTTTTTTTAGGAAGAACCGATTCGCCTCTATTTAAAGGGCATATCTCAGCGGAAAAACAAAGAAAAAGTGAGAGGAAAGACAGAGGAAAAAGAAAGGGTGGAGGGGACAGTCGAAGTGGAAAAAGACAAAGGATGACAAGGACTGCAGGGTCGAGCCCCATCATCCTTGGGTGCTAGGGCCGGGAGGGCGCACGTGAAACCTCCAGGAACAAGCACGTACAAACGAGCACAAAGAGCACTCAAGAGCACGAGCTTAGAACCCCCTTGCGGGGATATATATATATATAATATATATATATATATATATATATATATATATATACTGGTATTCTTGCCAATCACAATTATATCTATTGTTTTATACCAGTATTATGGATATTATACCAGTACCTATGATATTGAAACTAGCATATATGCTCTACCCAATCTAGTGATGATTCTTCCATGGAAATGTAGGTTAACAAAAAGGTTCAAAAAAAGGTGAATATTTTCCTTTTATATCTGGAATATATATACTGGTACTCTTGCCAATCACAATTATGTATATTGTTTGAAACGAGGAAGAATGTTTTATGTTCTAGTTAAAAAATATATATACATATAAAAAATGAGGGTTTGTTTTTCCTTTCTATTATATACTTTTTGCGTGATTCAATTTTTCTAAAAGATGACTATATAGTATATATACTAGGTATAACCGTATAAGCATGGTAGTATAGTAAATTATAGGTAATACTAATATACTTATTAGATTAAAGGAAAAAAAATATGGAATAAGTTTAAAACAATAAAAAACAAAAAAAACAGACTACCTTCGTTTTAAACAAAAAAAAACGACAATAAAAAACGACTCACATCACTAGCCGCTTACACCCATCATTAGATCCCGAAACCTTAATGGTTGACTTTGAGAAAGCAACTATCAATGCTTTCTCTAACATATTCACAACAACAACTATTACAGGTTGTTTATTTCATATGGCAAAGAATATTTATCGCAAAATTGTTGATATCGGTTTAAAGTCACGCTATCAAACAGATGCTGAATTTAACACGAAAATTAAATGCTTCACAGCATTAGCATTTCTTCCAGTGAGCGATGTTATTGATGGATTTGTTGAATTGACTGATGATGATGATTTGCCCCAAGAAGTTGTATCGTACGTACTTTGAAACACACTATATAGGAGGAGAACGAGGCTGAGGCGCTCGAAGGCGAAGAATGGAGCCAACATTTCCTATAGAATTGTGGAATGTTGTCGAAAGGACTCATAATAATATGCCGAGAACGAACAACAGTATAGAAGGCTTCCACAATGCAATCCAAAGCTCTATTACTAACATGCATCCAAGTATCTCGAAACTCATAACTTATTTGATAAAGGAAGAGAGTTTAGCGAAGAAGAAAAAGTGTGATTCAGATCGAGGAGACGCAGCAGAAATGAAGAAAAAGTATAGCGATATTAATGCAAGACTTCAAAGACAAGTGCTTCGATACAATCCACAGCAAAAAGTAAATTATTTACGCAGCATCGCTTGGAATTTACACACGTTTTAAATTACCTCATTACGTTATTTTTAAGAAGTTTTATCACTGACTTTTACCATTTAATAAAGACTTGCCCTTTTTATGCTTATTCAGATCGAGGAGACGCAGCAGAAATGAAGAAAAAGTATAGCGATATTAATGCAAGACTTCAAAGACAAGTGCTTCGATACAATCCGCAACAAAAAGTAAATTATTTACGCAGCATCGCTTGGAATTTACACACGTTTTAAATGACCTCATTACGTTATTTTTAAGAAGTTTTATCACTGACTTTTACCATTTAATAAAGACTTGCCCTTTTTATGCTTATTCAGATCGAGGAGACGCAGCAGAAATGAAGAAAAAGTATAGCGATATTAATGCAAGACTTCAAAGACAAGTGCTTTGATACAATCCGCAGCAAAAAGTAAATTATTTATGCAGCATCGCTTGGAATTTACACACGTTTTAAATGACCTCATTACGTTATTTTTAAGAAGTTTTATCACTGACTTTTACCATTTAATAAAGACTTGCCCTTTTTATGCTTATTCAGATCGAGGAGACGCAGCAGAAATGAAGAAAAAGTATAGCGATATTAATGCAAGACTTCAAAGACAAGTGCTTCGATACAATCCGCAGCAAAAAGTAAATTATTTAGGCAGCATCACTTGGAATTTACACACGTTTTAAATGACCTCATTACGTTATTTTTATGAGGTTTTATCACTGACTTTTACCATTTAATAAAGACTTGCCCTTTTTATGCTTATTTATATAATACCCTTTATCATCCATGTATTATTAAAAAAAAAATTAGGCGAAATGTCCTTACTGCGAATTTGTCTTACAGCGAAATTTCCTAGAACCTGACATATAAGGAAAGACTGGCGCATCTAAACATGTTCTCATTAAAAAGGAGGAGGTTAAGGGGTGACATGATAGAGGTGTATAAAATGATAAAAGGGTTCGATAAGATAGATTTTGAGTCTCTTTTCATTAAAGATCACAATAACCAGACTAGAGGTTATAGTATGAAATTATTTAAGCCAAGATGTAGAACAAATTTAACAAAAACATAGTTTTACAGAGTAATTAAGTTTTGGAACAGTCTGACAGTAGTAGTAGTGACTTCAGATACACTCGATTCTTTCAAAAGAAGGTTGGATAGTTTGATGTCTGCAAGGGACATCTGGTGGTGTTTAAGCCCATTTTCATTGCATGAATGGTACTAGTTTATTTCATATATATTATGTGCATTCAGGTGATAGATCCCACAAGTGTTGTGGGATATAGGGAGGCAGCATCTTGGGTTAGGGGATATTCTCTGTCCTTACATACCCCATTTAGAGAGATTCCTCTGCCGAGCAGTGCCCCCCATAGTACTGTGAGGTATTGAAAAACTCATGATCTTCAATTGACCCACAAACACCTTTAAATGGGAGACCCAAAATGGGTGCAAATACATTTCTACATTACTGTACAGTCTTTACAGCCACACCTACACTTTTCCTCCTAAGTATATATGTTGTAATGTATATGGTTGTAAATTGTGACTTGGTCGCAATTGATATGGACTGTGACTTATTTTTGGTTAGCGAGGTATTGGTATTGATGGGTACCATAATGAAATTGACTGGATTCTTTGGATCTGATATATTTGCACATATTTATGAGTCTCTGTCATCCGTGAGCCGTACTCCCAAGTATTTGAACGAGTCCACTTGTTCTATCACTCCTGATTACAACCTTACCTGAATAGCTCCTCCTCTTCCTATCTTCATTGACTTTGTTTTATTTTTATTAATAGTCATCTTATACTTTGTACACGATGTTTCCAATCTGTCCACCATTTCCTGTAGTTGCTCCACCGATTACCCCATCAGCACAATGTTGTCTGCGTATCTCAGGGTATTGATTCTCTGTCCTCCAATCTCCACACCACCCTCAAATCCCTCCAGAAGATATATTCAAGATGGTGAGTGACAGAGTTGGACTTGGGTACGTTACCTTCAGAAGGTTGACAAAGGTATGGAAAGACTGAAACATCACGCAAAAACTTAAACTGCAACTGCTGAAAGCAAAGTGATACCCGCGACCTTATATGGATCAGAATGCTGGGTAATGAAAAAGAGTGAAGAGAAGAAACTATTGGCATTCGAGATGCACTGTCTGAGGAGAATATTGAATATAAGATAGTAGGATAGGGTGACAAACCAGAAAGTGAGGGAAATTGCTGGAGTGGAACGGAATATAATGGAGTGTGTGCACGATGCACAGAGGAGATGGTACGGGCATGTTGAGAGGATGGAGGTGGCGAGATGGCCAAGATTGACGCTGCATGGACGAGTACACAGAAACTGCCCGAGAGGATGACTGAGACAGACATGGCTGCAGGGGTTCGGTGAGGCTAATGAAGGTTTAATGACCAGAGAACTGGTGGATCTGGCGAGGGATCGAGACGAGTGGAGAAAATAACCAACATATCAGATGGGACCCTACTTGAAACCTCAGAAGGAACATAAGTCAAGTCAAGTCATATTTGTGAATAGTAGCCTCTGAATCCAGATATTCTATCTTTAGTTTTAAATTGATAATTACTGTATTTCCCAGTGTATAACACGCACTTTTTTACCCCAAAATACTCCAATAATCATGTACACGCTAAAGTTAACTCATTAAAATTGTACATGGGAAGTGAAGTAGTAGGTATATTTTTTCCTAAATTTTTATTTTCCTAAATTTTCTCTTCAAAATTAGGGTGTGCGTTATACGCTGGGAAATACAGTAGTTTTAAATTGATAATTAATTAGTTTTGTAAAAATTGGTTGTTGCCAATGTACAGGCAGTTTTTACGTAGTGGAGCCACCTCGATGGGCTGAAGTGGCCCCTAAGTGTGCCCACTATAAAAATTTCGGTAATGGTTCAGAATACAGGTGCCACTTAATTAAGCAAAATTTTGAAAAATACCATAGAGACAAAGTTGTTTCTCATTAAAATATGTTGATTGCGTGGCTGGTCAATTCGCCGATGGACGATTTGCCGAAATGGACTGTCATTAATATTTCTATGACAAAATACACACATTGCCTATCTTAACCTGGACACTCAATTCAAAAGACAAGTGTGTTTTAGCACTTGAACTTATTTTTATATTATATTACACTTCATTTGGAAGACATGAACCCACTTGGTTGAAGGGGTCTGTCAAGTTTATTCAAGGTTCTTCAGTTGAACTCCAAATCTAAATTCCATAACTCTTTATTCGGAGCTATTGAAGAATAGGGACCCCAGCCTTCTTTAGTTAGGCTTATAAGGCTAACTAACGAAAATATCACAACCTAACCTAACCTAACCAATCATTAGGTCATGATATTTTTGTTAGTTAGCCTTATAAAGCTAACTAAAGAAGGCTGGGGTCCCTATTCTTCAATAGCTCCAAATAAAGAGTTATGGAACTTAGATTTGGAGTTCAACTGAAGAACCTTGAATAAACTTGACAGACCCCTTCACCCAAGCGGGTTCATGTCTTCCAAATGAAATGTAATATAATATAAAAATAAGTTCATCAAGTGCTAAAACACACTTGTCTTTTGAATTGAGTGTCCAGGTTAAGATAGGCAATGTGTGTATTTTGTCATAGAAATATTAATGACAGTCCATTCGGTGAAACAGCCATTGGCAAATCGTCCAGGTACCGTTGATTGCATGTGTTGCATAGTCAAAAACATGAAGTTAGAAAATTATGAGAAAATATATATAGCTACTTCAGTGCTTTTTAGGTATGAATCTAGGAAATTTTGAGTTGGCAACCATACTAATATTTTTGGTAATTGTTACAGTAACCTAACCTAACATGAATATATTATTACATTATCATTTGTATAATTTAGGTCTCGGGGATATGGGGGCAGAGCCCTCGTAAAGATCATGCATCACAAATTGATCAGTATAGGGTTTTATATTTAAACCTAGTTACTTTTATGGTAACAGATCAGAATAAGGGCCACCTCAATTTTTGTTTTTCCTCCAAAACATGCTAAAACCATTGGTTTCCTGTTGTTTAGGATGAATCTGACCATCGCTATTACAGTAAATTATTGCTTGTGCTGTGTTGTTCCCCCACCCAAAACCCCCGGTTCCCACAGTGGTCTCCCCAGATTGTAGGAAGGGTTTGGGGGGGGGGGTGAAATAACTTCAAACAATAATTTACTGTAATGGCGACAGTCACATTCATCCTAAACAACAGGAAACCAATGGTTTTAGCATGTTTTGGTTAAAAAAACAAAAATTGAGGTGGCGCCCCTATTCTGAACCATTAACAAAATTTCTTATGTTCTACATAATGGAGCCACCTCGATGGGCCGAAGTGGCCCCTAGTGTGCCCACTATAAAAATTTTGGTTCTTTTGCATTATCCTCCCAACACTAATTTTTTTATATAATGTTGGTTTGGTTTTGGTACTTTATTTTCCTTCCATTATAAAAAAAATTAGTGTTGGGATTAGGTTAGGTTTAGGTTAGTTTAGGTTAGGTTAAAAACAGCCCGCCGCAGGCATTAGCCATAGTTAGCCGGCTTCAAGGTATAATTCCCAGGATACATGAGAATAATAAGTGGTACTCACAAGCATTATATATAAATGGTAGGCTTAAGACACTATGTCAGAGCATGGAAATTACATATATCGAACTGTGGAATAAATTTTACAAAAAAAAAAAAAAGAGTTCTATAACAGAGATGGAATTCACCTTAATAGTAAAGGAACTGATTTACTATCAAAGATTGTATCATATCAAAGATTGTATCATATAATTTACTAAAAACTAAAGGAATAGGCCAAATTAGTACAAATACCAATACTCTTGATAACAATAAACTAATAAAAAATATAATCAAAACTCAAAAGAAAAAGGTCAACAAAGATAGTAAGAGATGCAAATAATATACCATCACAGAACAAGAACCAGACTAAATTACAAGCAAAATATTCCAAGGGTTCTTTGTCATTTTTCTATGTAAATGCAAGAAGTATCCGAGATAAAATAAATGAATTCAAGGCATACATAGGTATTGAAAATTCTGATGTTATGATTGTCACTGAAACTTGGACAAAATTCAGTACGATACCAAATAGTCTGTTTAGTGAAAGAGATAATACCATTACTTATGAAATTGATGGCTATGAACTTTTTTATTATGAACGTAAATATTCAGAGGGTGGCGGAGTATTTATTTATGCCAAGACAAATCTGAATCCAGTTGAAGTTACCTCCATTAAAGAGGAAATAGTTGAATCTGTATGGATAGATATTGGGCATAAAAATGCCAGGAAAATCAGGATAGGGGGTATTTATAGACCACCTGAGGGATGTTCAGTTGGAGGAATCCCCAAAAGTAGAGAAGAAAATAAGTATGTAGAAAATAAACTTATTGATGAAATAAATAAAGCAATGACAAGCAATATTATTATTGTTGGAGATTTCAATTATAGGCATATAGACTGGGAAACATTACAAACACCAGAAAGTAATGAGAGATTCTTAGACTGTATAAATGAGAATGGTTTAACTCAGTTAGTAAAGGAGCCAACCAGGGCCGATGCCATTCTAGATTTAATTCTAACAAATAATCCAGATACCTTCCAGGATATCTTGGTTTCAGAAACACTAGGTTCAGGTGATCATTGTATCCTTCGGTTTAATATTGTTTGTAATTCAAGACCTAGTGAAAATAAAGTAGAAGTTCCAGATTTTAAGAGAGGAAATATAAATGGACTAGTAAATGATCTGTGTCTAATAAATTGGACAGATATTCTACAGCCTGAACAGACAGTAACTAGTATGTGGAAAAATTTAAAAGTATAATAATGAACATACAAAGGAAGCATATCCCACAGTGTAAAATCAGAACTGGAAAAAATAAAAAACAACCTTGGATAAACTGCAATGTAAAAAGAGCAATCAGAGAAAAAAGAGCATTTCATAAATTCAAAAACTAAAAATGGCACAGACTCCGAAATATATAAAAGTAAAAGAAGCATTTGCAAGAAAGTAATCAGAGATAGCAAACGTGACCTGGAAAAAAGCCTAGCCAAGAATTCAAAACACAATCCTATGAAGTTTTTCAGTCACTTCAATTTGAAAAGTAGAGTGAAAAAGAAAATTGGCCCCCTCCATATAGATCTACAGATCTACAGAAGCTAAGGCTAACAAAGACCCTAAGATCCACTCTAAGGCTAGCCCGAGAGAAAGGAGAGAGTAGGGGGTTAAGAGAAGAGAGGAGAATAAGGGGTTAAGTAAGGAGCAACACCTATCATTCGTGGGTTAACATTCATTCAGAAAAAGAGGGAAAAAGTCTCACCATCATCATCCGCCGGCCACTGCCGACAAGTCAGAAAAATAGTCGGAGAATATAGGAGAGGGGTGAAAGATGAAAAGAAGTAAAATAAGAACGCTTACAAACCATGCAAACACAGTCTTAACTCACTGTCATACCATGCAAACTACAAACATGCAAGAAAAGAGTTAGAGACATGCAAAGTAAGGAGGATAAGAAAAAAAAAAAAAGTAGGTAAAGTTAAAAAAAGTGGGTTAGTTTACGCTATGAGCTACATCTACATTCGTGTTAGTCTAATTTTTTTTTTTTTTTTTTTTTTTATTGCTGGCATCACGCTGGCATGTCACAAGCTGGCATTCATCGTCAACAGACTCATCCTCGAGCACCACCACCAGAGCTCCTGTTGTTAACTTTCTTTTTTAATTTTAAACAACGTTAATATTTTTAAAATGTCTGTCAAGACGGTTCTTAAACACATTAACGCTGGTAGAATGAACGACTGACGCGGGAAGATTATTCCATTTATCAATTACTTTAAACGTAAAGAAGTTTTTAGCGATATTAGTAATGAAACGTCTGCCACGCAACTTGAATCCGTTATTGCGAGTATTACTATTATCGAAAGTGAACAATTTGTCAAAATTTACGTTATCGATGTTATTAACGATTTTGAAAACTTCAATAAGCTCCCCCCTTAATCTCCTAGTTTCGAGTGAATACAAGTCTAACACTTTAATCCTATCTTCATAAGGCTTATTGCGCAATGCCGGAATAAGTTTCGTGGCACGACGCTGAACCCTTTCTAACCTATCAATATCCTCACGCAAGTACGGGCACCAAAACTGAACGGCATATTCCAAATGAGGCCTGACTAGGGACTTGTAAAGGGGCAATATAATATCCTTCGATTTAAATTCGAAATTACGCGCTATGAAGCCTAACATCCTATTAGCTTTTGCGCAAGACTCCAGGCACTGGTTCCTAACCTTTAAATCTTTAGTTACGCGTACGCCTAAATCTACTTCCTCGTCAACGCTCGCTAAATCCCTATCATCCATCGTGTACACGTAATTATTGTTGGAGAACCTATATGCAAAACTTTACATTTATCTACGTTAAATTGCATCTGCCACTTATCCGTCCACTCCATAATCCTATCTACATCGTCTTGGATCCTATTTCTATCGTCCTCGTTAACAACCTTACCGCCTATTTTAGTATCGTCCGCGAATTTTGACACGTTACTAATCAATCCTACATCTATGTCGTTAATGTAAATTACGAATAACAATGGGCCTAACACTGAACCTTGTGGGACACCACTACCTACCTCTAACCACCCCGATTCACTACCATTAACTACGACCCTCTGCCTCCTAGCACGAAGCCATTCTTCTAACCAGTTAGCTACCTGACCGCGGATACCGTGCGCTTTAACCTTCGCAATTAGTCTCCTATGCGGAACTGTATCGAACGCCTTTTTAAAATCTAAATAAATAACGTCAGCTGCCCTATGCCTATCGTATTCGCGCACTATTTCGTTATAAAATTCTAACAAATTTGTTAAACAAGACCTATGGCGTCAAAACCCGTGCTGACTACTATTAATCAAACCCCTACTTTCTAAGTGATCGATAATACGATCCCTAACTACGGATTCCAAAAGTTTACCGACAATTGACGTTAAGCTAATGGGCCTATAATTGCTAGCTACGCGCGCGGTCGCCTTTTTTAAAAATAGGCGTGACGTTAGCTAATTTGAAGTCTTCAGGAATAATCCCCGTTTCGAGTGACTGATTAAAAATCTTCGCTAAGGGGCCTACGATAACGTCTTTCAAATGTCTAGGATAAAAAGCGTCAGGGCCTGGAGCCTTGCTAACTTTTAGCCTATCGATATAATGCGCAATCTCAGCCTCGTAAACAGTTATTTCATCTAAAATAGTCTCGCTACTAAATGGAACGATATCGTCAATGTCGGGGACATTATTTACGTCCTCTACGGTAAAAACTGTCGCAAAAAAGTTATTGAAAATACCCGCCATCGCCTGAGCGTCAGAAGCCAAAGCGCCATTTACATCCAATAGAGGGCCTATGTTATCCTTTACCGGCTTACGATTATTTACGTATTCAAAAAACTTTTTTGGATTATGTTTACTATCCGCAGCTATAACTATCTCTAAATTACGCTTGGCATTCCTAACTGATCTTTTAACCTGACATCTAAGCTCGATATATCTATTAAAGTTAGCTACCTGGCCATTGCGCTTGTTAAGTCTATACGCTCTATTACGCTCGTTTATGAACTCGCCTACTTCCCTAGTCCACCACTTCGGCCTACCACGATTTCTAACGCGCTTGGGCCTACGAGGAATAAACTCCCTTTCAATATTCCTAAAACTTTCTTTAAACGCCACCCAACGCAAATTCGTATCATTACCCATAAATAAGTTATCCCAGTCCACTACTCTCATCCTATCAGCAAAACTATCAAAATTAGCCCTACGAAAATCAGGGACTTCTATTACGTTACTATCCTATGTGTTTTCTATCAATAACTTAAACCTAAGAATTTGATGATCGCTAGATGATGATCTGGAAATAACTGAAGAACTAAACAAATACTTCTCATCAGTATTCACAAATGAAAATTTAAATAATATTCCTGATCTTATACTACCAGGACAAGATAGAGAAATAAATGAATTAAGGTAACAAAACTAGATATCTTAAAAGCAATAGATAAATTAAAAATGGAAAAATCTCCAGGGCCAGATGAAATGCATCCAACAGTCATAAAAGCTGCCAAAAAGAATATAGCACAGGCACTAGAAATTATTTTTAATAAATCATTGATATGTACTGAAATTCCAGAGGATTGGAAGAAAGCAAATGTGGCTCCAATCTTTAAAAAAGGAAATAGAAACTTGGCAAAAAACTACAGACCCATCAGCCTCACCTCCATTACAGTCATACCCCACTTTACGTCGGTTCACTTTACGTCGAATTCGACTTTACGTCGGTTTTCAAGAGCAAGATTTTGTTCACACTATGTCATTTTACTCAAATTTACGTCGCTTTACGTCATTTTTCAACTTACGTCCTTGGAACCAATTACCGACGTTAGGCGTTATTTTCATATTTATTATCTATAGTATTGAAAACATAACCATAAAGTGTTTATTTATAGTTGTATCTAATCGCTACCATCGTCGGAGTGTTTTACAGTGTTTACAATCAGTTTTCGGTAGACTTAGGCACCTCTGTTCGCTTTACGTCGGGGTCCTTGGAACCAATTACCAACGTTAGGCGGGGTATGACTGTATTTGCAAATTACTTGAAAGTATCATTAGAGGTAAAGTTACTGAGTTCCTTGAAGAGTGCAACCTTATAAATGATAGCCAGCATGGCTTTCGAAATGGAAGGTCCTGTCTAACCAACTTGATTGAATTTTATGATGGAGTTCTATTGCATTTGGACAATAAAGAGCCAGTAGATATAGTATACTTAGATTTTGCAAAGGCATTTGATACTGTTCCTCATGCAAGATTGTTGGTAAAAGTTAGAGCCCATGGTATAAGAGGTCATATAGCTGATTGGATAGAAGAATGGCTGAGAAATAGAAAACAGAGAGTTCATCTAAATGGAAATAAGTCTACTTGGAGACCCGTATTGAGCGGAGTCCCACAGGGGTCTGTTCTGGGACCTCTACTTTTTGTTGTCTATATAAGTGATCTAGAGAAGGGCCTATCATGCAAAACCTCAAAATTTGCTGATGATACAAAATTAGGCCATAATGTTAAGTCAGTAGCAGGAGCAATGACAATACAAAAAGACTTAGAAAGAGTAACAGCCTGGGCAGATAAGTGGGAGATGAAATTTAATGTTGATAAGTGCAAGGTTATGCATATTGGGCCAAAAAATCCAGAATTTGAATACAATATGAATGGACTTTGGATTAAAAATGATGATAAAGAGAAAGACTTGGGTGTCACTGTGACAAATGAACTTAAACCCTCAAATCACTGTATGGTAATCAGAAATAAAGCAAATGCTAGACTCAATCTCATGCACACACACATTGAATACAAATCACCCAATATTATAAAGCAACTTTACATTTCATATGTGAGACCCCTCCTCAAATACTGCATTCAATTTAATAGTCCCTATTTGATACAAGATATTGAAAAACTGGAAAAAGTATAGAAACGAGCAACAAGAATGATCTCATCTCTAAGACAATTGACATATAAGGAAAGACTGGCGTATCTAAGCATGTTCTCATTAAAAATGAGGTGGCTAAGGGGTGATATGATAGAGGTGTATAAAATGATAAAAGGGTTTGATAAGATAGATTTTGAGTCTTTTCATTAAAGATCACAATAATCAGACTAGAGGTCATAGTATGAAATTATTTAAGCCAAGATGTAGAACAAATTTAAGAAAACATAGTTTTACAGAGTAATTAAATTTTGGAACAGTCTGACAGAAGAAGTGGTGACTTCAGATACACTTGATTCTTTCAAAAGAAGGTTGGATAGTTTGATGTCTGCAAGGGACATCTGGTGATGGTGTTTAAGCCCATTTTTATTGCATGAATGGTACTAGTTTAGGTAATTATTCGTTTTAGTGCTTTTCCTCCTTTCTGAACCAAAACACGTTTTCCTGGTGTTTTGTGGTATGATTTGTTCAAATCTGAACTTCATTTCTTTGGGAAATGAGCCATTTTTGAGAAATTTTAAAATTGAAAATTTCTCAAAAACAGCTCATTTCCCAAAGAAACGAAGTTCAGATTTGAGCAAATCACACCAAAAAACACCAGAAAAATGTGTTTTGGTTCAGACCTAACCTAACCTAAACAGACCTAACCTAAACTGATTAGGTTTTGTTGCCAGACCGTAATATCCAGCTCTTCACGTCTTTCCAACAACACACAATATTTTGAATGTGAACGGTGTCTTCCACGAACCGCTGTGAATGGTTGACTGTCCGGTGAATGTAGCCTAGATTTCCAAGTTAAGAATACGCACGCCACTCGTCGGAATAGATTGTAGTCCCAGGCCTAATATGTTGCTGGATCAGGCGAACAAGAGTTGTTGCGTCTCTCTGAGGAACCGCAAACAACAGTAGTTTTTTGGAACTGCGTTCCAAGGTACCAAAAACCCAGGCAATCGCAACCTCCGCAAACCATAATGAAAACCAGACTAAAGCATTCTTGAATGAGTATGTATTATGAGAGATTCAAAATGTACGTCTCTGATTGGTCGGATAAGGTCACGTGAAACCAAAACGAGATGTAATTGGTTGTTTTGACCTATGTTTCCTAATTTTGCCATGAGATGTCTCCCCATAAAACTGGAGAGGGGGACGTTCGTTAAAATTTTAACAGCGTTAAGAGCTAAATACTCAGTCAATGGCCTATAATGGCTGCTTTTTACGTCTAAATTTTTTATTTTTTTCATAAAAACTAATTATTACATTTCCTTGATTTTTATCAGTTTCCCTGAGGTTTCAAGGTGTCCTGAATACGAATGTATATGTTAAATTGTCATAGAATGTCTCCTTCTATCGAAAACGAACAAAGCATTAAAACGAATATTAACCCTAGTTTATTTCATATATATTATGTGCATTTAGGTGATAGATCCCACAGCACAACACAGGTGTTGTGGGATATAGGGAGGCATCTTGGGTTAAGGGATACTCTCCATCCTTACACACCCTATTTAAAGAGATTCCTCTGCCGAGCGGTGCCCCCCATAGTACTGTGAGGTATTGAAAAACTCATGATCTTCACTTGCCCCACAAACACCTTTAAATGGGAGACCCAAAATGGGTGCACACACATTTCTACATTACTGTATAGTCTTTACAGCCACACCTACACTTTTCCTCCTAAGTATATATATTGTAATGTATATGGATGTAAATTGTGACTTGGTCCGCAATTGATATGGACCGTGACTTAATTTTGGTTGGCACGGTACTGGTATTGATGGGTATTACAATGAAATTGACTGGATTCTTTGGATCTGATATATTTGCATGTCAGTTATAAATAGATATAGTGTGTAACATATTTGTGGATAGTAGCCTATTATGACTTTGATCCTCTGGATCCAGAGATTCTATCTTTAGTTTGAAATTGATAATTAATTAGTTTTAAATTTATACTTAATTGGTTTTGTAAAAATTGGTTATTGCCAATGTACAGGTAGTTTTTACATAGTGGAGCCACCTCGATGGGCCGAAGTGGCCCCTAGTGTGCCCACTATAAAAATTTCTTATGTTAAGAATATTACTGCTTTCATGCCCTTTCACGATTAAAAATTAAGTGTTTTGCTAACGTACTTTATTTTCCTTCCATTATAAAAAAAAAATTAGTGTTGGGAGGATAATGCAAAAGTACCAAAATTTCTTGTTCTTATGATGCTAGGTCTTAGACCACAATGTAGGCCTAATTTGTCTGACCCAGCTTAATTTATGTCCCTTAATTAACTGGGCTAAAAAACACAACTGATCACTTACCAAGTGTTATTAGACAGTCCTTCTTCTCTTTGCTCAATTGTTGAGTGTACTTGCTGGTTGGGATCTTTTTCCGTTGTTTTGCCTCTTCCTTCTCTCCGTTCCGTCTTATTCTCTCGTTGCCTCTTTTTGTTCTTTCGCGGGGCTTTTTCCACCAGCGTCCTATTGGTTTTTTTCAGTTGGTTGATCGGTAATGTATGTGTATTACCGAGCACGCTCTATCAGCTCTATCACACAGTATATAAATACTAATGTGGAGAATAACTCTGGTGAGCAACCAATTGGTTTCATCCACCCAGTTATTAACATAAAAGGAATTTAATAATTGTTAGATTAACTACCTACATACTCAGTGGACCATTTTCATTACCTCCCAACTACCCACACATATCAGTTTTCCATATAATGTCGGAGTCGTTGGGAAAATAGTACTGGCCTAAAACAGAGACATTGAAGGAATTGGGTCAAGAGAAATCAGTAGCTGAATTTGAAATAGTTCAATTTGAAGAATTTGTAGTGAATTCAGGAGAAATTAAGAATGTTTTTAACACTTAAATTGCCTTGTTTACCTAAAAAAATTTGGTAAAGATACATAAAGACGCAATCGTCGTTTTTTGTCAGAAAATTTGTTTTCTAACGATTTTTTATAAAAGAAATACTGTAGTGATGTTCTTTTCTGCTATAAAAATATTGAAGTGTAACCTAACCTAACCAATATTTTAAACGCAAACTTCCATGGTTGAATGAGCACTGATACATCATCATCATACAGTTCAGAATTCTGGCAATGGCATTGTTAACGCATGCGCACAAGACAACCTGCCGTTTATTCTGGTAATCTGTTAGTCTTCTAAAAGTTGTCAAACATCCATTATTTCATTATAAAACAAAAGCGGCGATAATAACCATTTTTTTCCATGAATATTTCACACACATCTATTATTAAAGTGGATAAAAATATACGTACCTGACAATTGTGTCTATGTATATTAGCGAAAATGGATATCTCGCTTTTCTGGTCCTAAATTCTAACTAATGATGTGACAGTCCTAAATTATGTAGAACCAAATCTTTATATATTTGACGATTCGTTAGGTTAAGTCATAATATTTTCGTTAGTTTTAACGAGAAATATCACGACTAAACCTAACCAATCGTCAATATGCGGAGTTATAACGAAAAAGTACCGCGACTCCTTATCTTATAAAAAATTGGGAAAGTGCAGCAAATGGCCATCAATGCTATTTGTAATATTAATTTAAAAAATATCTCCATCTTGACAACTTGCTCAAATATTACTAAATTTAAACAACTGCAATCTGCGAAAATACGTTATATAGGTTAGATAATTTTAGACTGTAAAAGGTACCTGAATTTGCAAACATTAATTTAGGACCGTAAAAGAGGATACCCGTCAAAATTTTATAATTTACTTCACTGTAAAGTATTACTTCCAAATACTACTATTAATTTAGTTTCATGAGTAATTGTTATCTTATACTGTATATGTAATTGTATCCACCCTTTTCACAGTTGTTGCAAACCGCTGCGATTTTTCGAAAACACTTCACAAATACTCCAGCTTAATAAAATTTTAGAAACTTGTGCTTCCTTTTTCCTCTACTTTCTACGACATATGTATATATGAACAATTTCAGCACTTCATTGTTAAGACAGAAAATTAATCGTATAATTAAATATTTACGATTGCACTCAAAATATTAGCGAGACAAAGAACAGTAATTTAACTCAGTGAATTAAACGTAAACAGAATGAATCGTCAACGAAAGAGAATTTACAACCAAAATACTCATTTCATTTGAAAAACATGAAGCCACTTGGGCCTATCGATGAATATGCAAAACAATGCAAAATTATCGTTGTAACTCGACAAAAAGGAACTTCTGAACTCAACTCCACTAATAAACTGACGAAACCAAACTGATCGTCACAGCTCACTGCCAGGGTTGCCAGACTTTTTTTTATCTCATGGGGCCAGATTGAGCATCAAAAAGGGGCCAAACGACAAAGGGCCAAAAAGGGGCAGCACTCCGCTAGTAAATTATATGAAAAAGCCTTACCATGCAGTTGTAACTAAACATTGGAGTGCATAAAGAGCAAGTTTATTGAAACTACCATGTTTGAGAACACCTTTCCAAAATTTAGCAGCAGCATCAGGAAAGATTCTGCAAAAACTTCCTCTTCTTTCCAGTTGACAAAGTTAATTTTTCTTTATTGTGCCTGTATTTGGTCTAAATAATTGGAATTGGGATACATTTGCAAAAAGGACTAATAAGGGGCCAAAACTAGGTTTGGAGCCAAACACTTTTAAAATGGGCCAAATTTGTGAAATTTGGCCTCAAATGGGCCAATCTGGCAACCCTAGCTCACTCAGTCAATTCGTTTTCTGCTTCGTACCTGATTAATGAGTGACGTCATACTACTCCACTATACCTTTGTTTTTTTCCCCATTTCCCATCGAATCCATTCCTCTTGATCCTATTCCTTCGATATACCTCTTTTATGTGCTACTATTTTCCCTACTACTCCATGAAAAAAATACAAAAATCCCAACCTAATTATTAAAGTTCATATATGCGTCCTGTCCCCGCAAGGGGGTTCTAAGCTCGTGCTCTTGAGTACTCTTTGTGTTCGTTTGTACGTGCTTGTTCCTGGAGGTTTCACGTGCGCCCTCCCGGCCCTAGCACCCAAGGATGATGGGACTCGACCCTGCAGTCCTTGGTCTTTTTCCACTTCGACTGTCCCCTCCACCTATGGAAAAACTATACGCACTCACAACATGGTATCATATGTGGTACATTTATTTCATAATTAAATATAAATTATTAATTAATTGAATTAAATATCTATACAAAAATGCCTCGGGATTGGCGACATAGCCTATTGGGAATGAAATAATTGCCATACGTACAAAGAACCTGTATGTATGAATCAGCCTCACATAGCAACAAGAAAACTCAATTTATTGTTTGGTCTACCACAGAGAAGTAGACCAAACAAAATTTTGCTAGATCGGCAAATAATAATGAAAATACAAGCGAACCAAGGAACGGCTCTCAGGGCTGTTTATGTTACAGCGAAGCTTTAAACAGGGAGGATGTGAAATTGTCCCCCCTAAAGTTCTGAGTGAATTCCTTATGATAAACCACAGGATAGGCCTATACCTAAAAGTGTTTATATTATATTAATTACATAAAGTTAATTCGTCGCGAAACTCGATCGTGGCGGCCCTACACCGAAGATGATCGTAACGCCCTCCATCGAAACAAACAAAGACCCAGCAAAAATAAAGTGAGGCAAATTATTTTCATTCTAATATACTGTAGGTCGCGCAAATCCCGACGCTAGAATTACCGTAATCAAAATAAATATAAAGAGGTCCTTTAAAGACCTACATATTCATAACTCTCTAACGAAAAAGCATAGGGCTTTTGTCGGTAACCCTCCACTGAAGTCTGCTGGAAATTTCCAACGGATGAGGGCACAGGCAATCAACCCATAGCCCTATATAGTTTTTTCACACCACCCTTTCTTTTTCCTCTCACTTTTCTTTGTTTTTCCGGCCGAGATATGCCCTTTTAAATAGAGGCGAATTGGTTCTTCCCGAACTTTAAAAAAAAAAAAAAATATGCGTCCTGTATTTTATTTAGATTTTAATATTTTTAATTGCTATTTCTATAGCAATACTAATAATTCAATATGTTAAGTTTAAGTCATCTTCCAATTACTATAAATGCCCAACAGAAATTTAGAACATTACTATGCAGTCATCCTGTATGACTTACGTTTAGCCTGAGGTTCCTTTTCAACATAAGGACCATATTGCGTAAAAAGGCCTCTTCCTGCTTACATTGTTGTCACAAAGAATTCGTAATGGTTTTCCCGTAAATCACTTGAGTTCGACAGATCTACAGAAGCTAAGGTTAACAAAGACCCTAAGATCCACTCTAAGGTTATCCCGAGAGAAAGGAAAGAGTAGGGGGTTAAGAGAAAAGAAGAGAATAAGGGGTTAAGTAAGGAGAAACACCTATCACTCGTGGGTTAACATTCATTCAGAAAAAGAGAAAAAAAGACTCACCATCATCAGAAAAATAGTCGGAGAGAATAGGAGAGGGGTGAAAGATGAAAAGAAGTAAAATAAGAACGCTTACAAACCATGCAAACACAGTCTTAACTCACTGTCATACCATGCAAACTACAAACATGCAAAGTAAGAAGAGGATAAGAAAAAAAAATTAGGTAAAGTTAAACAAAAAGTGGGTTAGTTTACGCTACGAGCTACATCTACGTTCGTGTGTCTAATTTTTTTTTTTTTTAATAATTTTATTGCTGGCATCACATGCTGGCATATCACAAGCTGGCATTAATCGTTAACAGACTCATCCTCGACCACTACCCCGAGAGCTCCTGTTGCTAATTGTTTTTTTTTATTTTAAACAACGTTAATATTTTTAAAATGTCTGTCAAGACGATTCTTAAACACATTAACGCTGGTAGAGTTTACGACGGGCGCGGGAAGATTATTCCATTAATCCATTTATCAATTACTTTAAACGTAAAGAAGTTTTTAGCGATATTAGTAATGAAACGTATGCCACGCAACTTAAATCCGTTATTACGAGTATTTCTATTATCGAAAGTGAACAATTGGTCAAAATCTACGTTATCGATGTTATTAACGATTTTGAAAACTTCAATAAGCTCTGCCCTAAATCTCCTAGTTTCGAGTGAATACAGGTCTAACTCTTTAATCCTGTTTTCATAAGGCTTGTTGCGCAAAGACGGAATTAGTTTCGTGGCACGACGCTGAACCCTTTCTAACCTATCAATATCCTCACGCAAATACTAGCACCAAAACTGAACGGCATATTCTAAATGAGGCCTGACTAGGGACTTGTAAAGGGGCAGTATAACATCCTTCGATTTAAATTCGAAATTACGCGCTATGAAGCCTAACATTCTATTAGCTTTTGCGCAAGACTCCAGGCACTGGTTCCTAACTTTTAAATCCTTAGATACGCGTACGCCTAAATCTACTTCCTCATCAACGCTCGCTAACTCCCTATCATCCATCGTGTACGTGTAATTTTTGTTACGAGAACCTACATGCAAAACTTTACGTTTGTCTACGTCAAATTGCATCTGCCACTTATCCGTCCACTCCATAATCCTATTTCTATCGTCCTCGTTAACAACCTTACCGCCTATTTCAGTATCGTCCGCGAATTTTGACACGTTACTAGTCAATCCTACATCTATGTCATTAATGTAAATTACGAATAGCAATGGGCCTAACACTGAACCCTGTGGGACACCACTACCTACATCCAGCCACCCCGATTCACTACCATTAACTACCACCCTCTGCCTCCTAGCACGAAGCCATTCTTCTAACCAGTTAGCTACCTGACCGCGTATACCGTGCGCTTTGACATTCGCAATTAATCTCCTATGCAGAACTGTATCGAACACCTTTTTAAAATCTAAATAAATAACGTCAGCCGCTCTATGCCTATCGTATTCGCGCACTATTTCGTTATAAAATTCTAACAAATTAGTTAAACAAGACCTATGGCGTCGAAACCCATGCTGACTATTATTAATCAAATTCTCTACTTTCTAAGTGATCGATGATACGATCCCTAACTATGGATTCCAAAAGTTTACCGACAATTGACGTTAAGCTAATGGGCCTATAATTGCTAGCTACTGCGCGGTCGCCTTTTTTAAAAATAGGCGTGACGTTAGCTAATTTGAAGTCTTCAGGAATAATCCCCGTTTCGAGTGACTGATTAAAAATCTTCGTTAAGGGGCTTACAATAACGTCTTTCAAATCTTTCAAATGTCTGGGATAAAAAGCGTCAGGGCCTGGAGCCTTGCTAACTTTTAGCCTATCGATATAATGCGCAATCTCACCCTCGTAAACAGTTATTTCATCCAAAATAGTCTCGCTACTAAATGGAACGATATCAATATCGTTGTCAATCATTTAGTTATTATTGATAATCAAGTGGTTCTCATAACTGCGACTCTAACAGATATAATTTATATATGCATGCATAGGCAAATATAAATTACTTCACAAATAAGGAATTGTTCCAAAATATTATACTAAACGCATGCGCGAGTGATGTAGGTTTTATTGTAGTTGGGTACCCCCAACCCAACAAATTCAATTACATTAAAAAAATTTAAAGGCCAATTGGTTGACGATTGGTTAGGTTAAGTTGTGATATTTTTGTTAGTTTTAACGAAAAAATCACAACTTAACCTAACCAATCGTCAAGGGCGTACAATTGACCTACATTAAATATATTATTTTTAACAAAATCGGAAACAGTACATGAAACGGAAAAGATCCAAATGGTGTAAGCTATGATAGGCCTAGTAACATCTTCATAGTGTCATAACTTTATTTTCTAATATTTTCAAAATGATACAGAGCTGCTTGCACCATTTTCTCTGATCTGTCGATTGATATAGGTTGCCACGTTTCATGGGAATACTGGTGTCTTGTACAGTTTTATCAATTATAATTCTACTTCTGACTGGACTGGGTTCGAAATTTTTTTTATAAAATTTACGATAGTTAAATATGTTAATATACCGAAATAAACTAAAAGGTTTCAAATTGCGAAGATTCTGACTTCTTGGGTTCAGTTTGTGTAGAGCAAGACGAGGGCTATAATAAATAAGGTAGAAAAACGAGAAATTTTTGAACATTTATCAAGTATAAAAAATGTGACTAGTAAATATGGGGACACTTTTCTCAGGAAAAAAAAAATGTTTAAATTCTTTTTGACATTTCTTTAAATAAAAAATAAAATTAAAAAATAATTTCATAAGTTTAAAGTAAAAATAAATAAGTTCAAAGCAAATTATTATCACAGGTAATAAAGATCATTGAGTATAGATGCAATAACACTGGAAATACACAAATCAACCTATATATATTTATATATTTTTGTCAATGTGTTTAAATTTTGATATTTAAAAATAAAATGGTTTTATCATCATAATTTCACTGTTTAATTCCAAGTACAGAAATCAATAATAATCCTAATTTGATACAACACCCATTACTCTCTTTAGGTTCTTTTTATACTTTAAGGTGAGGAAAGTTTCAGTATTTGTAAAAAAAATTAATGAGGGTTTTTGGAACTAGATTGTGACGCAATTAGTTTCAAAATCGCAAATGTAGTTCATCCTACTTCGGACTGGCTTAACTTCTGCTACGATTGGAAAGAGCCAATGAAGCCGAAAAATCGGCTTTCTTGTTTTCTATTTTGTAAATAAACCAAAATCACAAATGACTCAAATTGTTACAAAACGATTCGAACGAGGCTCATTTGAGAGAATAATAATTCGTAACTATTTAAAAAAAATTACCGTTACTACTCTTCAAGCGCCATTCTATGAAGGTTATTTAGAGCATTTTTTTTCGATCGTCTTTTGTTTTCATGTTTTGATTTACGTCTGAAGCAACAAACAACCAGTATCATGTCATAGCCTAATATATTAGCAAGTCTCTTTTATCTCTTTCATGCGCTGTCATGCTGTCATACTAAATTGAATACGTGATAAATAGTAAGCGTAAGTTGTAGGTTAAGTTATCATACTCTACACAACTGTTTATCTCGGAAAGTAAAGAAAAGTTATATTATTCTTATTTCATCTAATCTGTATGTTATTACAACCGTTAGAAGCACAATATGTAACAAATCCTGGCCCTATTCGGAAATTACCAGCCATTCTAAAAGCGCGTCTACCCACGCTGATTTCTTTACACTGTTAGATGAAATTTGTAAAGCTCGCACGGAGGGCGCTGCGAGTCAATTTTTGTATTAACGTTTATGAATGAAATTAACTTTTATGATAAGCTTGGAAATTATATTTGGCTATGGTCATGTCTGGAAGTGGCTTAAACTTACTCGGCTTCAGAAGCTAAGCCCACTTCAGTTTTCGTGTGTAGCTTCGCAAACAATACATTTGCTTCTTTTGACTTACATAAATTCGACTGAACTCACTTTGTCAAAGAGAAGACATTTAAAATGGCGACCCCTTCAAGGTCAACCAACCCATGAATGATAATAATATTGCCATGGATCATGTTCCAACTCAACTCTGAATCCCTTCGTTTAAAAAAAAATACTTCATCATCATTTAAAACCCTATTTTATTTTTACAAGCAAAAGAAGTTATCCAAAGTTAAAAACATTACACTGTGGCTACAGTTTCGTTATCAGAAAGTCGATAATTAGACGACACCATATCTTACAGATTAGATGATCAAAACAAGACAATTTACTTCCTTTCTATTTCTATGATTGAAAAGTTTACATTGATATTGCTCTGAAAGCCTACAGTTGTCCTCGTCTTTGGCTATAACCAAATCTCTCTGCCAAATTAGACTTATTATACTCAGAAATGTCTTCAATTAACTCTTAAAAGTGATGCCGACAATGAATAACACAATATGATTTCAATGGCTTATAACAAGGTTTCCCAACCGGAGTGCCCCAAAATTTCATGAAAATGCCCAGTCACTGAAAAGTTGCTGAACATATGCAAATTTCATATGAAAAAAAACCACTATTCTTTATGTTCATAAGAAACTCTATAGGTATAGTTTGATGTTACGAAGTGTTCGGGGGTGAGGTGAGGTGAATGAATGTAGAACAGTGGGAGACGAAAATCCACTGGGGTGCCTTAAGCCAGAAAAAGTTTGTGAATCACTGATTTATAACAAAGTAGAGTCCACATTAATTATTTATATTAAGATACTTTTAAATGATGATTAACCGCGAGTTACAACATGAATCATGATCACATGACCATATTTATCCTTTATCTAATCACCCAATGGTTTTGATCGACCCAGTGAGTTGTCATTTCAAAAACCCAATAACTTTTTCCACTTCAGTTTTCTTATCCAATAATGTTTAATTACAATTAAATAAAAATTTCACTAATTATTCATTTTTCAAATAAGAACAAAAACTACATTTACAAATTATTGCAATTGTTTTTACAAGCACTATATTCTTTGACCATTTAGCCCATACTGGCTGTCTAATCAAATTATATGAAATCTACATAAATCTCATACCCTAAATTCAAAATGGACTTCTAAAGATTACTTAAAAAAAAGGTGACTTTTATAAAAACCTTAATATACTTCAAACTTAGGAATAAAACTGGAATACACAATACAAACTAAACTTATATTTAGATCCACAGTGACT
Organism: Bathynomus jamesi; assembly: GCA_023014485.1. Classification (NCBI taxonomy): domain Eukaryota; kingdom Metazoa; phylum Arthropoda; class Malacostraca; order Isopoda; family Cirolanidae; genus Bathynomus; species Bathynomus jamesi. The sequence goes on along the minus strand of JAJOZX010000089.1, from coordinate 2,079,186 downwards.
GACTCCTTGAATACAGATTTAAGCCATAATATACTCGCCTACTTGCGCCTAATTTTCAACGGAAAACGTGAAACTTGCTAATTCTGACGCTACGTTGATAATGAATGGTTCGGGCGTTAGTTATTACTTAGTAATATCGCTTCAACAGCCTCAAGACGCCGTAAAAACTCGGTAATGCCCACTTAAGCAAATAGCTAAGTTTGATTACGACTTAAACGTATCTTCTCAAAGGCAATGCCAGAAGGATTTTCAGTATCACAGAATCACATTATAAATGGACGTGTCCTTCGAGTTGAATGGACTCTTCAGTGGTACTACGAGTTTAACAGAAGATTCTCAACTTGATCCGAGCATTCGTTAGGTCGGATTAATATTTCCCCTTGTTTCCGATTGGCTAAAACTTTATTTCCTTCTCTCTGATTGGCTAGAAATACGTTCCCTTCTTTCTGATTGGACGAAAATTTCCTCTCTGCTGGTAAGAGGTTGGAGTTCTTCATTTTTAACTTCCTCCCTGAGGGAGCCTGGCGCCAAGGTTGAACAGTTGGACAGAGAGGAAGGGCAAGATAAGGAATGGCGGTTGGATGTGGAGGAAAGTGGGTGAAACCGACAGTAGTCGGCGACGTCTTGTCTCTTCTGTAAGTTCTTCTGCAATGACTTGACACACAGTACGGAGCATCCTCCTCCGGATACTGCGCTGACAGGGGGCGTTCTCTCGATATGGTAAGGAACTTTGATGTAAAAGTCCCTCGACGAATTCTGGAAGAAAAATTGGATCAATTCTCTCTTAACACACTATTCCATTACGCAAATAACGGGTATGCGGTGTGTGGAAGTAGTGTTCTTTAAGTGAACTGATGGTATACAATATAATTCCTGTCCGTCAGTAACAACCTTACAGGAACCATTTTAATCAGATGAACTAGAAGTCCGTCAAGACGGTTTCACCAGCCTAACATATACAATTACAATATTGTTATAAAGCTTTCACAATAAGTAATAAATAATTTAATCCCCAAAACTTACAAACTTACACTTAAACTGATTAGTATCTATTATCTATAACAAAGTTGTGGAATAACGTATCGTCAGTTTTCCCCCCAAAAACAATTTGCACAGACGAAAAATTACAATAGATTTCCAAATATAGAATAATTAATATTTATTTAGCTTTATTCCATCGTAATTTTATGGATTTTTCTTAAACATTCATTACAGTGACGACGAAAATATTGTACAAGTTTAGTTTACGTCGACTATCCACCGGTGAATAAAAGCAATAGCATTTACAATGCTGAATGATCTCAGAGAAAAGAGAACACATAAATGGGTATAAATGGGCATCTTAGTTTCATATGCCATGAGAAGTATTATTCCACAGTGTGAGTATATGAATTTAGTTTTAAATGGGGGACTCTGATATTAAAAATAACTTTTAGTACCCACGCCAACGAGAATGGGAAATTAGGTTTTGAAAAGAGCACAAATTATTATTTAAGAATCCATATTGGAACGCGAGTTAAAATTAATTAATAATTCCAATAATAATCAGAATCATGCAATATCAGCATAAAAATACAGGGTGTACACAAAGTCCTTTCCCGATTACAAACTTTAATTACACGAGATCCAAAGAAGAGACAGTAGTGCTTTGTTTTGCATGTTGTTGGGTAACACATCAAGTTTATTACGTTTTTCATTAAATCTCAACGTGTGCACCGTTAGTTACACGCAGCACATCCAAGCGAAATTTGGGATCACGCCATACGTTCGCTAGCATATCTCTCGTGACACTATTGATGGCATCATAAATCTTTGCACGAAGTGTCAATGTCAGCAACAGGAATATGGTACACATAATTCTTTACATCTCCCTACAGGAAGAAGTCCAGGGGCGTGATATTGGGGGATCGTGGAGACCAAGGCACTGGCCCGTCGCGCCAAATCCATCTTCCGGGAAAAGTAGTGTTCAAGAACTCGCGCACTAACAAACGCGTGTCTTGCTGTAAAATGATGGATGGTTGAAGGTCCTCCAACTGGGGGGCTACAAGGAACTAGAGCAGTGCTCTTCAACCTTTTTATGCTTACCGCCCACTTTTGTAACTTTTTGAATCTCCGTATTGCCCACCAAAATTAAAAATGCAAAAACTCAAACTAAAAGTTATATACCCTGCATAAAACAATAAAATTAATTGCAATTACCTTCAGATTAATGAGATCCTTCGCCCACTAGTGGGCGGTACCGCCCAGGTTGAAGAGCACTGAACTAGAGCATGTCCAGGTACACTTCAGCCGTAACATTCTTTTTTGCAAAGAAGAATCGGCCTATCACGCATTAATCAACACCAAACATTGACAAGAAAAAAACTGTTTTATATGGAACAACATGCAAAACAAAGCATTACTGCAGTGGTTCTTAACCACTGCAGCCATTTTGATTGGGTCATTACATTGGTATTATCATTTATTTATGTTATCCCTAATTATTTTACCATTAACCCTTTCGCTCACGAATTAAGACATAGGGTAAAAAAGAAATTTGCCTTTATGTATGGTTATATAAGAATCAATATGGTCTATTTTTCAGCTACACAATTGTCTACCCAGTGAGTGAAAGGATTAATTACTTATTTTATGATCTATTACGAGTGAACTATTTGAAAGCATGGGTCGCCGAGCTAGCCCCGTGACCAGAATTTGGGTCGCAGCCTAAAAGGGTTAAGAACCACTGCATTACTGTCTTCTTTGGATTTCGTGTAATTATTAGTTTAGAATCGGGAAAGGACTTTGTGTACACCCTGTAGAAGCAAATCATTTAAATTTCTAAGAGAAATAAAAGCCATTTCAACCACGGAGCTACTTTTTTAAAAGATCGATGTTCATTTCCGTCGATAACTTCCGTGCAACAAAAATACGACTTTAAAGGGGTCACTCGCCCCCAAAGACCTCTTCAAAACATGTTTTCGAACAGCGAAGCAACTCCTGTGATTTTGAAGTTTAATTTTCCTAAACGCATTTATGGAGATCTTTAATGGTACTTCTGTAGTCGGTTTAGCGAGTACGGCACTATCACCACCTACCTGAAGGAACTCTGGGGATTGCCCTTTGGCCTCCGACGTGAGCATCCTGCCGGCGAACACTAGAAGGAAGATAAGGATGATGACTCCCGCTACGGACACCCCGATTGTGGTACCTTTCAACCATGACACTTTGCGAGACGCCGTAGGATCTCCACCTTCTTCGGAAAGACGGAGAAAAGAATCAGTTGAAGGTTCAATCATTCTATTCGGTATCTGTATGACAGACCAAGTAGGCCTACTTCTACAGGAAACACCGTTAAGGGTTAGAAATTCAGGTAACACCCCTCCCACACAAAGAAGTTGGGCGTAGACTCCCGAGAAAGTCAATGAGCCCGGGTAATCACAGAGCAGGTGGTAGGCCCAATCTAACTGTAGCGACAGCAGGAATAGAATCAGACTTTACAGCGTGAGTCCAACCTCTAAACAAACCGAGCCACCACGAAAGCTCTTTACAATTTTAGTTACTTGATAATATACGCGTTATATAGTATTGAAATAAGTCATTTGATCCTATATTTATATATTGTATATGCCAGTAAAGAAAACCTAATTGTGCGTCCCAAAAGGCCTACCTATTTCTCTGATGATAATAGGTTTAGTCAATTTGTAATTGCAGACATTTTGATTGCAACACATCAGATCACTTCCTAAGATTGGATCCCAAATAATTTTTGTTTTAGAGTCTTCTAGTGAATCCTCTACGTCAGAATTTTCCTGTTGAAGACTCGCTTTATTCCAAGTTTTAACGCCTGATGGGGGGCTACTGTAACCGAGTTTCCTGTCGCAGAAGAGCCGTTCAGCCCTAGAAAAGAAATAAAAGGCACGATGAACAAAACGTTAAATAGACCATTTCTCTTCTCCAAAAAATGTTGGCGTGAGAGGGTATTTTAAAAAGTTTCCTGTCTGACACGTGTATCGATATGGTAGGACCCAGACAAAAGTACAGACTTTTGGTTGTGCTTTGATTGTAACAACCTATTACTTCTCTCTTCAGATTTCATACCAGGGTTCGGCAAAGGCGAGTAAGTTATTACGCTAGAAGTTACTAGAATAAAAACATTACGTCCTAACATATTGATAAGCGTACGTAAGGCAAAAAGCTTTCTGAATACCCCTCGTAGAGAACCTCTGCATTTGGACAGGAAGAAGTCAAAATGACACAAAAAGAGTGTAAATGACGTAAAGTCAGTTTAATTTAACAAGTGGTTCCTCTACTTAGTGAAAATGCCAGTCTCAAATTTTTTTCTAGGAATGAAACAACCATATTACCCCTGCAGGAGGAGGACAACCCATTACACTGAACAAAATAGAACTTCTTTCCCTCCTTCGAATGAATTTGTGCGATTCCAATGTACGTTTTTTACGCTGATTACGAATTTGAAAACAGAATTGTTTTGTCACCCACCAATTTCGAAAGAAATGCAAGTGAAAATTGACAGATTTTCTTACTTTTTTGGTATATTTAATCGTACAAAAAACAGAACCTTATCTAAAATGGTTTTGCAGCTGATTTTCACTTATAACTAGTACTAAGGGCTTCTATTATAAGTGTCCAACATAAGGGGCTACATCTTCCTTGGTACCGCTTTTCCATGGTTGATATAGTCTGATAAATTCTTTCACCATGCTCATCGCTGACAGCGCCCAGGTTTGATGGGAAGAAGTCCAGGTGGGAGTGCAGGAAATGCATTTTCAGACATGTTACACCCCATGGCTTGGTAAGTACTAAGCATTTGCTCCACCAGAGAAACATAATTTTCTGATTTGACGCTGCCGAGGAAATTCGTAGTCACTTCTTTAAAAGCTTTCCATACTCTTCTTTCAACCTCATTCAAAGACTCATCAAATGCAGTGTCTTTCATCACTTCTCTGATCTGTAGCCTGTAGGGCCACAAAAATGCTTTCTTTGATTTTCGCTTCGCTGATTCGCTGATTCTAGAGAACTTCCGTTTTAGATATAGAAATCCAAGTCCGTCTTTATTCATGGCTTTCACAAAATTTTTCATCAAACCAAATTTAATATGGAGAGGTGGTAAGAAAACTTTTGCTGGATATACTAGGGGTTGAGCAACATTTTTCTGTCCTGGAACCAAATTTTGTCGAAGTAGCCACTCTTTCTGTGCATAATGACTCATTAGCTCGGCTGTCCCACTCGCAGAGGAAAAATGAATTTTGTGCATCCTAACTGTAAGCCGAGGTGAAGTGCAATCACTCAAATCACCACAGATATGCCAAGAGTGTTTATCATAGTCAATATGTTTCAAAAGTAACTGCATATTGTCATATGATTCCTTCATATGAACTTTATGTGCGACCGGAACCGAAGGATAGACATTACCTTTGTGCAATAGTACAGCTTTCAAACTCAACTTTGATGAATCGACAAAAAGCCTCCATTCCTTAGGATTGTGTTCTCGACCAAGTGCCTCCATGAGAGCGTTCACATCATTACAATGCACTAAATCACTTTCTATAGAGAAAACCGATGTGAAGTGTATCTGACGCTTACGAAATGATAATATTTTTACAGTCTTTTGAAAGATATTCCAACCTTTTAATCTAGAACCTAAGAGCTCAGCCTGATTTTTAGATTGATTCAACTCTCTGACAAGATCATTTAATTGTGACTGAGAAATTAAATGAGGTTCATCCGATGAAGGTGGTTGAAATTGTGTATCCATGTCATCTTGTCTGTCCAAAGGTTCATTACGAGATTCGTCATCAGGTTCATCATCATGTAAAGTCCATGCCTTTGGTGGTTTTGGTACTGGCAAATCGTCACAATGTGGAAGAGGTCGCATGGTTGAGAGTAAATTAGGATATTGAATCGCATGTTTAGATTTTGAGGAATGTCCACTTATCTTTAAAGAGAAGTAGCAATCAGTCGAGTGGTCTCTTTGTTCTCTCCATACCACTGGGACCGCCTCTCCCTCTCTCATATATATATATATATATATATATATATATATATATATATATATATATATATATAATGAATTTCACAATTAAACACGTCATTCCCTGACGAGGTGTACTTCTGAATACACGAAAGGCCTTGGAATCATTTTTCTTTTTCCTTGTGGGTTTGAATCATATATATATATATACACAGGGTGTTTATAAAGTCCCTATCTATTTCAGTGAAAACGTAGCCAAAAGGGTAAAATTCAATAACAATATAATAGAAGGCATACATTTAATGAATACTTAAGCATATGATTCTACATGAGCACTATCAGTATATCTACAGAGTTCGAATCTGTCAGTAGCATTGCGGAATACATTTTGGAGCATGACGGGGGTTATTTTTGTAACTGCTGTTACTATACGAGCACGTAAATGTCCCAGCTTCATTCAGATGGCATTTTGAACACCGTCGTCTTTCAACAAGATGGGGCACCTTGTCATTACGCATTGTTCGGGAGTACCTAAATGAACGATTTCCAAATCGGTGGATCGGACGTGGAGGCAACAGGCCCTGGGCGGCTCGATCTCCTGACCTAACGCCCTTGGATTTCTTTGCATGGGGCTTTATCAAATTAAACGTCTATCAAACGAGGATTACAGATCCGCAAGATTTACGCGCTCGTATTGTAACAACAGTTACACAAATAACCCCTGTCATGCTCCAAAATGTTCCGCAATGCTGCTGACAGATTCGAACTCTGTAGAGATAATGATGGTGCTCACGTAGAATCATACGCTTAAGTATTCATTAAATGTATGCCGTCTATTATATTGTTATTGAATTTTACCCTTTTTGCTACGTTTTCACTGAAATAGATAGGGACTTTATAAGCACCCTATATATATATAAATATATATAAATAATGTCTATATATAAATAATGATGTATACATGTAGTATATTTAAATGTATATAAACATGTAAATATAGATGATAATATGCATAATACGATTTTATACAAAATAAATGACTAACAATAAATCTCGTATTATGATGCAAACTGAGGAATGCCATCTCGATCTCAAATATTTTAAATTGCAAATCTCTCAAAAACTGTGGATGCTAGAAAAAAAATCTGTTTTAATTTTCGTAATCAGCTTAAAAAAGAACCCAAGAATCACACACATTCATCAAAAGGAGAAAAACTTTGTTGAACAGCGTTATTCAACGCTTTTACACCAATTTCCAATTAATTTCTGTAGATTTCTTCCAACAAACGAAAACGATTACTAAAATCTTTAAAGTAAATCATTTTAAGACGCTTCTAAATACTTCAAAATCAAATTCCATTAATGACAACACAAAGAAACCACCAAAGCCCTACAAAAGATGAGTAAAAGGTCAGAAAGACGAATTTTGACATTTTTTGTTACGCTATTTTCTTTGAAGAGAGATAAGAGAGAGTCTTCCGAAAACAACATCGTACTTTTGGCTAAACAGTTACGTTTTATTTTTAAATTTCAAAGTACATATTTTGGAAATCTAGAATGGTTAAAAAAAAAAAAAAAAATGGGAGCCACTTAAAACTATATTTTAAAGACGCGTAAATGGTACTAAAAAATATTAAATAATTTGAAAAATCTGTCATCGGTAAACTCTTATAAATCAATGTGTGTAAATACAAAAGTCTCGTTTCTGTCAGCAGACATTCTCCAACTGAAACTATAAGGATCGGTATACTTTTATTATTTTATAAATATACTGATATTTTATATATGTTACATTAAGACTGTGAAACTAGCGACTTCATGAAATCCCTAGTATGACTGTGAAACGAGTGATTTCATGAAATCCACAGAACGATTGCGAAACTAGTAATTTCACGTAATTACAATTTCATTCAGGGACTTCAGAAAGTTAAGTTAGGTGAAATTCTTAAGTATTTTAGTAGCTTCCTGAAGTCCCTGAGTGAAACAGTAATTACGCGAAATTACTGAAAATTTCAGGGATTTCATGAAATCACAAGTTTCACAATCTTAATGTAAAATATATACGTATCGCCAAAAACAAAAAAAACGAGTGTCGCTGAGGAAGATCGCGAAAAAAAATCGTAAGAAATTATATATATAGTATATATATATATGGAATTTAACTCAGAATGGTCTCCTGAGGTTCTTTCATGATACACACAGACCGTGCATGGAACAAGGAACTCTTCTGGGAAAATTAAATCCACTATAGTCCGAATTTGCTTATATTGACGTCCTGGATTAGTAGGCTAGGTGTAGCTGTAACCCCTAGACCCTGTCCCAAAAGCTGGATCCTATCCGCTTTGCAGATAGCTGGTGAGGGAAGCTATATTTTTGGGGCCTCTTTGTGAGTGACCCTTTGCCCACGTCGGGCTAACATCATGAAAAAGAAAAAACTATAGTGTTTGTCATTTACCATTACTTATTCCGACTATAGTGGATTTAATTTTCCCACAAGAGTTCTTTGTTCCAGGCACGGTCTGTGTATCATATATATATATATATATATATATATATATATATATATATATATATATATATATATATATATATATAATATATAGGGTGAACCAAATGTAGGTGGACAGTAAATGATAACGTTTATTTTGAGAATACATATTTAATTTTTTTGTATACTATAATACAAAATAAAATTTAAATAAATTTAGTTATAATATTTAATATAATAAAACACAAACACCATAGTTATAATGAACACCATAGTTATAATATATATAACACAAACCGTATTCAACCAACTGTCCACCTACTTTTGGTTCACCGTGTATATATATATATACAGGGTGTCCCATAAGTCCGGTCTCATAGGAAAATTTATTTTAAATTAAATTTACAAAAATAATACATTAGAACTAAACCAAATGTTTAAATTGATGTCTTGTTTTGGGGCCTTTTTTTTGTTGCAGGTAGAATAACACGCAATGGCTAATGTGGAAGCGAGTTACACTCTGGAGGAAATATTCGATATTCGATAGTAAGGTTTATGAGAGGTATTGAAAATGTTTTACAAGAGTTAAAAACAAGTTGAAACTAGTTTAAACCAGTTCAAATCTTCACTTGCGTTACTTTATACACACCCTGTATTGCTGTATTTATTTTAGGTTGAAAAGTGCATTTAGGAATAAAAGTATGAATTATCTGGTTCGCGGTTGACTATCCCCACCCCCATTAGATACATAAGTAATGCATATTTGAATACGGATGCTCGTGATACTCGCGGAATTGTGGTGTGTGTGTGTGTGTGTGTGTGTGTGTGTGTGTGTGTGTGTTTTCCATTTTTATCAAGTTGTGAATTTCACTACACTTTGCTCTTCCCCGTACACTTTATGATCTATAAAGCATATGTATCAAATTTGAAGCAAATTGAACACCATTTAGAGGTTGCGCACTTATGTCACCTCTGATACCTTAGCCCTTTGTAACCAAATCTCGAGAACGTCCCAACTTCCAACATATTGTAATGTTTTCTTTTCTTTCACAGGTGCAAAAAGTGTTGAAAATGGAAAGAAAGAAGATTTGGCTGATTGAAAAGACTACAGTCGAAGAGCTCTTAGGAGCAAGATTGCTATCCCGGGAGCGAGTCCTCCTCTGCTTTATGTACCATCATCTGGAGCTGAAGGAAACAATCCCCCTTGCCATCAAGTCTACGAGTATCAAGCTTCAAGAAGTTTGGAAGAAGGCGAATATCCCCGTGAAGACAGAGAAGAACATTAGAGCTGCTATACTAAAGCTGTACAAAGAGTACCAAAACTTGAAGAAGAAGAAGTCGAGAGAGACGGACAAAGCCATTATGAAGCGTCAGGTGTGGAAGGGAGACCTTGCTGACCTTTTCGACATCGCTTGTCAAGGTGTGATGAGCATGAGTTCAGTTTTCTTGTCCTCCCAGAGGGAGGACAGAATGAGTTCTTTAATGGCTGGGGTGGATAGGAAACACACCATGACTGTCAAACGGAAAGAAGAAGCAGCTAAGAAACTTGAACTTTGAAAACGAAAGCATGCTGAAGAAGCTGAAAAGATCTCCGAGAAAATGAAGCTGGATAGCACATCCTCTAGCTCAACGGCGACAATAGATGATGATGATGATGAAGATTTTGCTGCTCCATTGGCCTCTAAGTCACCTCGTCGTTCCAAGAACACACTTGATCCAACACTCGTGGCTACTTGGGATAGAGAACAACTCTCTATTCGACAAGCAAGCACTTCCTTCATCGCAACTGCTAAAACTCTCGGACAAGATGTATCGCAGATTATTATTTCGCCATCAACTGTTCATCGAGCACGTGCCAAGTATCGAGAGAAAATGGCCAAACAACTTGAGGAGTCGATCTTCAAAGATCCACCTAGGACAGCAAGCTACTACCCCAAGTTGCTGGCGGAAGCTCTAGAAGCTCGGAAGACAGAGTAGCTGTTGTGGTAACAAGGAAGGAGTTCGAGCATCTTCTTGGAGTGCCTGTTGCCCAGGATGGTACTGGTGAACAAATGGCTCGAGCCGTCATCCAGGAGCTGCAACGATTTGGAATTCAGGACCGCATCATTGGCCTCTCGTTTGACACTACGGCGTCCAATACCGGACTTCTGCAAGGGGCATGTATGAGGATTGAACAATTCCTTGGTCGGTCGCTCTTGTGGTTGCCTTGCCGTCACCACATTTATGAGCTCATTTTGAAGGAGGTCTTTCATAAGCCCCTGGGGCCAACAAGTGGTCCTGAAATCCTGTTGTTTCGACGATTTCAGCAGCGTTGGGACTTTATTAACAAAAATTGTTTCAAAACTGTGATCGATGAAGAAGAGCCAGCCACTAGGTACTTGGAAGATGAACGAATCAGGATGGTGAGTTATCTTCGAGGAGTCATTGAAAGTTCATGTCACCCGAGAGAAGATTATGAGGAACGCCTCAAGCTGTCGCTCCTTTTCCTTGGAGGCTGGGGTGGAGCTGAGTTCTCCTTCAGGACTCCAGGAGCCCATCATCAAGCCAGGTGGATGGCGAAAGCTATTTATATGCTGAAAATGGTTTTGTTCCGGGAGCAACTGGAACTCACCGACCGAGAGGTGAAGGGATTGCACGACGTGGCCCTTTTTACGTGTTTCATTTATGTCCGGTTCTGGCACGAGGCAGTGGTTAGTAGGTGGGCCCCGAAAAATGACCTAGACACGATTCAACTGTTGATTTCATATCCGAACAAGGACCTGGGCCAGGCTGCCTTGAGAGTTGCCAAAAGGCATCTATGGTATCTCTCGGAGACTCTAGTCGGCTTGGCTTTCCTTGATGAACGGATATCGCCAAATGAGAAAGAAAAGATGTTCCAGGCCTTGAACAAACCTGCGTCGAGGAAGGAACTCAAACGACTCGAGTGGAAAAACCTGACTTTTGAAGGCAAGGATCTGAGCAACTTCGTCACTCAAAGGACGAAGACATTCTTCGACAACTTCGGCGTCGGGGATGTCGACAACGTAGAGGAGTACACCAAAAATGACGGCTTGAGAGAGTCAGTTAACGCGCTGAAAGTCGTAAACGACACAGCGGAGAGGGGAATTGCATTAATCAAGCAATTCAATGAATCAGTCAAGGACGAGAAGCAAAAACAATTCTTGTTGCGGATTGTTGAACATCATCGAAAGGAGGTGCCGAAAAGAACCAAGGCGGGAACGTCTTTGTACCAATTCAAAAATTGATTCGGATTTTCTGATTTTAATACGTTTTTTATTTTCTGTGCTTTCAAGGGATAATTCTTTTGTAACACTGAAGAAAATTTTGTATTATAAAATTGTATTGTATTGTGTAATGTGTATTGATTTGAATTTTCCGATTATATTATTAGAGTTTTTCATTTTCCGTGGTCCCAAGGGAAAATTTTTTCGTAACACTGAAGAAAATTGTTTATTATAAAAGGTTCAAATGTATGCAACCCCTAAATATCACTTAATCGTTTTCAAAATTGGTGCCCATCTTTCTTACATGAAAAGGAATAAAAGCACAAGCAAAGTGGAGAAAAATATTGACCTTTGATATTTTCCTCTGTACGAGTGAAACACCCTAGTGTGTGTGTGTCTCAGATGTCGTGCCCCCCAAAAGCCTAATATCATGTACATTATCGGGCATTACTTTTGGGACACCCTCTCTATAACTATATTTACAAAAGTAAAAAATAAAAATAAGCCAATTTGGTATAATAGCAGTAGGCCACTGTCGGCCTAAGATAACGCGGCTTATATATACACACTCTTATATACTGTATCTTTTTTCACTACATATAATGGAGGTGATTCTGACTAACTATCTCATCTATCTATTTGTCCGTGGAAAAAGTCCCATTAAATAATTTCATACCGAAAAAGTCACAGTAAATAATTTCATACCGAAGACATTGAAAAGAAATTATTAAGGCAGCGAAAGCTTAATACATTTACAGTACTTTAAGTTCACGAGGAACTTAGATTTTAAATGCAGCTTTACAAATCTTAACACAATGGGTTGGGATCCACAAACGTGGATGGAATTTTTTAGAGGCTTCCACAAACTATTTGAACTGGCGATGATTATTAGAACGTGTTAATGTTAGATGCATGTTTGAGTTGATGTTTACGTTAGAATTAAGAAAATACAATTAGTTGAAACATTTTTTTTTTCAAATTTCCATTTTCCTGTTTGTATAAAGTTGTCCGGAATTAGGCACCGCAGAGCTAGCTAATCTTTAGCTAGTATATATAATAAACACTAAAGGATTCCATGATAACAGTGGGTCTATCATGAGTCATGAGGTCACATTCCTTATATTCAATTAACTGCAAGTAGATAAAGCAATATTTTTCAATGGTAAAGAAATCCTTTGTAAAGAAGGAAAGCCAATGAAGCATTAAAAATCAACACAAAGTAGTCCAGATCGTCACACAGATTAAGAGGGAGAAAAAAAGAAAAAGAAAAAAAAATGGAGATTCATTTTCTCAAAGACGCAGACGGGCTGCAATGAGGCGGAAAAAACAAGAAACGGATTAGTGTAAGGGTGTCACACACACACACACACACACAATATTGGACAGTATATGATTACTGAAAGGTCATGACATTCTAAAATGAGAAGGTTTATCGAACCGTGATGCTTACGACATTTACAGTTACGCCAGATATATACCAGAGAGGGGACCTTCAGCTTAACGTGACATCCGAACCACGACTACACCAAGGCCAGAAGGAAACATCTTACAATCGCTGCTGATATCGTAAGTCCCAAAGCCCGATCCGGGAATCGAACCCGCGAATTTCGGGTTTATACCCAAGCGCCGTACCCATTAGGCTATCTCGGTAGGTATTTATAACCGGTTGCTTGTGAGCGGGGTTTGTCCAGGAGTGGCATCGGTGGCGCGTAGCAGAATTAGTTCGTTTGTTTAAAGGCGGTCAATCAGTGGAGTGTCATGCTGGCAATACAGGTTCCATGGGAAGCAGTAAAGCGGATGTGCGAACGAGAATAATTGCAAATGAGCGACCAATATCACTCCTCTTGCGGCTCAAAAATGGTGTTCGTTTTAAAAATGAGAATCTTAAATTAATTCGAGGAAACTCGTTATCGTTTAAGAACCAAATCCTTTCTCACTCGATACTATTCCCAATATGGTGTAGGGCAGTGGTTCTTAACCTTTTTAGGCTGCGACCCAAATCCTGGTCGCGGGGCTAGCTCAGCGACCCATACCTTCAAACAGTTCACTTTTAAAATAATTAATGCTAAAATGATTAGAGATAACAAATAAATGACAATTTTATGACCCAATCAAAATGGCTCGGCGACCCAGGGGTTAAGAACCACTGGTATAGGGAAATAAGGTGTATATACACAGGGTTGGCAAAAGTAAATAGACACCTTAAGTTTTTCCATAGCGTTTGATTTGATAATAAAAGTTATGTAAAGCTGACACATACGTTCCGTTGATAAGCTTTGCCATTTGTTCCGGAGGATAATCTGTCTATTTACTTTTGTCAACTCTTTGTAGGTCTTTCGGTACGATGTGTATATAATGGTATAATCATGGGGGGAGTTTTCAGAAGACGTAAACTATGCCCTTCACTCTTCGACGAGTACAGACCTGCCAACAATTCACATCCAACAAAACGAGGCTAGTTTTGATATTCTATAAAAGCACTGCCATTCTTTATGATCTCCTTTGATACGCGTGCATTTCCTTTGTCATTTTATCTCGCTCATTTTACTCTGTTGACATTATTTCAATTGTAAATTAATATCTCCAAAGTCATTTCCTTTGTAATATCAAACTACATTGTCGGTTGATTTAAATCTTTCTTTGCCAGACACACCCATTTTTTTTAATTGCATTTCCTATTCGTACAATATTCGTTATTAATTTTATTTATATATATATATATATGTATATATACAACCTCTTATTTTGCTGTTTAGTACGACCGATGATGGGAAAAGTCCGTATTCTCGAAAGGCTTGGCGGTAGATTCTTAAACACCTCTCTCTATCTTCAGAAATTTGAACCTCTTTTAATAACACGTTCCCATTACAGTGCCTCCAACAGTAACCACCTCAAATACTGATAACAGAATGACGTTTTAAGCCGCCTGAACCGGCTTCATCGAGTCTCGGGTTACGTTGTGACCACTCCGCGTCACCGCTTCCCGTTCAAGCGACGAAAATAAGCGACGCTGGGTCTGATTAATAGTTGAATGGGTGCCGTTCTCAGTGTCCAGTTGATGTAAGTGTAAGGAACATTGAACAAATAATACTAATAATAATAATAATAATAATAATAATAATAATAATCATCATCATTATGATTATAATAATTTTTATGATAATGATAATGATCTCATACTGAAATGGTACATTTTTAACCGTAAAGGCTTAAACCAAAACGGATCTATATCTAGTCGGTCCACGCTCGCATTATAACGTAAATAATTCATACAAATGATTTTGAACATAAACTTTTAAGCCAATGATACTTTAACTGTTAACATTTATTTTAAGCTCTCGAGTTACTTAGATTTTTTTGAGTGTAGCTTCACAAATTAAGTGAGGCTCAAAATTTCGATAGTCGTGGTATTTTTGTAAAATCATTGACCGACTGACTTATTCATGATTACACAAAAAAAATATGAAATTTTGTACAAACGTCGTCTAACGAGATATAAGTAGGCTTTGGTTAAAATACTCTCCTATACTTCTCCAATGTTAATGTATTTCATAATTTAACGGTAGCAAGGTGTTCTAATTTGGTGGAATCCTCTTCTACGAGCAAAATCCACGCACCAACATTGAATTAGAAACTTAATTGGCGACATAACCCCTACTTATAACTAACTTCGAACCCCAACTCCACCAGGGGGGGATGAGAAGGGGAGGCAAAGGAACGTCTAAATCGCTGAAATTCCAAGTTACGGAATCAGACATGGGTGAAATGTATTCACGACCTTCAAATTTAAAGCCCATACAGCGCCGTAACTGATAGGCCATGGCGTTTCCCAACCGATGAGGGAGTCTCCCTCGTGGGAGGCCAGCACTTCGGAGGGGAGCTACGGTCATTTTGTATCGGTATATTTTGATTCAGAAAAATTAAGTGCCCTAATTATTTCTTCATTCATTTATTCAGGAAGCCTCGGGTTAGAAGAAAAAGTCGGGAACCACGCGAGTCGCCCCCCCCTCCACCTCCCCCCGAGGGGGAACTAATGGATCGTTATTGAAAAATTCAAAGTTCAATCGTTCTTCTTCAGACGAGTGGGGGTACCGATTTGGAAGTCATTCGTAAAAGTAGCTTTGCGTCACTTTTTGAATGCCCGTAATTTTGGGCACTCCTATTTATGAGCCCTTCTCATTTTCCTCCAGGAATGTTATTAAATTTATAATTACTTCACGCACCCCCTAAAACCCCTCAGTTTTCTTTCAAATATGGATTGTGCTTTACATATTTCTCGACAAAATAAAAATTATAATTTCTCCAATCTTGATTGAACAAAATGTCTGTTCGCTTCACTTTATAAGACCCACGTGGTTAAAGTGAAAAATTTTAATAACATCGTTTGATTTAGAGTTAATATCGTTTGGATACAAAAATGTTTTTAAATAATTGTCAGTATGTTGCTATGCTGACATAAATCGATTCTCAGACCTTGTATTCATTTCTATCCGGAGCCAACTTTCGCGTGTGATCAAACTGTGCTAAGAATTTCGGCGATGCTATTTGGTCCTAGCAACAGCTTTCGTGGGAATAAAAATTTAATGAAGATGGGTACCCTGTATCCCTGCAGCTTGCTTACAACCATTACTTCATTGAGTATGGTTGGTTACCTTCTTAGTCTGAAACCATTAAATCTCTCTCTCATCTGGCCAGTCCACCGACAGTCAGACCCAAAACCAGTATCAATGATTCTCAAACTTTTTCATATCGTAACAACTATGAAGGCACCATCTCTGTTGATGCCCAATTCCACGCGAGGCGAGGGGTGAAAGGGGGGGGGGGAGCTGATGGAATGAGAAAGACCTTTCGAAGACGGGACGAAAAATAACCTTCCATCCTTACCTTTAATATCGACACCGAGGTTTTTTAAAATAAAACTTTGCATTCGATATTAATGTAGCGTACTTTTCTAGTCGAAATTAAATGCCAGATGTGAGATTACTTTCCAATAAAGTACGAAAAGGTTCAAATTGAAGGCTTTCAATCAAGAAACCGATGAAGCAAGCAACTACTTCACAACATTTGCGACACAAAATAATCGATCTATCGGTGAGATGAGAAGCTGAAATAGGAATTCCATCAAGGTTTTTTTTTCCACCTGTCCCTAACCAATGACTATCGTGAATTAGTTTCCCGAACCACGAAAGCGTTCGCTTCGCTCGCAATATCAATTTGAGCTGGTTTCTGTCGAGTGGCATTCTTTCACCGTACGTACAAGTTGTCTCCATCAAAGCAATCTCATTTTATCTTGCTATAAATAAATGCGTTTACAAATTAACATTTAAATAATATATTATAAAACCTTGTTTCTCCACTGAATTTCAAGGTTTCTTTAAAATAAATCGATGCTGCAAACTCATTTTCTTTTTGCGACTCACTTCGCAAATCACGGACCTAATGATCAATAAATTTTCTTCACTCCAACTAAAATCAGTGTCCTGATAAGCGCGAGTGACTTTTTCCATACTGTAAAATTTGTGGTGCCGTCGACTTTCAACGACTACTAGTTATTTAAAGGTTACAAAAAAAAAAAAAAAGGCATATTCATGCCATATTATCACGGACTTATAAACCTAACATTAAAAAAATATATTAAATTAAATCCTTGAATATATACCTACATTTAATTATATTTTATTTAAATTAATAGGGCCATTATTTTTTTTTTTTACCTATTTTTCCCCCCATCACGCGAGTCTTGCTTCCGTTAATGATTTTGTTCGAGTCAAACCCGTAGAATGTTTCGCCTCGCAACTTTCATGCCACGAAACTCACGCAGGACGAGTCACTTTTAGGCAGGCCGCGCACAGGATCGTCTTGCGCCTCACGACTGACAACTTGGGTCAGAATGGGAGCCCCGCACACGACAGTGACCGCGAGGCGAATATGAGGGGCTCCTATTCTATTAATGTAAAATCACACGCAACTCGCGTCGTTACGACCCAAGTCGTCAGTCGTGAGTCGCAAGACGATCCTGTGTGCTGCCTTAAATTTATATTTTTATTTTCAGGTTTCCGTTAAACACACACACACACACACACACACACACACATACACACACACTGTGCATTTCCGAATAAGCGAGGTACGGTAACGACTTTCTTAATTAAATCCATATATCTAAAAAAATCTAACCTAACTAGCTAACCTTAGTGCCACCGAACCAAGAAGGGCATAACAAGTTTTGGGCCGCAATTAAGGGGTCGAAGGGTGTTTTCTGTCAAGCCATTAAATAGCGAGGTATTGGCTAATCTAGCCTAGTCTAACCTATCCTAACCTAACCAAGCCCCCCCAAAAATTAAAAACAATTGCTGCATTAAAAATGCTTGTACATTTTTCTTTATATAATTTCTTTTAATATTCCGAGGGACTAAAACGTGTTGGACTCGCCATAAAAAAAAGTTATCCCACTACATCTGTGAATTATCACACACACACTGGACCTCACTTTACGCTCAGTTGCGTGTAAGGAAAAATGTACAAGCATTTTCAATGCAGTAATTTTTTTTTTGGGCTTGATTAGGTTAGGATAGGTTAGGCTAGGCTAGATTAGCCAATACCTCACTATGCGCGCGCGCGCACCACACCTGAACAGTAATAATGTGTATTATTAAATACATAAAAAATTCTAACATCAGTCATGGAAAAAGGATGGTAACCGAGTGGTAATTTTTATATACATATATATTAGTGACCCCCACCCACCCCCCGGTCCCTCAAATAAAGTGTCTTAACTTTTAAATACAAATTAGAATAGTGGGTACATATTTCTCGGGCTACTCTGTATATATATATACTGCGTGGTCATTGCAGTTAAATGCACATATTCACGATTTGCGAGGGTGCCCTCTCAGGGCATTGGTTTCTGCCCTATGTAGGAGAATTTCGATTTATGATTGATCGAGGTCCGTGGTGTAATGGTAGCGCATCCAACCGGCAATTGGAAGGCCCTGGGTTCGATTCCCGGGCGGTTCGCCTCATTTTTCATTTATTCGTTATTTCTCTTCCCCGTGTGCAGAGACGCTCCTTATTTACGTCGTTTCTATTCATTTATATACTGCGTGGTCATTGCAGTTAAATGCATATATATATATATATATATATATTAGTTCAGATCACGTGCTATTGCTGACTGATCACTGACAGACGTTTCACTTGAAAATTCTTTGAACTTAATAAAGTCTTAATAGAAATTATTATTATTAATTTGTGTATCACATATTACATTACCAATTATTCCTAATGGGATCAGATTAATTATAGATTTTAATTATATAATCCTGTTTATTATTATTATTATTATACAAAAGTAACTTTTATGTTTCTTGAAATAGAACATTACATTCCAAAACATATATTACATCCTTGAGCACGCTTCACATCATACGAGGCTCTCCTAGGAAGAAGTGGCTAAACGACAAAAGTGAAAAAAGACGTAGTTGAAGTTCTACCATTGAAAGGGTCATCCATAACTTTTGAATTTTTGAAGATATTTCGACAAAATACCATCAAAAGTTACGTCACTTTCAAATTGGAACAACTTTACCCGCGTTTTATGGCGCTTTTTACTTTTGTAGCTTAGCCACTTCTCCCTTGGAGGGCTTCATGTTATAGAGCCGTTTGGGGAAATACAATCCAGTATCCCTTAAACGAACTGCAGAAAAAAAAAAATTGGTCACTCATATCAGGTGCTCGAACCAAGAACGCAAGAATCGTATGCCCGAATCCCTTTACCTTCTTCAGCTTAATGACCTACACAAGCAGAATATCCGCTAAACATATTCATAAAATTGTGTATAAGGAAGACCCTGTATTGGATATGGAAAAATGATATCAAAACAACCGAGTAAACCATTCACCGAACCAAGGACACGATAACTTGTACTCCCAAAAAGCCTAACCACGTTCGAAACGAGAACGAGATGATCCCTCTAACACGAACATGAGGCTAATGATGTTATGTGGAATAATACGAAAACCAAATTTAAAATGAAACGCTCCTCAGACAAATTTTCTTTTACACTTAAAAAGGGAAATGTTGAATGGGTATTAGCTTCTCTCCCTTTCCAACCTTACCCTCCAATACCCTCCTCTCCTGTCATTTCTTTCAAACCTTTTAAAAATGGAATTTTATGCATAAATTACTGCTTTCCGTAAGTTACAAATGTAACATTATTTAAGGTGATGCAGTCGGTATTAACATATTATATATATAATATATATATATATATATATATATATATATATATATATGATATATATATATATATATATAATATATATATACACACTTGAATTATTCAAATAAAGGATCCAATTACTACATAAATGTCATGACTACGTATGTAAATTTTGTATACTGTAATTATTGTCGTGAAAGGTAACTCTCATCTACTCATTATTGGCATTTTAATTCTGGGTCCTTGCTTAAAAAAAATATATATACACTGTATATTTATATTATCATCATCATCATCATCATCATCATCATTATTATATTCCTTTAAGTGAAAAATAAGGCTACAACCTACACAAGCCTATATAGGGTGGTCCAAAATTCCTGCCTCATGGGGGGGAGGGGGTGTTATTGTATCCACTAAAACGAGGTAGGACTTCTGGATCACCCTGCATATTATAAACAAAGGTACACTGGTAGATGTTTTAAAATTTTGGTCCAGTCTGTGTAGAATAAGATAGGGGCTACGCGAGTGTTATCTGTGAAATGCATAAAAAAACTATTCTATATGATCTTAGGAAACAAACGCGGTGTATCTCGCTCCTGATGAAACATGCACCTAGACCCCCATAAGGCCACGAGTGTCTACAATGCAAATTAACGACACAAGCACGGAATTGATTATGAATAGGACAGTTCATTCGATTATGATACGTCAAAAGCATTGCTGCGTTCAGTTGTGATGAACCACGTACGGAGGCGTCGCGTCGTAAGTGTGTTGATCTTCTATGTACCTGATAATCACGTTGCGAACTGTTTGTACCCTGAATGGCCATGGTATCCTACTTTACTCCTAAAGCTATTCATAGTGGTGTTCCTCAGGGCTCTGTCCTGCTACCCACTCTTTTCCTTTTATTCATCAATGATCTATCAAGTCACACTTCCTGTCCTATCCATTCCTATGCCGATGATTCCACTCTTCACTTCTCCACCCTCTTCGCGAAGCGTCCCTCTCAACAGTCATTCCACGTTTCGCGTAGGACGGCTATGGTGCACCTGACCTCTGATCTTTCAACTATCTCTGACTGGGTCAGAGAAAACCTCGTGGCTTTCAATGCCTCAAAAAAAACTCAATTCCTTCATCTGTTTACTCGTTACAGTCTTCCACAATACACAACTCAATCCTTCCTCTTCTCTTAACATTCTTGGTGTTTCCTTTTTTCGGAAAGATCACGTATACTCTCCTTCTAAAACAGCTTCAGAGAGGGTAAGTGTGCCGTACCAGCTCCGCAGTTTCGTCACCCCCAGTCAGTTGTTGTCTCTGTACAGGGTTTTGTCCGGCCCTGTGTAACGGCGTACGCTTCTCATATGTGAGGTGGCTCAACCCACACAGTTCTACTTGACCGGGTGGAATCGAAGCTTTTCTTCTCGTCAGTTCCCCGCCTCTTACTGACTGTATTCAATCCCCCTCTCTTCGCCACAATGGTGCCTCCCTCTCTCTTTATTATCGTTATTATAACGGACACTGCTCTTCTGAACTCTCTAACTGCATGCCTCCTACTTTGAGGAGAATACGCAGGACCAGACTTCCGACACATTTTCATTCCTTTTCTGTCCAACTCTCTAACGCAGGGGTTCTTAACCTCTGGGTCGCGACCCAAACTTGTGTCATTAAATTGTCATTTATCATTTATTTATGTTACCCCTAATCATTTCACCATTATTATTTATTAGGAGTGAACTGTTTGAAGTGCGGGTCGCCGAGCTAACCCCGAAACCAGAATTTGGATCGCAGCCTAAAAAGGTTAAGAACCTCCGCTCTAACGCAATGGTCAATCGGCGGCATTTTCAATCTTTCATCTACTCAACCGGTCAACTCTGGAACAATCTTCCTCAATCCATCTTTCCCCCTGTCTATGACCTCCAGTCTTTAAAACACAGTGTCCAAACATCTCGAAAACCTTGGACCTTGATTTTGGCTCTCTTCTCCCTCTATGGGAGGTGGGGTGTGTGTTTTGTGGACATTCGCCCTTGGCCCCTGCTTCGGCATAAAAAATGGACGCAGCGGTGCTTCATAAAAAAGTTCTCATAAGAATTAAGATTCGTTAATCAAAGACTGGTTACGTTAAGTTACGTTAGATTAGCGACTACCTCACTAGTTAATGACTTAACAAACGGACCGAACGACATCTATTTGATGGCACTAAGGTTAGGTTGGGTTAAATTAGTTTTTTAGTTTGGTTAGTTTTTTAGATACTGTATATAGATTTGGAAAAATCGGTACGTCGCTTATGTGGAGATGCGCACGTGTGTGTGTGTGTGTGTGTGTGTGTGTGTGTGTGTGTGTGTGTGTGTGTGTAGTAAAGCTTTAAGCCACTCGCACTTCATGGTAGAAATAGCGATATCGATTTAGTAAAGCAATTTTGTCTATTCTAAACCTATGTATCGTTGTTGAAATAAGACCCAAATTGTATATATGATCAAAAGAAGGTCTCTTGAAAATAGGATGTAATTTTTGCCTTGGCGTATCTGAGTCACGTTTTAGGAGAGCGTATTTGAACTTTGGTTTTATGTTGTTGAATGCAGACTGAAGTTCACAACGAGGCAATTTCCCATAATTTCATCAATATTCCTCGGAAACAGAATGAAAGTAAACCATTAAATGTTAATAAAAAACAATATTTTACTATATACGAGGCCCTCCTTGGAAGGAGTGGCTAAGCGACAAGGGTCTCATATGAAATACTAGGTTCAATTTACTTATTTATGAACTTCGGTAATGGCTGTTACTAATGTTGTAAAATTCTCGGGAATAATCTTTAGAAGAATGTTCTCGAGAATTTTCTTGAGAATATTCTCCGAAGCGAGAATTTTTGAGAATTTTCTTTTTTTTGAACATGTGGAGAGTTTTTCAATTATTCCGATACAACTTAACTTCAGTTCGTGTCAAAATGGAAAAATTCTAAGTCAGAAGTGAATGATAGGATGAGTGAAGAAATAAATAAATTAACTAATGCAAAAAATTTATTGAATCATTGTATAAAGACTGTATTTCAATTCAAAGTACAATATTTACCAGGGATGACAGTGATTAAATCAAAATTATTTAATCACCTGATTAAATCAATTGATTTTTTATGAAAAAATCATTTTTTTTTTTTCAAAATTATATAGAAATTAATAAAATATATCTCACAAAGACACTTTGGAAATAAAAAAAATACCCTTGTAATTATGTGTTCAATTTCAGTTTTTCAGTGTAATAGCTATTTTATGAAAAATCATGATTTGGTAATTATTTGATTTTCTTCAAAATTATATGGAAATTAATAAAATATATCCTACAAAACAGTTTAGAAACAAATAAAAAATATCCCTTGTAATTAAGTGTTCAATTTCAGTTTTTCAGTATAATAGCTTTTTTATGAAAAAAAAAAAAATTTTATTTATTTGATTTTTTCAAAACTATATAGAAATTAATTATTGGTTACCCTCAGTGATGGACATCGACACATGAAAATCGCTAGAGCGATACCGATACATCGATACATGAAGAACGTCTTAGGCGATACCGATACGCCGATATTTTCTAGATGTCTTAAGCGATACCGATACTGATACATGTATCGCCGGTACATTTTTATAACACTGGGCAACACGTATTTTATTGAATGATATCTGACACTTGATTCTAGGTAATTTGGGTGCGCTGAATACGAATTTCAACTCGGTTTGGCTCTATCAGGTCCTGATTCTTGTCGACAGCCTATGTGCCATTTTCCAGATTTTTCAAATTAGGACTAAAAAATTAAGTCATGTGTTAAATTTTTTTTTCAAGTTTCATGAATACAAGCAGTTCAAACTACAGTAAAATTACATTATAACGATAGAAATGACTTAAAATAAAAAAACAAACAGATATGAAGCTTTCACTGTGGCAAAAATTTTCTTTTGTAAGACTTTCTAGCGTATTTGCTTGTTGATGACAGGTCTCTTTTCAAGCACCAGCAGTAATCAGCCATCATGTGGGAATCCCAGCGGCCTTGGTACCGTTCCTCCATAATTTTGATATCTTGGTGGAATCTCTCCCCTTGTTCGTCACTTACATCACCTAAATTACTTGGAAATTGGTCAAGATGGCTATTCAAAAAATGCATTTTTATGCTCATATTGCAACCTAACTCTTTGTAGTCCCTTAAAAGTTTTTTTACGATTTATTCGTAGTTATCTGCCCTATAATTGCCTAAAAAGTTTTCTATCAAGTCCACGAATGAGAACCAGCCATTTTTTTCGCGTTCATTCATGACATTAGGAAAATTGCTGTCTTTAATCATTGTTCTTATTTGTGGACCGTCGAAAATTCCCGCCTTGATTTTTTCATAACTTAAACTTGGAAATTTGAAGTTATGTATTTGAAACACTCGCCGTTCGTATCTAAAGCTTTTACATATTGTTTAATGAGGCCTAGTTTTATATGCAGAGGAGGAAATATGATTTATCTCTGCTCACTAAAGGTGGATTAATTACGTTTTTTTCTCCGACAGTAAGTGATGTTCGTGCTGGCCAGATTTGTTTGAAATAATGTTCTTCCTTGGCTCTGCTGTCCCATAAGCAAAGGAAGCAGGGATATTTAGTATACCCTCCTTGTTGTCCTAGCAGAAAATTAACCATTTTTAAGTCAACACATATGATCCACTCGTGCTCCCTATATTTGATAAGATTTAAAACCTTTTCTATATGTTCATACTTTTCTTTTAATTTTGTTGAGTGCCCAATCGGTATCGAGCCGTATAGATTGCCATTATGCAGCAACACACACTTAAGACTTCTTTTCGAACTGTCTAAAAACAAGCGCCAATCATTTGCATCGTAAGACTCAACCCCCATCTTTAACAAACCAACTATGTCGCAGCAATATACTAAACTATCCTCTGTTCTAAAATATTTAACAAGTTCTTCTTCTCTTTTTCTGTAAAATGAAATGTATGTGTTTGAAGTAAGCAAGTTTTTCTCTTTAAATCTTGAAGCTAAAATTTCCGCAGCCTTTTTTGGCAAATTTAGATCCCTTACAAGATCATTCAACTCGGCCTGGTTAAACTTTTGCGGATCGTTTTGACTTTCAAATACGCTGGGGTTAAAATCGGTGTCTTGACTCCTCAAAGTGCATAACAATATTTTCAGGAACATCTTCAACTAATTCTTGAGTTGGCAGACCCTTAAATTTTGGAATGGGGATCTCATTTGAATGTAGCACAGGTCGTATCGCGGTGTCGAAATTTGGGTACTCGATACAATGTTTATTTTTCTTAGTGAAGCCCGAAGTCTGACAAAGCAAAGGTAGCAATCGTCTCGTGGTTAGTAGGCTCTCGCCACACTGATATGGAAAAAAAAATTGTAAAGCGTTAACAAAAGCGACGAGACTTGTTTTTATGAATTTTATCAAAAGTTATCACCCAAACATTTAACATTTCTATGTGTTTCAACCTTATGCAATATTTGAGATTCTTATAAACATTTTCTGTAAATTTTTGTTTATGTACCTAAGTTACAATTACATTTAGGTAAGTTACAGTATACTAGTGATTAAATTACGTAGTTTTATGAAATCATAAACTTACCATCGGAACTCCAAAAGGTATTTTTGAATCCGAACCCTTCGTCCAATGTCGCAGTCTTTCAATGCATATAGTGCAGGCTTTATGTGGAGCCACGATTTATCTTGGTCCCCCAGTTTTATGCCAAAATAAGCTAAGTAAGCTCTTTTTACGAAGTCAGTTATATTTGCTCGTTGATGTGGAAGTGTAAAATTTCCACATATATAACAGAAGGAATCAGGGTTGTTTTTGCATTTGAACTTTCTAGTGCTTGATGACATATTGCTTGAGTGTTCTGCCAATTTGTAAAGGTATTTAAAGCCCTTAATTCATATAAATTTAAGAAAATCTGAAATATAAACACAAAAATTAGTTTAAATAGGTACTTATTATGAAATAGGTACTTACAATCTATGAAATTAAACTAGAAACACGGATGAGTAGGTACAATATAAATTACGTCTAATTAAATCAACTATATTAAATCACGATGACAAAATTACTCACTAAATCATATGCCAATTCAAATTATGTTAATGCCCAAACTTAATTAACTAACTCAACTGACTGACTGACTGACTGACTGATTGATTGAATTGACTGATTAACTCTGGAAACGAGTCGCTTTTATATATTTTAGTTGTCCCTCTAGAATACTCTACAGAGAACAGGAACGCTCGAGAAAATTTTAGAATTCTATGATATTTTTAGCTTAATTTACTAATATTAAAATGGGTTAAAAATGACAAAATTAAAAATATTTTTAGGGTGTTACATATAAAAATATACATAATACAACAATACCATAACAATAGGTACAAATACCTAGATAAAAACCTAGTTGCATAATGTGTAACTGCAAAAAGACTTAGCGAGTATTGAGAAAAAAACCTTTTTATGAATACGACGAAAGAGGAGGGGTGTTGAGCAAAATCAGGACCTGATAGAGCAAAACCGAGTAAAAATTCGTGCTCAGCGCACCCAAATTACCTAGAACTAACTGTCAAATCTAATTCAATAGACAAAAAGTTGAAATTTGTTCCCCAGTGTAATTATTCATTTAATATGTAGGTATTAGATATTATTGTTTATACTAGTAATTTGTACGCATTGTAAGTAAAATCAACGACATTTTAATGGGTTTTATAGATGTAAATAAAAACAATTGCTTATTTAATGAAAGTATGTTTTAATTTTGTAGGATACATGAATGACTGAAAATATTACACTAACAATTAAAAGTAATTACTATTACCCTTCAAAAATACCAGCTGGCTAAACATCTGGTCAGACAGTCTATTCCTTTTTGGAGCGTGAATGTGACCAGCCAAACTAAACAACCGTTCTACAGGAGCAGAGGATGGTAGTGGTGTGTTATACTTCAGGAAGGCCCGTAGAATTCCTGGGTACTGCCTCAGAGATTGGAGAGAATGACTTCCGTCACCCAGATACTGTAAAACTTCCATCTCAGTGGAATCTTGGGTTGCAGAGACATTAGTGGAAGCAGACTCATAACAGAATTATGGTTAATTAATCTCAATAACACAAGTACAAACGTGTTTAAACGTTGCGCCGTACTGTGTGACGTGACCAGTAGAGTAGTACTGTCATTAAATAAATATTTAATAATATTATTATTTATGTATATTCATAAATATAACTCAGTAGTGTCATATTATAACATCTATTTAAATATTTAAAAATTCTTATTAATGTATCGAAGTATCGATTTTTTTCGATACATTTAAGAAAATTGACCTTAGCGATACCGATAAATCGATACTTCTGTCAAGTAGCTAAAGTGATACCGATACAAAAGTATCGATCGATACGTATCAGCGATACATGTATCTAGATACTGCCCATCACTGGTTACCCTGGTATTTACTCTGATTCTGACAAAATTATTTCTGATTCTGACATCGGCTTCTTTGTCCATTTCTTCTTCTTCCTCCTCCTCTTCCTCCTTCTTCCGCTGTTCTTCTTTTTCTTGATCTTCGCATTCTTCCGTATACTTCTCTGGAACATGAGGACTTTTCTGGGCTATCCCCATGTGTTAAAAGTTTTAGATTGTGAGAAATGTAGGTTAACTTGCCTGCTCTTTCTATGGTTAATTTGTTCCTTTCTGCCGAGTGAACAGTACTATAATAAGTACTGAAACTTTTTTCAGTTGCGGCAGTGGTTGGTGGCATACTTAAGATGTTGATCGCTACTTTGCCTAGCTTCGATCCGTAGCAGATACCCTTCCACCTTGTCAGTGCATCTACTGTTTGGGCTGATTTAATTGCGTACGGTTTGCTATAAAACCCTTCTTTTGCTCGGTACTCCGCAAGCTCTGAAAAGACTTCAACTGAATGTTCAGTACCATACATTCTGTTTGCTAGGTTATCTATGAATTCTGTCCCTTTGATTTGCTCATCCCTACTCAGAAACTCGCCATTGAATTTTGGGTCGAGAATATTTGCAGCATAGTGAATATCTTTTAGAGCCATATATTTCCTCTTTGCCAAACTTTCCATAACATCCTGTTCTTCCTTTTTACTACGTGAGCTGTCAGGTAGTTGTTTTGCAAAATGATCATTTAGCTCTTTGAAACATTCAGCTACTTTGCTTATTTTTGGCTTGTCAGATTCAAGTATTGTTATCCATTTAACAACAGGGCTGATTAATTCCTGCAATTTCTGAACCCGCAACCAATATACATCTTAATGCAGGACTGCATTTCTAGTACGTTTGCTCATTTTACTCATTCTAGAAAGTTCCATAAGGTTCTGAAATATTCTAGAATTCTCTAAAAAGCTGCAAAACAATCTAAAAATGTTTTAAAAATAAGAAAAAAGAAAATTCTCGAATATTCTTAGCAAATAATATTTTGGAGAATATTCTCAGAATATTCTCGCCTCACATCACTAGCTGTTTCTACGTCCAGGTGTGAAGTACGGTTCCAAAGCGCATTATTTCGCACGATGTGAACCATACGATAATGTTGCACAAGGAGTGGTGCAGTCAAGGGAGAATCAGTTGAAAAACAAATGTTTTTCAGACAGATGTTCTAAGCCTAATCACGACATACAATGGAATTGGTATAACCGATGATATGAGCAGACGAGAGAGACCATCGAACACGGAACACCTGGCAGGCGTAAATCCAGCAGCTACCTCGCGACACAACTGCAGGAAACTACCGGGGATCAGTGTGCCTATCCACAATCCCGACTAAATCGTGGTAGGAAGAGCTAAAATGATTCGTTGCAGTGACTTTTGTTAAGTGTTAATCTCTTTTATAAGTTTACTTTCAATCTTTCCTGACGCAGTTGTGTGTCTGATTATGGTCTTCAACGTTTATTCATAAGTTGTACCAATTCCATTGAATAAATCGTCACTAGTTTCCCATTGACAGTAGCCTTCCTCGTATAACATTAAAGAAAATTGGACCCAATATTTCATATTGTAAAAAAATTGGTTTTTCCCAACTTTACGAAAGAATATGGATATATTTATGAAAATAAAAACCTCTTTGTAAACTTCAACACACTATAATATGTTGATGCACAATTTCCTAAAACCTGAGATACCTTTCGATCACATACATAATTTGGGTCTATTTCAACCAATATATATATATATATATTTATATATATATATATATATATATATATATATATATATGCAAATAAATATATATATATATATTATATATATATGCAAATTATTTCAAGAAAGTAACACGTGAAAAATATTTATGATGAAAAGAACCACGAAGGAAAAGAAACACAGAATCCTGTGTTCCTGAGGATGTCATTAGACGAAAGCGCTTGAGCACCATTATGTGTTTCCTTTCTTTCGTGGTTCTTTATATATATATATATATATATATATATATATATATATATATATATATAAAATTGGTAAAAATGTCGACTTCCAAATTTGATTTTAATATAAATATGATTTGAACAAACGTTCCCCGCAATTCTAATAATTTTAATAATTTTATGATATAAAAGAAAATAAATAATAAGCTATGTTTAAAAATAAAGAACGATATCCAAAGTTTTAATAACTCTTACGCGCATGCGCGAGAGAAAGACTCCGCCCAGTGGACTCTAACGCTCGACGGTAAGTGTCATGGCGACTGTACAAGAGAAAGTACAATGCATTATTACTGCTGAACGTAACTTTCGGCGTGTACATGAGGAAGAACTTCCAACTGATAAAACATTCAGAGTGTCAGAAACATTTGAATGAAACATGGAGTGTCTTTGTAAAAGAAATCAATAAGTAGATGAAGCACACGTCGCATGAACTTGTCGAATAGTCTAGTCACTCTAGTGGTGTACCGATTAATCGGCATCGGCCAAATTTAGCCGATTGTCCAACCGATTCTTTGAGATTTTAAAATTTTCATTACAAAACAAACTCTATATTTATAGATGATAAATGAACATACAAAAAACACTATGATGATTTCTACTCATTTCAAAGTGTAATTATATAAAATACACTTTCCATTCACGAGAAATGCAAAGCTTAATCGGTTAAGTTACCCATAAATTTACATTTTCTCTAAACGGCTAATCTCTAAATATTATAAACTATCCTACTTTACATTAATAATAATTATATATTATACTTTATAATTTTTATACTAAACCATCTTAATATGTTCAATTTATTTTAAGTATTTTAATTTTATAAATCCAAATTGAAATCCAAATTGGATAGCCATTTTTTTTTATTCTTCAAACAGGCCATCAGGGACTTGAAATGTTAATTTTTTTGGTTGTTTAAATTTTGTTGAAGAAAGAAAATAGGTGCTACTGTAGTATGCGGTCTACCTACGATTCGGCGGTCTACCTTTTAATTATAGCTTCTTATCTTATTATTAGGTTAATTGTACGCCCTTGACGATTGGTTAGGTTAAGTCGTGATATTTTCGTTAAAACTAACGAAAATATCACGACTTAACCTAACCAATCATCAAGGGCGTACTGTAGTATGCGGTCTACCGTTAAGTATGCGGTAGTAGTATGTTTAACTTCTTTAATAATTCCTTAATTGTGTAAATTAAATTATAATTCCTTTCAATTCATTTTCAATTCCTTTTAAATATTTTGAACGGTAGACCGCATACTACAGTAGAAACTTAACGGTAGACCGCATACTACAGTAGAAACTTAACGGTAGACCGCATACTACAGTAGCACCAGAAAGTATATTCAACATGAGGAAAACCACTTTAAATATTGGTATTCAATTTAGCCACGGTATATGAGTAACAAATTCTGGTGCTGTATATTGTGGAGTGAGCTAAGGAAAAGCATTTAAGCAAATTTGAAGCATAAAAATATGAAATTTCAAAGTTTTCACATTGGATTAGTAAAATTTCTAAAAGAAATTTATTTTTTAAAGTCTAGACAAAGAACCGGCATTGGCGTCCGCTAAATTTTGGAATTGGTCCATCACTATCAAATACGCGAGCCAATCATTTTTGCGTAGCCCAAAAATGTTGATTCTAGAATGCAGCCGCGAAGTGGTCATTCGTAAATTAACAGTTCACAAAATCCTGCTCCATAAACGTCTTCGTCTACAGCAGGGATACTCCGTCGATCGCAGTCGACCGGTGGACCGTTAACTCGTTTGAAGTAGATCGCAGAAATATTTAAAGCTTACCATAGTTAACCTCGGGGTGACACCTCTCGAGGTAGCGACAGAGAGAAAGATCGCATTGCTCGTAACCTGTTTGTATTCCTATTCCTGAAGTTGTCCTACACACGTTTTTACTCGTCCATTTATTTTTTAATAATTTATCCACTGATTTTGTCGAGACAATACCAGTTGGCGAAGCTCACTTTCTTCTAACACGTTTCGCGAAGAGTATTGCTCAATGAGTTGCGTCACAAATTGTTAAGGT
Source organism: Bathynomus jamesi (assembly GCA_023014485.1). Classification (NCBI taxonomy): domain Eukaryota; kingdom Metazoa; phylum Arthropoda; class Malacostraca; order Isopoda; family Cirolanidae; genus Bathynomus; species Bathynomus jamesi. The sequence goes on along the minus strand of JAJOZX010000089.1, from coordinate 2,047,774 downwards.
ACACGAGTTGTCGGTTTTACGCGCTGTGGGTGACGGACATATCAAACTTGTCAACACCGCATTCATTCCGGGAACCGACAGCCGTTCTTACAGAGTAGTCAGTAGCCTGAAGGTTGTTGCAAAAAAAAATAAGCACATGCGAGTGTACTAAATTTCTAAAAATCTAAACTTTTATAGAAGAAATTACCCCAAACGTAGGTTTCTACTAAATTTTTCTTTTCAATTAAAATTTTAGTGGAGGGTTTAATCATGAGGGTCGAGGAAGATTTTTGGTGAATTTAAAGTGCGTGCGTTTGATCTGCCAGTCGACCGTAGCTGTTGCTAAGAAGGGAAATGTTGAGAGGTATTTCAAAACTGTTCACGAGAAATATGAGAGGGACTTTTCCGCTAAATACGAACTGCGCAAGACGAAGATAAAGGAATTGAAGTCTCAACTCGCTATCCAACAATCCATATTTACTCGACCCATCGAAAAATCAAAGGCGGACGTAAAAGTCACACAATCGCATCCTTCCGAGTGAGTTACGTGTTAGTTACACGCGAGAAACCGTTCGAGGATGGAGACACGGTAAAAGATACATTTTTGGAGACAGCAGAAGACTCATTGTTTGATCATTTCGAAACTAAATCGGAAATAATTTCAACTATTAAGGAAATTCAGCTATCAAGACACTGTTACGCGACGTTCAGAAGTGATGAGTGAGGGTCTGAAAGAGCAACTAAATAAAGATACAAATGGGTGCATTTTCCTTTCACTTCAATTGGATGAGTTGACAGATGCTATTTAACGCATGAACGCATCCCAGCTGCGCATTTTCGTAAAAATGGCATTAAAAAAATGCGACTGCTAAGGAGGAATTGCTCAAGATCATACCGTTGAAGGGAAAAACTCGAGAGGAGGACGGTTTCCAGGCATTCAAACTGTTAATAATACTCGGTTGCCCTTTAACAAACTTGAGTTCATTACCACCGACGGAGCTCCGGCCATGACTGGCCATAGCTGTGGTTTCGTCGCTCTCCGCAAAACTGATAGTGATTTTCCTAACCTCCATAATTATCATTACATAATTCATCAACAGGTTCTGCGTAGTAAAATGCGCAATATGAAAGAAGTCATGGATAGTGGCTCAAGATCGTATGTTCTATTCGGGCAAGAAATCTGCAGAGACGCCTCTTTAAGTTCCACCTGGAAAAAAGGGGAACCGAACGCAGACCATTTGCTACACAGTGATGCAAAATGGTTTAGTAGGATAAAATTTCTTCGGAAATTTAGAGATTTGTTGACCGAAATCAAGGAATTTCTGGCCTCAAGAGGTGATGAATATAAGCCGTTGGAAGATTTAGGTTTTTGACTGATGTTGTCACCAGGGTTGTGGAGTCGGTCCAAAATTTTCCGACTCCGACTCCACACATTGTCAAAAATTCGACTCCGACTCCACACATTGTAAAAAATCTAAAAATCCGACTCCGACTCCTCACATTTTAAATATACGACTCCGACTCCTCTAGTGTTTCACTCTATAATTATCATAATAATAAGACATTTCATCACCACCACACTAAGTGTGAAATTTTATATTTTATATTTTATATTTAAATAAATATTAATTGTATATTCTGAAAATGTAAAAAAAAATATTAAAAAAACTTAATCTAGGGGCTATCAATGAATAAGGTTTATTGACCAAAAAAACTAATAACCTAAATGTTAGTATTTAGGATTTAGAAATTAAGGGTGACACAGGACAGAAATTGGAGTAGGAGTCGGAAGTTTTTTAGCGACTCCGACTCCGACTCCGCCCTGAAACGTGCGACTCCACGACTCCGACTCCACGACTCCGACTCCACAACCCTGGTTGTCACTGCTAAGCTGAACGAACTCAATTTAGGGCTTCGAGGAAAAGATAAAAATAGTCCATATGATTAGTTCCGTGAATGCCTTAAATAACAATAAATCTTTTCCTCGCAACTGCAGCGACGCAAACTGAGGCATTTCCCAAATATGATGTCAAAGCTAGAAAGCCAGGAAAAAGAACCTACAATGATCGACATGTGGAACAGCTTCGTCACAGAGTTTGAGAGACCCGTAGCGAGATTTATGCGCTTTCCGTTTGATGCAGACGTAGATGTTGAAGGAACTGCATTAAAAATTGTAATATTGTTTCACGTGGGCACATCTTACATCGAAAGTAAAATTTTAACACTGCAAAGCGACCTTGAAATCAAATCGTGGGCATCCGATAAAAATTTTTGGCATCTTCTCGTGGAGGAAAAATACCCAAATCTGAGAAAAAGTGCCACGTATTTGACAGCATTTGTTTGGTTCCACGTACATCTGCGAATCAGCGTTCTCAAACATGAAGATCAAGTCCAAGTACCGGTTCACTGAACAGATAATCATCTGGACCCCTGCTTGAGAATAGCAGTCAGCAACTATAATCCAAACTTTGCACAGCTTGCTGACGCCATTCATTGCAAATCATCTACGTCTATTTGATAATGTAAGAACCAAAGAATATATTATTATTCCATAATTACTGGTATTATTATTTAAATAAATGTATTTTGCACGAATAAAGAAAATATATCGGTGTACGATTTTGGGGGGGGGGCAATTTCAATGCTGGTAGATCACGTTAGGATGAGGCTGGCAGAAGTAGATCTTGGGTACCTAAAGTCTGGGCCCCTGGTCTACCCGTTTGTGCAACAAATTAAACCTGATGACTGACCGAAGTGCGAGAAGGTTGCTGCTTACGTGTTCCAAAACTTCGATGAAGACCAGAATTTTCTGAATTACGTTCTTTTCACCGATGAGGTAACGTTCCACGCAAGCTGCAAAGTAAATCGCCACAACTGTAGAGTTTGAGGCTCAGAACATCCACGCTATACCATCGAAAGTGAATGCGACGTGTGGACTAAGCACAACAGGGCTCTATAGATCCTTTCCTCTTCGCAGACGACAGTTGCTGGTACAACTTAAAACGATATAGCTGAAAATTTTGTCATCTCTCAACTCAAAGAAGAATTGGACATAATCGTTCAACAAGATGGAGCACCACCACATTACAGTAGATTGTGGGTGCTGCTCTGAACGAGAAATTCCTTGACCGTTGAATCAGACGAGTAGACCCAATCACTCGATCCCCGAGATCACTAGATTCGAGGCAACTCGATTTTTTCCTTTGGAGATAACCTCGGTTAACCTTGGTTTTGCTTCCGCTCGAATTGTTCACTCTGACGAAGGTCAAGCTCGTCAATCCACCTTAGACCTACAGTTTAACGTGGAATACGAACCAAGCCCCGCCACGGGCGGTCAGAAATTACAAAGTCCTCGCCCAGACTCGATCTCACGACCTCCCGATCAGCATACCAGCGTCTTAACCACTAGGCTACTCAGGGTACCCATTTATCTACCAGCTACTGTTTTTTATTGTGTGGAACGATGAACAGCTGGGTTTTGCTGCGCGCCGCCTGTCGCCAATGAGTCTCGATCCCGGGGCCAATGGCTTCGTAGTCAGCGATGCTAACCACCGAGGCGAAAAACCTTGTTTACTCCGAAAAAGTGGACAATTTGGAGTCGCTGAAACATAACAATGATAAGATTACAGCAGCCATCAACACACTGTCGCCAGAGAGGTTGAGCCGGATATGGGTTCAAATTTAGTATGAACTAGGCGTCTGCAGAACTACTAACAGGGAATAAATACAGATTTAGTAACAATTTCATAAAACTTGGGGTATTGTGCTTCATTTTAAAACATACTATTATAATTATTTCTTCTACATCATAAACAACATTTGTGGGAACACACCACACACACGGGATGAATTTCACAATTAAACACGTGAAATGAATGAATGATGCAAACCCACAAGGAAAAAGAAAAATGATTCCAAGGCCTTTCGTGTATTCAGAAGTCATTCCCTAACGAGGTGTACTTCTGAATGCACGAAAGGCCTTGGAATAATTTTTTTTCCTTGTGGATTTGCATCATACATATCACAAATGTTCTTGACTTTAACAAATATTTCATGATGTAAAGATAACATAATGAGGCATGTTTTAAAATAAAGCACAACACCGTTTTATTCAAGTTTATACTATCAAGTACACCGATACATGTCCCCCACCATATATATATATATATATATATATGCCATGCGAGCGCAGAAAATTTGATATGAAGAGCACATTAGGGAAGAAACGAAGCTCTTGTCGCCACAAGGCCAAATAAGGAGAGAGATTTCATGTCCAAACCACACTGCACCAGTACTAGATCTTGCAACCTCCCAATAAAACCAGTGTAACGAATCAATGACTATAATATAGCAGTAAGGCGCCTTTCTACAGTTACACAGACTTTATCATCCGCACATTACTCGCATCCCGGTAGAAAAGCATTTTTGATAAGTCACGACCATATTATGCATTTAAGGCCCCCCTAAGAAGAAGTGGCTAAGCGACAAAACTAAAAAACGCCAGGAAAAAAAAAAAAGCACTTAAAGTTGTACCAAATTTGACAGTGTCATCCATAAAGTTACGACACTTTCAAATTTAGTACAATTTTAACCGCCTTTTCTGGCGTTTTTTTTAACTTTTGACGCTTAGTCACTTCTTCCTGGAAGGGCCTCAATTAATGTCTGAAAAGATTCATCCTGGACAACCTTTTACATTTTTAAGTTCTTCCCAATTGGGCTCTCGCAGGAAAACCATTAATAGCCGAGACCTTCTCCATGCCTGGTGCTTTTTATATACACGTGGAAGAAGACTCCAAAAGGAAACTGTTAATATAAACGATGATGACCTAGCCAAAACTGAATCAAGGTCGGGGGTTCGACTCCCAATTTAGTCCTGTGATAAAAATAATCAGAATTAGCGCGATGGGTCGCATTAGTTGGCCTGAGCGCTATGCTAGTTTCTGGACATCCTGAATAATTATTATTATTAGCAACAACTGATAGGGGCTAATCCAAAAACAGCTCATTATCCACTGATTCCAGTAATATATATATATATATATATATATATATATATATATATATATATATATATATTTATATATATTTTGAATGCGAATTCTTATTTGCGAATTTTTAAAATTATTCTTGTAATTTTATGGTCAAAAACCTGTTTATTTAAATTTTATTTTTACATAAATACCAAATGTGGCTCCAAACTACGACTCATCATTCGTTTAAAAAGATTTTCACCCCAACTTTGAACGACTGTTCATGTATAGCCATGTACGGTATGGCTGGACATAACCCTTTCACAAAGACGTGTGTGTGTGTGTGTGTGTGTGTGTGTGTAAATGAGGTGCACTTCTTTTTCAATCCATATATCTAAAAAAACCAAAAACCTAACGTGAGTGCTATCGAACCGAGAAGGTCGTGATAAGTATTTCGGACGCAATTAAGGGCTCGAACGGCGTTTTCTGTTAAGTTATTTAATAGCGAGGTACTCGCTAATCTAGCCTAAACTAATCTAATCAGGCCGAACATATATATTTCCCGACATTAAAAATGTTTCTAGATTTTGTAATATAATTTGGTGATGTTCCGAGGTACAAAAGTGTTACCTCACAAAAAAAACACCCCACTGCATAGCCTATGTCCAGTTGCCTACACGCGCGCGTTCACACGCACAAAATTCATATCAGAAATGACTCATATATACTGTAATAATATACAGGGTGAGAGAAAAGTTTTCAAGGATTTTATACATACAACTGTGTAGTTAACATTATAGAGATTATTCAAATGATGAACCAAATCAAACAAAAAGTCGATAAGAATTTTATTTATACAAATATTTTGTTAAATTGTAATTTAATCTTCAAAGAGTTCTCCATCCGCTATCATACATTTGTGGATTCTCTCTCTGAAACTCTTCATTGTTCTTCTGAACATATCGAGTGGAATCCTTTTCAGTTGTTCTTCTGAACATATCGAGTGGGATCCTTTTCAGTTGTTCTTCTGAACATATCGAGTGGAATCCTTTTCAGTTGTTCTTCTGAACATATCGAATGGGATCCTTTTCAGTTGTTCTTCTGAACATATCGAATGGGATCCTTTTCAGTTGTTCTTCTGAACATATCGAGTGGGATCCTTTTCAGTTGTTCTTCTGAACATATCGAATGGGATCCTTTTCAGTTGTTCTTCTGAACATATCGAATGGGATCCTTTTCAGTTGTTCTTCTGAACATATCGAATGGGATCCTTTTCAGTTGTTCTTCTGAACATATCGAGTGGGATCCTTTTCAGTTGTTCATCTATTCTGCTGCCAAGGGCATTCACACTGGATAGATGAAACAAGGAGTGTAGAGTTTGTCACGCAAATAAGACCAAAGCCAGAAATCACTCAACTCTTCTGCGACTTCTCGTTGAAGTTGTTGGATCGACTTGAAAAGTGGCGAGGACATTTGCTTTGTTGTTTTCTCCTGTCGCCGTTACTGGCCTTCCGCTTCTTGGACGATCTTTTACCAGGTTCTCTGTTTCCAAAAGTTTGAGGTTCCAGTATCTAAGAGTGGTTGCATTTGGTGGTGGTTTAATATATTTTTCTTGAAATAAACGCAAACTTTCCTCACAATTATTATAAGAAACAGCCCACGATGCACTTTTCTTCATTGCTGTATTCCATCCTTCCTAGGGTTACCAGACGTCCGACAAAAGGAGGGCATGTCAGGTATTAATTGGGTCGTTTGAGTTTGTGGGAAGCTCATTTTTAAGTCTGGATCATCTCTAATTAAAAAGCCGGACAATATCAACATATTTAAAATGCCTGCCGACAGAGGACATGAGATTGAAAAGGAGGACATGTCCTTCTTTTGCCGGACGTCTGGTAACCCTCACATGGCGCTGAGTGGGGCTAGCATATGGTCATTCTTAGGGGTGCACCGGATATGATATCCGGTATGATATGGGTCATATCCGGCCGGATATAGGCCAAGACATTAGAAAATTAACACCTGTATGAAAATCTGCCATAATATGATAACACATTACAAATAATATTTTATATACAAAAAAAATGGAAAGCCCTCCAGGGCACACCCCTAAACCAGTCCAGCAACACTTTTTATATTAAATCAATACAATACTGATGACAAGAATGAATAAAACATCTGTCCATCCTTAACGATTACAGTTCTATTAATATAATCAGAGCTTTTTATAAAAACGTCTAGGCGTTAAATTTTTTAAAAAGAGTAAAATATTGCTAGAGCCCTGCACTTGGTTTCCATTCTTTTTTCTCCTTTTTTTCCTTTATTTTCAAAACAACATAAAACGTTACAAGCTTAACAAATGTAAAACAATACATTGAATACAATATAAAATGTCTGGAATGAAATCAATGAATGGAGGGCAGTATTAGGTAGGTCAGATGCCGCCATTCAGCCTGGAGGTCTTCAGAATAAAAAAACTCAACAACAGTGATTTAGAACTTATTTCCGTTGTGGTGCAGAAACAAGAGCATTTCTCCTCTTTTAGGCAATATTCGGGATCGCCTTGCTTCATATATGTTTCCATATTCAGAAAACATTCTCTCTGAAAATACGGAGGATGCGGGTGTGCGGAGAAGCTTTGAAACAATAGTTTTAAGGAGAGGAAATCGGTCCTCCTGCTTCCAAATTTGAACTGGACAGAGTTTCCTATCTACAAGAGGTTCAGATGCATATCGGTCTAACTCCCCTGCAATCAGTAGAACAGGAGCAGTCTTTTTTTCAACCTTTCTTCTCTCGTAACTTACTTCCCCAGATTGCTCTCCTTTTGTGATCTCCATAAAACACGCTTCAAGAATGTCCTCTTCGTCTTTCCTCTTTCGCATAGGAGAACTGGAATTTGAGCTTCTTTCGCTTCCACTTTCATTAGAATCATTACCACCTTCGTCATTTTCAATACCTATGACTTCTTCAATCAGCCAGGATTTAGCCTGCTCTTTTTGATCTTGTTGAAAGAAAGATAACTTATACCGCGCATCTATTGCAGTCGCAGTCACATAAGCCCTGTTTTTCATTATGTTCAAAGACTTCCCATCATTACTCTCCGACAAGAAACGCGCTCGAAGAGAAGTCAGGAGTTCTCTCTTTGTCGTTTGAACACCTTGGTCATCATGGCCAATCTTGAAAGAAATCTTTGTAAAATACAAATGCTTGGGATTACGGAAGACAAAGTTGATTTTTCCGAACTCATTTCCTGAGTTAGTTGGAAGAATGGTTTTAATATTTTAAGGACATTTCGTATCAGTGTCCACTCGAAGGATGTGATGGTAGGTAATTCACTACGATCAGCCAAATACAGTTGCACTGGAATTTTTAATTTATATAATCCTTCTAGCATCAAATATGCACTGTTCCAACGTGTTGGGACATCTTGAACCAATAGGAGAGGCTCAAGATTTTGCTGCACTTGAATGTGTTTGAAATTGTTACAGGCCAAAGGAGAATGATTAAAGTGAGTTGCAAGGCGGCGACTTTTTGCAAGGATATCAATTACACTCCTCTGAACCATAATTGAGTCACTAATAACCAGTTGGAGTAAATGAATGCTGCAGTGTATTGAAGGTATTTCAGCCAGGTCACTACCAAGAGCCATATTACTAGCTCCATCCCTCACCAATAAATTCATCTCATTTGCATCAAGATCCCACCTATCCTACATAGAGCGAAACTTTCCAGATATATTCTTGCCAGTATGCGACCCTGAGAAATGAGAGGCATGTAGCACAGCATCGTATCTTTCAAAATCTTTACATATCCAGTGACCCGATAATGATATAAAACTTTCTTGAGAGGTTGTGCATGTCCATATATCTGAAGAAAAGCTGACATGTTTTACTTCTTCCAGCTTCTGAGCAATTTTAGACTTGAACTCATTATAAAGACGAGGAATTATAGTATCAGAGAAGTACCTTCTGATCGGTAAGAGATATCTGGGTTGGAGGTAGGCCATTAGATCAATAAAACCATCATCTTCAACTAAAGTAAATGGCTGGTTGTTCAAAGCCATCATCATGCCGATTTTACTGTGAATCATCATTGATGTCCCATATTTTTTTAGATGAAAAGCTTTCCTCTATTGAGATCTGCTTACTCATTGGTTCGTTTTCTTTTCTTTCAGAGTACTACCAGTAGAAGTTGATGGTCTAGCCCGTATTCTATATATGCCTATTTCCTTTGATTCAGTCGCAGCTATTCTTTTTTTGTCATTTTCGTTTTTGGCTTCAGCATACTCTTTTGGGTGATTAATCTTCAATTGATTATGAAGAGGTGTTGTGCTAAAAGACTTTTGGCCACCTTTCTCCGTCCCACGTTTGATAATAATCTTTTGGCAAATATATTACACTTTGCAGTGATATCGCTAGGATCATTTATTGTATACAGTGACCACACAATACTTGTCATGATTAATACTTAATAGTTTAATACAACGCAAGAACCTGAAAGAGAACAAAACAATTAAACATCTGAATATACTTAAATTATTATTTATCTTATATTTAGGGGGGGGCGCTTGCCCCCAATGCAAAACAAAACATAGCAATATGAGTGTAAAAATAATACGGTACCTAATAATATATATCCTGCCGGATAGATATTACCATATCCGGTATCCGGCCGGATATGAAAAATTCATATCCGGTGCACCCCTAGTCATTCTTGGCCTTGTATAGTTGCTTTGAAAAGTATCGCATACACTGCAGTGATATCATTGGAATTTATTTTTTATTAATTAATAATTATTAGTTAGCAAATTATTTGTATGTATAAAATCCTTAAACTTTTCTCCCACCCTGTATATTCTCAAAATTTATGTACACTGTAAAACTTATTTGGGTAAACAAATGTGAAGCGAACAGTTTGATGTGTGGCATTGCGCGCACCCAAAAGGCCCCACAATACTCGAGTTTGGAGAGTTTTGCAAAAGGTGGAGGGTAGGGATAGAAGATGATGCACGGCATGGGGGGGGGGGGGGTAATACTGTAGAATGCAAGCACACTCTTCAGAGAAATTCAAACACGTTCAAACAAGATCAGGAAAGGAGAGTAGAAATAAAACACCATGAGGGTTATGTGTAACTGCGGAAAGAAGTTCTCCTAAAAATAATTTGAAGGAAATAGTAACTATTAATTTGGGAGGGTTTGTAAACCGTAACTAAAGTCTGTATATACTGAAAGAGAGGAAGTATCCCGATTTTAAGCAGAATATCCCAGTGTCCCTGATCCCACAAGCGAAAATACATCGTAAACTCTTAACCTCTGAAGCGTCATTAACGAGTTACTATCGTCTGTCGGTGCGTATTTACAGGTTAATTCTGTCCCGGATTGGACAGTGTCCCATCCAGTTTTCACACCGACAAATATTACTCTTACACCAATAGAACACCTGCGCACAGAAACAAAAATACTGAAAGTTAGGGAACATTTAGACATGAGGGGGAACACAATTCATGGCAGCAGCGACAACTAACCCACAACACCCTTGCCACTACATATACAATCATGCACCAACACCTCGCACCATTAAGGTAACACCAGAGAGACTTTATAACCAAATACTCCATTCCAAACCACGCCCCACAGACATCCCACAGTACAGAAAACACACACACACACACACACACACACACACACACACACACACACAACCTAACCCACAAAGCACTGACACGACTCGGTCCGAATGCGGTCCTAGGTGCGAAGCCGCCACCCATTAGCAGGTCAGAGATCAGCCTGAGCAGATCGGATCGAGTTAACTTAGCACGATTCCGATGTGGACATCACCCCAACTTACGGACATATAAACACAGACTAGACAACTCCACAGACGACACCTGCCACCTGTGCCAGGACACACCACAAACAATTGAACACATTATGACAGACTGTACCGCTCTAGCACAACAACGAACACAACACACCACCACTGGTGCGCTGAACCTCTGGTCCACTCCGGAGGGGGCGATCGGTTACCTGCGTGCCGCCGGCTTGCTCGATCAGGGTGGGCTGATCGGCTAAACAACAACAACTCTTATGGTGGGGTTGTTTATCCTCCTTTGCAACATCTAAGGTCATATAACGAAGGGGACCTACAGCTTTACGCGGAATCCGAACAACGTAACGGCTCGCAACATAATCTGGACGCGGAGGGCGGTCTTCCACCCAACTACTCTCCAGACCCACCGTCGCTTAACTTTGCTGATCAACGGGAAACGTGTTACGACATTGACGACGGCATACCCCGCCGATAAATAGTATAATATAACTGATAACGAAATTCTTTGGACAGCGACCGTTACCATTTTGCTGAATCCAATCCAAGGTACAGTCGGAAAAAAGTTCGCCTAGAAAATTTCTAAGAAGCATAAAAAATTAGTAATTAAGCAATATTCCGTTTTTCATTGGGTATTTCATTCTTTGGGGGGGGGGGGGGGGGGGGACTAATATAAAGTTTCAAAAAACATACAACCGAATCATTACCAATTAGTTATTTTATAAATGCAAAAAACTTCACTTTACGTGAAGGTCAAAATATGATAATGGAAATAAACTCGGTCTATTAGAATGGGGTTTTATTATCATAGATATTTTATGCTTTTTTTTCAGAAATAGTAGTACGCTTTTAGGTGAACTTTTTTCCGAGCCTGTTGGCTGCTAACTCCCTTTTCTGAAATACATGCCTCAGAAAAATACCCTTTTCAGGGAAAGACCTCAGAAGCCACCCAAACCATCTATTCTCGAAAACAAATTTATATTTTACTTCATAAAATGAGAAAAGTTGCATATTATATATATTAGTGGTGGACCGGATGTCAGTTTTTCAACATCTGCGGATGCGGATTTTTAATTTCAATATCCGCGGATGCGGATATTTAGTTAATCTATCAATATATAGAATTATGAATATATGACACAATTTTTCAAATTTCGTGATATTACTATTATGGGAGGCAATGCATAAGAATTAAAATTAATATTTTCATTATGATAAAAATAATAACTTTCTCAAGAGTTTCAGCCACAGAAAATTCAATGAAACGAGTTTCATTCAATTTTCAATTGCGAATTTTAGAAACTGCAAATTTTGCAATGTGTTTGCTATAGAAAATTAGCATTTTTATTTTTGCTAAAGAATTTACTAATTTTTGTATTTATTTACAATAATCTTGTTCGAAACACGATAGACTGCTTGATCTTATACGAACAATTTCATTCTGAAAAGTTACTGTGTTGATGTGAAAAAAAAAATCAGTGGAGTGCGCACAGCGGCACAAGCAGTATTTGTTGATTTAATGGTATTTATATTTTGAGGTTTATATATTTGTTTGTTCATTAATAATTAATACTTTACATGAAATGTGCATGATTGGGCCTTATAAGCTACTTTATAAGCTAATTTAATTGTAAGTTGCATAATTTATTAGAGGTAATATCCGCATAACATCCGCAGTCAGAAGTGCGGATGTTAAAAATGATGCGGATGCGGATATCCGGTCCACCACTAAAATATATATATAATTCTCCATGCATTGACAAGTAAATATGAAATAAATATGCTAGTTTGTATTTTTTTTTTTTTAGTTCTGTATCTTTATATTGTTGCTATTCTGAATAGGCCTGACTGAGAACAGTATAGAGCTAATGGAAAAATGTCTTTCCGAAATACAAATGAATTTGTATTAATTTTTTTTCCGCGCATTGTACACCTGACGAACGAAACTTTCCCTCTTTTTTACTTCAAATGTTGGCATAACGTCGTGATTCTATTGAAGAATTTAGGAAATAAGCTCATAACAGTGACTTCATTGAACGTGTAGACCCTATGCAGCTGTTTTTGAGAACCGTCTGTTGAGCAAACTTTGATTAAAGCTAAGGGTGTGCGGAGAATCGGAAAACTCTATTCGGCAAAAGAACCGAAACCTGACCCGAATCAGCGCGCAGTGAATCGAGAATTTGGATTCGGCCTGTTCCGACTTAGTTTAAACTGTATGGCAAGTATGGTGGATATTGGAATTTGGAAAACAGGGTGTTCGGAACAAAATAGAGAAGGTAAAGCGTAAACTTTAAATTACAACATAAATTGTAAACAAAATACGTAACGATACTCTCTCTGTCACGGTCCGACTGAAGAAGAAGAAATCTTAAAAATTAACAAATGACAAACAATTTATTACAAATGGAAATAAAATACAGAACGATCCTCTCTTCTTGACGTTCCGTGAGCTACTGCTGCTGCTGCTACACCGCACCATTTTACTTTCATTAAATACATAGTTTTTCCCTCCTTCCTCATATTATGTGATTAAATGTGATATACTTTCATTAAATAAATACTTATTTTCTTCTTTCTTATATGTTGTGAATTAAATAAGTTACACTTTCATTAAAAAATACTTTAATTACCATTCTGGGACCATTTTCCGTCTATCCTAATTCGAGACGATGAAACTGTCAGTCTTTTGAAGGTTCACAAAAAGTTTGACGACTTTCATTGATGAAACAAAAAGATTTGAAGGATCGAATCGAAAAGAAGTGTTTCGAATCGCGCATCCTTTATTGAAGCAATTTCGGGATGCTTCCAATATACAATGGGGGGGGGGGGGGGATGAGGAGTCTTAACGTGAAGTGAACAACCCGCATTTTTCATACATTGTATCCTCAGTTATTTTACTCAAATAACGTACACGTAACGTTTACAACGTAAAAAAAACGTTTTCAACTTACCGTGAAAGTAATTCCACGCATCCCCTCGTCTTTGCATCTGTGGCAAACTGGCGCAAATGGTTACTCGAACTTCCGCGCGAAGCCGTTAAACTCTCTTGCATAGCACTCTTACTGAAACAAGCTCCTCCCTCCACGCTTTGGCACAGATACCCGTTCGGGACGCACTGCGGCAAGTTACAGTAGCACCACACAGCTACAAAGGAAAAAGTTCACGTTAGCCAAAAAAAAAGACGTACAATGATTCCACCGTGGGTGAATTAACCTTCAACAGTGGCACAGATTGTACCAGCTAGACAAATAAGTCTGGCGACAAACTTACAAAACAAATCAATAAATACTTAATTGGAACCTGATTACGCGCGAGAAGCGTCTATTAGATATAAATGGAATTATGGAATGGGAATATGGAAGTGCATCAAACAGAATAAAATGGAACCGCGGAATTAGAGAAAATGGGAAATCCGATTAGGTTAGGTTAGGTTAATTACAATGAAGCCGGAACTAAACCGAATCTCACTAAAATCAACTTTATTCAGGCATCGTATACCGGAATTGAATACAAGCAGAACAAACTGAACCGGAATTAAATTGAAATTCCGGAATTTCAATTTAATTCCGGTTCAATTTTCTTCCTGAAACTGGTCCGATCAGCAATCTGTACACAGAAATACCCAAACTGCGCAAAAACTTACATTCTGCCTTTTAGGCCTAAACTATTATTATCCTCGAGTCAACCGTGGGGCCAACAAACTTTTATTTCAATTGTAGGCCCTATCTGGTCCCGAGGTAAAGTCGAGCAGATAAGCAAGCCTATGTGGTTAACAGTTCTAATATGAACCTACAACTTCATCCTCATCATCGCCCGCGCGAGGAGCAAAGCAGAGGTATTGTTTTTGGTGTGTGTGTGTGCGCGCGCGCGCAACCGCTTGAGAGTTCTGCGGGCGGAGATTTGCATCTCCTGATGCTTTTATAGTTGCTATTATTATTATCATCACTCGTATGCAGGTTTCAATTGCTCAAACGTCACTTCTGGATTCCGACTCGTATTTTCGATATATATATATATATATATATATATATATATATATACAAACAATTCACAAACAGCACGTGATCTTTTTAATAAGCAAGGAACCACGGGGAAACGGAAAATAAAACACGAAGTACAAGCGCTTTCGTGATTTATTCACATCTTCAGGGACAAGGGAGGTATAAGCCTTGTCCCTGAAGATGTGAATATATCACGAAAGCGCTTGGACTTTGTGTTTTATTTTCCGTTTCCCTGTGGTTCCTTGCTTGATGCTTTTATATATATATATATATATATATATTATTCTACTTAATTAATTTATGCAAAGTAAAACTGAACATTGCAAGTTCAATTATCGAGATTTATTCCTTTCATAAGAGTCATTTTCAAGTGCTTGGTGACAGTCAAACAAATTGTGACCGACAAAAACCTAAATTGAAGACGAGGAAAAAAAATATATATATATAAAACCCAATTACGCGATAAATAAAAGCGAAATAAAGAGAGAAAAAAGACATTTTAAGAAAACTGATACCTTAAAAATTAAACAGTGGAGAGAACCCACCAAACTGCGAATAGAATCTCGAAGACAAAGAATCTCTCTCTCTCTCTCTCTCTCTGGGACTCTTTTGCACATACGTTTAATGCTTATTTAAGAACTGTTGTAGTCCCACGTAAATATGGTCGTACAGAATTGTGGGATTTTTTAGTGTTTTCAAAAAATGCTTGGACGTTGAGCCCGGGTAACTTTCCAATCCCCCCCTCACCACCACCTCCTCCTATCTTTTGTCTCTCGTCCCCACATACCATGCGTTAGGAAAGTACGCGTATTATTTTTTGCCTTTAACTCTTTAACCGCTCCATTTGAATGCCATCACTGAATCAGTGTGTTGGGCTTCAGTGATCGGAAGAAAACCCAAACGCGTAGAATACTCGATCAGAGCATCACAGGAAGTAATGATGGGGTTGTTCAACCTCCTTCGCAACATAACGTTAAATGACGAAGGAGATCTACAGCTTTAAGCGAAGTCCAAAAAAAAAAACAGTCTGGATGAGGAGGACGGTCTCCCATCCAACTACTCTCCAGACCAATTGTCGCTTAACTTCGCTGATCAACTGGGAAGCGGTGTTACGACATCGGGATACGACGTAGCGCGGAGGAAATTACGCGAGAATCGAGTATGCTCCATAGGAACAGTTAGTGTTAATCGCACAAACTGTGGAAAGGCATAGCACTGTATTTACCAGTGCTAATGACCTAACGACTTTACCCAACTTCTAACTTGATCGAGGAAACTGTCCAAAGAAGGTTTTATACCAAGAATTCTCAGTGTACTTGACCCTAAGACGCGTTACGAGATGGGACTCGTATTTACATATTTACTCATAAAGAACGTTTAATAATTACGGTAGTGGATTGCATCTCACTTGACACTAAACGTGATCATTTACCCTTGACAACATCGAGTTTAGTTTTGAGTGACGATACCTTGCACTCTTTCTAGAGCATTTGACACCATTTCTGTTTTGCTAGACACACGGTGCAATTACAAGTTTATCACATTGCTCAATTTGTTATATATATATATATATATATATATATATATATATATATATAAAAAAGAAGGATAACATGAACAAGCAGAACACACGCCCTAATATATATATATATATATATATATATATATATATATATATACACACCCGTATGTATATATATATATGTGTGTGTGTGTGTATACGTAAGAAAGAGGGGTAACATGAGCAAGCAAAAAAACACGCCCTAATTAAAAGTACACGAAGTGCAGCTGATCACGTGACAGCCGAGAATGCGAGAACCTCGAAGAGAACCCTTCGAACATCAGCATTCTATGAAGCATAAATCCTCCCCAAAACCAACGTCCTACTATTTACCTCAACCGTGCACCAATTTTGAACCGGTGGGGTGTCTGCTATACGGATGGAGAGCATCCGGCGATAGGGGGAATCAGATGAGATTTCCGAGTCGATCTATTTCTGCAGGTGATAAAATCGAATTAATTCGTCTGATCGTTTCTACATACTGATTAAAATCCAAGAGAGGAATAAAGGTTTCGAATCCATAATTAAAAAGAATATCATCGTCATCGTCAATAAACATCGTCGTCTTCCCCAAACATTCCATTAAAACGGAGTTCCATCTATTTATAATAGACGAATGTAGCATTTTAAATACGGCGTATACATAAATTGTCTAAAGCAAATAAGATCAGATTACTGACATTACGCTATACAGTGGAATCCCTATCTGATAAGCTTATTAGAGCTTATCAGATGTTGCCTGTAGCATTATATACCTATATACTATATACAATGGTGAAAAATATCAAACGATAATGTATCATACGTTACCAATAGGCCCATTTCTAGAGAAATAAATTAATCACTAAAGAAATATCACGA
The DNA here is from genome assembly GCA_023014485.1 of Bathynomus jamesi. Classification (NCBI taxonomy): domain Eukaryota; kingdom Metazoa; phylum Arthropoda; class Malacostraca; order Isopoda; family Cirolanidae; genus Bathynomus; species Bathynomus jamesi. Next base: position 2,030,579 of record JAJOZX010000089.1, on the reverse strand, counting down.
TAAACAATAGGCCTTGGTTTATAAACGACACGGAGGGCCTACTTATTAAAATCCCTCAACTATTATTAAAAAATATTGCGACTCCAAGCCCAAATAGGCCCAGAATCCCCCCCAAATTAGCTTTTTCTCCCAATACTCTCAAATATTAGTCATTTTATCTTTTAGTTTAGTTTGTCTTTCGCTTCTCAGAACTAACGGACACTACAAAGAAGAGGACTATAAATTGTAATATATATATATATATATAGCTTGACCTTCGTGCAATGAGGAATCATCGCACGGAACATTTGAAAGGTGTATATATATATATATATATATAACAAAATGCGGTTTATCGAAGGCATACGATAATAATTATTCCAATTTTATCGTTTTCTCTCTTCCATCTTCATCCTTCGACGTTTCTACAAAATTTCCTACCCTTCTATAGCATGTAGAAAGGCCTGTCTATCAATCAATTTGTAAAATACCAAAACCATCAAGAGTTTGAACTTCACATCCAAAAATTGTGAAGCTGCACTCAAAATCCAAGTGCTCGTGAACTTAAGGTAAATGTTGGGCTGTCACTGGATTAAAAATGTTGAAAGTATATTTTGTACGTAATTATTTACACATTATAAATGTGGACGTCAACTGACGAGGTAAAAGTTGGCTCCGTCTTTCTTCTAGTTGGCAAAGAAAGTAATGTAAAATATTTGTATACGAATTAAAATTAAATATAAAAAGGAACGTCGCTTAGGCCTAACTGGATTTTGAAAAAGCGGTACTAACAATGTATATTTGAGGCTGCTTAACCGCTTTCGAAACGACAAATGTCACGTGATGGCGGGAGATCTGCGGCTTTACGCGGGATCTGAACCAACTACGAGTCGCTACATTATCTGAACCGAGAGGAGGTTCTCCCATCCAACTACCGAACAGACCCATCGTCGCTTAATTTCTTTTTCGAACGGAAAGTAGTACCTAGAAAATGTTTGACTGTACTGATGTATGGCAAAAGCGGGCGGGCAAAATGTTTTATCTAAAATTGTTTTATGAATTCAAAAATGAACCCGTGAATTTGATCCAAAAAATGCGTTTAGATTTACATTCACTCACTGACACTATATCCGACATCGCCCAGCTCTTAACTGACTTATAAAAGCCCTCAGTTAACACGGAACCCGTTTTATATTTACGCAAACGCCCGACCACTAATACGAGTTCCTCCTAGGAAGAAGTGGCTAAGCGACAAGACTTTCGTCGCTTAGCCATTTCTTCCTAGGAGAGGCTCATACGATACCGTGGTAAGAAACAAATCCTACGTACGGATGCTCAAAAATCACTAAAAATTTCTTTACATCAATATACCTGAAGGAGATTCGGGCTGTTTCTAACCTCAAAGGTAAGACAAAACGAGTTATTTATCTCGTTCATTCAATGAAATTTCATCAAAACCTTTATTTGATACACACGTTGTTTACAAGAGTACAAAATAAATACGCGAAGAATTAAAAAATACTTAACATTTCAAAGGAGTTGTTTACAGTACTTTCATTGAATGTTTTTGTAAGTTTGGTTATGTTCAACCTCTTAACTCTCATACATACATACTGTTTTATATATATATTATATATATATATATATATATATATATATATGGGGAAATACACGATCGCGCCCTTAATTAATTAATCCTTTAGCCACAGTGTAAACGTTAGTGATTTTTGTGCAGTAAAGGATTAAGGAAAGAAAATAATGAAATTCGGGTGGTCCAAGTACAGGCCCGCGGGCCGCATGTGGCCCGCCGAGTTCATTTAATGGCCCGCGAACTTTTCTAGAAAGACGCTATATACTATATATTCCTAACAAAAAAAATAAAAATTAAGAAATTTAAAAAGTAAAAATATAATGTCTTACACTTTCAACAACCGACACAAACGTTGATCTTCAGTCACTAGTTCAAGAGAAACTACTCAATCCCTCAGATTTCTCATTAATTTCTTTTAACTAATAGATACCTTGTTCAAAATAACTTTTTGTCTTAATATGTATCTTAATAAACAACAATACTAAAAAAAGTGTACTTTTTCATTAATACAACATTTCTTTAAAAGTATGTTGTTTTGTACGTACCTTAAATCAACAACATAATTATGAGAAGTACAGCTAGAAGAAAAATTATTGCTTTTATCAGAAAAATCCATAATGAAATGTGTGGCCCGTTTATGATACTAAGCAACATCATACGGCCCTCTATCCTCGAGAGGTTGGACCACCCTGAACTAACCAATGATTAGAAAGAAATATCTGAAATACCGAGAGCTCAATATGAATCAGTTTGCCGTGCCCCAAAAAGAGAAACTGGTACCCGACACAAATACCTTTTCCGAAGGTGTGTGTGTAACAGATTTTGATTTTACTCTACAAAATGTAGCGCGAGCCATAGGACAAATGAAATCACATTCAGCCGCAGGTCCGGACAAATGGAACGCACTATTGATTAAAAACGATAAGAATGAAATAGCTACACACCTATATTCGATATGGAGAAAGTCCCTGGCCGCGGGGCAAGTACCGAGCATCCTGAAAATGAACGAACATTGTCCCTATATACAAAGGAGGGGATAGGTCTCAAGCAAACAATTATAGACCAGTGTCACTGACATCCCATCTCACCAAAATATTTGAAAGAATAATCAGACAGATAATCTATGACTTTTTGGAGGTACAGGAAAGATTCAATGAGAACCAGCACGGATTTCGATCAGGAAGATCGTGTCTGTCACAAATTATACAGCATTATAAAGGTGTTATAGGTGCACCTAAAAACAGTGAAAACTACAATGTAATATATACAGATTTTGTTAACGCATTCGACAGGTGTAATCATGGTATACCTCGGTTACCTTGGTTACCTTGGTTTTGCTTCCGCCCGAACTGTACATTCTGATAAAGGTCAAGCTTGTCACTCCACTTTAGACCTACAGTTTAAAATTCGAACCACGCCCCGCCAGCAGTCTAACGTCTTAACCACTAGGCTACCCGGGGTATCCATTTATCTACCAACCAATTTCTTTATTGTGTGGAAGGATGAACAGCTGGGTTTTGCTGCTCGCCACCTGCCGTCACCGGGTCTCGATCCAGGGGCCAATCGATTCGTAGTCAGCGACGCTAACCACCACACCACCAATCATATAATAGCACATAAAATGAAACATATGGGAATAACGGTCAAAATGGGAAAATGGATCTATAACTTTATCAGAGAACCACAAGGAACAGGATTATCCCCACTCCTATTCATTATCATGATAACACACACACAAACAGACAATGAAGTAAACAACAACAGTACGCACAGGAACATCCTTTGCTGATGATACAAAAATCAGCAGAAAAAACAAAAATGCGGAAGAGATGGAAGCCCTACAGCGAAACACAAACATATACAAATGGTCAGAAACCAACAACATGAAATTTAACACGCAGATATTTCAGTTCTTGAGATATGGTAGAAATGAGGAGTTAAAGCAGAGAGTATATTATGCCCAAGATGGACAGGAAATTCAGAGAAGCACGAAAGCAAAAGATTTAGGAGTAATAATGAACGATGGGGGAAAATTTGAAACACACAATCAGATAGCGATAAACAAAGCAAAAAGAGTTACGGGACAGCTGCTGAGAACCTCCAAAAGAAGGGATGAGAATATAATGATTCCCTTGTTGAAAACACTGATCATATCAAAACTTGAATACGGCTCAGTCTTTACGCCCTCATACAAATAAGAAATTAATAAACTAGAACAAATTCAAAGAAATTTCACACCAAAGATTGATGGCTGCAAAGGAATCAGTGACTGGGAAAAACTACAGAAATTAAATCTATATTCCCTGGAGAGAGAGAGAGTTACAAGGAGTTACAAGGAAAAGAAGTACCTCAAAAGGCCTTGCGGCCCATACCGAGGAGATACCAATGGCAACGAGTGCCAGGGAAAATTTTCTACACCCTCAAATACTGTGCAAGATTTGGTCTAACCTTTTCTTGAAGTGATCCACAGAGGAACTGTTCACAACTTCTGAAGGTAACCTGTTCCACGTGTCACAGATCTTATAGGTAAAAGTAATTCCCACACACACTAGTCCTAAACCGTTTCAAATCCAACTTTCAACCATTGTTGCGAGTTGGGTTATCATTTAAACTAAACATGCTTCTAAAATCGACATCGTTGAACCCGCGTAAGAGCTTGAAAACCTCGATGCGTTCGTTCACCGCGCAGCCTCCGAGTTTCCAGTGAAACCAAGTTCAGGGCGCGTAAGCGTCGATTGTAGCCCATATGCCTAACGGAAGGGATTAACTTTGTGGCCCTCGCCTGCACTCGCTCCAGCCTCTCAATATCTTTCCTGAGGGTGGGCGACCAGAACTGCACAGCATACTCCAGGTGCGGCCAAAGCAGGGAATTGTACAGAGAGAGCACAATCTCCTTGTTCCGAAACTGAAATTGCCTCATGATATAACCCAACAGCTTCCGGGCTTTCTTTTCCACCTCTACGCACTGTTTCGTAAACTTGAGGTCGCTGCTAATTAGCACACCCAAGTCCTTTTCCAAATCAGTCGCCTCGATATTACTCCCCACCATCGAGTAGTCCGACTTGGGATTGGCGTAGCCAATGCTCATCACCGTGCATTTACCCAAGTTAAACGACATTTGCCATTTTTCGGACCACTCTCCTAGCCTACCAGGAGTTCCTCGATCGATTCGGGCGTCCCAACATTGGCCCCAAGCTTAGTGTCATCAGCGAATTTGGCGATCCGACCGACGATGCCACCGTCGATATCATTTATTTAAATGATAAATAACAGTGGCCCCAAAACGGAACCATGAGGAACCCCACTAGTGATCGAGGCCCAACCCGAACTAACCCCTTTAATTACAACCCTCTGCCGCCTATTCTTCAGCCAGTTTTCAATCCACCTACCTACTTCCCCACCGATACCCAGCGCGCGCACTTTCGCCATTAGCCGGCGGTGAGGTACCTTATCAAAGGCTTTCTGAAAGTCGAGATAAAGTATATCAATCGCCCTACTTTTATCATACTCACTCAACATGACATGGAAAAACTCGAGCAACTTGGTGAGACACGACCTATGCCGTCTAAACCCATGTTGGGAGTCCCCAAGCAGCTTATAGGAATCCAAATGGTCAACGATCCTATCCGCTATTATCCCCTCTAATAATTTACCTACAACTGAAGTGAGACTAATGGGACGATAGTTCCCTGGACTTTTGTGATCCCCTTTCTTAAAGATAGGGGTCACGTTGGCTTCCCTCCAGTCACCAAGCACCTGGCCCGTTTCCAACGATTTGTTGAAGACTGTAGCCAGATGGGGAGCCACCTGCTCGCGCACCTCCCGCAACACTCTGGGGAGAAACTGGTCTGGCCCAGGAGCCTTAAACGTGCTCAGTTTGTCTATTCTATCGGCAGAGAGAGAGAGTGTTACAAGGAAAAGAAGTACCTCAAAAGGCCTTGCGGCCCATACCGAGGAGGTACCAATGGCAACGGGTGCCAGGGAAAATTTTCTCTACACTCAAATAGTGTGCAAGATTTGGTCTAACCTTTTCTTGAACTGATCCACAGAGGAACTGTTCACAATTTCTGAAGGTAACCTGTTCCACGTGTCACAGATCTTATAGGTAAAGTAATTCCCACAGTAAATCCCACACACACTAGTCCTAAACCGTTTCAAATCCAGGAGAGAGAGAGAGAGAGAGAGAGAGAGAGAGAACTATAATTTACGCAGAAAATAATTGAAAAAGTAGTACCTAACCTACAACTGAACCCAGTAACCATCCAAACATTGAAAAAAATTAAAGGTAGAATGTGGTGTTCCCAAACTAAAGGCCAGACAAGGGGCATCCTCAACTCTGAAAAAACCTTTGTTGTCAGGGGGCCAAGACTACAGGGTGTCCCAAAAGTCCCTATCTATTTTGTTGAAATAGGCTGAATTTCAAATGAATGTTTTAATGACATGATTGCATGCACCTTTCTAGACAAATACATGCATTAGATTTCTATTTTAATTATTTTTAATTAATTTTTTTTAGATCCATAATCCATATCAATGGTGATGGATGTGCATGAACGCGTTATGATTGTAACATGTCGCATCAGAGGAATGAAATGTTGTGAAATTAGAGACCGATTCTCAAGGTGGTTTCATAAGCCTGGACCGACAGATAGAGCAATTCGTGAATTGGTGAACAAATTCAAAAGGACTGGATCTGTGCATGATGAAGGAAGAAGTGGACGCCCAAGAACAGTACAGCAAAACATTGAATCTGTTCGCATAATGTTCGAAGACGATCAAAGAATGTCAGTTCGCCAAGCATCCCACAGATTGACCATACCCAAAACAACTGTTCACAGAATCTTGCGTTCGACGCTGAAGAAGAAGTGTTATCACATTCAGCTGTTACACAGCTTATAGGAGGAAGATTTTCCAAAAAGAGCAGCAATGTGTGCGGAACTGGTCGAACAAATCCAAAATAACAATTTAATGGACCACATTTTGTTTAGCGATGAGGCGACTTTCTACACCTGTGGTAAAATCAATCGACATAATTGTCGCATCTGGGCTAATGAAAAGCCAACTGAGTTCACTGAAAGGGAAAGAAACTCGCCTAAAGTCAAAGTGTGGCTTGGAATGACGAAGTCTAAGATTTACGGGCCCTTTTTCTTTGCAGAGGCTACAGTGACAGAGCCTGTTTACTTTGATATGCTTCAAAATTTTCTAGAACCTCAACTTCTTGAAGATGGCATTCTCGAGAATGTAGTCTTTCAGCAGGATGGGGCACCATGTCATTATGCCAGAATTGTTCAGACATACCTAAACGAGCGTTTTCCAAATCGTTGGATTGGACGTGGGGGAAATAGGCCCTGGGCAGCGCGATCTCCGATTTGACCCCATTGGATTTCTTTGCTTGGTTTCATTAAATCAGAGGTCTATCGCAGAAATATTCGAGATTTACCAGATCTGCGAGATCGCATTAGGCAAGCAGTTGAGAAAATAACCCCGAAATGCTCGGAAGTGTGTTCCGCAATGCAGCTGAAGCTGACCGCTTTGAGATTTGCAGAGATACAGATGGAGCACATGTGGAAACTACTAATTAAAGATTTTAATGGTGTAATACTTGTAATTTGTATAGAAATACATCTGTATTCAGGTCAGTGTGACATTTGAAATTCAGCCTATTTCAACAAAATAGATAGGGACTTTTGGGACACCCTACATTTAACCAGCTACCAAAAGAAATAAGGGTACTTGTAGGTTCCCCCCCCAACCAATTTTGACAGAATATTTTAGTTAAAACTAACGAAAATATCACGACTTAACCTAACCAATTATCAAGGGCGTACAGTTGATCTATTAGTAAATAGTAAATACTACTCCAGAAACAAACAATGTTATAATTAATAATAGATCAACTGTACGCCCTTGATAATTGGTTAGGTTAAGTCGTGATATTTTCGTTAGTTTTAACGAAAATATTCTGTCAAAATTGGTGTGGGGGGGGGAAGATAACCTACAAGTATCGAAATAAGAAACACCCATGATGTCAAAATAAAAATTCTCCAGAAGACAAGAACGCCTGGCTCAGGACAGTCCCGGATGAGCCGCGTGTGCCTGGCTATGTGAGATGGAAAGCTCAAGACTGCAATTCTCTCCTACATCAGGCCAGGTCTTGGGATAGGCCCACCAGTCTGACCTCCATGTGAAGAGACCGACGCACAGAACATCTACAAGGTTACAATATATACATATACAGCGTGTCCCAAAGAAATGTATACCCACTTTGTTCGATAATACCAGCTATGAGGATAATAAATATATTACTGTTTATATGTTTTTTAATAAAGAATTTTCTCCTGAATCTAAATATGTAATTATTTTTATTAAAAATTGAAGAACAAAAAGTTACAGATGTTTAAATTAGAATTATTATTTTCGAGACTTCATGTGCGATATTTTCTAATTTTTTTTTATGGTCTGGCCTGCCTTTTAACCGACTGTTTTGAGATACTTATGTTTAGTGCCTAGCTTAGCCTAGCCATTTCGTTGAGTTCTAATTAGGCAAGACTACAGTTTTGCTCTAACCTTATCTAACATCTTATAACTCTGCGACGTTTGTTCTTTTCTAACGACAATTTGAACATCTTAGATAAAGTGTCATTTAACCATGGAATTTGTAAATTTTTTGAATTAACTAATAATTACAACATTTATGCTTCAATATCAACACTAAACATAAGTATCTCAAAACAGTCGGTTAAAATATTAGAAAATATCGCACATGAAGTCTCGAAAATAATAATTATAATTTAAACATCTAACTTTTTTGTTTTTCAATTTTTAATAAAAATAATTACATATTTAGATTCAGGAGAAAATTCTTTATTAAAAAACATATAAAAAGTAATATATTTATTATCCTCATAGCTGGTATTATCGAACAAAGTGGGTATACATTTCTTTGGGACACGCTGTATGTATATATCCATTCTTAGCTAAATACGACATCCTAGCAAAAACACAATTTGGGTTTAGAGAAGGCCACATCACAGAAGACGCTATCAACATGCTATTAGAAAATATCTATAAAACCTAAACTACAAAAAACATACAATCTTAGTTTTCCTTGACCTGTCGAAAGCCTTTGATACGCTCTCATATGATATCTTACTAGATACATTAAACACGTATGGCATAAGGGGAAATATGCTAAACTGGTTTAAGTCATATCTTTAAGCGTCACCAGTATGTTAAAGTAAAAGACATTTCATCAGAATATGCTGTATTGGAAAGTGGGGTTCCACAAGGATCTGTCCTTGGACCCTTACTATTCTTAATGCATGTAAATGATTTTTATCGATCAATAACATTAGACCGTATTCAGTATGCGGATGATAACACTCGCTTCTGCACACCACGATATCAACTACCTAATGAACGAAGTGAACAGGCAATTAGATCATGTCTATAAATGGATGTGGGCAAATAAGCTTTTACTAAACTTGACAAAATCATCATATATATGATTGTAACTAAAAAAAATTGCAATCGTGCACACTCCATTAATAACTGAAACATTTCTCTCGCAAAAGTAAATGAAGTTAAAGTTCTTGGCATCAAGTTAGATGAAAAATTATATTTTAAAAGCCACACACGACATATCAAATAAAAAAGATCTAGATTTCTGTACATAATATTTAAACTCAAAATTTTTTTTTCCCAAAATGCCCTCCTCACACTGTATTACTCATTTATTTATCCACACCTTCAAGATGGAATCACAGCATGGGGTAGTACAAAGAATTATATACGATATCTGCTGGAAGCCATAAAAAATGTTTGCGAACTCTCTCAAACAATGATAACAGGCAATCTCATACCTCTCCAATGTTCAGAGATTTAAATATCCTAAAATAAATTACTTGTATAAACTTATTGTCGGTAATCGGTATCAGTATGTACAAAGTTGCTGATAATAGAAACTATACTTCGCCCATTCACAGGGCGATTACCCTACATCAGAGCAACCATAATACAAGGTTTTCCAATGATTTCATAAATAAACCAAACTATTCCATACAAATTGCAGGAAATGCTCTCTCCAACAAAGGGGCAGATATCTGGAATGCTATACCTATAAATAGCAGACAAGCACCATCGTTAATTTCGTTTCGCAACTCACTAAAGAAACACTTTATTAACTCCTATCAATGTGTGTGTGTGTGTGTGTGTGATATATATGAGAAGGGCGACAAGCTTGACCTTCGTGAAATGAGGAATCATGAAAATCACCTATTATATATGCAAAATTCACAATCTTAAATTGGGTGCAATCACAAGCTATATAAATTAGGGTATTTGTTAAAAGTTTCCATTATATTACGCCATAGTTAAATATGTCTCATTTATCTGTATTTTTGTAACTCTAAGATTGTATATCATCATCATTTCTAATTTGTAATATTAGAAATTACTTATCAATATTTCAACATGTTCTATTTACAATTTTTTTTCTATTATTTCTCTTATCATATCGAATTGATTACCTCTTCCTTTTCCATTATTGCGGAATTTTTTCAATTTCCATTCGTAATGACAAAATTAACTAAATGCAATTTTATTTTACTTTCTGCTAATTCTACAGGGTGATCAAAAAGTCGATGTGAACCTATATTACTCTGAGAGACAAAAGTGCATACATACAAGAAGTTAGATATTTTAATAAAAAATTATACGACATCGTGCAATTTGTGTTACTGTACAGTAATATTGCACGATATCGTATAATTTTTTATTAAAATATCTAACTTCTTGTATGTATACACTTTTGTCTCAGAGTAATATAGGTGCACATAGACTTTTTGATCACCCTGTATTTATATTTCTTATTTTCCTTCGTAAAAAAAAGAGAAATGAATCTCAAATATTTCTGCCTGAAAAGCCGTCATGCTTCGAAACGGCATATTCAGATAAGAATACTGTAATTGAACAAACTACTTGACACTAGAAACATACAAAATTAAACGTTAATGCCAATATTGGCTAAACCTATATGGATGTAATGTATATTTTATGTAATGTGTTCCTACTGAATAAACATTATTATTATTATTATTTAGTAAAAAATGGCCAAGTAGCTCCAACTTTTGTGTAATTTTCACCCGTGATCTTTTTTAACCCAGTAGCTCCAATTCCAACAGATATGTTATATTTTCAATTTTTTTAATTATTTACGCTTGTTTTCAGGTAAGCTGGGGGGTGGGGGGCCTATTTAAGCGTTTAGAGAAGGCTCTTTTTTACCATATACAATAATTATTTTTGGAATTTCACCCGCTTCACGATTTTAATTCAAAAACTCAAAATCAGTAACTCCAACTTCATACTACCTTAGTAATTTGTTTTATGTTAAGTTAGGTTAACCTCAGTTAACCTAACCTAAAATGAGTCTCCTACAAGGAAATTCGACTTATTTACAAAATCGGCATTAATGGGTAAAAATGAGTGACCCACTATTGCTGCTACTTAGGGTTAGACGTACTATATGCGACGTACTTACACTCGTGAGGAAAAGGCCTCCGGAGTCCTTTTCCTCACAGAGTGTAACTCGCTTCCATATCAGCCAGTGCGTGTTATTCTACCTGCAACAAAAAAAAGGATCTCAAAACAAGACCAATTTGAACAATTGGTTTAGTTCTAATGTATTACCTTTGTGAATTTAATTTAAAATAAATATTCTTATGAAGCCGGATTTATGGGACACCCTATATATATATATATATATATATATATATATATATACAGGGTGTCCCGTAAGTCTGGACCCATAGGGAAAAATAATAAAATTACAAAATAGTCCAAAAATTTATTACATAATCTGTTCAAAGTGTCCGCCGTTGTGTCGCACACATAGTTGAAGACGCAATCTCCACTGCGACAGCACTTTCTGAATCACAGTCGCAGAAATTTCTTGACACGCCTCCACAATGCGTGCTTTAAGGTGGAAAATGTTCTGAAGTTTGACCTCGTACACTTTGGCTTTCAAGTGGCCCCACAAATAAAACTCCAGCGGAGTAAGATCATAATAAAAAAATAATAAAAATAATAATAAAAATAATAAAAAATATATTATAAATAAATTTTTGGACTATTTTGTAATTTTATTATTTTCCCTATGGGTCCAGACTTACGGGACACCCTGTATATATATGCGATGAATTTCACAATTAAACACGTGAAATGAATGAATGATGCAAACCCACAAGGAAAAAAAAAAAGGATTCCAAGGCCTTTCGCGTATTCAGTACACCTCGTCATGGAATGCATATCTGACCGGCAATCGGATGATCCCGGCTTCGATCCGGGAGGTGCCTCATTTTTCATTACTCATTTTCCCTCCTCCTCTTGTGCGGACACTCTTCTAAACAAGCGTCGTTCTTTTATATATATATATATATATATATATATATATATAAAAGGAAGAAACGAGTACACATTACAGATGAATCACCAAATCTAAATGAAAAAAAAATCCAATTTTGTTTATTTCACTTTTATTATTTGCTATTTTGGGATTTCGCTTCTTCTCTCTCTCAATAAAGACAAAAGAGAAGTAAAATGCGAATACAAAGCGAAGTAGCATCCTTCCTCTACCATTTGCACCACCTGTCACCACCTGTTCAATAACCACTTACTTTTCCCACGATTAATTTGAACTTGCTAAACAATTAATCCTAACGTGTAAATGAACCCATTTAATTCAGGAACTCGGAAGATCCTAACACATTTATCCCAAGGTATTTATCTTAATTAATTATATACTATATATATATATATATATATATATATATATATATATATATATATATATATATATATATATATAATCCTTTAAAGACGTCTTTCCATAAAAATGTTCTTTCGAAAGTGAAAATAAAAATTATATTATAATTAAAATATATTAGGACAAATTATATTATTATAATTATAATTCTAATTATAATTATAATTATTATTATAATATAATAAATTCCTTTCGTTGCTAAGTGTTTTGAAAGGAAAAAAAAAATGTACATTAAAGATAAGTACAAATTCTTTTAACCTTAAAATTTATTGTTAAAAAGCTTTCGTTTTATCAAGTATTAAAAGTAATAAATTTTATTTTTTTGGAGGGAGGCGACCCAGGGGTGGAGGGAGGGTATTACGCTTAAGCCTTATGCCAGTGCTCCATTGAGATGTTAATTCCTTCGTTACTTAACAAAATGTTAAAACAAAAGTGCAGTAAATTTGTTTTTTTGTTTTAAACGTAACTTAGGTTTTAGAATTGGAGATACAGTATATTTAAACTACGGGAAGTTACTTATAAGTTACGAAGGCAGGTCAGTATTCACTATTTAGGTCGGCCGCACGTAGAATAGTCTCGTCTCGCGATTCACTACTGACGACTCACGACCGCGACGCAATTTTGGGAAATCGCGTCGCGGTCGCTGCCATTCTGTCAACGTAAAATCACACGCGACTAGAGTCGTGAGTCGCGAGACGATCCTGCGCGCGCGACCGGCCTTAGTGTGACCATCTCGAGGATAGTGTAGATAATAAGTCGTAGGTCTTTTGGACTTGTTGGCATAATTTTTTAGACATCAGTTTCAAGTTATTTCCACGAACGCTTAGTGGGGTTCAGTTAGGGAGTTTGTGGTGGAAACTTGAGCGATCCCTCGTCTCTTTGAAGTTAGTTTTGGCGGGTAGTAGGGTATGTTTTGGGTCTTTGCCTCGCTAGAAGGTGAATCCCTTATCAACTGAACGAACTCGGCGGTGCGTGATAAACCAAAGTTCTGTGGTAGCGCATTTTAATCATATTCCCGTCAACTTTTACGAGATCACCCATACCGCAACAGAACCATCACCCTGTTTCACTCTTACTGATACAATGAAACTTTTTTGGTTACGTCGTTTCGCGAGCTTGCTTACATCTTCCAAAAAGTTTATTTTGATCTCATCGCTCCACGCAACATTTTTCCATTCATCCTTCCCATTTTTAATGTTCTTTTGCAAACTAAAGTCGCTTCTTTTTTTCTTTTTCACATCATTAATATAGGGCTGTCTAACGGCGGCGACTTCTCCTTGAAACTCTCTTTACGCGATAGACGCCTCCAGCAATTCCACTTTCCCCTGAATGGTTTCGCATACTTTTCAGTATTACTTTGGGATTGTCAGTTACAAAGTAGTGAAACTGCTATTTTCCCGTACTCTTTGTATATTGGACTCTTTCAAATGCTCCTTTGTATAGTTCAGCTCTGAAAATATACGGCTGTTGCCAAACGAGTGTTTAGACTCTTTTAATTGACGCGTTATCTCTCGTCATGCGAAGGAATAACAGACATTTTCCTATAAAATATCCAAAACGGATGAGATGACCCCAAACGAACGGATGTTTTATTATCAATCACCGCATGAGGCATTTGTACAATTATTATTAAAACAAAGCGAGATATAGAAGTACAATGTAACAAATATAAGTATCCTGCCATATTCGAGACTACCTGTAGGCCGCACGAGCGATCGACTCAAAATCCCATTCCGAAAGTGGGAATACTCGATGTGGAAATTCCAGGTTTAGAAAATGTTTCCAGATTTGGGGAAGGGTATGAAGAAGAGAGCCGTGACGCAATTGCCATACCCGAGTGGTATTTTCTATAAAAAAAATATCTTGTAGCGGGTAACCCCACATGGGAATGGATCAATTTGAGCATTTTCACCTTTCAATTCCTCATTCTTGGACCAAGAATGGAAGGGGAACGAACTAGATCGGGAAGAGAAAAGCACAAACTGCATTTTGCTTCTCCAAACTAGTACACTGTATTAGTATGAATGCCGACAGTACCCAACTTGTTGCGTGGGGTACAAAAAATTATTAGGCTAAATACACTGTACACGAAACACTGCATTTTATTCAGTTGGTTAGCCGGTTGGTTTGTTTCATCCATCTCAACTTATACTATATTCTAAGCAGGAAAAAGAACCTCCATTCAGACGCCATTGCTAATGGCATTATATTTATTATACGAGTATGACTGACGGTTCAGGATCAGACCTACTTCCTAGAAATGCTCATAAAAAATATTACGACAAAAAGATTTTTAATACAACAATCGATATTATATACTGATTCAGCGCGGTCTAATTGAATGTCCCCTTTAGCTTCGCTATGAAATTAAGGGCAAAATTGAGTTCCAGCAAATCAGTAGAAAAAATTGTATTGTGGACCAGTCTTTGTAATTATTTCAAATTTTTTAATACACACACACACACAATATATATATATATATATATATAATATATTATATATATATATACACGAGTTACATTCGCTCCTATTCGGTGCTATCTTTTGTATCCCTTTCCTCCAACACTCAAAATAGCTACTACTTTGTTGTAAGAGATGGTTTCTGGAGTTCAATTTAGGTAAGGTTAGGTTAGGTTAGGTTAGGTTAACCTAACAATCTAAAATAAAAGAAGAGAGAACTGGGTGTGTAAAATCCTGATGAAGCACGACGTATTAGTAATTTGATTTACAGTAGTAATTAATTAAAATCCCAACGCGAGCGAAATTCGATAAAATAATTATTATATACGATATAGGAGGAGATTGTAGACACCAGTCGACCAGGGAATTACTACGGGGCGGGGGGGGAATGGACAGGAGACGGGGAGTGCTGGAATTCTGTCCCGTCACTGTCCTCCTTAGCCGAATTTTTTCCGTGTCTCATCTACACTGAGCAGCCTAGCGTGATCTCAAACACACCCACTTTTCCCTACTACACGTACGTGCATCACACTACACACTACACAATCTTTTCGAAATTTGTATTAAAAGAAAAAGGCATCGTTGAGTCCTGGAGACGACCTTGATTTCGGCTCTCTCCTTCTATGAAGGGGCGTTTCTGCGGGGGCTCGCCCTTGGACCCTTCCATAAAAAGAATTCTCTAACCTCTTTAATGATACCCCTACCTACCTTAATGCGAGCGTAAGTGATTAAATTTTGGAAAAACCAGAAGATCTAACATGTATTGTAGGACCTAATGTAACTTCAACGACCACCGATGAAAATGGAGGAGGAATTTGCATATATATATATATATATATAGGGTGCTACGTATAGTGTTTGCGCCAATATTTGTTCGCATTGCATCGTTTCATCAGTCGCAACCATCCCTTTTGATTAAAATAATTCTTTAACCCGCGAGTTAACCTAACCTAACCTAATACAGAAGTAAAAGGATGTCTCTTTCATTTGGTACAAAGAAAACGATGGAAAACGAACGAACACATTTTGGCGCGAACGTTATATAGTTCGTTATACCTCATAACCAACCAACTGCATTTCTTCTAAAAAAGAACATTACTTCCCTTTTTTACAACGATGACTTGAACTCGTCATTATCTCAGGGGGGGAGGGAGGAGGGCAGACGCAGACAGGAGGGACACGCCCCCCTTTATTGCATACACGCGCCCCAATGCATCCGAGGCGAAGGACACGCGACGCGCGCATACATTTTGCATTCGGAGGCCCCGAGCTATTTCTTCTTCAAAGCCTACATATATAAACTCGGTTACCATAGCAACCTTACACCATCTTTTGCACGCGTCTGTTATTGGTCTCGTGTGAAGCCACTTCTAGAAAGCTTCTGCCCTCCAACTACATCATTGTGAAAAGCGTCTATACCCGTACCTGCATGTTAAGATGGGGTAAGGGGTAAAGTGGGGGTTTCCATTTCCTCCTCGGCGTCGCTCCAAATGATCCCATCTTCCCACGGTGGGGTCATCCCAGGGTTGGGATGTACAACACCCCCACCACGAGGGCATTCATTACTCGTAATTAACAGAAGCAAGGGTTCAGTGATATTTCTTATACACACACACAGTAAAGTCAACTAATAAAAAAAACAGATAAGGCTTAAGGCGAATAAACACAATAACACAGATCAACATAATATCGAAACGAGCTGCGTATTCATACTGACCATGTGCAGTCAAGTATTTCTTCGCAATTAACATAATATATATATATATATATATATATATATATATATATATATATACAAGATGCCTATTTTTGATATTTCGAGGTGTTGTTTTATGCTTGTGTCAATCGTGCACCTAACAGAGTATTTAAATCAGACGTAGTAGGCCTAAGTCCATTTGCATTACTATCAAGTGTCGTTGAAATTGACATTGTTTACCCGCACTAATTACACAAACCAATATTATACATTTATCTAATTACCGAACTGTATATTTTAAAAAAAAACCTTCCAAATATGTCCAGACATTGTTTCCTCTGTCAATTCAATAACTCGTCATGACGTATAATATAATCAATGGAAATTTTCTTGAGTCATCAGGCACTAGGTGCCATTGCCAAGGGTCAGGCACTGGAGGGGAAAAGAATTTTATTGAACGAAAAGTTTTGCCTTAATTATATATATATATATATATATATATATAGAGAGAGAGAGAGAGAGAGAGAGAGAGAGAGAGAGGGGGGGCGCATATCGATCCATCAATTTCTTACAATAAATCAATAAATATGGTAAGTTGGTGGAGTGAAATAGCGCCCTAGCGTCTATGCATAATTTATGTCAGAATGCGGCTGGCTAACAATAACGAACGAGTGAAGCCATGCAAAATGCAACTGTAAAACTAACGTTCACACGAGCATTACAGAACACACAACGAAACTAAGTGGGTTCTATAGTACCCACATGCATCTAATTAAATGAATAAGCCACAATCGGATAATTAATAAACAAACCCATCAAATAATGTATATAAATCTTGACAGCCCACACACACACACACACACACACACCACACATATATATATCACACCTTTCAAATGTTCCGTGCGATGATTCCTCATTTCACGAAGGTCAACTTGTCACCCCTCCTCTCGAGTTGGCGTGGTGAAGTAGAGAGTTTGTTTCTTGTACTCTCTACCTCACATAGCCAGGTACGCCCGGCTCATCGGGGATTGTTATATATATGTATATATTTATTATATAACTAGTAGTAGAACATGTGTACAGCATTTCTGCTAATTTAGTAGTACTGCAGTACTGTCAATGAAGGAATAACTGCTTAGCGAAACAGATTATCTGAACACTTTACATATGTCAATGGCCTTAATTGGGTCACACTGCATGGCTCGTAGTTAAGGAGACGTTTATCAGTAAGTGTGACAATATCTCACGTGCAATGATTCAGTTCAGGATTTAAGTTTCATAATATATATATATATATATATATATATATATATATAAAATGAAGAGCTACATTCATATTTTATACTTTTTCCTTTCGTTTCGAAAAATAGATATTTAAAATTTCCAACATATTAAAAATAAGTGTTGTCAATGGAAGCCTTGTTTTATTAGTCATGAAGAAATTAAATGTATGTATGTGTGTGTGTGTGTGTGTTATTCTTTTTAATCACGAACATTTTTGTGTACAGCCAAAAAATATGTAAACTTGTAAACAAAATGCAAAGACAAAAAACGGGAATGCACACACTCCCCCATCAAGAAAATAAAATAAAATAAAAATAATAAAAACTTAAAATAAAAAGCCGACAGGAAAAAGTTTCATGACAACAAAGACAATCACTTCCTTCGGAAAGTCAATAGACAGGCGCCAGGTAGGCGCTTTGCCACCTGTGCGAAGCCCCACCCCTTTTTTCCGCTAACTCCGCCTATTTCCATAATAACCACGCCCACCCAAAATCAATTCATTGAGAATATTGCCGTTAACATAATAATTAACCTAATTAATTATTCGAAGAAAAGGTAGAATTGTATCTTAACTTGAATGTATCATATTCGTTCATAATTTTAATTATCCCGTAGTAAGCTACGAGTGTACTATGTACTGTTAACTAAATTCGCCCTATTAACATCAATTGATAAATATTTTGTAACACTGACATGATCAATAATTAACATCCCTTTTGGAAACAAGTTCACAGAAATTACAATATTAAGGCCAGACCTAATTCCAGTTTCCCTTAATAGTGGGAAATGTTCACTTTTCAAACTTTTGGGTGGGGGGGAGTCTGACAAAATGATTTTTTTCATGGACTACTTTTGTTAACTGAAAACGTAAATGTTTTAATCATGATTACTGCTATTGGAGCGTCTTGTTTCATTTCTCAACGTTAGGTTCAATCCCTATACACAGATGTGATTAAACCTTAACCCTTTGAACGAAGGGTATACGTTTCTTTTAACCATATTGTATACAGAGTGGCTACAAAGTCCCTTTGCAGTGAAATTACAGCAAATCTGTGTAGGTTGCCCTTGTTTTTCATGGAAAGGGTCTTTGTGGACACCCTGTAGGTTTTAGTGTTATTCAAAACTTACTATTTTACAAACTAGTCATTGAAATCAGACATATTTTGGGTTCCTTTTTCGACACCTAAACGACACACACATAAATATTTACATCACTCAATATTGCATTGTAGTACAATTTATATTATTATTTCCAGTAGGACTGAAGTCCCGCCAGTGGTCAAAGGGTTAACGGAGTACCAGAAGGCCACCACAGACTTTAACATTTACATTCCACTTAAACTTCAGTAGAAGCGGTGAATGTGTACTATTCAAGTCATACAGAGTACAAATTATTCTTCAGTTACGATAAGGAAGAAAGTTAAGAATATGTAATGATGGGCTTGTTTAACCTCCTTCGCAGGAGGGGACCTACGGCTTAACGTGAGATCCGAACCACGGGTCGCTACATAGTCTGGACGCGGAGGACGGTCTCCCACACTACTACTACTACTACTACTACCCAGACCCAATGTCGCTTAACTTCGCTGATCCACGGGAAGTTGTGTTACGACATTGGCTGTTCGAAATAAATATACTGTAGCCTTTCATGTACGCAAAAGTTAAACATGCATAAGAGAACTACGGGTACAGCCGTACAACCATATGTATAGCTTCGGTAAAAAGTTCGCCTAGAAACAATCTCAAAGCAGAAAAAGTATGTTTTTTTTTTAAATTTTGTCAGTGACCAAAGAAAAGGAAATATCCAAAGAAAAACAATAGTCAACTTTTTTTTTTTCATATTTTTTAAACAGTTTCTCATCAACTTTTTTCTGATACTGTACCATCGCTTCAAAGAGTCAAGATACATTGAGTCGTAAGGTAGGTGTATTGCAGACAGTGTATCCCACTTCTGTGACCGATGGTATAATGATTTTATACCAATTTTAATTAAAAATCTGCGACTACACGCATACCAAAGGCCTATCCAATTACTTGAATTTGGGTTAATTATTTTCGCAATTATTAAAGATTTTGATTAGGTTAAGTTGGTAACACTGAACTAAACAAAAGTAAAAGTATATAGGTGTGTGTGTGTGTGTGTGTGTGTGTGTGTGTGTGTGTGTCAGGTGCGTATATATTTTATATATATATATATATATATATATACATAGGTGGGGCAAAAGTCGCGCATCATAGGAATTTTCAGTGTTGATTACAATACAGGGTGTTTGAAAACTTTCTGTACAAATTGTAATGGGGGATAGGCAACACCAAGACAAACCCTTTTCGTCTATAAGTGTATGTCCGCTGACGTCACCATTCGGCGCGAGAGGGCGCCGCTGCAATTGGCTAAAAGGTGAAGTGGGCTAGACTCGCGCTTGCCGCGGGCATTCTAAATCGGACGTAGTACGCGTAACATGGAGCGCTTCACGACTGCTGAGATGGCTGATATGCATATGGTGTATGGGGCTGCCAATGGAAACGGAAGAGCTGCTGTGAGGTTGTACCGACAGCGCTTCCCAAACAGACGTGTGCCAAACCACCAAACGTTTGCGCATTTGCATCGGCGACTGCGAGAAACTGGAACATTCCATGCAAACATGCATGACACTGGTCGGGAGAGAAACGTGCGCACTCCTGACATGGAAGAAGAAATCCTACGGCGATTTGAGGACAATCCAAGCGCAAGCACGCGAGGTGTTGCACGTATCCTCGGTGTGAACCACGACCTGGTCTGGAGAGTGTTGCACGAGCAGCAGTTACATCCGTTTCATCGTCAGAGAACCCAGGCATTACAACCTCGGGATTACCCTCTTCGTGTGGAATTCGCACGCTGGTTTCTGCAGCAGACAGCGGTGCAGCCTAATTTTCCGGCTTATGTGCTGTTCTCAGATGAGGCCTGTTTCACACGTGAGGTGTGTTTAACATGCACAATTCTCACGTGTGGGCGCACGCAAATCCACATGCTACACGGGTGCATGCTCATCAAGAACGGTTCGCCGTCAA
Organism: Bathynomus jamesi; assembly: GCA_023014485.1. NCBI lineage: Eukaryota > Metazoa > Arthropoda > Malacostraca > Isopoda > Cirolanidae > Bathynomus > Bathynomus jamesi. The sequence continues at coordinate 2,009,696 of JAJOZX010000089.1, read as the reverse complement.
TGTTTGGGCGGGTATCGTCCATGGCAAGTTGATTGGGCCGTACCTGCTGCCTGCCCGACTCGACGGGCGGGTTTATCGGATATTTCTTGAAGAAACGTTGCCGGAACTGCTGGAAGATGTTCCCGTGGCTATTTGTAGACGAATGTGGTTTCAACACGACGGGGCCCCAGCACACTCCAGCAACGATGTGCGGGATTATCTGAACGCCACTTTTGGGGACCGATGGATAGGCCGGGGTGGGCCCGTAGCCTGGCCACCGAGATCGCCCGATTTCTTCCTGTGGGGACACATGAAGAACCTCGTGTACGAGACTCCCATTTACTCAGAAGACCTCGTAGCAAGAATCGCTGTCGCCGCTGGAACTGTTCCCGAAATGCCGGGAATCTTTCGACGTGTACGTCGGTCAATGCTTCGACGCTGTCGGGCATGCATTGATACTACCGGTCGCAACTTTCAGCACCTTCTTTAAATAAACATGCCTTCTTTAAATAAACATGTTACGCGTACTACGTCCGATTTAAGAATGCCCGCGGCAAGCGCGAGTCTAGCCCACTTCACCTTTTAGCCAATTGCAGCGGCGCCCTCTCGCGCCGAATGGTGACATCAGTGGTAGGGGGTTAAAACCGGTATTGAAATACCGGTATTGAAGAAGTACAAATAATACCGATACCGATATTATAGGTTTTCGGTATTGACAAAAATTGCTATTGTAAAATTTAGGCAATTTAGTTTTTCGATAAGACTGAAGTGGAAGCAGATTCATTACTGAGTGAATACATGCAAGAAATGGACAAACTAGGAAAAGTGCCATCTAAAAAAAATTCCATTGATTTTGATGTTACTAATGAATTTAAAAGCTTGGAAGTTACTTTACAGAGAAGTGAGAATTTAGAGAAGCTGTACAAGGCACTGCTTTCAATTAAACCTACAAGTGCAGAATCAGAAAGAGCCTTTTCTGCTGCAGGCCTGTTTCTGACGAAACTGAGATCAAGTCTATCTGAACAATCCCTAGATGCTCTTTGTTTCCTCAAAGCATACTTTCAAAATCAAACTAAGAAATAAATATTTAGATACTAATAATTTCTATCTACCCCAGTAGTTGTATAATAATATGCTAAAAAAAAATTAAAATAATATTTTTATTACAATTTAGTAATTTACTGTATAAACTTTTTCGAATAGAATGCCATCTATTTGGAGTTGGGTCATTAATTTATAGTAAATATGGTGAGTACTGCAAGTCCCTCAGACTTGTGGGAGGGTTGGTAGGGTGGCACCATAATAAATCAAAATAAATTATTTTTTTCATAATACCGGTATCAATACCGGGATTAGCATAATTGCCTCCAAATACCGGTATTGAAAATTTTCGGTATTATGCAAGCACTAGTCAGTGGACATACACTTATAGACGAAAAGGGTTTGTCTTGGTGTTGCCTATCCCCCATTACAATTTGTACAGAAAGTTTTCAAACACCCTGTATATTTTTTTCTTTTAGGTAGGGGATGGGTGCGAAATTAACAATAAACGAAAGGGTGAGCTTGGTTTTAATGCATGGAATACCCTGTACAACAAATCGATGAATCTGTACAAAATTAAAATTTTGTACAGATTCATCGATTTGTTGTACAGGGTATTCCATACATTAAAACTAAGCTCACCTTCTCGTTTACGGTTAATCTCGCAGACATCCCCTACCTAAAAGAAAAAAAATAATATATTATAGTCAACACAAAATTCCTATGATGCACGACTTTTGCGCCACCTTATACATATAATTTTTTTTTATTTATTATATATATTGTATATATGGAATATCATGCATGAATCCACACGATTTTTCATGATAAAAAACTCGCCCCTAGCAGGGTTCGAATCCACACACTCCACTAAACTACGAAAGAATATATATATATATTATATATATATATATATATATATATATATATATTATAATAATAATGTTATGAATGTACGAGTATATATTTCTTTTGGCACCTATTATTATTCTAGGTGTGTACGTTTAGGAAAGCATAAAGTAACGCAGTCATATGTATTGTATATGTATGTATATATGTATGTTATTCTCTTGTTACACCTAATCTGTGTCTTGTAGGTACATGTATACACAGAAAAATAAAATTGAAAATGAAATCGGGTGTTTATGGCATTTGACCAAATTGAGAAAAATAGTAGTGTAGTCCTGTACAAACTTCTCAAACAAAAATCAAGTTACGACAGAACCTGAACTCAAGAGTTTAATAACCTTCTTCGAGTCATATCTTCTACTCCAACGTTTAGTTCTTCTAACTAATGACAAACCTTGATATTTTTTATTCCTTTACTTTCCATTATGACCATTTGAAATTTTCCCTCTAGGTTCGTGTGCTTCTGGTTTCCCACGGGGAAAACTGCGAGGAAAATATTGGCAGACGGTGTTTCTCAACCTTCATTTTGGGGAACAGGATTAAATATGCGTAAGGCGAGCCTACACCAATGACAAGGCCATACTAAAATCAGTGGGCCTACACGTGAAATATGTCATACTGATACAAAATTTTATCCTCGGCTTAAATGCCTGGACAAAAATAATTCTCCTGAATTTTACACTAATTATCTTCATTCATCCACGTGAATGAATCATCAAGAACTGACACTGGGCAATCTAATTTTAACAACTTGGGTTCCGTTTGATTAGCTTCGTACGGTTGTACCACATTCGATCAAATAGATTGACCCTATAGCAACCTCGCTTTTGGAATCTATATTATGCGTACATAATCTTATTGTAACTTATACATAGGCCCAACGTCTACAAACAAAACCTAACAATTTTCATCATACACACGCGCATATATATATATATATATATAATATATATACAGGGCGTCCCAAAAAAATGTATACACACTTTAAATAATTATAAAGGCAGTGTTTATTAAAATACATTTAATTTTCAAAATGTAATAGAATCTACAGACATTATTTAATTGTTTTGTCAACGCCTGTTTTCAAACTGACGTCCGTTCTGGTCCAGGCACTGCTGATAACGCGAAGCAATGGAATCGCAAACATCACGAAACATTTCGTTTGGTATTTGTGTGCATTCTCGTTCAATGGCTGCTCTCAATTCAGCGACTGTTGCAGGTTTTATAGCGTAGACTTTGTCTTTTAAGTATCCCCATAAAAAAAAGTCTAGTGGTGTGAGGTCTGGTGAACGCGGAGGGTATTCTACGAAGCCCCTTCGTCCAATCCACATCCACATCGTGCCAAGTACCACTCAGCATACTTCACTCTTCGGTCCGGATCATCTTCATTAATAGCATGGACTAATCTTGGAATGTAACTTTTCCATTGACAGCGCTTCAAAATGCGTTGGACAGACGATTCTGAAATTCCTACCTCACGACTCGCTTGCCGCACAGATTTTCTTGGACTTTGGTGATACGTTTCCAGTACTCTTTCTTGCTTTGTGGGGCTTGTCGATGTCCGTGGTCTTCCGGAACGCTTCTTGTGGACATTCTGAACAGTTCCATCGGCTTCAAACTTATCTCTAATTCGAGTGATGGTAAGTCGCGTTGGTGGATCTGTTTGAAACTCCCTCCTAAACTGTCTTTGCACTTCAACTGCGTTTTCACACTTCCAGTAGCATTTTACAGTAGAATGAATTTCCTTTGTTCAAAGCTTAGTCTGACTGCCATTATTAATTCTAATGGGTTTAACTTGGAAAGAAAGAAACATCAATTGAGCTATCAGCTGTTAAAGTGTGTATACATTTTTTTGGGACGCCCTGTATATATGAAAATTATTTCACGAAAGTAACACGTGAAAAATATTTATGATGAATAAAACCACGAAGGAAAGGAAACACAAAATGGTGCTCAAGCGCTTTCGTCTAATGACATCCTCAGTGTTCCTGAGGATGTCATTAGACGAAAGCGCTTGAGCACCATTTTGCGTTTCCTTTCCTTCGTGGTTTTATTCATCACATATATATATATATATATGATAATGACGAGGATGTCTGTCTGTCTGTGTAAACGCACCTAAACGGCTAGGGTAATCTGCACCAAATTTGACATACACATTAAGGGAAACATGGAAAATTTTAGTATTTAGTAATACACCCGGCCCTCCCAATTCTCCCCTAGGGGGAACTGGGAAAGGGTTACCTAAACAGTTAGGGTAATCTGCAACTGGGAGGAGAACACCTAAATTGCTGGGATAATCTGCACCAAATTTAGTATTCACATTAAGGGAAAATTAGTGAAAGTTTTAGTAACACACTCGCACCTTCCAGTCCCCGAAGATTGTTTCGGGGACTTTTGGTGCATAAGGCGAAGTTAAATGACGAAGTTGTCCACACAGTGAGAGAGATTCATAAAATTCAAAATAAACTAGACCTAAGCCTATATATATATGGGGCTGTATTAAAACAAGGGGCTCATCTAAGCCACGCACTCACTCGTCATGAATGCATCACACGATAACTTTAAATGGCCTATTTATTTATCATTACCATAATTCATTACGGCGTAATACATGATGCATAACGAAATAAATATTATCTCACAAACTTTCTCCGAGTGTCTGGTACAGTTCTGACAGGTGGACGCATGGCCAAGTCGCTAATATCGGATTGCCCTAAACTCGAAGCCTGAAGTTCAAGGTTGGTTATGACTATTTCATTTATTTTTTCATACGTGTCATAATAAAAATGTGTTTTTTAATTATTCATATTTTAAGTGAAATGATTTTAAAGTTTCTTTGTGATGTAGTGTTTGTGAGTCAGCTAGTAATGTCTAGAGTCTAGACCTACGTCGGGTTGCAGAAATGTTTTCAGGAAAGTAGTAGGATTAGGCCCTTAATCGATTTTTTGAGAGAGAGAGAGAATTCAACACTATACTTTAAAAAAAAAATAATGTTAACTAAAGTATATTTAGAAGTTACTTTTGGGAGTTCTTTAGTACTGCACAATAGTTATAAACTTAATTGTCAGAAAAATAGGAAGTATAAAGCAAAGTCTCCCTAAAACTGTCAAAGTAACAACTTTTATTTTTTAAACAAAAGGCAGAAGTCAATAGGCTACACTAACATTCAGTGAACTTATTAAGCCTAGGCTTAGCAAAATCTAGGCCTAGGCCCAATTCAAACGAGTAGCCCCACGCAGAGAAATAAACAAACACATCCATGAAAGAGATTGGGACAAATTTCCGATGTCAGCGACGAAGTATAGAAACAAAAGCGAAAATAATTTATTAGTGATAAGGAAATATACCAACCTTTTTATCATCGCGTCAAATTATCGATGTGAACTCGACGAGATAAATCAATATTAAGGCGCCTTAAAAAGGCTTGCCAAGATCATCCGTGGCGCCATTTCAAATCTACGAACTCACCATTGTACTCGTAAAACAACTAATTATCCTACTGAGTTTGTTTATTCAGACTTTAAAGGATGATGTAATCACTGGTGTAGACCTAAGGTTTTCGTATATGGTTTATTATTGTCGTTAACGAAATAAAGAAACTAATACATACATACATTATTTATAAATACAACACCGATACCTTACAAGCCAAAGTCGCACTTCCCCGAAGTAAATAACTGTTGTCGGACTGGGTGGCGCCGTAACCCTTCCTAGCATAACTGGGAATCCAAAGGGGGCGTAGCCTCCTTGCAATTAGGTCTAAGCTAGCCTAAGTTTGGTTATATTAAAAGCAAAATCATTCTGAAGACTTAGTCACGCAACCATTTTGACGGTTTCAATTCTAGGTCGAGTAGCCCTAATTTACGTTTAAAAAGAGGGTGGGGATTATTTGCTAAACCGAAAATGCCTCGAATAACCAAGTGACCCCTCCCTTTTTGAAACCCGCTAATTCTGACAACGAGGAAGGGTGGGGGTAGGGGCTATCTCGACCCCAAATAAACTTGCTTTCATTTCAAAGAAATAATCAAATAATGACGCTCAAATGGAGTCTCGTTCCAAGAGATTCCACACATTCCGTCGAAAAGCAATTTCATACACGTTATTGATCTAATTTAACCTATCCTTAAAATAATGTCTTGTGAATGAAATGTAGCATGGTCAGATCCAAGTAGGCCTATTCATTCGCGAACTGAAGAAATTTTGTTGACAAGACGAGGTTTGGGGAGTTAGATCAAATAAGGTTAGGTTGAAGACCTACTTCAGTTACTACTTTGTCTAGAGGTCCCTCATTTGAATATTATTATTTCAGATGATCTCTTACATAAGGAAATAGTGTCGACTTTCCTGCTAACAGGCAATAAAGTCTTTGAAAAATGTTTGGAACCCATTACACACACATTTCACGATGACGTCATAACATTATTTGTTCATTCAAAATATTTAGTTAAAACAGTAAATCACGTATTCCATTCTAAAATTTGGTAACACGAAGAAACAATCTCAAATGACGTAGACCTATTGAAAGAAAAAGTAGGAAATAGGCCTATAGGTTTTGTAGCCAAATATGGTTTATGGCCTACAATTAATTATTCTACTTTATAAAGAGAGACTCGGTATTTAAAATCACGCATAGCCTCATTAGAAAATTATGTAGGTTTAGATTCCAGCCATCACGCACGGTGACCTTTAGTGAGCCTCCTTAGCTTGCCAGTTGTAGATCCAATAGGCTTAAATTTTGTGAAATTGTCGATTTGTAGGTTAGGTCTATTTATTTGTTTTAAAATGATACCCGATGAACATGCCCGAGTCCTTTTTTCATAAGGTAGGCTTACAATCTATTATTTTACAGCAGGTCATCAATTCATTCTCTCTAAGGTCCGCTTAGATGTTTATGTAACTCTACCAAGGTCCACTACTCACACCTTTCATTATTATTATCCTTTTCTTAATGTGGTTGACATTATTTTAACAAATTAAACTTATATTTGAATGTATTTTTTATTATTTTTATTTGAGGGCATTATAAAAGCGTTCTGGCTTTGTTTTAGGGGGAAAAAAATCATTTTTTTTTAATCCAATAACATATTACCATATTTACTCGCCAATTTAGCCAAACTTTCACTTATCCGCTGTCCAAAAATAAAATCTGTCGAGGGTCCGGGTATGGACCGTGGTCCACCTATTGATCGGTTTACAGAAATCCTGCAGGGTTGTTTCAGTAAGGTTTATACAGAGTGGGTGAACTACATAAAATTAAAAGCGACCCCAAGAAAATTTTACACAAAAAGAAATACGAAACATCTTCTTGGGGCCGCTTTTTGTAGCTCACCCTGTTGAACTGTAACTCATAGGACTGCAAGGCTACAATGCCCTAACCTTTTTAACTCCCTGAATGTAAAGGGTTAGTTCATAGTGTGACTCCTTCATTTAATTTGAAAATTTCAGGCTGCAACCACGACTTATGTAAATGGACAACGCTCGTGCTCAAGATGGCGGGTGGAAGAGGGATCGACGCTAAATGTAATGATGGAGTTATTTAACCTCCTTCGCAACATCTGAGGTCATATGATCGAGAGGGCCTACAAGCTTTACGTGGAAACCGAACCACGGGTCGCTACATAATCTGGACGCGGTGGACGGTCTCCCATCCGACTACTACCCAAACCCAATGTCGCTTAACTTAGCTGATCGACGGGAAGCGGTGTATGACACTGACCACGACAGAGCCCGGGATTCACGCTATTTATGAACATATGGGGCCCTACATAAATAAATTTGTTTATTACATCACGGCACAGGAACTTGCACTAGAAGAGTCATTAGGGAATCGTGACCATTTTATCATAGTTTTAAGATAAAATTAAATACGAATCTAGTTGATAATGACGATCTATTTCCTTGCTTCTCGAAGGGTGACTATAGTAAATTTAGGGAATTGTTAGGTTCAGTAATGTTAGATAATGAATTTACTAATAAAAATGCTACCGAGATGTGGTCTAGATTCAGAAAAAGTTTAGGAGATATACAATACAATGTACAGAGACATGCAAGAAGTAAATAGACACCCTTAATTTTATGGTAAAATGTATGCATCCAATTTTTTGCCATTATTATGACTAATATTCGTTTCCTACATTTCTATCCTTGAAGAAGGACTTATGCCAATATTCTCAAGTGGTCAAATTGAAAAAGACAACTGCCTGTTCATGGAAGATGGAGCCCCATGCCACACTGCAAAAAAGACGAAAGAATGGGAGGAGCGAAATGGTATCAAACGACTTCCTTGGCCGAGTCAGTCCCCTGACATGAACCCCATAGAACACGTGTGGGCAATACTAGACAAGACTTTACGTAAAAAGCCCAAAAAACCAACAACACGATCAGAATTGTTGAATCTTTTACGCCAAATTGTTACAGCAAAATCTGGGCTGTCTATTTACTTCTTACATGACTCTGTAGATTCATTCCCTTCAGAACTGTAAGGAATAACAAGATTAGGAAACCTTTGTGGTGGAAGAGGGAAATAACTAAAATGATTAAGATAAGAAAATGGCATTCAGAGAATTTAAAAGCAGTAATAATTTTGTGGATTTGGATAATTATAGGCAGTAAAGAAATACATTAAATAGTTTGATTAAGAAGAGCAAAAGACATAGTAAAATAAAACTAGCTAGAAATAGCAATAAAGATAAAGAAATCCTTTAGTTTTTATAAATATAATAATAAAAAGCATGATAGGATTGGCCCAACAGAACATCATGATAGAATATTTGAAAATGACCAGGATATTTTGGATATTGATCATTTTAGATCTGTTTTTACTGAAGAAATTTTGAATAACTTTGATTTTAATTCTTTAGATTCTGTAAACTCAGTATTTCTTGATAAGATTCATGACAAGGACCTGCTGGACCTGATAATATATATGCTAGGATTCTCAGAGAAGGGGAGGATAGCTTATCTGAGGCACTAACTATTTTGTTTGCTAGGTCTATTAATTATGCAGAAGTACCTGATAAATGGAAAAAAGCAAGACGGTCGAGTATACACCTTGTCAGGGAAGACATTTCCTGACGAGGTATATTGTTGAATACACGAAAGGACTTAGAGCCATTTTTTCTTTTTCCTTGTGGGTTTGCATCATTCATTCATTTCATGTGTTTAAATGTGAAATTCATCCCATATTATATATATATATAATTAGAATTAGTTCTATCCTTTTGGAAGACCTTTACAATAGAAGTGTTCCTTCCTCATAATATTACGTTTGACCCGATGACAACATAAAACATCTAAATCCTGGTTGCTCCGAAAATTAATATTATCCAAAACTTCAAATAGGTTCCTGTAATTTTGTTTTAAATACTATGTTAATAGGCCAAATAATCTTTAATTTAGAGGCCTACTGTGAGAAATAAGGGTTAAAAAGCAAAAACCTTGGATACATGTCCTATTCGACATTGCCTACGGTCTTTTAATATGAACGAGTGAGTGGATATTATTTAGCTTTTAAAATATTCTAATTTAGGTTTCAGAAATACTCAGAAAATTGCCTTTTATGGCTCATCGTATAACCAGCAAAGAGAAATGACAATGATCCGTTAAGGTTTAACAAAAATAGGCAATACAAAATTCACATTTATTATGATATATATTATGCAACCCTTCATAACCCAATTCAAGGCCTGTTCTAGTGTCATACGACTTAGCAAATGTAAACCCTATAACCTATGAGCAAGGCCCCATTAAGAGAGATCACGAAAGAACAGGAATCAGTAATAAGTGGAAATAAATTAGTGGAAAATAACATTGAAATAATGGCAAGCAATAATTGGAGAAATTTTTCAAATAATAATAGGTGTGGCTTTTCCTATATTTCCCGAGGCCAAGCCTAGTACTGATATAGGTTAAAACGATAGGACCTATAACTACTACCAAGCAAGAGACCATTAACCTAATTAGTATTATTTAAGTTCAGCTATTAATGATGAAATGATGAGCTTATCTTGTGGTTACTATAAATAAATAAATATATATATATATATATATATATATATATATATATATAAGATTAATAATGAGAGAGTAGAAAATATCTTGGATTCTCTATATCATTTCATACGTCTGGCCACGCCCCCTTGGCGCCAATTTATGACGTCACCGTGTCCCTTTGCTTTCTTAAAAGTTATCTTCCCCCAAAATTGCTTTTTATTGGAATTACGACCCTCCAATTAGGCTAACTGCTACAATGAATAATATTCAGGCTAATTAGGTTAAGTAAATTACATATGGTTTATAGGATCTCCTCTACAGGCCCTATATGACCTATTAAACTGACGATACATTGGCCAGTTAGGTTCTATTTTGCAGAAATGCAGCCAAATTTGAATTTCCTCCAATAGGCCCTAAGGCTACTCTAGACGGAAAAAACATTACTGAATAACGGCGCACATTTGTAGTCACTGAAAGAGAATTACATAACTATGAATCCTGTTATTAAGACCCATTTTAAAATGCGATCCCACCTACAAACATCCTTAGTAATAAAGGAAGACAAACTTTGTGACCTGCCATGACAAATCAAAATGAATACTCAATAAGAAAGTGAACACTGGCTTCAGAGGCCTCTTTTCTAGGCCTACCCCGAGAGGAGGAAATGGAATAAAGATGAAAGTAGCCAAGCCAGATGATTAGACATGGGCCTAACAGGCCTACCAAGCAGGCATAATTTTTTGGTAACAAAAAAGTTGGGCTGAGGTTGATGCCACGCTTAACTGAGACTTGTAAAGTCTAGGGCAAGTTTGAGAAGTTGGGACAGATAAACTGTAACTTAGGCCATATAAGGGTAAAACCTACCTTTAGTATCCGTGCGATTTCCTTGAGTGGTAGACCTAATATTTATTCCAACAGAAGGCGTAGGCCTAACGACTAAATTTGGCGTTACAGCAGCATAATTGCCAACACTTTGATTCGCACTAGAAATTCGAGTTTTATTAATAGGCCCATTATTTGAGTTGACATACTGTGAGCCTATTTGTTGTTTCGGCACACCAAGCCCCGTTGTCAGAGAAATGCAGGTCAAAGTACAAAATGTTAAAAGCACAAAATGTGAGGATGGTTTAAACACAAAAGCATCTCTGCTTTTAAAACGCGATTCCATGTCTATCTGGGGTTAAAATCCAGTTAATATGATTGTGAATTTGCAAGTTTAAGTCATGGACAGAGAGACTGAAGCTCCTCCACAAAATCAGTCAATGAACGGAGAGATAAAAGACTACCATCCTCCCCTCGCAACAGATCGAAGCGAACTAACTCGTACAATTTTTTCTGAAGAGGATTTATAGGCAATGTTTTGCGTGAACTCCGATACTTGTTACTTGTACTACAATTGTAATGACGAGCAAGTACTATAATAAACTCAATTAACGCTTCTATCTCATATGTACTTAATATTTTTGCGTCTACATCTATTTACACCTGAAACGTAATTTTATTTATATATATATATATATATATATATACCGTCTGCCAAAAAAAAAAAAAAAGGGGGTTCACTCTAAAAACATCCATGGAATCAACATTTTTTAAACAATTAGTATGAAACTTATACACGTAAAAGATACATAAAACATCTACCTGTAAACCAAATTTCAGTTCGAAGCCATCAAAAACAACAATTTATTAAATATTTTTCTAATACTACAACTGATGTTCGACAAACTAATCAAGAATCCTTTATTTCCATTTTCACTTTTGTAAATTCTAATATAGAATTTTTTTTTTTGCAGAGTTGTAAAATATAGTGAATATGTCATTTTCAGAGGAAGGCAAGATTATAATTAAGCATTATAGACTAGAAAAGGGATATGGACGAACGAAACTACTCTCCGAATTCCCCAACGAAGGATGGACTCTTGGTGGTTTGGGAAAGCTTCTAAAGAAAATTGACGAGACTCGAGATATCAAAAGAAGAGAGGGAAGTGGGCGACCAAAAACTGTTCGCATACAAGACAATATTGACGACGTCGAAGAACGTATGTTAAGTCAGGAAAACCAGCCAGGAACCCATATGACACCAGCTTGCGTATCAAAAGAGTTACAATTATCAGAAACTAGTGTGAGATGCATAATTAAACAAGATATTCAACTAAAACCTTTCAAAAGAGTGCACGGGCAAAAGATTACTCAAACTGATGAGCAGAAATGAGTTCAAAGATCAAAACAAATCTTACGGCGAGTAACGTGATAAACTTTCAAAGACTTTTTTCACTGATGAAAAGAAATTCACTGTGGAGCCACCTCGGAACAGTCAAAATGACAGAGTTTACACTTTACTCGCACGTCCAATGTAAGAATGAAATACCTGATAGCAGACTTTTTGCAACTAGAAGTCATTTCTCAGCTAGTGCCATAGTGTCAGTTGGCATATCAAAGTTAGGAAAAACATCCATTGATTTTATTGAGCCTGGTGTAAGAGTCAATGCCGAGTGCTATCGAAATACTCTGCTGCGAAACATACTTCCCGAAATGCAAAATCTGGCCAACGGTGGTTATTATCTTTATCAGCAAGACGGAGCAACGTCCAATGCAGCAATAGCAACTGTGGAATACTTAAAAAATAATGTCCCAAAATTACTTGAACCCCAAAACTGGCCACCTAACGGTCCTGACTTGAACCTTGTTCACTACGTAATCTGGGAAAATTTGGCACAGAGAGTTTACAGGAGCAGGGTGAGAAATGTTGATCACTTGCGTCAGCTTCTTGTGGAGAATGTGGGAAGAGATACAACAGGAGCAGATCGATCGAACCATTGATGAATTTCGTCCAAGATTGAAGAAAATTGTTGAAACAGAAGGGAAACACATTGAACAATTTTTTTAATAGGAATTCCAAAAGAGTAAAATGTTAATTTGATTTCTTTTGTAAACTTAGGATTTTAAGTTCTGTTTCGAAATTCAAAATCCTTTTTTTATTTTCATGGTTTTTTAATGGAGGCATTTCCTATATTTTATAAATCTTATGATGTATTTTATAACTAAAATGAGAATAAAAATTTTATTACCAAAGTTTTACCGCCTTCGTGGACTTCCAGAATTCAAAACTGGAGCGATGTTCACAACAAAATTTGTTGAACATAAACAATCCTCATTAAATCATTAATTTTGAATATAATAATCTGAAAATTGGTGTACATATATATTGTTTGCATAGTTTTGCTTTGTATGAGTTTCATTATGATTGGTTAATAAATGTTGATTTCATGGCTGTTTTTAGAGTGAACCCTTTTTTTTGGCAGACGGTGTATATGTTACGCCTAAACATCGAAATCGCTCAATGAGCGAAAAAAACAGCCACAACGCGTTGTGGATGCACCTAAGTGACAACACACCGATGTTAGATATTTCTTCGCTTCATGGCCATTCTCAAACAACCGCAATTCGTTGTGGACGATTCTAATATGACCACAACGCGTTGTGGACGATTCGAATATGACCACAACGCGTTGTGGACGATTCGAATATGACCACAACGCGTTGTGGACGATTCGAAATGACCACACACCGATGTCTTTCATCAAACTCTATTTAATTAAACACGACGTATATTGAAATGATATAAACACGACGTATATTTATTGCCGTATTCACCGATTAAAAAGCAAAGTTACACAGATATGCTAGAAAAAAGATAAAGTCCTTTAAAAAATGATTATCAATAATTTTCCTGTAGGTTTCGATTAATTTTAAGCAACTTTAGAACGAGACGTAAATGTAAAAATTAACCAACTGGTTAGGTCAACTGGGTGCCCGGTCAGGTTACTTGTACGCCCTTGAAGATTGGTTAGGTTAAGCCGTGATATTTTCATTAGTTTTAACGAAAATATCACGACTTAACCTAACCAATCGTCAAGGGCGTACAGTTGACCTAACAGGGCATTCAATAATTTTCAAATCGTCCACAACGCGTTGTGGTTGTTTGAGAACGGCCATGAAGCGAAAAGATATCCAACATCGGTGTGTGGTCACTTAAATGCATCCACAACGCGTTGTGGCTGTTTTTTCGCTCACTGAGCGATTTCGATGTTTGGGCGTAACATATATATATAATATATATATATATATATAATACACCTTGGTTGGTTAACCAAGCACACAATTGTGCATATATTCTACCGTATTATATATTTCCGCCTGTCTGTTTGTTTGTTTGTTTGTCTGTCCTTTATGCATGCGCAAACCGTTTGACCTATAGCTACCAAATTTGCACGGGAACCTCTTATGGGATGAAGAATGTTAATAAATTAAATAATTAAAATTACTGGGCCCGAAGGCCCCAGCACCGCGATTAAACTACAGAAAAGAACGCAGCCGTGAAAATTTTGAGCTTCACATTGTGTCAAGATTTCAGAATCTTAACATTTTCATGACTAATTATTTGGTCAATAAAACTATAGAAAAGAACACAATCGTGAAAATCTTGAGCTTCACATATAATTATTTTTTAGGACGACTTCAAACCGTTTGACCTAAAGCTACCAAATTTGGCACTGGAACCTCTTATGGGATGAAGAATGTCAACACAGAGTCGGTCAGCCTGTCTGTCTGTGCGAATAGTTACAGGAAGTTAATATGGCAAGGTTTTTTTGCAGTTTTTGAAAATCCCAACAACTTTACCATGCCACCAAAGAAACGGGCAAGTTTGGGTAGATCTACATCAGCAGCCAGAAAAAATAAAGAAGCCTGGAAGCAGGAAAGCTCACAAGAAAGACAATCACGCCTTGAAGTTGACCGTGAACGACATGCAACAGCCAGAGCAAGAGAAAACCTCCAAGAAAGACAATCACGTCTTGAAGCTGTCCGAGAAAGTGTAGCAGCTACCAGAGCAAGAAAAACACTGCAAGAAAGACAATCACGTCTTAAAGCTGACCGTGAACGACATGCAACAGCAATGTGAAATTTATCCCTGGCAACGCCGGGTACCTCAGCTAGTATATATATAAATCGAGTCGACCAAAAAGAGGGAGACCTTTTAAATCCTTCATATCTCGGCAAATACGGTACATAGAACCATGAAATTTTAGTATGTTAGTATTAGGCAGTGTTGGGCACTAAAGCGTTAATCCGATAACAGTTAATTAACGAAGTTAACTTTTTTTAACGGACTATTAACGGAAGTTAATTTCCATTTATCGTTATCGGACCAGTTAACTTCCGATAACTCGATATTTAGTCCGTTAAAGTCTGTTAACACGTTAACTGCGAGGAGTCATTCACGGAAGATCACCGCTCCGCGAATGAATTCAAACCGCCATAACTTCAGTTCCCGCCATAATAATTCTCTAGTAAATTAAAATTTAGTTAATGGTTAGTGGTTACAAGGGTTTCAAAACATGTAATCAGTACATTTTTTATTAAAAATAAAAAAAAAAGTTATTAAGCAAAAAAGTTGCAAAACTTGATAAAAATACAGTTAAATACCTATTTATTGTTGGATTTTGCAAATAAACATTTTCTATGGGTTTTAAAGCTTTTTTCCTTGATTTTTTAAATGTTAGTAAAGAAATAGTTATCGTTAACGGATTATCGTTAACTTCCGTTAACTTTGTAGTAAAATTATCGGATTATCGTTATCGGAGTTAAAAATTGGGGTTAACGGATTATCGTTATCGAAGTTAACTTTTTGGTTAACGGTGCCCACCACTGGTATTAGGTAATTTTATGGTTTATATACCATCTTTTAGCATTTTAGCTAAGAAATTGGATTTATGGCGAATATCCCAGAAAAATCTTGCTAATCATAGGTTCAAGTTGATAATTAAAGCGATTTTAATTAACGTAAGCCAACTGCAGGAGGTTTGGACAAGCTTCAAGAAAATCGATAAAACAGGAGATATCAAAAGAATACCAGGTAGCGCTATTAAATTTGGCCACCAAACAGTCCTGATT
The DNA here is from genome assembly GCA_023014485.1 of Bathynomus jamesi. Classification (NCBI taxonomy): domain Eukaryota; kingdom Metazoa; phylum Arthropoda; class Malacostraca; order Isopoda; family Cirolanidae; genus Bathynomus; species Bathynomus jamesi. The sequence goes on along the minus strand of JAJOZX010000089.1, from coordinate 1,993,817 downwards.
TAAATCCTGTCGATTACGGCCTTTGGGAAAATTTGTCACAGAGAATTTATCGGGTCAAAGTAAGAAATGTCACTCATTTACGACAGCTTCTTCTGGAAAAATGGGCTGAGCTACCACAAGAATAAATCAATAAAGCCATAGATGAGTTCCGTCCTAGACTGAAAAAGGTTGTAGAAGTTCGTGGTAAACATATCGAGCAGTTTTTTTTAACATCAAAGTAGCACAATATGTGAGTACTTTATAACTTTATCTGCACATACACTGCAGTAGTAGTGTAAATGGAGAATTACCAGTGGCATAAAAAAAATGTTCAATAAATCCGGAATTTTCATTAGTTTTCTTTGAAATTCGCTCACCGTATAGGAAATTTACTTAGTTGTGGGGTGTGAAAAAAATATTGAAATCTGACCATAACTTTGGATTTTACAGCCAAAGTTCGAGGTCTCCCTCTCTTTTTTTTTTTTTTGCCGACCCGATATATGATACACACAGACCGTGCATGGAACAAGGAACTCTTCTGGGAAAAATAAATCCACTGTAGTTCGAATAAGGAATGGTAAATGACAAATACTATAGTTTTTCTTTTTCATGAGGTTTGAAATAGCGTTTGTCATTTACCATTACTTATTCGGACTATAGTGGATTTAATTTCCCCACAAGAGTTCCTTATTCCATGCACGGTCTGTGCGTATCATGAAAAAACCTCAGGGAACCATTCTGAGTTCATTCTCATATATATATATATATATAATATATATATATATAGGGTGGGCCGTAAGTTTCCATGCATAGGAAAATTTAAATTATGGTCTTCACGTGCGTCGGTATTTGGATCAGCAGTTTCCGGATGTTTGGATTGGTCGGCGTGGTCCTGTGGAGTGGCCTCCCAGATCCCCAGATCTCACCCCCCTTGATTTCTATCTTTGGGGGCACTTGAAGGCCATGGTGTATCAGGAAAAGATACGAGACATAAATCATCTAAAGGAACGTATCACCAACGCCATTACAAGCATAACGTCAACTGTGCTAATGCGTGTTCATCAACAGTGGGGAACACGTATTGAAATGTGTTTTCAAAACAATGGCAACCATGTAGAGCATATTATATAAATAAAAATGGTTGTCCATAAAAAAATGTTTATTTTTCCTATGTATGGAAACTTACGGCCCACCCTGTATATATATATATATATATGATAGTCCAGTGGTGGGCACGCGCAACAATTTTTGTAGCGCCGCAACCGCAACCGCAACTCTGCTGAAATAGTTGCGCCGCACGCGCAAGCGCAACCCTTTTCAAAAAGTTGCGCCGCAAGCGCAAGCGCAACCAAAAATGTTGCGCCGCAAGTTGCGCCGCAACTGCCCACCTTTGTATGATACACACAGACAGTGCATGGAACAAGGAACTCTTCTGGGAAAATTAAATCCACTATAGTCCGAATAAGTAATGGTAAATGACAAATACCATAGTTTTTCTTTTTCATGATGCTAGCCCGACGTGGGCAACGGGTCACTCGCAAAGAGGTCCCATAAATATAGCTTCCCTCACCAGCTATCTGCAAAGCAGACAGGATCCAGCTTTGGGACATGGATCTAGGGTTTAAAGCAGCCTAGCCCTGCTACATTTAGAACCTCAATATAAGCAAAAGACTCGCTGCCTTCACGTCAGATTGAATACATAAAAGAAAAAGGGGTAACTATTATATTTTTAGCCTTGAAAGTGGACGCTCAATTCTACCAGTTGAGGTTTAAGTTTTGGTTTTTGGCTAAAAATATAATAGTTACCCCTTTTTCTTTTATGTATTCAATCTGACGTGAAGGCAGCGAGTCTTTTGCTTATATTGAGGTTCTAAATGTAGCAGGGCTAGGCTGCTTTAAACCCTAGATCCATGTCCCAAAGCTGGATCCTGTCTGCTTTGCAGATAGCTGGTGAGGGAAGCTATATTTATGGGACCTCTTTGCGAGTGACCCGTTGCCCACGTCGGGCTAGCATCATGAAAAAGAAAAACTATGGTATTTGTCATTTACCATTACTTATTCGGACTATAGTGGATTTAATTTTCCCAGAAGAGTTCCTTGTTCCATGCACTGTCTGTGTGTATCATAAAAAACTCAGGGGACCATTCTGAGTTCATTCCCATATATATATATATATATATATGTGTGTGTGTGTGTGTGTGTGTGTGTGTTCAGCGTAAACAAAATAGTTAGGAGGGATCAGCCAAAAAATTAACATGTACTGCTTAAGGTAAAAAAGGAATTTTAACAAGATATGTCTATATTTTACTAATGGACCCTAAAAGAAGGGATCATTCTAGAAGGTACATTTATATATTTTGTAAATAAATTTAATAGCAGTTCGGGAACTTATAAAATTGACAATATCTGGTTAAAATACCTTTTTCCTTTTAACAGTATTTATTCATCTTTTGCTAATCCATCCGAAATGTTTTGTCGACGCTATTCATATATATATATAATATATATGTGTGTGTGTGTGTGTGTGTTTTACACACACACACACACACACACACACACCCTACATGGAACAAGGAACTCTTCTGGGAAAATTAAATCCACTATAGGCCGAATGACAAATAATATATATATATATATATATCGTAAAGAACGACGCTTGTATAGAATACTGCGTGTTCTTTGCAGTTGAATGTGTATATATATATATATATATATATATATATATATATATATATTTGCAACTAATAGGGTGGCGCGAAAGTCGCGCATCATAGAAATTTCAGTGTTGACTATAATATATATTTTCTCTCTTCTGGAGGGGATGGCTGCGATATCAACAATAGACGAGAGGGTGAGCTTGGTTTTAATGTATGGAATATCAGGTACAACAAATCGATGAATCTGTACAAAATTTAAATTTTGTACCGATTCATCGATTTGTAGTACCTGGTATTCCATGTATTAAAACCAAGCTGACCCTCTCGTCTATTGTTAACTTCGCAGCCATCCCCTATATTTATAGTCAACACTGAAAATTCCTATGATGCGCAACTTTTGTGCCACCCTGTATGTATATATATATATATATATATAATATATATACAGGGTGTCCCGTAAGTCTGGACCCATAGGGAAAAATAATAAAATTACAAAATAGTCCAAAAATTTATTACATAATCTGTTCAAAGTGTCCGCCGTTGTGTCGCACACATAGTTGAAGACGCAATCTCCACTGCGACAGCACTTTCTGAATCACAGTCGCAGAAATTTCTTGACACGCCTCCACAATGCGTGCTTTAAGGTGGAAAATGTTCTGAAGTTTGACCTCGTACACTTTGGCTTTCAAGTGGCCCCACAAATAAAACTCCAGCGGAGTAAGATCATAATAAAAAAATAATAAAAATAATAATAAAAATAATAAAAAAATATATTATAAATAAATTTTTGGACTATTTTGTAATTTTATTATTTTTCCCTATGGGTCCAGACTTACGGGACACCCTGTATATATATATATATATATATATATGGCGTCTTGTATTTTTAATATTTTAATTTACATATAAACTACAAGCTTTAATTTAAGTCACAGTGTTTGTGACTTTTATTGGCGACTTAAACTGACGTTCTGTGACTCAGTTTCTTGTCAGAGACTCGCTTAACGAAGTTCAATGAGGGTTTGAACCCGTGTTTACACTTTTTTATATTTTAAATAACGTTCGATGACCTGACAGAATATGTATATATATATAGAGAGAGAGAGAGAGATAGAGAGATAGAGAGATAGAGAGAGAGAGAGAGAGTATAATTTTACTGAAAGTTACAAGGTATACACTAGTTTGACGGCAAACAAATGAATATAATATAATGGTAACTACTCCCGAGAGGTTTGACCTCCTGCCTCGAAGACGTAAATAATTATGTCCTCCCTGGGGGTATTCTGAGCCCAGTACACAGCGCAATAACCCATGGCAAACACCAACCCCCCTGAGTATCAAAGCTCACTAAATACATATTTATATGTTTTTATTTAAATATTACACAAATTAATTTAAACAAAAATACTTTTTGCAATAATTTCAAGGTTACGTCGTGGCTACATCAGCAGAGTTAAGCGACGTCGGTTCTGTTCAGTAGTGGGATGGGTGGCCCTTGATCTGAATTTAGATACTGCGCTAATCCATACATGGTTCGGATCTTACGTAAAGCTTCATATAGGTCCCTTACGTCACATGACTTTTACTGTTACAAAGGCGGGGTTTAACCCCCTCTTCCCGAAAATACAAGTACTGCAATAATTTTATTGGTTTCTTATTTATGTAATTTGGAATTAATGAAAACAAAATACTTGAAGTCTTTTTCAAACCTTCCAAAAGTGGTTCCATGCCAAGAATAAATTCAGAATTTGGACAGGTATTTGAAAACAAAATAAATTCTGATAGGCTTCAGTTATTTGAGTTTAATGATTGTATATTTTCAACGTAACAGTTTACAATTACTGCAATAATTTTGTTGGTTTTCTTATTTATATTTATGTAATGTGGAATTAATGAAAACAAAATACTTGAAAAGTCTTTTTCAGACCTTCCAAAAGTGGTTCCATGTCAAGAATAAATTCAGAATTCGGACAGGTATTTGAAAACAAAAACAATTATGATAGGCTTGTTATTTGAGTTTAATGACTATATTTTCAACGTAACAGTTTAGAGATAAGTTTATGAGGGTAGATTAGGTTAGGTTATGTTCATGTTAATTTAAATTAGGTTAGGTTAGATTAGGTTATGTTCATGTTAGTTTAAATTAGAAGGTTAGGTGTGTTGATGGAATTCTTCCTCAACGAATTGTATGTAGGGCCCATTATTAATTACTTTATATTTAAAACATCTCCATTTAAAAATACGGGAGCCATATCCAGGGGTCGTTTGATTGCCCACTGGTGTCCCAAGACCCCAGGAAAGAGAAAGTTAATGATTTACATTTCGCGTACAATCGATTAAAAAAGGCCTGTTGTAAAACTCGTGCATGTTTTTTTCACCAATAAATATTGGTAAAAAGTAATAAAAACTAGAGAGTTTCAGGACAGAACTTTTTCAGCAGACTGTACTGATTTATTTCATTTTTGGCATTTGTTCTATTAATAACTTCGTGGCAGGAGGGAACAGTTCTGTTGGTGGGAATGGGGGGGGGGGGGGGGGGTTAAGATGCAGTATATTTTCGTTTCTATTTTTATTATTAGGTTAGTTTTTTCGCGCGCGCGCGTGTGTGTGTGTGTGTGTGTAAACAGGTTAAGTTAGGGGCAACGTGTAAGCTGTTCTGCTTGTCTGCTACTGTATTTTCTAAGGCCGGCCTCACACGGGATCGTCTTGAGACTCGCGACTGACGACTTCGGTCGTGACGAATCGAGTCGTGAGTCGCAAGACGATCCTGTGTGCTGCCGGCCCAAGTCGGTTCAGGGAATCATGTTTTTTACTTATCTCTTTTACAGATATTTCAGCGTCTGTCTGTCTGTTTCCCATATATATATTACAGGAGAGGATATACACAAACACGACAGAGGCTAGTCAGGAAATGTCTTATCTCTAACTTTAATTTGGGGGGGGGGGGGGGGGGACTATTAAGATTTATTTTCTTAACTCTTAATATTTATATTTATCATTAATTCTTTTACAAACGCTGAAATGGAGTTTTATTTTTTATATTTTCTTTTATATTATGCTACAAATGCAAATTTTAGATTTGCTACTACTCTCTTAGAAATGGCTATTTCTAAGAGAGTAGTACCAAATCAATCGTGAAAGAAAATATGAGGGATTCGTAAACTAAAATATTGGCGTAGGGATGTGGTGACTCCATCGTCCCTCCGTAAGGCGCAGTAACTCCCACATCTCCTTCGGTACAGGATGGGGAAGGGTTGGATTGAGGGATTCATCTTTGATTCTTTCTTCTCACGTTGGGCAGCATGACCTCGGGCATCCGGGCTATTTCTGCTTTCCTACCCCAATTTTTTTGGACACGAGATTTTTATATTGATGTAAACTGAAATATTGACAGTACAACCTATTTTCAGCCTATTTTTCATCATACTACCGACTTTGTGTAGTCCATACTTTGAAAGATACATAATAAGGGTGGAACAGGACTTGAAATGAAAGATCATTGAGCACTGAAGGCTTTGTATTAAACTATACTGAACTCGCCTGTAACTAGGTACATGGGAGGCAAACATACGAGTAGCCGAACATCTAAAAGGCAGTCGATTTTAGTTAATTCAGTATTATTCTGATAGTTCACCCAATATAGCTGTGAATCTACATTAGTTGAAATAAGATTATACAGTATATATATACAGTAGATGGTCACTCGGCGAATTATTTTTAGAAAATAGTGATTTTAGTCCTCTAGCAAAAGACTTAATTTCTGGTACTTAAGTTTGAATAACACTTGATCAATAAGTAAACATTATGAGGCATTAAACTTAGATTTATCTCTACTCAGTATTAACAGAGTTACAATATTTATCTCCCGAAATACTATCGATTGAAGGGGGAGGCGATTTAGTGTTTGTTTAACTTTTGACATTTTCAAAAACTTTTCGCCTGTCATTTGTTTTAAAACTTAAATAATCCTCTTACTGCACCGATTTAGAGTAGTATCATACACTGCTCGAGTTATGCTCATGTTTATGTATATTGGGCCTATTCTCGCTTTACCAAAGGCGTTCCAAAGTCCAAATACATTCTTAGCTGTTAATTTAAGTGGCGTCATAAAATCATTTAGAGCCAAAAATATCTGCAGAATGACTACTTCATTATTTTGCCAAACTGTTTCTTCTTTTTCTTAAAGTATGCAGTGATGACATTATAATATTCTTTACTGAGATTACAGAGTGTCTCAGAAGTTTGGACCCATGGGCGGAATTAACTTTTTACTTTTGTTTCGACAATTGTTCAAATTGCTGCATGCCATTAACTCGCACACACATATCAATTCTTGCACGTAGGCTTCTCTGAATTAAATTAATAAATTAAATTATTAATAAATAACCGATAAATGGCCTTTGAGTCCAGACTTTTGAGACACCCTGTATAATGATCAAATTTATAGTCACTGGATTGTAGTAGCGCATTGTAGTAATTATAACCTATTTAGTAGTACATCACTCGTTTTTCTTTCAAATCCAACATTTTGATGGATATTTCGTTACATATTGGTGAACATTTTTTTTGGTGAATATATTTTGGTGAATATATTTCGGTGAACATGCTTAACGAGTAAATACCACAACTAAACTCTGATGTGCTTTGTTTATTTATTCTAATATTAATATAATAGTTATGTGGTCAGAGAGAAGATACCTAATACATCAAAAATTACTAATAAAATATACAGAGAAAGGCGGAATATTGCCAATTCATCATATCTTTAAAATTTTAGGTTACTAGGCGAATTTTTTTCCCGAAACTGTACATAACATGTAATTTAGTAATTTGAATTATTACTTAAATTATGACTTAATTATCACTTACTTATTAACCGTATAATTACAAAAGTCATACCCTCCACATTATATTTTCACCCTTCATATTAGGCCTACATAAAGTAGTTGAGAGAATGTGTTTTTACGCGCAAGAAAGATGAAGAAAATGGGACATGAAGACACTAAGGTCGGGGGTTTGACTCCCATTTGTCATAATAATAATACACATTAGAGCGATAGGAGCCATGGGTTGGGCTGAGTGCTGTTCTAGTTCCTGGTCTCTCTTTATTATCCTTATGGTTAATTTGGAGTTTACTCATCAATACGGAATATAATCCTTTCTTTACCGACAAAACACTTGCTCATTTTAAAATTTGTATATACAGGGTGTCCCATAAGTCCGGCATCATAGGAAAAATAATAAAAAAAGGCAAAACAAAAGCTTTTATTTACAGGACGTGCTCAATATGTATTGTTCCGTAGCCCATTCACAAAATTCCATCCGCAGGTCGGGATCATCATCATCATCATCGCTTAATTTCTGTAGGATCTGAAGTTTATATGGATGCCATTTGTGAGCCTGAAGAATGCGATGGATGCTACTTTTCGACACTCCTGTCTCGGCGGACAATCGCCGAAGAGACTTATTGGGACATCTGTTAAAATGAGCCAGGATAGCAGTCGCTGTATCATCGTCAGTGGACCTCCTTGAAGGTCTACTGCGTGGTTTATCTTCTATGGATCCTGTTTCATTAAACTTTGCAACAAGTCTGCTAACACAACTCTGTGTTATTGGCTCGCGGTCTGGATGCAGTCTGTTAAATTCAGCAGCGGCCTCTCTTTGACTCCGATTTCCTATGAGTAGAATTATCTGGATTCGTTCTTCCTTGCTCATAGACATTATGGCCTGTAGAAAGAGAAAAATATGAATTATGGTTTGTAGAAATAGAAAAATATGAATTTCTCCTATGATGCCGGACTTATAGGACACCCTGTATATAGTAATCTCTCCGCAATTCGGAACACTTTTGTGGCTCCGAAATCTATTCGTAGAATCAATGAAAAGTAACTGGTTAATTCTGCTCAATTCGTAAACCATTCCGAATATTAAAATTCTGCAATTCGTAATCTATAACGTAAGTAATTTTTATTACAGTGTTATCATAATATGATACGAATTATAGCAATCAACACTCTACATTTTGTATTTATTAATTTACACAGAAATGTGCATAAAATCTAGTAAATTTTTGGCGAATTATATTTCGGAATCATTTACGAATTGTCCTAACATTGACATTTTTCAGAATGGAGTATCTAATTAGTAAAGTTTCGAAATATTAAGAAATTCGCCAAATTCTACCTAATTCGGAAAGGCTTGAGCCCCTATTACTCGTATTCCGAATTGCGGAAGGAATACATACAGTATACAAAAGTCAGGAACCATATACACATTTTATTAAATTATAATAAATGTTCGAATTGGTTGGGTGGTTGCCTTCCACTTGGAGACACTTTCTGACGTGTTGAATGCATGATGTTTGAATATTCCTTAACACATTGGAACTGATTTTGGCACACTCAGATGTGATTTTGTCCTTTAGAGCAGTGGTTCCCAACCGGTTTTGGCTTATGGCCCCCTTAGGAACCTTATTTTTTCCTGTGGCCCCCATAAGCATTATTTTCAGTAGGTAATATGCAGATTTAACTCTATTTTAGAAAATAACATTTTCCTGTGGCCCCCTTCAAATGTGCCATGGCCCCCATGGAGCCATATGGCCCCCGGTTGGGAAACACTGCTTTAGAGAACGTATGGTTCTGGGTCGATCAGCATAGACTACCGACTTGAGATGGTCCCACAAGAAAGAGTCAAGAGGCGTGAGGTCTGGAGACCTAGGTGGCCATTCGACGGGCCCTCGCCGTCCGATCCACTTGCTTGGGAATGTTTCATCTAAAGAGCTCCGGACGATGGTTGCGAAATGTGGTGGTGCACCATCTCGCTGAAACCACATCTCCGCCCGTTCTGCCAATGAAATGTCGTCCAGTATGGGCATTAGAAATGTTTGCAGTATATGCAGACATGTTTCACCCGTTACATTGCCGTCCAAAAAGTACGGACCAATTAACCGATCCCCCCAGAGCGCAGCCCACACCATAGTTCGTGGATCGAATTGCGCATGTCCTTCCTCCATCCAGTGGGGGTTCTCATTGGCCCAATAGCGTGCATTATGCCTATTGACACGACCGCTGAGGTGAAATATCGCTTCGTCGCTGAACATGATCCTTCGTTGAAGCTGTTTATGTTGTAGAAACCACTGGCAGAACTCTACAGGACGGTCTGTGTCGTCACCGTGCAGTTCCTGAACGAATTGGACTTTGTAGGGGTGGAAACGATTTGTTGTAAGAATTCGTTGAATGGATCTTCTGGAGACACCCGTTTCCTGGGATAACACTCTTAAGGACTTACGTGGGCCGTTTTCGAGGTGATTGAGTCCCGTTAGCGATGTTGCTGCATCGGTTGAACTCTTTGGCCAGCCACTACGCGGCCGATCATGAACATTTCCCGTTTCTTTGAAGCGAGTGAACGGTTTTCCAACTGATGCCTGAACAACTGGCGGCCTCTCAGGGTGTTTGTCATTAAAAGCAGTAGCAACTGATCGGTGTGTGTTACCACGTCTTGCACACATTAAAACTATCCCCACCCGTTCATCTATTGTCAATTTCTGTGCCATAGGTTCAACAACAAATCTGAAAAGAACAAAACACACATTAAAACACAAATTATTGAAATGTGCCTATGGTTTCGCCACCCTGTATGTATACAGGGTGGGAGAAAAGTCTTTAAGGATTTTATGCATACAGCTATTTAGTTAACAACATTATACAGATAAGTGTTCAAATGATGAAACAAATCAAGCAAAATGTCGATAAGAATTTTATTCATACAAATATTTTGTTAAATTGTAATTTAATCTTCAAAGAGTTCTCCATCCGCTATCATACATTTGTGGATTCTCTCTCTGAAACTCTTCATTGTTCTTCTGAACATATCGAGTGGGATCCTTTTCAGTTGTTCTTCTGAACATATCGAGTGGGATCCTTTTCAGTTGTTCTTCTGAACATATCGAGTGGAATCCTTTTCAGTTGTTCTTCTGAACATATCGAGTGGGATCCTTTTCAGTTGTTCTTCTGAACATATCGAGTGGGATCCTTTTCAGTTGTTCTTCTGAACATATCGAGTGGGATCCTTTTCAGTTGTTCTTCTGAACATATCGAGTGGGATCCTTTTCAGTTGTTCTTCTGAACATATCGAGTGGGATCCTTTTCAGTTGTTCTTCTGAACATATCGAGTGGGATCCTTTTCAGTTGTTCATCTATTCTGCGGCCAAGGGCATTCACATTTAGATAAACTCGACACTCCTGGTTTCATCTGTTACGCAAATAAGCACAAGGCCAGAAATCACATAGGGGTTAACTCAGGTGATCAGGCTAGCCACTCGATGGGACCTCGCCGCCCAAGCCATCTTCCTTCAACGTTCATATCCAGAATCTCACGCGCAGCTGCAGACTAATGTGGCGGCGCTCCATCATGTTGATAAAGCCAATTCCTGCCAACGCCATTAGTAAACTGAGGCAAAACTTTGTCTCTCAATTCCTGGCAAGAGCGTTTTCCATCCATTATATCTCTCGATATTTCAAAGGAAACAAGTCCTGAATAATTAATGCACGCCCAAACTGTTAGTGTAGCCGTTTTAACGGGTTTACCCAATCGTATTTGAGGATTTTTTTCACCCAGTAGTGAACGTTGTGTTTCTTTCCTTTACTCGTTAAGCCGAACACACATTCATCTGAAAATTTGATCTTTTGAAGGAAAGCTGGATCACTGGATCACTGTTGAACTTTTGTTTCATTGTTTCAGCAAACTGCATTTGTCTATCAGAATCATCGTCGTATATGAGCTGAGAGTAAATGGGTTTGTATTCGTGGTACCCCTGTGCTTTCAGTAGTTTTGCTACTGAAAATTTGGAAATACCCAATTTCTCCGCGACTTTTCTCGTTGAAGTTGTTGGATCTACTTGAAAATTGGCGAGGACATTTTCTTCATTGTTGTCTCCTGTTGTCGTTACTGGCCTTTCGTTTCTTGGACGATCTTTTACCAGGCTCCCTGTTTCCAAAAGTTTGAGTTTCCATTATGGAAGAGTGGTTGCATTTGGTGGTGGTTTATTATATTTTTCTTGAAATAAACGCAAACTTTCCGCACAGTTATTATAAGAAATAGTCCACGATACAAAATACACTTTTTTTTTCATTGCTGTATTCCATCCTTACTGACATGGCGCTGACTGGGGCTGGGGCCTAGGGCCTTCCTGTTCTAGCGTAGGGTCATTCCTGGCTTTGTATAGTTGCTTTGAAAATTATCGCATACACTGCAGTGATATCATTGGAATTTATTTATTATTAACAAATTATTTTTATGTATACAATCCTCAGACTTTTCTCCCACCCTGTATATTGAACGCTTACATGAAATGTAAATGTCATTCAATCAAGCCGTATGTGTGAGCTTAAAAGGGGGGTACTTTGCCAGGCCCTTGCGACTTTGTGTGTGTGTGTGTGTGTGTACCCACTATAGTATACCCAACTTTTAAGGTTTCAAGCACATGTGTATGACCCAGTTAAGAAGGAATACAAGAAAATTCACTTTTCGTCAAAATGATGACGGGGTTTCTTATACCTGAGAGAGAGAGAGAGAGAGAGGAGAGAGAGAGAGAGAGAGAGAGAGAGAGTTACAAGGAGTCACAAGGACGAGAGGAAGCCTCAAAGACCTTTCGGTCCACTCTCGGGGAGGTTCCTGTTATTAAACCAGTTCGTTTTTAACCTTTTCTAGCAGTAGTAGAAAAGTATAAGGTTCTCTCTCCACCCTCCCCCGCCAGAAGCGAGTACGAAAAAAGGTTGAAAAAATACCTTGACCATGGAAAAGTAACCAAGAAAAATTTTACATTAAAGAGAATACGCCGTATAAACTAACCAATAATATACTTGTGCCGATTACACATCAACGACTTTGTATCGTCACAAAAACCTCGAACATGTGGTTTTAATGTTATACAGAATATTTACAGCCCTATTTACCGAGGTATCGGTTCAACAAAGATTCCATGACCCAATTCAGGCTCACCCAGAAGGATTAAGAGAGGTAAAAGTTAAACTCTCCATGTTTACACCCATGTACACGCAAAGCCATCACGCTGCCAAAGTGATACAATGCTTCTACAGGAAAGGGGTGGAAACAAGAATTAAGAAGATAAATCAGATTTTCTACCCCATGCCCTCACCCATCACGTGCATCCAGCCACGCAAGAGGAAGAAGAGAAAAAATAAATTGTGACGGCAGAATTGTAATTACCTCACCTAATCCATGCCATGTGTTTCTTAAAAAAAATTTTGGTTCGCTATGGAATTGTATTTCTGCAAAATATTTTTCTACTCTATTCTTAGACAGAGTAACAAGGCAGGCAAGTGTGTGAGCGTATTTTCTGTAATTGGATGTCTGTCTGTAGTGTGTGTGTGCCAATTCTTTGAATGTCACCGACTTTAAACGTGGGTCTACCGCCGTGAAAGGTGTTTATGCGGCAAGCGATATACCGAGTCGTTCATACTTCGCGGTGTTGTGCCAACACGAGAGTAGAGAAAATCTCTTTCCGACGAGGAATATCAATGGAAGGTCTCTGAATCTATCCCTGTGTACTTGTCCCTCATGGAGAATGAGTTTCGTGGGTGATCACCCGTTATTGCTACGACGAAGTCAACAGTCTCCCATTTAGAGGTGTTTATGAGGCAAGTGATCATAAAATGAGTTGCTCGATGGTTGATCATGCCATGTGGGGTACAATGCAACCAGAGACGACTCTCTAAAGTGGGGAGAGAATTAACTGTAGGAGGAAATGTTTAACAAATTCCTGCACGGTTACGTTATACATAATACTATTTTCAAAATACTTATACAGTATAATTGATTCGTAAATTAGGCTATATGTGGCATGTGGGCACAGTCTTAAAACCCTGAGTGTATTCAGAACTTTGTCCAGCCTATTTTCAAATATAGTTACACTTTGGCTTGAAACAACCTCCGAGGGAAGTTGGTTCCAGATATTAACTATTTTCTAGAAGAAATTACCGCAGATGGAGGTATTAAATGTTTTTAGTGCCAATTTAAAACCATTATTTCTTGTTGGATTGGTGTTAAATGAGAATAATTTCCTGTAGTCTACCCTGTCTATTCTATTGAGCATCTTGGAAAAAAAACTGGTACAAACTGACCATGCAACTCCTGGTCTCTGAGTTTGACAGATTTAAACGCTCTAATATTCGTTGCTAGTTTTGCACTCTCATTGAAGAAACCAATTTTGTGGGGCTTGCTTGTACCCTTTCCATTCTTCCTCTGTAAACTCATAAGTCTTAAGAGAGAGAGAGACTTCATTGCTAGGTGGGGAAGAATTTTGGGAAAATTTTAAATATTTCGACAGTTTTATTTTCTCACATATTTTCGTTCAGCCGCCATTTATGAGAATTTTTAAGCTTATATTGAATGTAGAAATACTATAGGTGTCATAGCCCCCCCTTTTTCCCCAGATGGTGGGCCTCATTTTTCTCAGAGTGACATGTCAAAATCTTGGTGGAGATGATTTTGTACTTAAAAATGTTATTTCTCTCGCATTTATTAACCGATTTTCATGATTCGAACGCGGTTTTGTTTGATTTTAAAATGCAAAACATTTGTCGTGTTTTTAATATTTGATGAAATAAAAAATAACAATTTTTAAAAAAAATTTTAGATAACTTAAAAATTTTGAAAAAGTAAATTTTTCAAAAAAACATAATTACAGTGCTACATCTATAATGAAAGATGTAAAGTCCCTAAGTCAAAAAATAAGGAAGAAGTAGGGCTTTCAAAATTCACCAATCCCCAATAGGCTTTTTTTTTAACCCCAAAATGCCCTGTACCCAAAAACTACTTACCCAATCGACTTCAAATTTGGTTCATACCCATTATTTCTTATGCTCTGCGACATGTTGAAATTTGAGCACAATCCGATAAATTTTCCAAATTCCCCAAGAACTCGCACCCTTACCCCCTATCTAAACTGTGAGTGGGGAAGATACACCGCACATATTTTGGTCTCTCACATGCATTATATATCCTGTTAAGAGGGGAAACTTTATACTTCATAACATCAAAACATCATCTCGGATGGGAGTAAATGCTCGTTTTGTTCTTTACGCATCAACCATTTGAGATAAATAAATGTACAGTATACCTCTCTCTCTCTCTCTCTCTCTCTCTCTCTCTCTCTCTCTCTCTCTCTAATGGAGGGAATTGGTGATAATGACATTTTATCTTTAATGCGCTGTTCAGTTTAAAATTAAATTTGACACCAAATAGAACAAGAAATTAGCGTCAACAATTTTAAAAATACGATGACGAACGAGGTGATTCATTCTTTCTCTCTCTCTCAGTGTGTGTGTTTTCTGACCAGTAATGAGTATGAAAGCTTAACTAAAGGTGATAATTCGTAGGTTTTATTGGACACAAATCGCTAATCCCCATTCATAATGTCTTAGATATACATGAGTATGTCGCAAAAAAATAACCGCCGAAGGTGTCGTCTTCAATAGATGCTTTGTGAAAGTGTTTGGTAACACTGTACAACAAATTTTCGGTTCAGAAAAAAAAACGGGAATAACATTCGGTCATTCTTAATATTTCGAGTGTGCCGATTCCAAATCTGAAAATAGTTTTTTTCTATCACGTCACGTTTTTTTGTAATGACTGCTTAAAATCTTCATACCAAAAAATAAGAATATATTGATAAACAGATAGGCTTTATCATATGGAACAGTTTAATTATTGCTATACTTCAACATATATGCACAAAATTAACATAAAACTCTCGTATTATACTGTTTTCAACTCATTATTTGTATTTATGCTGGCGTTTGTGCGATGCTTCTGGTTGGTCACGCTTTAAATTCCAGCAGAAATCGGCCAGCATAGCAGGACTCCACTTCCCTTTGTATCGGCTCTCCAATGTGGCTATATCCTGGTGGAATCTCTCCCCTTGTTCGTCGCTAACAGCAGATGCGTTTTCCGGAAAGAGAGAGATGTGAATGCAAAAAATGAATTTTCATTGACATCTTACATCCGAGACGTTGGTATGAGTTGATAAGTTGATCCACAAGTGCAGCATAGTTGTCGTATTTAGTCTTTCCTAGTAGACCACTGCACACGTTTTTGAATGCACGCCAGGCTGCCAACTCAACCTCATCCATCACCGCTTCAAAGTGTTCGTCTAGCATGAGTTGGCGAATTTGAGGGCCGACGAATATGCCTTCTTTAATCTTGGCATCACTTATTTTTGGGAATTTTCGCTTTAGATATTTGAAGGCAGGCTTATCTTGTTTCAACGCCTTTGCAAATTGTTTCATCAGCCCTAGTTTTATGTGAAGTGGCGGCAAGATAACCTTTTCCTTTCGTACTAGTGGTTCGTGAATAACATTGTGAGATCCAGGTGAGGAATTGTCTCGCGGCGGCCATACTGACCGTGTGTAGTGTTCAGATCTTGCTCGGCTATCCCACTTGCATAGGAAACACACGTATTTCGTATAGCCAGTTTACAATCCATTGAGAATAGCCACAACCTTCAAATCTGCGCAGATAAGCCATTCATGTTCATTGTATTTTATACAGTCCAGAATAAAAGCAACATTGTCATACGTTTTTCTCAAGACGACTGAATGAGCGATCAGAACAGAAGGCATTGTGTTCCCATTGTGTAGCAGTGCACCCTTAACACTGTACAGAGATGCATCAATGAACAATGTCCACTGATTCGGTTCAGAGCACAAACCCAGAGCATCGAACAGACCATGTATATCAATGCAATAACAAAGATTGTTCTTCATTGTGAAATATTCCTGCAAATTTCAAGGAGCGCTTTCGGAATGCTGTAATTCGTACGTCTTCCGCCAGCAGATTCCATTCTTGTAGACGTGAGGCCAGCAGTTCACTTTGTTGCTTGGTAAGTATTAAATCACGGACCAAATCATTGAGTTCAGGCTGCGTGATAAGATGATGTTCTTTCTTGGACTCGACTTGAGCTTCATAGCATTCGCCGTCTGATTCCGATTTGTCAGAGTCTGTGTTATCGGTCGGCATTTCAGCTGGAGGACGAGGGATGGGTATATCTGTAGAATGTTCCACAGGACGCATTAACGAAGATTTAGGTAGACAATAGCCTTTTTCCCGTTTCTGTTGCAACCTGTAATGTGAGACAATAGACATTGTTGACTACTTAAGATAGCATAATTGTGTAATACATTATACAGAGCAGGATATGCTAAAATGTGCTAAAAACACCAAATTTGACGTATATTCAGAAAAATAAAAGATTCAAACCTGTGATGTTCGTTAAGCAGAAATAGCAATCAGTTGAATGGTCCAGCGGCTCTCTCCATACCATTGGGACACCGAATCCCAGACCAGAACCGGTGCCTTTGAACCATGCAGATAACGAGCTTGTACTGTACATCTCACACAGCAGATATGAGACGCCCAGTGCTTGTCCTGATCACCAACTTTGCATGCGAAGTATAATTCATAAAGCTTTTTCACATGAGAAATAAACTTCCTTTTATACTGTTTTAACGTTAATGTCCCATAAATATAACAAAAACTGTCTGGCGAATTTTTGTACTCTCTAGGCATTGTAGCATAACATCAATAAAAACCTGTAAAATAAGAAAATGATAGATCAATTTGCAATTTCACACAATATAGACGTTGTCGGTGAAATATACATAATTTGATAGCTGTTATTCAATAATACTCACTTATAGCACCGATTTATGATAAAATATGGCTGACAATTTTGTTTTAAATGATTAATGAAAGAAATTTTTCATATAATCAAAGTGGAAACACAAAGCCGAACACCACCACCACAGCATATGCATGACTGAACAAAATGTAAAAGATGCGTTCAGAGAACCAGTGGTTCTCAAAATGATACAATGAAATTGGGTCATTTTCATAAAATTGGTGGGTGAAACAAATAAATGAGTGTTATTTTTGCAATCTACACATATAATTAGCCATAAAAATGACGATCTCATTTCCGTTTTTTTTTTCACTGTTGTACAGTGAATTGCTTAGATCCTCAACACAGTAATAACATCTCAAAAATAAAACCCAATAATAACTAATTAGTAATTTCTTATGCTTTTTACAACTTTTGTTTCTATGCGAATTTTTTTCCGAAACTATAGTGTGTGTGTGTGTGTGTGCTCGCGCGCGCAAGCGGTAAAATATATATACGCGTGTAAACACGTACTCTTCTTGTGTATAAGTTAGCGTTGTTGACAGATTTCTTAGCAGGAGAGGATTGTGTTCAGCCTTGAGTGTCATTTGTTTTTTGGTGTCATGAGAATTAAGAGGGTATTTGGCACTTTGGCACCATAAAGTGGGGGGGGGGGGAGATAAAATGGGCAGTATTAGACTTTTTTTTAATATTCGTTTCCTCTTGGGTAATCTTTCTTATCTTACTTTCATAATTTCATTATATTCTCTCTCTTTCTCTCTCTCTCTCTGTGTGTTCATGATATGGTTTTAGGGTGACAAACTCCTCTTCTAAATACCTGATAACATGTCTTCTAGTCTATCAATGCTCATGCGCTGTAATAAAAATACATTACGACAAATAATAGACGAACATTTATGCAATTTCTCAAAATGCTTTGTCTGGTAACGTGATTTTTGTGGTTGTTTATTCAACCT
This sequence comes from Bathynomus jamesi, assembly GCA_023014485.1. NCBI lineage: Eukaryota > Metazoa > Arthropoda > Malacostraca > Isopoda > Cirolanidae > Bathynomus > Bathynomus jamesi. The sequence continues at coordinate 1,975,527 of JAJOZX010000089.1, read as the reverse complement.
CTTTAGCGCTGGTTGGTTGTTTGATAGTTTGTTTGGTTGGCTGGTAGATTGATTGGTTGGTTGGTTGGATAGTTTTGTGTTATTGTCGAGCGCAGAAGATTAATTTATTTACGCAAGCGAGTCGACAAAGATTCTACTTTCACACAAAGCTCACGTTTAACTCGAAAATAATTCGCCCGAGTCGTTTTCAGTTTTAGGAGGGAAGGAAGTTATTCTATTTATGTACCCCCCCTCCCCCGCTTCCACTCTCTCAACCCGAGGGACCCCACGCTCATGAAGGAATAACATCGAGTGAGGGAGGGTGGGCGGGGAAGAACTGCTACACATTTCATTGACATTCTATTAACTTGACCAAACCAAACCTAACCTGATCTCCGGGGGCTAACATTTTCTCGACGTGACTTTAATCGACAAGTTACTTTAAGTTAGATTAAGTTATGTTAAGTTAGGCTTAGTTTAGATTGAATTTAGTAGTCAATAGAATGTCGAAACCAAATTTAATTTTTACATTATAATATTGTTACTATATACTATATGCAAAATTACGAAATCTGATCGACATGACATTCTATCGACAAGTATATTGGGTTAAGTTAGCATAGGTTAGGTTAACCCTTTAACACCGAACGTTTTTGTAGGGTTAAGTCTAAATGCGTGTATTTGAAACGGTACGTATTCGACCGAGTCGGCGTTAGAGGGTTAAGCTTGATAGGTTAGGTTAAATCGGTATCACAGAACGGAGCAGGAATAAAATGAGCACATAAAAATGTATGGTTGCTCATTTTATTCCTGCATCACTCTGCAAGTATGCGAAAAACTTTCACATTATTCGGCTCACACTTTCAATGAAATTCTTAGGGAAGCAAAATGGGTGGGGCTGGGGGTGGTGGGGCTGGGGTGTTGGGCCCTTATTAAAAAGAAAAATTTAAAGTTTGTTTTTATTGAGAAAACCGCGTATCGTGCCCACCCTGTGTTGTATATGTATATAAATGTTGCATAAACACGTCCCTGTTCTTGATTTTCTCTTCTTTCGCGCGCCGCGCACACACACACACACACACACACAAATGCATGATATGAGAACCATAATTTGAGAAGGAAAACTTCCGGACTTGAAAGTAGGTGTAGTGGGTATATACAGTGGGTATACTGCGCCTAAAATTAGTTATTACACCCAACGTTAAGATAAGATTTCATGCCAGAGACAAAAAGACTTTAGTCCAATCTTGGTCTGATGCTGACGGCATAACCGGAAATAGTCTCGCTAGAAGATTCTTGCAGGAAGTACTCGATCTGTGGGTCCAGTTACGCAGGACAAAATTTCAGTTTTGGTTCTCTTCCCACGTTCCCACTTATACAGGGTGTTCCATAAGTTAGTGTTGGATTAATGTAAAGATTAAATGAAACTATGTTGACTTAACTAGCGTCAGTAGGTCAATGGGTAACTGTTTCCTTGTAAACGAAGTGAAGATACTGAAGTTGGGAGTTCGACTCTCAATCGTGTTGCTAATAATAATAATAATAAAGGAATTATCGCAATGGGCCATGTTCGTCTGGTCTGAGCACTGTCCAAGAAACTGGTTTTTCTCACCGATTAATGGGGCACCCTTCATATATTATATATATATATATATAATATATTTTCGCCTGTGTTTGTTTGTCCTTTATGCAAGCGCAAACCGTTTGACATAGAGCTACCAAATTTGGCACGGGAACCTCTTATGGGAATCTTGAGCTTCACATATAATTATTTTTTAGGACGAACCGTTTGACCTAGAGCTACCAAATTTGGCACGGAAACCTCTTATGAGATGAAGAATTAAGATAAATCATTTTAATCAAATTCGGCCTTTTGTCTTAAACTTTATTTTATTTAAACTGGGGATCTAATGTGAAATTTATCCTAGGCAACGCCGGGTACCTCAGCGATGATTCCTCATTTCACGAAGGTCAAGCTTGTTGCCCCCTCCTCTCGAGTTGGCTTGGTGAAGTAGCGAGTTGGTTCCTTGTACTCTCCGCCTCGCACAGCCAGGTACGCCCGGCTCATCGGGGATTGTTCTGAGCCAGGCGTCTAATCTTCTTTTGAAGATGTCCACCGCAACACCACTCGTGTTCCTTAGGTCTTTGGGCAGCTGATTAAACAGTCTTGGTCCTCTCACAACAAAACTATTTTCTTTCAGGGTTAAGGATGTTCCCTGTCTAGCCTTTAATTTGGGAACACGACACAGTCTTCCTTTTCTACTTTCCACTCTTGTTTGGGAAGTTATAGGGTTCAGCGTAAGATTAGGGTCTAGTTTCTCCATTATTTTCCAAGTGTAAATAATGGTGTGTGTGTGTGTGTGTGTTCTCCTTTCCAGTGAATATAGGTTTAATTCGCGTAACCTTTCCCAGTAATTTAGTTCTTTGCACCCCTTGATCTTGGCTGTGAAGCTTCTCTGAATCCCTTCTAGGTGTCTAATGTCTTCTTTTTATATAGGGATGTTTGAACCGAGCAGTATTCCAATTTGGGTATAATGAGTGTTTTCAGTAGAGGAATCATTATATTCCTATCCCTTCGTTTAAAGGTTCTCAGTATCTGCCCAGTTATTCTCTTTGCTCTGTTTACTGCTATCTTATATTGTGTTTCAAATTTCGCATCATCAGTCATTAGCATTACAACCTCCAAGTCTTTTGCTTTAGAATTTCTCCGAATTTCCTGTCCATTTGGGGTATAATATGCCATGGATTTCAGGTCCTCCCTTTTCCCGTACCGTAACAGTTGAAATTTCTCAGTGTTAAAGTTCATATTGTTGTCTTCCGTCCACTTGTAGATTCTGTTCATGTCTGTTTGTAGAGATCCTATGTCTTCTGTGTTTCTTATTTTTCTACTGATCTTTGTGTCATCGGCAAAGGATGTTACTGTGCTGTCTCTGGTAACGTCTTCATCTCTGTCAGTTAGCATGATTATGAAGAGTAGTGGAGCTAATACTGTTCCTTGTGGTACTGAGCTGAGGAACTCTGATGAAGATATTCCTTGTACTGTAACGACTTGCCGCCGGTCATTAAGGAAATTATAAATCTATTTCCCTATTTTTCCCGTTAAAGTATTCCCATATATTTCAGTTAATGTATTATGATTTCATGGTCACACTTGTCGAACGTTCCAGTGCATCAATATTGTTGTTGTAGCGTTCCATTAGTTGTGATAAGCATGATCTGCCTGACCGAAATCCATGTTGGTTATCATTTAATTTTTTCCGAGTTTCCAAAAAGTCGTAGATTTTCTGTCTAACTATTCTTTCAAATATTTTGGCGAGATGAGATGTAAGCGACACTAGCCTATAGTTTTTGGCCTCGGATCGATCTCCTCCTTTATATATTGGGACTATGTTCGCGTTCTTCAGGATGACCGGTATTTCTCCCGTGTCTAGTGATCGTCTCCATATCCAATATATGGGCTCAGCTATTGCATTCTTGCAGTTTTTGATCAGTGTGGCATTCCATTTGTCCGATATATATATATATATATATATATATATATATATATATATATATATATATACACCATATTTGTTGTCTGGAACTTAACTTCCTCTGCAGGAACATTATGGGTGCACATATATCCCATGTATTACAGAAGAGGGGACCTGCAGCTTGACGTAGAATCTGTACCACTATCCTACCAAGGAAAACCCATGGAGAGGAGCCACCTTATGAAATAAAGAATTAAACCTAACAACATAAACTCGTCACGAGGGCATGGTTCTCATTAATCAGTTAATCATTGCTTCGAATTTAATCATTAATTAATCAAAAATATTTTTAGAAAATGATGGGAAATTATTAATTTTCCTTATAATTTCACCATCATTTTTGCCTTAAATTTTGTAATGTATCATTTGAATTTGGCACCTTTTTGCGTATATAAACTGTCTAATCCGCCCATGCCCGATTTCTTGAACTAAAGCAAACTAAATGTTTGAGCAAAATGTTTTCTTCGGTCTTATCTCACACAACAGAAACAATAAAGCTGTTTCTTACTCTTTTTGGAAGTATTTAATGTTTAATCATTTTCATTCAGTTAATCACTGATTAATTAGAAAATTTCATCATTCATCACTTTTTCCTAAAAATGATTAATTAACCATGTCCTACTCGTCACCAAAGTATTCTAAGGTCGAAGGGTTCAACCACATGTAGATCGATTTACTGTATGTTAACATAGCTTAAATTAAGTTCTGTTTGATTCGCTTAGATTATGCTTGAGCGTGCACAGTATAAGGGGGTGTATTATGGGTACTTCAAAATGCATACATCGTAATAACAGTACCCTAATAACTGCGTCATATAAAAGCTTAATTATTGTTGTTATTATTATTATATAAATGAAAGAAAGGCCATCTATTTTCATTTTTAACTTTTCCAGCATTTGTGTGAAAACACGACTACGCGATATTAAGTGTTATAAAAGTACAACTCCATTCAATCATACATTTATCCAAAGCCTACTTATATCTAGTGAGGCCACGCTTGTACAAAATTTCATACTCTTTTGTGAAATCGAGGAAAAAAGACAGTGAAACCATTAATTTACAAAAATAACCGCAACCATCAAAATTTTGAGCTTCACATCCAAAGCCAATGAGTCTAAATTTGTGAAGTTGCACTCAAAATAATTTCATACAAACGATTTTCAACAGAAATTTGTAAGCCACTTTTAGACATTAACATTTATTTTAAACTCGTGAGTCACCAAAATTTTAAGTATAGCTTCACAAATTTTAACTCATTGGCTTTGGATGTGAAGCTCAAAATTGAAGTGGTTGTGATATTTTGTAAATGTGAAATTTTGTAGAAGTGTGACTGAGAGAATCGGATCAGTTGAAGACATTTTATGCCACTGAGTGTTTACTGTTTGTCATACAACTACGGTATCTCTGGAGGTCGAGGGTTCGAATCCCAGTTTTTACTTTGTGACATCAGATGTCAGTGATTAAAGGACTTCTTGATCGGCTCCTGTAGCTCAGTGCATGGATAACACCGTTTCCCCGTAAGCGAAATGAAGACAGGTCGGGGTTCGATTCCCGATGGGTACTTTTAATTTAACAACACAGAAGCCGTTATTAGTCTGGCATTAGTCTGACCTGAGCGCCGTGCCAGTCTCTGGCCTTCCTGACCGATTATTATTATTAAGGGACTTCGTACGAGTGTCTTATTGAAGATCCTGTTTCAGATTTCAAATTACCCGCAAGTACTCACCACGTTATAGGACAATCCCACATGCAGCTGCAACAGAAATTGGATTCAACAACAACCAACCAATTTTGACAACAGGATCATGTTGAAAGTTACTTAACAGACGTTGAGATGTATGAGAAAGAGGTCTGTAAATCTGGTTTCATATTAAATATTTTATTCCTTCTGTTGCTGATTAGACCAAATGCAGTTTTGAGAAGAAAAAATTTTGCCGAATTTATTATATATATATATATATATATATATATATATATATATATTTTAGTTCGGGAAGAACCGATTCGCCTCTATTTAAAGGGCATATCTCAGCGGAAAAACAAAGAAAAAGTGAGAGGAAAGACAGAGGAAAAAGAAAGGGTGGAGGGGACAGTCGAAGTGGGAAAAGACCAAGGATGACAAGGACTGCAGGGTCGAGCCCCATCATCCTTGGGTGCTAGGGCCGGGAGGGCGCACGTGAAACCTCCAGGAACAAGCACGTACAAACGAGCACAAAGAGCACTCAAGAGCACGAGCTTAGAACCCCCTTGCGGGGATATATATATATATATATATATAATGTGTTTGATGCGTGACCACTTAATTAAAATGAAAAAATACAGTGTTTACATAATGCTCATTTTAATTACGTTTAAACAATCTTTCGTTTATTAAATTGGTTTTGTTTATAAATAGGCTAAATAAGGCTACCCTTTCTTTATAATTATAAATAATATAACCCTATAACGAGTATAGGGTTATTTGTTGGTTTGTTTTAGTTCTAATTGACAGAGCACAACTAAGTCCATATATAAGATATGAGTAACTCAGGAAGTTCCATGGTCTCTGGGATATAAATGTCAGTATTTAAGTACAGTACAAAAAACTCATTGGGGAGAGGGGTGGTGGGGAGGGGGTAATGCATTACGCAACGAGTTTATTCGGTTTAATTAATATAGGCATTCGCTATACTTAAATACCTGAAGAAATAGGTCTATCCTTGTGTATTATTAGTTTTATATTATTAGGTATTCACTCAGAACTTATAGGAAGATTAAGCACTTCGCCCTTGCCTATAGTTTTTCCATAGTAATCTTAGAGCCCGGATGGCTCCCTAAAAATGAGCGATTGAACCAAGAAACTTTGAACTAGTCTGTTACCTAATTAAAGGATATTAGATGGTTTGATACTAGTTATAATGAAACATATAATCCCTGTGAATAACATTATAACAGCATCATTACTTCAGTTCTCTAAATAGGTTACAGAAGGTAGCCGTTTTAATTAAACTGAATACCTGTTACTACAGTATTTATTTATTACAGACACAATCACACTTCAATAGATGTTTCAAACTTATGACAAAAAACTTTGGACTTACAAAATCAAAGTAGAACTTACGGTATTCATAGTCTAAGAAGAAGAACTGAGGAGAAAATCGAAATTTAGAGATTCGAAACGTTGTATACAAAGAAGTTTATTTATCTTCATTTGATTGCTAGAAGTCACTCCTAATTTATTGTTTAGGTCTAAAGACTTTCTTTCGAACGCCATAACATAAGTGTCAGTGACTCAAGGACAGAGGCAGATGGTAACCTTGCTTATACAAAAACAGTATAAGTCCATATAACAATGACTCAGTTTGGAGTAGACTGGGTACACCACCAGATTCTTGTACCACCCAAAAAGACATACTACCCATTCCATGCTATGCCTGTTTTCATCTCCGTCTGAGAGTGAGAATTCTCAAACAGAATTACAAATTTGACTAGATTTAACTTAACTGAACTAACCTAAGATAACTTAATCTAATCCAGGACCAAAGTGGGAAATCCGAGAATGAAAATAGGTCTGGTATAAAGTAGGCAAAAGTTGTGCTGACTAAAGTGGGGACACGGACTTAAAGTGTTAAAGTCAGTGAAGTGAATACATTCATTTGTACATACATTGTACGCAGGGCCTGCCGGGAGGATGTGGGATTCCCCGGAACATAAGAGGGTGTGGGAGACGCCTCATAATAATACTTTTGGATCAAGTAAAGATAAGCACCCCCAACCTTTTTTAGTTAGCTTTATAAGGCTAACTAACGAAAATATCACGACTTAACCTAACCAATCGTTAGGTCAACTGTACGCCCTTGACGATTGGTTAGGTTAGGTCGTGATATTTTCGTTAGTTAGCATTATAAAGCTAACTAAAAAAGGTTGGGGGTGCTTATCTTTACTTGATCCATACTTTTTAAAGGGGAACCAATGCAGGCGGGGTCCCGGGGGCGGAATGCCCTTTTGCCCGCCCTTCTCAACGACCCTTGGTTATACACAACCATGGCACCGAAAACATCCGTCGTAGTCATGATACATACACAGTATATTTATACGTACATACCGCACTTGCAGTCATTGTGTTAAAAACATTCCCTATATACACTTGAACACACACACGTATAACAAACCCCTTAAACGACGCAACCCATTTCCGGTGCAGACTTCGATGTCTGAACGGTTCTTTTAAATCGCCCGAAGGTCAACGCATAGAAAGAGACCAACCCCTCAATCATTTGTAGCTTTCATTTCAGATTCAAAACTTGATTTAAGCATGAATAAACTTCCGTTATCAAGGTGCATAGATTATTATTAAGCAAAGCATTGAGAAGGGGGATCAAAGAACGTTTTTGTGGGTTCATCATGAAACGTTTTTTCAGTTGTGATCGATGCGCCAAACAACATGCGCAGTTTCTCGAGATGACGTCACAGCAGGTTCACATATTACAGGAGAAACTAATTTATTTATTTACATTTGGGTTAAATGTAAAAAGATCTATGAATATTTACTTTCCTTATATATATATATATATATATATATATATATATATATTAGAATTTTGCTCGTAAAAAGGGCCACTAAGTATATTAATGCTAAGATGATCCAAACGTCTTGTTTAATCTTTGAAAATTTAAACTTTTCTATCCTCTCCCTCATATGATATGTTTACATACAAAAGGTCTTATAAATAACAAAATTCACTAATCTAAAGTAGGATCTCTCTTGACGTACAATGCAACTGGTCAGTGTTACTATATCTCTTTCTCCCATCTCATTACTTATATTATGAATGTGTGTGTATATATATATATATATACACACAGCGTGTAATATACGCGGCGATACAATTTGCTCTCTGAATTATGCTGAACTTAATTAGCTTGAAAAATTTATAAACAAGATAAAATACGTAGAATAATTTTGCTGTTATCGTATGTCTCAGCATTTTGCGAGACGAGACACGTCTAAACTCGTCTGAGAACGTGGGGCCTACTTCACGTCTAATTGAGACGTGTTTACCCTTCAATTTATTTATGGCGCGCTTTCTATAACGTAAGCATATATATATATATATATATATATATATATATATTAGTTACTTTCGTAGCAAAAATGTAATTTATCATATCGTATACTTCTTCAAGATGTTATCGCAGAATGAGTTTAAAATTTTTTTTTTAAAAATCTGTTTACACTTCATACATAATATTTATTGTTCATTTTTAATTAATTTTGGCTATTAAACTCAATTGATATTTATGCTACAGCTAATCTATCAGTTCAGGAGATAAACACACTTCGCCCTTACATAACATTTGCTTGAATATATGCTGAAGTGAGGGTTTTTTTTTTTTTTTTTTGAATGACAGCTTGAATGATAGCACAATGACGTCATCGGTTTTTTATTTTAGTGGACAAACAAACGCTAAAAAGCTGAAGTAAAAAACCGGAAATTTCATGCATTTAAAATTTTAATCCATGTTAAAATTGTTTAGACAATGTTTCCCCAACAGGGTGCCCCGAAATTTCATTTAAATGATACAAAATAAGTAGTGTCTCCGAAAAGTGTTCAGATGATGGAATTAACCTCGCTAAGAAGACGGCGATGTGATCGGATACATACATAAATGAGGATAGATGTAAATAAAGGTTTTACCCCCCAGTCCTAGGGCTGCAGCAGCAGCCCCACTCCTCCTGCAAGTTGCTGGTTACCCTCTTTAGCAAGCTATTTATTAAATGTTTAGATCTGCAAAATTATCTGATGGAGGTTTATAATTAAACCCGGTCACAGGTTTTGGCCGAAAACTGCGTCAAATTAAACTGATAAAATTTAAAAAAAATTAAAACATGAATTTATTTTGAAATTAATCTTTGAAATTATTTTTCAACATTATCTTATAAATAAATATATTTTGAAAGGCATCAATTTTGTTTCTGGCTGTGTTTATATTTGTACACGTTTATACGTGTTCCGTCTTCTTTAATCAGTTAGTTACGGGACCACACACACACACACACACTTATATATTATACACACGTTAGCAATTTCACGTGTATCTCCATGTCCACTGCACATAAATTTACTTAAACTCACACACACACATTAGTAATTGCACGCCTATCTCCATGTCCACTGCATATGAGTTCACTTAAATTATCTCTCTCTCACGCGCACAACTTTTACTCTGTTTACAAATGTGTATAAAATAAAGACTTAACTTCCTGGTATACCAGGAAAATTGTTAAATAATTAATGAAAGTTAAACATACCATAATTTAATGAAATAAAACCAGAAGTCTTCGTATCAAATGAATGTAAACAAACTTTAAACATGACAAACTAATCCTCTGTAATTTACAGTCCTTGTGTTGCGTAAGACCATAAAATATTTTGTAGCGAATATGACGAAACTCGGATAAAATCGCGGTGTTAAAAAATGCTTTATTCATTTCTAGAGATTTTTAATCGCAGCAATTGAATCAGGCAGTAAGGTGACTCACAAATTTCTGGACTCTGGTCCAACTCGAGCGAAAGCTACCATTGCGGTGAGTTTAGTTGCTCTCACCGCATTATTGTATAACTTTTTTTTTTGTATTATCGCATTTGATTTATTGAAAAAATATAATTTTTTTTTTATTTTAGAATTTTTAAATAATTATAATAATTTTACTATTTATAAATATAAGTATTTAAAAAGATCATGAATGCAAATTCAAATTACATTCTTATTAATGGCATGTTACTACGCGTAAATGAGTGGATAATGTGAAGGCTATAAATAGGCCTACATCGCTTTCGTGGTGACTTCCTCATATACATACTGTATGTACAGGTGAGTCAAAAGTCTGAAAACATAGGAACTATGCTTTTCAATGCAAATATACATATATTTTTGCATTAAAAAGCATAATTCCTATGTTTCCAGACTTTTGACTCACCCTGTATATATATATATTATATATATATATGTATGATGTCATGGTGTCTCAAAACATAGGCAATCCTAAACTAAAACCAACAAATTCTTTAGTATTAGTTCTTTAATTAACCGGCTCAGTTACATCTTAGTGTCTTATTCAAAGTGTTATATACGATCGTTCACCACATTTTTGTCTCTCAGTTTTAGCAAATAAAATAATCACAAGATAGTAATTAAGATTAAAAAATATCTGGGAAACGCCAGTAGGAAATGAGCACGAGATCAAGGATTGGAATAAAAATGCATTTTTAAAAAAGAAGTGCATTGGAAATACTTCCTCCTATAAATATCACGCACTGGTGTATATTCTATATAAGTTAATATTGGTAAGAAGATCCTTTCGGAGATAACCCATGCGAAAAATTTTAAAATACACAACTTCTTTGAAACTCTTTATTAACCCTAGAATGCATAACCCGGATAAATATAACACCCGGCGGGCCTATATAGAACCAGATTTCGGGTGTAAAATTATTTTCCTTCCTGTTGATTGGTCAACCTTTGAAAGAAATGAAACATGGTCCACGATTGGGTGATTCATAATCTGTAATTCAGTTTTCTGGTCCCTGATTGGACAGTTCATAATATGTAACCTCTCACTGACTATTTTCACACCCTCTCTCTTCGCCGCAATGTTGCCTCTCTCTCTCTCTCTCTCTCTCTCTCTTTACTATCGCGATTATAAGGACATTGCTCTTCTTCAAAAACACTTCATCACCTAACTGCATGCCTCCTACTTTAGCCCATTAATGCCGAGCGTCACTACTGATTTTGTTCTGGCTAACGCCAGACGATCTTATTCAGTTTCGGGAAAGACCTCTCGGTAGTAATGGGTTAAGGAGAACAAGCAGCACCACACTTTCGAGACACTCATTCCTTTTCTGTCCAACTCTCTGACGCAAGGGTTAATCGGTATTCTCAATCTTTCATCAACTCAATCGGTTAACTCTGGAACAACCTTCCACATTCCATCTTTCCCCCTGTCCATGATCTACAATCTTTTAAATACAGTGTGTCTAGGCATCTCAAAAAGCTTTGGACCTTGATTTCGGCTCTTCTTCTTCTTCTATGGGGGTTGGGGTTGCGGGGGTTCGACCTTAGCCCCCTTCTTCCTGCCTTAAATAAAAAAAAACTCCGCCTTTTCTGTGAAAGTGACAAATATTTTCGGAGATTATTCTTTAAGTATTCCTTAAGGAATTTCTTGCTAGGGATAGGCCCCTATATCTCGAATGCCTTTATGTGGCATGCTATTTGTAGGGACATCGGAAATCTATGGCGCAAACATAGTTCCCTGTCATACACCATTTGACTAGGTCCAATCCAATAAATAGCCTAAGCCGTTAATGTATCCAATATTCAGAGAAAAAAAAATGGACAGAAACTTTCATTTTTTTGTATGCATTTCCTTTGAATCAACATATAAACAGATATTAATATAATATTTGATATGGAGCGTGTTGTCCAAGCGGTGTATATCAAGATATTCCGAAATAAATTCATGGCGAACGTCGTATATTATATCGACAAAGATACAATTAAAAAAAAAAAAGAAAATTTGTCTCATCTTCAAAAATGGAGATAATAAACTCTATTCCAAAGACACCTTTGTTCATTTAATAAAAAAAAAAAAAAAAAAAATTATGAAAATATGACGAAATAATAAAGCTACTTGAATTATTTCCAATTCAGACAAAGACGAAATTATGACTAAGAGATAGCACTTAAAAAATGTATTTTCGCTTTGAAAAAATACTCCCCCCAGCTGGTTGCCATGGCAACGTTCTTTCTTCTTAGAGATAATATTTGGCTTTTGGCTGTAGGAAAGGCAGGGTGTTTGATTTCATATTTTTGTTTTGTTTGCAAACTCAAGTATTTAACTCATTTGTAGCGGATCAATGGATCTTTTAATTGAACGAGACGAATTTATTTTCATCATTTATTTACAATACTTTTTATATTATTACTTGTTATGACTGACTATGTTATAATTATATATATATTAGAGAGAGAAAGAGAGAGATCGTCAATATCAACAGATGGTGTGGAATGAAACAGTACTTGTATACAATAAGTTATTAAATAATTAAGGGCATAATTAAAAATTAATATAGTCACATATTGAATCAAGTAATTAATAGGAGGTTACTCATATTCTTCTCTATATAATAGAAATTTAGCGTGACCTGACCTAACTTAACTTTTTATATAATTTAACTCAGTCTCATCTGCAAGTTCTCTCTTTCTCTCTCGTCAAAGGAAATTCTTGCCCACACAAAAGAAACTTGTTCCTTTTGCAGTTCATTATCTTCTTTCCCGCTTCTAGGAACTTTATTGGTACTGAATCAGGGCTTGAAATTCGATAAAGAGTGGGCAAAAATGGGTCAAACTTCACTGTTTTGTTAATGAATAATCATGGCCTCCGTTGAAAAACAAAAATTCATAAATAATGGTGAGAAAACATGGGTGAGACAAAGACCTTTGTTTCCTTCTTCTTAAAGGATGTCTCTTATCCGTTCTCTGACACAAATTGGGAAAACCTGGGGGATGCCAGCTTTTGTATTTTTAACGAAATATTATCGGATTTCAGATTTAAAAATACAGTATTTTCCTTCACCTGATTTATCAGCCTTTAGGGAGAAATGAAACTTGGTCCCTGATTGGATACTTCATAATCTCCAGCTCTGCGTTGTAAACACACATTGGTAAGATATGAATAGGCCACGTTTCCGTAGGCCGTAGGCCTTATACGTACTAGCACTGTTCGGAAGGAGTGAGTTGTACAGACAGACTTCCCACAATGACGTCATGTAATTTTTTCAGTGGAAAACGGCTTAAAACACGTTTGAACATGTCTTGCTTCATTGTTTGTAAACGTATGAAAGAAGTCTACGTAACATCGGAATTAACATTTTCAGATGTAATGAATGATGTAAGAAATGTTAATTCTGGAAAAGTGTGAATTGACAAAGATGTAAAAATGTACAAAGTAGGCCCTTACTCAACATTCGCTAACCGGGTGGAAGTCAGTCAAGAAAAATGATAAAGGTTATCAGATAGCGAGTGTAAAGGTGTGAAAAAGAGATATATCTAGTAAGAGATTTAGAAGGACGTGCATGTGATGAATGAGGTGAAAAAGATCAATATCAGTGATCAAGAAATGATAACATTGCCAAAAGGTTGATTATTTATATATATATATATATATATATATATATATATATATATATATATATATAAATCAAATGAAATCTTTACTATGATAATATTTGTGTTCGAAAGAGGATCACAGAGGCAAAATCTTGATTAAAAACAACCTAATTAATACACTTCCTTCAATTAATTCCATTTTTAATGGAATAAATAAATGAATGTAAAATGGAAGTTTTTGTATCGTTTTCCAGTCTTCATTACGAAATGGACAGATTTACCTTGGATATACGAGGCCCTCCGAGGAAGAAGTGGCTAAACGACAAAAGTAAAAAACGCCAGAAAACGCAAAGTTGTACCAATTTGAAAGTGACGTCACTTTTGAACTTTTTTTGGCGAAATACCTTCAAAATTTCCAAATTCACGTCACTTTTAAATTTGGTATAACTTTTAACTGTTTTGTGGTGTGTTTTACTTTTGTCGTTTAGTCACTTCTTCCTAGGAGGACCTCATATAAAATATTCAAGAGTTTCATAGTTGTCTGGTTGTCTGTTTTAGATCCTTCAATCGAATGGAGGCGGAACAGGTGAATGAGGAAAGGAATTTTGTCGCAAGCAGGTAGAAAATGGCACTCCTGCAAATTTTAGAGTAATCAGGTTAAGCGGCATTGAATCTGCTCAGCAGGTGGATGAATGACCACTGCTTTTTGGCTGTTTTTATAGTCCGGATAATGTAGTGACAGGTAGATGGTTTGAATCCCACGTACAATTGTAGGTCCCCTTCGTTACATGACCTTGGCCGTTACGAAAGAGGCTAAAAATCCGAAACCTATGCCATGATAAACAACTACAAGTCTAGCTTAACAAAGTTAACTTTAATTCCATTTAAAAAGATTAAACTATTTTTTACGTTACTTACAACAATTTCTTTTTGAGTTCCAATAATAATCATTACACGCCTCACATTGATAAAATATTGACAAATAAAAAAAAAAAAATCTTACAAATAGTTTTTGTTTACTTAAACTAGGCCTATAATACCTAATCTGAAAGATTCGCAATGGAATGTAGCTTTACGAGAACTTACAAGAAGACCTCTCCTTTATTCTAAATAAATTCGCTATTCTAAATATATTCGTTATTTCTTGTTTCAAATAATTACAACATGGCGGCAGATATAAATAAAAACAAACATGGCGTACCAACGATGTAAACAAGGGACAGAAGTTCATCTATAATTTTCTTCTTGTTTATAAATATAAGTCAGTGAAACTGTATCAAGTGTTTGCATTGTTTATTTTTTCTAACATTTTTCCTAATATTTTGTGTTTAGTTTTCATATAAACAATAAATGAACAAATTGTTCAGTATAAAAGGTATGAAAAAATGTAGACATTATTTGATGAAGTGTAAACTTTTTCCTGACAATTTGAATATCGTGTAAAAGAGTTGTTAAATATTGCATTTGTATATCATATTTGGATGGTTTAATTTAACAAACGTTTATACAGGAATTTTGTGCTATAAAAATTAGTATTGACTGTAATATATACTGTATATACAAATTGAGCCAAATAACTTAAGGTTACAGAGAACTAATTTTGAACATTCGTTCAGCTATCTCTTTTGGGCTACTCTGTAGATGCCTCAGTATACACTACACAATAATTCCTTATAGATACAAGACCAAGGAAATTGATTCTGATGCTGCACGCACGCAGAGAGAGAGAGAGAGAGAGAGAGAGAGAGATTCTCGATCATATTAACGAATGAAGTATGTTGTTGTGGCTGAATTTCCTTATTGGTGAATCATGGAGAAGAACACAGTACATTCATAAACTAGTGAGATACTTCTTAACAAAAACTCTTTCAAAGTTTTAGCATCAAACCGAATAAAAACGATACAAAAAAGTCCAAACAAACACATTCGCTTTAAATGTTTTTTTGATCATTTTTCCTTAAATGCTGTTGTTTCTTCGAAGAATTTCCAAACAAATGCAAACGCATATTACATTTAAAAACCAAATTCATATATATGGACAGATGGAAAGGGTATAAAGTTGAAAACTAGGAACTAGCGGTATTCGAACCCGTGTTGCGTAGTTTCAGAGTCAGCACACTTACCGATCGCACCATTCAGAACTTCGCCACCCCACCCAAATAAAAGTGGTTCGTTCAAACTAGGCCACTATTTACGCTGTTTCATCGCTTATAACACAATCTTATTTATACTGAGAGACGATGTGGCTTAAGTCGTGACCACGTCGCGACATTGCTTCCCGTTAGATCAGCGATGTTAAGCGAATTTGGGTATGGATGTGTGAGTCTTCGTGAGTCATAGATTCCATTGGTCATATGACCCTGGTTATTGTATTCGCAGGAATATCATGCCATTAGCAACAATTTAAAAATGTATTGAAGATATAAAGGAGTCATTATAAAGCAGATTCATCATACGCTACAAAGTGATTGCGCATACATACATGCATACATACATACATACATACATACATCACGCAAGAACCCATTTCGGAATCTCAGTGGGATGGACACACCCCTTGATCTGGGGGAATGAAAACGCTCAAATCAATTACGCACACAAAGATACATAGGAATCACCATCGGGAATTAGGTACTACCTCAGCCTCAGTGTTAGCTTTTATGACAAAGTTTGGGGTATACCTGAAGACGAGTACGTCAGGTGAGACCAGCGTCTTCCTTTACACACCTCGCAAACCGCTTCAATTTTTCTCCACTTCTTTCCCGATCATCCTCATTAATCTGATCAATCCATTTTACACCAATCACGCTTCTTCAACTGCTCTCATTTTTGGTAGTTAACTGTGATGCTAAACAAGTATATCGCATTCAGACACCAATGTTGGTACTAACACACCTTCATGTAAGTGATGTAACCCTCTTGCTATATCTGCACTCAAGCACTCCTTTTGTATCAGGACTTTTCTTGCTTTCGTTACTTGCTTACCTCGCCTTACTAATTTTTAATTAAGCCATGTGTGTTTATAATATTTTGTTTTGGGTGGATTATGTTTGTGTTGATATGTTAATAGTTTTATTTTAATGATAGGCAAATATGGTGCCACTGTTTTGATAGCTTGAATGGGGCAAATTTTAACGCGCCATGTTTGGAAGAGAATAAGGTCGAATTTTATAAAATATAATTGTTTAAATCGAAACTGCATATACAAACTTAGATTAGGTTAGAGTTACGTAGAGTTAGGGTTAGGTTAGGTTATGTCTGGGCTAAATTACGTTGGGTTATAGGTTAGAGAATCTTCGATTTTGTGAGAATAGATATGTCGGTTAGGTTAGGCTAAGTCGAAGAAGTTTGATCAGTAGACATAAATGCAATTAGAATTTATCATTTCTGTCATTATCAATTTCTGTTTATGGGGTTGTTTAACCTCCATAACAACAAAGGTCACGGGACAGAGAGGACCTACAGCTTTACGTGAGATCCGAACCACGGCTCGCTACATCATCTGGACGCAGAGGACGATCTCCCATCCAATTAATCTGGACACGGATAATGTGGAAGGTAATCTTACGAGATTTTATTTATTTCGCGTAATCTATTCCTTCGTCAGACAAAAGTAGATTTTTGGAATGACTTGCTATTTGATGTAGCAAATAGAAGCTCCTTGGTATTTTCAAGGAGCAATTAGACGCTTTTATATATGAAAGATAGATTGTAAGTTGTGTAAATAATGTATATTTACACCTAAGATTTAAGTAATGTGGGTTACTTCAGTAGTTTTGTTGGTAGTTTTAATGATAATTAGTGGATCTAAAACTGATATTTCGCAAAATTTTACCCTAAAATATAGTTTGCTATAGACTAGGGGTCACCACTAGGCGGTCCACGGTTCTCGGCTCGCCGTCTGGATCTGGACCGCCAACGGTTTTTTCACGAACCGTTGGGAATAAACTCATACACTGATTGTAGGATTTACTTCAAAATATAGACAAAAATTTGCCATTTTGAATAATAATCAAACGTTAATTACTTGTGGAAAGTTAAAATTTACTTTTCATTCGATTAAAAATGGCTATTTTAAGTTGATTTCGATTAAATAATGCCTACCACTTCACGAATATACACGGGGGGGGGGGGGGGGGCGAGTGTAGGTAGAGCGAGTAGAGTCACAGAAACACAAATGCGGATTGCAGAGAAAATTAATTGGTGATCCCTGCTGTAGATAATTTATCTAACTTGGGCAACCTCGACAGTCCCGGAGTGGCTTCATGTTGCCTTTATCTGACAATGCAAGATAAACTGTAAATCCAACGACAGCAAACAATATAACACTAATATTTTACAGTATATTTCTAAAATACATAACTTACATTTTTTACAAAATAAAGACATTAAATTTCGCCGAAATGAACAAACTATTCATACCGACCAATTTACTTTTTATCCAACCTAACTGTCCATTTATAATTCCAAAATGGATCTTAGCTGTCCACAGGAAATGTATGACCTGATCAGTAAATACAATAAATTAGATAGCACGTTTTCTGAAAGGAAAAAATAGCAAGGGTAACTTAACTTTTTCTCTTATATGAAAAAAATAAGTAAATAAAATAAAATACCTAAAATGACTATATATATACATACACACACGAGTATTTATAACGTTTAATTAAAAAATTAATGTAAATAAAGTGCGGTGGAGACTTGAAAATATTTTATAAACGAATGATAAAATTGGGGTTGATCACCAAAGCACAGAGATAAAAAATTGTTATGCCAAACGGAGATGACCTGACTTAACCCTTAGCGTGAGAATTCTTCTTCACCCCTTCTCCATATATACGAGTGTATATATATATATACAGTGTGTGTGTACACAAACCCTTCTTTTTATAAATAAATAATTTTTTATTTATTTATTTTTCTTTACAAGATGGAATGTGTCATTAGAAACATCTCGTTCATTCGCCAACACTTTACTCGCCAACCTTGGTTTGATCAATATTGTTTCCGAGTGTCGCTATTCTTTCAGTATCATTAGTACCTCGTTCATCCGCCAATCTCGCTATCCGCTTTCTGCCGCTCCAGAATTTGTGTGCGCGATTATTTTCCACTGTGTGACTCGCCAAAAACAGACTATGTTCGAAATTCAGATAATGAGGTTGCGTTGGTCGTAGGATTTTAATTCAGTATTTTACGTACTTTATTTACTTTTAGTGGGAATCTCACTTTGCATGTGACAGAGTGGACTTATAATAAGTTTACGCAGAATGCGAACTACGGGTCACTACATCATCTGAACACAAAGTACGGTCATCGATCCAGCTGCTAAACAGGCCACGTGTCATTTATTTTCTTTTTTATGCAGGGAGGAGGAGGAGGAGGTCAAGGGGTAATGCCCGCAAAAACGCCACACCCCCATAGAGGAAGGAGAGAGCCAAAACGAAGATCAAATTATGAGTCAGTCATCATCAGTTCAGGTTAAGTCGTAGCCACATTGCAACACCCCTTCCCGTAAGATGAAAGATTGAAAATACCGATTAACCCTTACGTTAGGAGTTGGACAGACAAAGAATGAGGGTGTCGAAAGTCTGGTACTGCGTACTTTCCTTAAAGGAGGAGGCAGAAGAGCAGTGGTCCGTCATAATAGTAAAGAGAGAGAGTAATAAGGTAACATTACGTCGAAAAGAGAGATTTGAAGACAGTCAATCTCTCTCTCTCTCTCTTCCTCTTCCCCTTAATATTGCCTCCCTCTCTCTTCATCATCGCTATTATAACGGACACTGCTCTTTTGAACTCTCTAACTGCGCGCCTCTTCCTTTAAGGAAATCGCACAGTACCAGACTTGCGACACATTCTGTCTTTCTGTCCAACTCTAACGTAAGGGTTAATCGGTATTTTCAATCTTTCATCTTAACGGGAAGAGGTGTTGCAATGTGGCTACGACTTAACCCGAACTGATGATGACTGTCATAATTTTATCGGACGATAAAAATAAGCAATAAAAACACATACGAAATTATTAGAGCCGAATGTAAGTTACTAAAGTAAAATTGTGTGAGGTGTCGTCATAATAGTTACGAAACCGTATAACGACTACAAATCCGAGACGTATACTATTCATAGAATTTACTTCTCATCAACAAAAAATTCATTTTTAAATACTAAAGAAAAAAGAATCACCCGACATTACTTACAAGATAATGCAGAGTTTATAGTTATCACAATTAATCATAATATTTATATACATTACATAATAATAATAATGACTAATTATAAAATAAAAACAAACGCTTCAAAGATGATGATGATAATACTTTATATTTATATTTTACAAACCTTAACTAAATGCGTTTGTCTTATCTCATAATAAATCATTATTAATTATGATATTCTTATATTACATCATCACAGTTAACTACTGATGTTTGGGACCACCAGCTAGACTTTCGTGTGAAGAGACCAACGCACGAAACTACTACGAGGTTACTAGGTTTTACCTAGTCGCAACTATGTATATATAAAATACTTGTTTTATCTCATAATTAATTTGAGAGCCCAGTAAAGCCAAGGGCTTAAGAGCCCAATTAAACAGGAAGAAATAAATATTAATGCTTGTATTTTTGCTAATAAATACTGAAATAAGTCTCAAACGATTTATTTAATTTATCACAGACATTTTCAGTCACGACACCCTACCCAGACCCCTTATATTAGATAAAAGAAAATCGCACCCGCCCCTCCTTCGTTCCAATGTTATGGGGACAGTCGAGCCTCGAGCGCAGATTGGTAGTTAGTGGTGGGGACTAAATCGTTCTTTTGAAATTAAAAGAATAATTGTTCTGTGCTCGTCAATATTTTTTCCTGTTTGTAATAAGCAATATTTTATGAAATAAGTAATACTTCGCGCACCCCTTTTGTAGGGCATCGCGCACCCTAGTTTGCGGACCACTGAGCTACAGTACAGTAAGACACTTTCCAGACACACCTATAACCAGTTTTTTTTTTTTTTTTTTTTTGGAAAAATAGATTTCGGAATTCTGCTATAAATTTTATACAACTTTGCCATTTGTTACTCTAATCCCACCCCTTGACCATCCCATACCACCGAAAAGTCTTCCCTATTCCTAAAATTTTGTCATGTAACAAAACCAAAAATGAAATTGGAATGAAAATAAAAACATGAAATTTTCTTCTGTATGTTGAACGTAAAAGGTACCGGAACGCCATTCCGGCGTGTTCGCCAGCCAGGGAAAAAAAACAAACCTTGCCTAGAACTGTCGCCATACGCACAGTTCGAAAATCAGCGCGAAACTTTGAAGTCTTTCTGAAAGAGAAAATCAAATTGTCTCATTTTTGGGTGTAGATCCATCTTCAAATGGGTCACTGTACCTGATAATTAAAATTAACAAATAAGAGAGATTTACCGAGTCAATATACATATTTAGAAGCGTGTTGCTTCCTCCTTTCCATTATGTAAAGGTCACACACACACACACACACACACACACACACGTTCTGGCATTCCATTGATAAGCTTTGCCATTTGTTTTTGAGGACAATCATTGCGGTGTCTATTTAATTTTGTCAACCCTCTGTATATTAAAGTCCCATCCAGTAGAATACATAATAATTAATCTCTCGAGATCAAATTTTTAATGTGCGACTATCGTGACGATTATACATAGTCAATAATATAAATAAAAAAAAAAGGCGATTTCAATAAAAACTTTCGTACGATTGCCATATATTTAAAATTATATCCAGTTGAAGTTATTCTTAAATTCTTTCGAGAACTTTTTCGACTTTCAAACAACAATTCTCTTCAGGGAATAGAGATACAAATATATAAATGTGTATATCAGTCTATGTAATTCAATACTACCAATGTTGGATCCTTTGGCCGAGCAGGGTAATTTCATTTACATACAGATGTTTTCTCTCCTAGTGAGAAATATATACGCTATACATTAAAGTCATCCACACATGCACCAACTATTGGCGCCGTAATAACTGAAATATTTATTATTATTAATATTGTAATGGAGTAATACGTCGTCGGTCATTCAACAAGATGGCGCCACATTCTGACAAATATGGCGGCGGACTACATCAGCATTTTGCTCCTACTCTGTTTTATGGTCTACATAGAAATCTGAAACAGTTCTGATGCAAATTAAGATTGCAAAGACGGAAATTTATAAGATTATTATTAATAATAATACCTTACCTTACCAACATTATGTTGTTTCGTGCGTTGGTCTCTCTTCACACGAAGGTTAAGCTGGTGGCCCCGCCTCGGTTGTGGGTCATTAATTGAAATATGGCCCTTCATGAAAAAAGGTTGGACATCCCTGAATTATACAGTATATTGAAAATTATAGCTCCTGTTTCCTCACTTTTTTGGACACCTCTTCAGTATATCTGTATTTGGTACGTATGATTCGTAACAAAACGATATTTGAATCGTACATAATGATAATAAAAAGCCTGAGAAAATTAACGAATCATTATTTAATTGTAAGAAATGTGGTAATCTTGTTTTTAAAGTTAGTGGAAAACTATTTTGATGCCATGAATAGGCGCAATGTCGAAGGTATTAATATAAAAAAAGAGGGATTTTTACAATGCAAATGACACCAATTGCAGATTTTCTGATAACCTTCTCATGTAACAAACTGTTTTAGGCTCGAGGACCATTTTCTTTATATGTCCTTCATTCGTGTCCGATAAATTAGTTCGGAGTGTCCCTTCTAATACTCGTAAAACTTTATCTCCTCTTATACAATGTCCCAAAGCCCCAATACTCGCGTCTTCATCGAAAATTCTGTAAACATCTTTATCTCCTTTGTGTATGCTCTCTTCTTTCAACGGAGGCCAGTTTACACTGTCTTTGAGACACACCTCCATTGTTCCAGGTAAACTTAATTGCTACCGTTACCTGTCAAACAGACAGGTATCCGGGCGGCCTCTCAAAAGGGATTTGAAAGAATAATTCTCAGGTAAGATACACCATTTTCACGATACAAGATTGGAGTATATTAAAATAGCGACCGAAAGTTCTTTATAAGCAAACCGCAATTGCAGGTTTTGAGTAGTAATAAATGACTAGTTTGTTGTAGTCTGTATTTAAAATCAGTATTTACACAGACTTCTAAATAGTAAAATTAAGTATATTGATTTTTTCTTTATAACAACACTTAAAAACAAAAATGTTAACTTTGACTTCAAATAACAATTTTATTGGTTTAATTCATTTTAGGGTACAGCGGATTTGGACAATTAACTCCATTTTCTTTGTAAACAATATTTTTTTTATAATGGGAAACTTTACAAATTGAATTACGCCCTACCATTATACCATGACGCAGATGTTCAGCTGTTACATCAAAACCTCTCAGTTTATCCTATACAGTTACATTTTTCATAAAATTTCACAAAATACCGACTTAAGAGGATTACTACATTAATGCACACAAAGTGAAAATGGCTTTACATAAATTAAAATGTGATTCTCTCGTATGGGAAAGACTCGAGGACAATTGAGGCCCTTCTAGGAAGAAGTGGCTAAGCGACAAACGTAAAAAACACCAGTAAACGCATTTAAAGTTGTGCCAAATTTGAAAGTTGCCATAACTTTTGAACTTTTGAAGATATTCCGACGAAATATGTTTAAAAATTCAAAAGTTATTTCACTTTTAAATTGATACAACTTTAACTGCGTTTTCTGGCGTTTTTTACTTTTGTCGCTTAGCCACTTCTTCCTAGGAGGGTCTCAGTTATGGATTTCTCTTTCGACAGTAGTAGTATGAGTGTAAAATTATTATGTTGTGTGTGTGAGGTTATTAATTTTTTCTGTTCTAAGAATTTAGCGTTTGTTTTATTCTTTATAAAACTAATTGTATTTGGTTTAGTTTCACGACGTTTTAGGGGCGTTTTAAGGGCGTATTTAGAGTGACGGCAGAGAGTTCCTACCCACCCTGAAACCTTCCCATAAAATTTCCGTAAAAAAAACAAAAGAAAAGATAAAAGCGCGGGAAAATGACAATGTTGGTAAACAAAAGTCTCTATTGGAAACAATACAGCTTTCGTCATAGATCTGTTCATTTAACATAATTTTAAAAATGTTAATATTTATTTTTAAAATCTTAAACGATACAAAAAAGTTTGAGACTGTTTCGACTGCCAGATGTTAGATGATGCTAGTTATTAGCAAATCTGCTGTGCTTCATAAATACTTGTATCAGTTCATTTAGTTGATACAGACTAGCTCATCACTGAGTTTGCTGAACGCCATTGAAGGAGAATGAAGTTTGTCATCATTCTGGTAGACAAGTAGACATTGTAAACTGACAATCCACTGACAGTCTAAATTGTTATGGTGATTACAAATGTTGCCTTCAGAGAACATGAATATATAGTACATGATAATTATGTGATTAGTTTTCTAATGGTTATGTGTATGTATTGCGATATCTAGAACTAAATATAGAGTTATGAAAAATGACTGTCTTATTTGCTAATACAGTTACAATAGTGTTGTTGTTGTTTACAAACCACATATTTACACTGTTTACATTATTATGTAAAATAATCAAGCGAGTAAAATCTTGCTTCATAACGTAATATGCGTGTTTAAAATACGGTACCACACGAAAGTGCCTGCTTTTGCCCAATTTTTTTCCTAGAATAACCCTTTGGCCACGAAGGTCAAGCTTTAGGTCAAGCTTTTCACTCCACCTTAGACCTACAGTTTAACGTGGAATCCGAACCACGCCCCACCAGCAGCCCAGCGTCTTAACCACTAGGCCACCCAGGGTACCCATTTATCTACCAAGCACTTTATTGTGTGGAAGGATGAACAGCTGGGTTTTGCTGCGCGCCGGGTCTGGAACCCGGGGCCGATAGATTCGTAGTCAGCGACGCTAACCACTACACCACCGAGGCGCATATATATATATATATTTCCGCCCTAATTCACTACAAGAACTGGATTACTGTCTCTGAACTCACAAATTGTTAATTAAATTTTAAAAGAATTAAATCTGGACTAACTACTTCGCATTTAGAAATCAGAAATTGGAAATAAGACTATGTATTTGTTTTAGTATTTTAATTTCCTATATATATAACTGAATAAATGAGGCATTCACCAGATATGAAGCGTTTGTCTACAGTCTAGACCAGAGCTTTCCAAACTGGTGTGTCGCGACACATTAGTGTTTTTTGTATTTTGAAAATTTTGATTTTTCTATCAACAAAATCGGCTGCAAGATAAACCACCTACTGATAAATTATCTGATATTTGATAACAAAAATTAATTAATGTGTCGTGAAAATTATGCTGCTTAAATAGTTTGTCGCCAACGTTAAAAGTTTGGAAAGCTCTGGTCTAGCCTCTAGAGGTACTGTCTATTTCTTTTCATGAGAAGAAAATACTACGTCTCAGACTGGGATGGGATGGAATGGGATCTTATCCCTGTGATTCTGTGTCGATAGTTGTGTATTAAAACTGGGTTGCCTTACAAGTCTGCGGTCACAAGTTCAAGTGTCGTGCCTCTTGAAACAAATGTTTTTGGTGCAGGTACATATAATACAGGGCTTTTTTTTAAATATCTCGAGGTGATATATCCTTATATATATATATATATATATATATATATATATATATATATATATGTATATATATATATATATATATATATATATATTAATGTATATATATATAATATATATATAACACACACACACACAGATTTAAAAATACTAATTTAATATACAGTACAACACACATATACAAAACAATTTCTATAAGTTTTACATACAGTAGGTTGTAAATACTAAATGTTAAAATAGTATAAATATATTTAGTTTACCCTTAATATTTTTCATAACTCGTTTTCTGTAACTTCATATTTTTCAATATTTTTTTAATGTATTCTACAAGAAATACTTTATTTTCTACCACTAGATTTCTTTTCAAGTTTTACAATGTGAGTAACGAAGTAATATGTAATTGTCGTTAAATCGTGACAAGTGGTTTTAAAGCGAAACTGAGGTCAGTTCACAACATTCTCGTACCATCAGTTTACCGAAGTCGGTATACGGTAGACTTTCAGGTAGGATTTAAAGGTTAGGAACCAGTGCCTGGAGTCTTGCGCAAAAGCTAATAGGATGTTAGGCTTCATAGCGCGTAATTTCGAATTTAAATCGAAGGATATTATATTGCCCCTTTACAAGTCCCTAGTCAGGCCTCATTTAGAATATGCCGTTCAGTTTTGGTGCCCGTACTTGCGTGAGGATATTGATAGGTTAGAAAGGGTTCAGCGTCGTGCCACGAAACTTATTCCGTCATTGCGCAACAAGCCTTATGAAGATAGGATTAAAGTGTTAGACTTGTATTCACTCGAAACTAGGAGATTAAGGGGGGAGCTTATTGAAGTTTTCAAAATCGTTAATAACATCGATAACGTAAATTTTGACAAATTGTTCACTTTCGATAATAGTAATACTCGCAATAACGGATTCAAGTTGCGTGGCAGACGTTTCATTACTTCATTACTAATATCGCTAAAAACTTCTTTACGTTTAAAGTAATTGATAAATGGAATAATCTTCTCGCGTCAGTCGTTCATTCTACCAGCGTTAATGTGTTTAAGAACCGTCTTGACAGACATTTTAAAAATATTAACGTTGTTTAAAATTAAAAAAGAAAGTTAACAACAGGAGCTCTGGTGGTGGTGCTCGAGGATGAGTCTGTTGACGATGAATGCCAGCTTGTGACATGCCAGCGTGTGATGCCAGCAATTAATTATTAAAAAATAAAAAAAAAATAAAAAAATAATAGAAAAAAAAAAAAAAAAATTAGACTAACACGAACGTAGATGTAGCTCGTAGCGTAAACTAACCCACTTTTTGTTTAACTGTACCTACTTTTTTTTTCTTGCATGTCTGTAACTCTCTTTACTTGCATGTTTGTAGTTTGCATGGTATGACAGTGAGTTAAGACTGTGTTTGCATGGTTTGTAAGCGTTCTTATTTTACTTCTTTTCATCTTTCACACCTCTCCTATTTTCTCCGACTATTTTTCTGACTTGTCGACAGTGGCCGGCGGATGATGATGGTGAGACCTTTTTCCTCTTTTTCTGAATGAATGTTAACCCACGAATGATAGGTGTTGCTCCTTATTTAACCCCTTCTTCTCTTCTCTTAACCCCCTACTCTTTCCTTTCTCTCGGGCTAGCCTTAGAGTGGATCTTAGGGTCTTTGTTAGCCTTAGCTTCTGTAGATCTGTAGATCATCTAAACACGCGTTCGCAGGTTAGGTTAGTAAAGAATTATGTATTTTAAAGTGTGATCTATAGCCCGATATTTCTACAAATGGAGGTCAAATTCGAAACAGAGCTGATTACTTGAAGCACAAATTTGATCGAAACGTCCTTTTAGCCTTTATATGTTGTAAGAAAATAAAATTTGTAAATATAAATTAAGAGATCACTCAAGATTTTTCACGCTGACTGAGACCAAAACGTTCCGCTAAGCAAATATTCGCCAATCGTAATATAACGTCATAGGTTAGGAGGATCCAAGTTATATATATGATTTGTATTCTAAA
Organism: Bathynomus jamesi; assembly: GCA_023014485.1. NCBI lineage: Eukaryota > Metazoa > Arthropoda > Malacostraca > Isopoda > Cirolanidae > Bathynomus > Bathynomus jamesi. The sequence continues at coordinate 1,948,255 of JAJOZX010000089.1, read as the reverse complement.
GTAAGTGAACATTGAGCACATCAAACTAAACTCGAAAGGGGGTCCAATATACAAGCAATAACCAGACTTAACGCTTATTAAATTTATTATACCGAAGGAGGAATCACAGAATGAGTTTTCTGTTCAGAGATTCTTTAAATCGTGAGATGAGTTGATAGTTCGATAAAAGATGTGTGAAGTCTCTGCATGGTTATGCATTGGCCATTCTTTCTTTCATTGTGTATGAGAGAGAGAGAGAGAGAGAGAGAGAGAGAGAGAGAGAGGAGAGAAGAGAGAGAGAGAGAGAGAGAGACTCGAAATATACAACCCAATGAACTATCAAAATGTTCCATATATAAAATTAAGAAATACAACAAAGCAAAGCCGCTTTCAAAGCATAAAATAAATAACTAAAACAAACAAATAAACTTGGCGATAAGAGATTCCAACATTTATAGTTTTTTAATCTACGCGGCCAAACTCGTAAATAGGGTTAGATCCGATCTTCATTTATTCCATTGTTTCTAACGACTTCATTTGCATTTAAAAGAGCTATCTGGCAACTCTTCCACAACAAAAATGGGATACTTCTTTTTAAAACTACAATTTATATTTTTTTAAATAATGGTTCCTATCTGTTGATTTTTAATTTTTATTGTTTTAATGTCTCGTTAAAATAATTGGACAATAAAGAATTTAATTAAAATGTTTGATTAGGTTTAATTACTTAATTGTTTATTACATAAAGAATAAGTAATCTTTCTCTGAACTTGTGGTGGTGACCCGCGAATTGAACAAAAAAAAAAAACATGGAGGTTAAAAATGCAAATTAGGTTTCAAAAACAGATTATGGAAAGAAAATTTACGAGTGTGAACTGAAGACTTACATTTTACACGTGTTAATAAATTATGTTTAAATTATTAAGTCACCAAATTATTTAAATATTTTGTAATTTTTATAATAATTAAATGGTAATTTATTCAGAGAGACTTTGGTATTACAAGAAAACAGCACTAATTTCGTGTTACGCTTAATAAAATTAGATAATTAAGCCCATAATTACAGCTTAATTAACACCACATTTTACCCAATACAAAACTCGGATTCAGAATATTTTTATTAATATTTTTATTAATATATATATCATACACTTTGTGACTGAGAGATTAAATGACGGTTCAGGATCGACACACACACACACACACAATATATATATATATATATATATATTGCAATTACACAAATGTTTATGAAAAAAACTATTTTTAACCTTTTTTATGAAATAATGTTAACTAGTGGTTGAAATATACAAAAGCGGCCCAAAGTAGAGATTAATGGTCAGAGACAATTAAGAACGTCACTCACAGTGTCCAAAGCCAATGTTAAAGTAACATTTTTGAAACGATTAAAAAGATGAAAATTTAGGATAAAATAATTTCTGGATTTTTAAGATCTGAAATACAGATTTTAATTTTTCTTTTTAATTAATAAAGAAAGAGTCGCCTAGTTAATGCGACCCAGTCTCGTGATAAGACAATCACTGACAAAAGGGTTACCTCATGGCCCAATGTCGTAACATCACTTCCCGTCAAATTGGTGAAGTTAAGCGACATCGGATCTTGAGAGAAGTTGGATTGGAGGACCGTCCTCCGCGTCCAGATTATATATAGTGACTTGTGGTTCGGATTCTACATAAAGTTGTAGGTCCCCTCTGTCATATGACCTTAGATGTTGCGAAGGGAATTAAACCAGGTGGATTGATCATTGTCTCACTAGTAATAATCTAAACTGCAGGGGTGGGGAAACCCTCGCCCGCGGGCGAAATTTCGCCCACGAGCTAATTTCAATTCGCCCGCTTAGGTATTTATTATTTACTAAAAATTATTTATTTACAGCCCAGCAAATAGCTTTTTAAAATACATCTTATATACAGCGTGTCCCAAAGAAATGTATACCCACTTTGTTCGATAATACCAGCTATGAGGATAATAAATATATTACTTTTTATATGTTTTTTAATAAAGAATTTTCTCCTGAATCTAAATATGTAATTATTTTTATTAAAAATTGAAAAACAAAAAAGTTACAGATGTTTAAATTATAATTATTATTTTCGAGACTTCATGTGCGATATTTTCTAATATTTTTGCACGTATACGAGATAAGTTTGAAACCGACGGCACTGTGCAAAACTTACAAAAACAACGTTCTGGAAGACGTCGAACATCTTAGATAAAGTGTCATTTAACCATGGAATTTGTAAATTTTTTGAATTAACTAATAATTACAACATTTATGCTTCAATATCAACACTAAACATAAGTATCTCAAAACAGTCGGTTAAAATATTAGAAAATATCGCACATGAAGTCTCGAAAATAATAATTATAATTTAAACATCTTTAACTTTTTTGTTCTTCAATTTTTAATAAAAATAATTACATATTTAGATTCAGGAGAAAATTCTTTATTAAAAAACATATAAAAAGTAATATATTTATTATCCTCATAGCTGGTATTATCGAACAAAGTAGGTATACATTTCTTTGGGACACGCTGTACATAAGCTTAAAATTTGCCAGACGCCCGCGGAGGTGTTTGTTATCGATTTTCGCCCTTGGTACTGAAAAGTTTCCCCACCCCTGAATTCTAAAGGATCGAATTGTTGGAGTTCATATTTTGCATGATTTCCTTCTTTCTGATCATAGACCATTGGAAATATTAATTAACGTTACCAATTTATGCGCAACACGACTTAACAAGAACTCAATAGGTAAGAATAATCGCGTCGATTGGTCCAATGTTACGATGCAGCAGAGAATAGAATACAAAGACAAAACAAGTCACTTCTAATAATTTAGAAATTTTGCACCTTGCCTGTAATAATCCTTGCTCAAATGATTCTCACTGCAAACTCATAGATAGGTATTATAGTAAGATAATATCCCTGTTAAGAGAATCAGGGAGCCCCTGATTAAATCTTACAACTATCATACTAAGATTATTCCTGGATGGAATGATTTTATTTCCCCCCCTGAAGAGGGAATCGAAAGACGCCTATGATTTGTGATGCTTTCATGGTAGACCCAGATTAGGACCAGTATACTTGAATATGTGTAGAAGTCGGGGTCAGTATAAGGCGGCCATAAGGCGATGTAAACAGGAAGAAGAGTCTATTCGAGCATGAAAAGCCTGTGAAACTCGCATAAATAACGATAACAAATTTTGGAAATTTGTTAAGAATCAAACGGGTGTCAAAAATGTCCTCCCTCCGACAATCGATGGGGTGTCGGGGGAGGATGAAATTGCAAAGCTGTGGAAAAACCACTAGTCTAACATTCTTAACAGTGTGAGTAGGGATAATCTTAAGATAGATTGCGGCGAAACGATTGTGGGAGGGACAAGGGAAAATACTTTGATATCATTTTCTGCAGTAAAGAGGTTAATTAAAGAGTTAAAGACTGGTTCTGCGTCAGGGGTACATGACTTATCGAATGAGCGCTCAAAATATGCAAATGACGTAGTATGTCTGCATATATCATTGCTCCTATCAGCCATGCTGGCTCATAGCTATATCCCTGCAGAGTTCATGAGGGTATATATCTTGCCCCTGGTCAAAAATAAGTACGGAGACATTCTGTCCAGCAATAATTACAGGCCTATTGCAGTCGCTTCCTGCTTCTCGAAACTACTAGAAAAACTCTTGTTACGCCGATTAAATGATTTCCTATGGACATCTAATCAGTTTGGCTTTAAAAGATCCCACTCAACTGACCTGTGTATCTATATACTTAAAGAAACAATATCTAAATACATTGACAGTAATTCAACTATTTATAGCTGTTTCCTAGATATAAGTAAGACATATAATAGGGTGAACCACAATATTTTATTTGCAAAACTAGAAGACAGGAAGGTTCCCATGTACATATTAAATTTATTGAAATTTTGGTATTCCCACCAATCTTTCACTGTTACGTGGGGCAATGTACTATCCGAGTGTTTTGGCTCCTCTTGCGGGGTGAAACAAGGCTCCTTGCTCTCCCCTGTGCTGTTTAATGTGTATATCGACGGATTAATTGCTTCACTTAATGAGGCAACAGTGGGATGTCGTATAGATAACACAAGTATAAATAACTTAGTTTATGCCGATGATAAGTCCCTCTGTTAAAAGTCTGGATCGGCTACTAAAAATCTGCGAAGTGTATTTGCAGAAACATGATATTCTTTTTAATGTTACAAAAACTAAGGTTATGCAATTTCATCCTAAAAGTCGTAATCAGCCAGCTGATATAAGGTTTAAAATGAATGGTAAAGTAATTGAGGAAGTACAAGAGTTTAAGTATTTGGGTCAAACTATTACCAGTTCCTTGAGTGATGACTCGGATATAAGAAAACAATCTCGAAGCCTGTGTGCTAAAGCGAATATGACCATAAGGAACTTTCGATTCTGTACGAGTGAAGCTAGACACACTCTTTCGTACTTTCTGCAGTAATATATACGGACAGCAACTGTGGGTGAATTATAAAAAAGGTTCTGGCAGAATTCTAAATTTGCTCTACAACGGGTCTTTTAGACTCTTACATAAATTACCCCCCGAGATGCTCAGCTTCGCAAATGTTTGCTACCGGCAATGTCCCGAGCTTCCCGGAGGTAACAAGACGTGCTCAACACAGTCTAATGCAAAGAATTAAAAAATCAACCAACCCGATCATCCAAGCTATCCGAGTCCTGCCATTTATCCTCTAAGCTATGGACTTCTTGGTACGAAAACGTCTGTCTGTAGCTCCACTTAACTTCGACATTACAGTATTATTTCTAATCAATTGTATATATTTCTATCCTTAGTATATGAACTGTCATTGTATTAATAATATTTGTCATATGGACTATAGTCTGCCAATAAACCTTTTCATTTCATTTCAACAACTCCATCAAAGGTTCGATACACGAAAATTATCGAAAATTGGACGAAATTTTGTTGCGAGTTCAACCAAAATCAATAAGGTTTATTTTATCTTAATTAATTTACTTAAAATCACCGTACCTAACCTAACTTTACTAAAATGAAAACGGAGTTGTGCGTTATTTCTTTGAAATGAAAACTCACGGATTGAAAAAAACGCCATAAGAATTTGCAGTGCATTATCAGGCGATATAAGTCTTGTTTTGGGACCTTATTTTTGTTGCAGATAGAATAACACGCAATGGCTAATATTGAAGGGAGTTACACTCGTGAGGAAAAGGCCTCCATGGTTAGGTTGCGTCGGGTTAGGTTAAATTCAGTTAGGTTAGGTTAAGAAAATGTAGAGGAGTTTAACCCGTTCCTAGTTTGGGTGATCTTCACCACAGGCTATATTCTTGTTGTTAGATAGGGTTGTTAACCACCTCCACATCATCATATAACGAAAGGGACCTACAGTTTTACGTGGAATCCAAACTATGATTCCCTCGATCATCTGAACGCAAAAGGAGGTCCCCCATCCAGCTACTCCTCAGACCTTATGTCGCTTAACTTCGCTGATCGATGGGAAGCGGTGTTACGACACTAGCCAAGACGTAGCCACTCCTTAGGTTCTGTGCGAGTAGTTTTTGATAGGGAAATAAACATACATCGACCTAATTATGATTTTTTTAAGTAAATGTGAAGTTACAATATCACAAAAAAGAACTTAAATATTCAAATTAATCCTAAATGATAAGTCTCAGTTAAGAAACCCCAAGGAGGTCATAAACACTTACTCTGATTATATATATATATATATATATATATATATATATATATACTGTTCTCGTGGAATGTATTATACACACATTTAGGAAACAATCGGTATGTAACCCGCAAGTCCAAACATGTTCATCTTTGCCAACAGAATAGAAATGCCCAATTAATGAGCTCCTAGGCATTTAAGAGCAGGTGCGCGGGTAAATAAACAAATATTAATAAAAAGAAGTCTGAATGGTCTAAAAAAATTATGGATTTGTTTATCATGAACTTTTAGTGAGCGATCGTTAAGTACTGGTGAACTTGTAATACAATTAAAAAAACAAAAAAACTTGTCTGTAGTACCCTATATTATAAGGTTGAGTTATCCTCCGTAATTATGGATCAGTCAGGCTTAGCTCATAAAAGTTAACATATTTTAAAATAAGACGCTCTTATTTTTGAAGTTATTATTGGTTCCATATTCCACTGTTTCAGTAATGAGGACAATTGGTTTGCGGTCGAAATGTTGAGTTTTATTGAATACTTTTTTCACACACACACACACACACAGTCACAGTCACACACACACACACACACACACACACACACACACACACACAGTCTCCATAAAAAATAAATTACATTGAGTCATACTATTTTTCTTAATATATTTTTAACATCGGAAGAGCCTCCGGTTGTCATCTCATCCCCAACATCCCCCAACGGCTCTGAAAACAAAACTTATAAGCATTTTCGTTTATCATGGATGATAATATATTTCCTGGAAATGAAAATTGTCGCTCGTTCGTTATTCATTTGTTTTCAAAACATCATCCCGTGATATGCTTTATAAAATTTGTAATTAATAAATTACTTACTTTCGAGTTGCCTCTCTACTGATCTGACTTTGCTGATGAAGTTGCATGATTCCTCTTTTGTTTTGAGGGGGCGGTGTAGGCAAGAAATTCATGGCCCCAACAAAAAAAAATTTGAACTTGATAGTAATCAAAACTTGCTTTTCAATGAATTCTTTACCACTGAATTTGTTCGTACGGATAATAAACGTTTGTCGTCATTAAAAATATTGACCTTGAGGTATCCTTTGCAGTGTCCACACAAGATGTGGATTTTTAACCCTCAAATATGGAGAATCCCAAAAGATACGGAATAGTTGGTAATCGTACAAGGGTCAGAGATAAAATATGCCGTTATTTTCAAAAGAGGGCAAAATTATGGTCTGTCTTGAGAAATATATCTTCATATTTACGAAATGAATTTGGTAAATATTAAGTTTCGGGGACACCAGTTTTTTGGGACCCCTGATTGGCTGAAAGTTGATGACGTAGTTGATAACTAACCAATCGAGAACGACGCATAACCTATTGTAATCTAACTTGGTTGTAAGAGTCACCCTGATTGACCGAAGTATAAAAATGGGCAGATCGTCGAATTATGTTCTGGTTTCCCCGAAACAAATAGTACCCTAAATTTGGTTAATATTCGTCTTTTAACCCGCTCACGCGCGGTTAAAACAGTACAATATATTGAATTGCCATTCAAAACTGACTAAGAACATAATTATATATCTCAGGTTGTGCAAATTTGTTCAAATGTACTTTTTTTAATAAAATATATTTCCTGTTTTGGCTATAATGTACTTTTTTTCATAAAATATTTTTCCTGATTGCTATTTTTTCGCTACTCTGCGACTTAATTAGTTGGTTGGGTTTTGTTCTGGCTATTTTTTTTTCTCTAATTGGATTCAGTTTAGTGGTGTTTGTGATAGAATTATGACGTGCCATTCGTATGATTTTGACTTTCAGAACTTGATTCGTCATGTGCCCTACATGAAGACAAAGGATTGGATGTTTTTATCAATTACGGCGTTATTCTCTCATCCTTAACTTGCCCGAAATGTGACAGAGAGTGCCTAATACAAAAAGATCAGAAGATATTTAGGGTCATTATGCAGAAAATGACATGGCCTGAAGTTGAATTCAAAAATACATTTTTCTAGTGTATTTTGGTGTGCTCTGTTCAAATATAACCTTCATTTCTTGTGCAAATGAACAGAAATACGTGTTTGGGTCATGCAATGACAACTGTATTTCTGTTCATTTGCACAAGAAATGAATGTCATATTCGAACAAAACACACCAAAATACACTTGAAAAATGTATTTTTGACTACATTTTATACAATAAAGCATAACCTAACATGTTCATGTTACGAGATCTCGTAAACGACGCATTACCACAGGAAACGTGCAAAACACCTCAAAATTAACCAGAAAAGTTTTCTCTCGTCATTTTTGTTTAAACTAACGAAAATATCACGACGTAACCTAACCAATCATCAAGGGCATTCAGTTGACCTAACCAGGCATTCAGTTGACCTAACAGGTTAATATTGGTTATTTCACCTAAATATCTTCTGATCTTTTTGTATTAGGTGCTCACTGTCACATTTCGGGCAAGTTGAGGATGAGAGAATAACGCCGTAATTGATAAAAACATCCAATGCTTTGTCTTCATCTAGGGCACATGACGAATCAAATTCTCAAAGTCGAAACCATACGAACGGCATGTCATAATTCTATCACAAACACCACGAAACTGAATCCAATTAGAAAAAAAAATAGCCAGAACAGAAAAACAAACTAATTAAGTCGCAGAGTAGCGAAAAAAAAAAGCCCAAGATTATACTCGTCGGACCAAAAATGAGTGTATTTATATATATTTATTATTAGTATCATAATGTTCACCATTAATATGCATTTGCACAAAAAATGAGTGACAAATTTGAATAAAGCGACTAAAACTACCTCATAAAAAGTTCTTTTGATTTACAGGTCCAGCCCATATCATGTAATACATATTGACCGATATTTAATGCCCGGTTAGGTCAACTGAAGGCCTGGTTAGGTTAATTGAATGCCCGGTTAGGTCAACTGTACACCCTTGATGATTGGTCAGGTTAAGTCGCGATATTTTCGTTAATTTAAATGAAAATGAGAAACTTTTCTGCTTAATTTTGAGGTATTTTGTACGAAACTGCCATCCGTTTCCTGTGCAAATGCGTAGTTTTCGAGATGACGATATCTCGAAAACTACGCATTTGCACACGAAACGGATGGCAGATTCGTGCAAAACACCTGAAAATTGACCAGAAAAGTTTATTCTCACCATAAAAACAGACTGGGTGTAAAAACGAATAATTACCCTAAATTTTAAATAAATGAATGAAAAAGTGGTAAATATTAAGTTTCGCAGTTATTTCCCACGTGACCAATTTCGGCGGCGAATCACGATCTTTGTAATAATGGTTTCCGCGGAACTTGATATTTACTAATATATAATATATATATATATAGGGTGCGGCATAAGTCACTTTACCGAGAATAATTAAATTACCTTGTAAATAATCATATTTATTATTTATTACAGAAATTGTTCCAAGTGCCCTACATTATGTTCAGTACACACGTTGCATCTTTGAACCACTGAACAACGGCCAGAAACCTCTGAATTTCGATCACATGAAGACTTCAATACGCCAAGAGTTCGAGACGTTGAATAATAACAAAGAACTGTGCCGCGCTATTTGGTGTTCAGTGGTTCAAAGATTCAACGTGTATTGAACATGATGGAGGACACTTTGAACAATTTCTTTAATAAATAATAAATATTATTCTTCACAAGGTGATTTCATTATTCTCGGTAAAGCGACTTATGCCACACCCTGTATATACTTCCTACTTTAAGGAGAGCTTGCAATACCAGACTTTTGACATTCTCTGTCCAATTAACACAAGGGTTGGTACTTGTAGGTTCTCTCTCCCCTACCAATTTTGACAGAATATTTTCGTTAAAACTAAAATATCACGACTTAACCTAACCAATTATCAAGGGCGTATAGTTGATCTATTAGTAAATAGTAAATACTATTCCAGAAACAAACAATGTTATAATTAATAATAGATCAACTGTACGCCCTTGATAATTGGTTAGGTTAAGTCGTGATATTTTCGTTAGTTTTAACGAAAATATTCTGTCAAAATTGGTAGGGGGAAGATAACCTACAAGTACCCAAGGGTTAATCGGTATTCTCAATCTTTCATCTACCCAACCAGTCAACCTGATTGGTCGAAATAGGTCGTGTGGAAAATAACTAACCAATTTGAAATGACCACCTAACCTAGTGTAATCTGGTCTCCGTGAAACTTAATATTTGCCACACACACACACACACACACATATATATACAGTATATATATATATATATACAGGGTCTGTCAAAAAAAAACTAAGCCAATTTGAAATCTCTATAAAATGCACAATTTGATAGAAATATAAACAGTTTTTAGAGATATAATTTCATTGTTTTTATCAATTTGAAAAAATCAACTCTAACCTAACCTATATCAATTTATGTGGCAAGATAGATTTGCTTCAGATGGATTCAGAAACATTCGGGCTCATATTGCAGGAATTTATAATATCTAAAATTTTTCTTTATTCATTAAACCACTTTAAACCTTTTATAACTTTGCCTTTATTACATTTGTAATAAACTTTGTATAAACAATAAATTTTGTAATCATCAGGTTTTTTTTATTTAATTCCTTGCAAGGTGCCTATTCTGGGATTGAGGTTGAACGCAGGTGCTTCATCTGGGATTGAGGTACATCAGGTGCCTATTCTGGGATTGACCCGAGATTTCAAATATTTTTTACACTAAATAAATAAAAGGCTCATAAATAATCTGTGATAATTTTATAACTATTTTAAATATTTTAGGAGTTATGCAGTTATTTCTACATGTTGCGAAAATTTTAGTTTTTCTCATTATGTAATATCTTCTTTTTTCTCTATTTCAGAATTTGTTTAGATTTAAAATTTTTCGTGAATACCTCTAAATATGCCATTCTCACATGAAGATAAAATAATTATAAAGCATTATAGAGTTGAAAAAGGTTATAGTGCAAGGAAATTACTTTCTGAATTCGATTATAAAGGATGGACTAGATCAGGTTTAGATTACTTATTGAGAACTATCGATGAAACAGGAAGCATTGAAAGGAAGGTCGGTAGTGGGCGACCAAAATCAGTTAGAGTAGATGAAAATATTCAGAAAGTGGAGGAACGTATCCTTAGTCAAGAGGATCGACCTGGTAGCCACATGACACCTGCTCAAATATCAAAGAACTAGAAATATCAGAATCAAGCGTAAGAAGGATTAAATCTGATCTGCAATTTAAACCATTTAAAAGAGTGCATGGACAAAGATTGTCAGAAGTAAACTGTCAGAAAAGAGTTGAGAAATCCAAACGTATTTTACATATAATTTTATTAAACTAAAAATTATCTACAGTATATCGTAAAAATTTTTTTTTGTCATGTTAAGTAGGAGAATCTCACGTTTTAGTTAATTATTAATAAAATTAACAATTCTGAAGATATCGTCATAAAAATTTAAAGGATAATAGGTGATTACCGATAGTTTATTGTGTAAAAAATTCAACTTAAATAAATGGTTTTGTTTTAATAAAGGTTCGAATTTGGCTGTTTTTTTTTACAGACCCGTTATATATATCATACGGCTCTATTAACATAACCTAACCTTTCCAGCGCCTAACCGCGCATGTACGCCCAACCTGGGCATAAAAACCACCTCACTTTACTAGACTAACCTACCGTACATCTAACCCGGGCATAAGGTTCACCCCACTTTACTAACGTAACTTACTTCCTATGGTGGATAGGAATATCGCACTATCCCTCCATTATATTCGTGTGAGCACCGTTTTCAGAGTTCTTAAAAGTATTAGAATGGCTCACTGTGAAATATTCGAACCCTTCCTACCCTAGATCCCGGTACAATTTTGCACAAGTAACTAATAAAAGTTGACTGACTTAAACCATGTAACATGTGTTTGTCGAGACGGATAATTTACGTGTACACTTTTTACGTACACATTTAAACTGAAATTGTTCACATTTTCTTTTAAATTACAATCCACATTACAACTTTCAAAAATTACAATATCTTTCACAATTCTTTTAAACTGTAAACGAGTTAAACATTTCACTATCATCTTTCAGGAGTTCCATTATATTTCTGAGAAGAAGCACATTTTTCTCACTCCAAGTTTAACTCAATTAAAACTGAAAAATTGTTGGTTGGTTGATCTGTTTGCAATAACGTTTTGCGTACAACCGATGAAAAATTTACCATGATTGGTCAATACCTCCAGACAACAACTTTCAGGCCAATCATAATCCTTGTAATAAATGTCCCCTTGTCAAAAAACTATTGTTCCCTAAACTTAATACTTGTATTAACATTTTTTTATTTAGTCTGAATAAATTGCAAATAAACGAATGAAGGATCTTTTTGGTTTGACGGCCTGTAATATTTTTTAAGATTACTTGTTTTTTATTGTCCAGTTTTAATCGAGGATTTCAAAAATAACATTCATGTTTTAGAGAAACAAATAGTAAGGCAGTTATACATTTTAGTGTAGAGAATATCATATACGCTTTAAGATTCCAAAATCCCTGAAAGTTTTAGGTCAACTATACGCTCATGACGATTGGTTAGGTTAAGTCATGTGATTTTCGTTTGTTTTGACAGTAAACTAACGAAAATATCATGACAACCTAACCAATCGTCAAGGGCGTACAGTTGACCTAACCGGGCATTCAGTTAACCTAACCAGTTGGTAGAGTCTAGAATTTGACGGTCCCGTAGCCATGACTCGTTTTTTTCCGCCAGCCGTCAAACCAAAAAAATCCTAATACGGTTTAAAAATATATATTTTAAATTTGTTAAATTGCATATAACTGCCTCACTATTTGTTTCTCTAAAACAAGAGTTATTTATGAAATCCTCAATTAAAACTGGACAATAAAAAACAAGCAATGTTAAAAAATATTACAGACCATCAAACCGAAAAGATCCCGGATGAAAATTTAGTTACTTCCTCATATGCAATGTTTAACTCGGACATATACAGTTTGTCTTTAAATCCCGATATAAATATGACAAAACTCAGTATATAAAATATTCCAACATACTGTATACTGCAACAGAATCAATAACTCTTCAATTATATAATATATATGAAAGTCCATCCAGAAATCCACTCGGAAATTTATTAAATTAAATGTCTAATATACTCAAAGCCTACCTCCACCTTAGTCAGTCCACGTAAACAATTTCATACGAAAGATTGTCAACAATTTTAAGTTAGTAAGAACTTAATATTTACTTTACCCTGCAGTAGTAAACCTGAGTAAATATACAGTATACATATACGAATGGTGTGTAATTTAATACGAGTCACTGGCTTCTCCATTTCAGAAAATTGTATGCAATTTTGTACAAAATGTGGAGAGAGAATTGCATTAATAAACTTTTGGTATACCATTTAGGTCACAAGGAACATAATATATATCTTCGAATGAATTACACTCGTTAAAAATGACCCCACAAATTCTAGACAGGGGTACAAGACGGGTATTTATAGAATACCTCAGTCTAGTATTTAATATACAGGGATCGAGATTGCCGGTAACCGCCCCCCGCCCCCGTTAATAATTATTAACGGGGGGAGCGGTTACTATGAACTAAAATAATTATAATTATTTTAGCTCATTGAACGTATATCACAGATATACAGAGTTACAGCCTAATAAAGACCCTAAGATCCACTCTAGGTTAGCTCAAGAAAGAGGTAGAACATAAAGAACTATGCTTAAACTTCCAGACATGTAAAGCTTTTAAACAAGTATTAGTAATAGTAAAGTAGAGAACAGACAAGACTCTCTCCCTCCTCCACCAGCCACTGCTGACAGAAAATTGTTAAAAGAAAGAAGATATATATATATATATATATATATATATATATATATATATATTTCAAATCCCGCAAATGAGGCGGGATGCTGCAGAGGGGTCGACCTCAGATCGATCCTGAACCGTCGTTCGAACTCACAAAGTATATATATATATATATATAACCTTAGCTTACAAAGGTTCCGCGCGATGATTTCTCATTTCGCGAAGGTCGAGCTTGTCGCCCCTCCTCTCGAGTTGGCCTGGTGAAGTAGTGAGTTGGATTCTTGCGCTCTCCACCTCACATAGCCAGGTACGCCCGGCTCATCGGGGATTGTTCTGAGCCAGGCGTCTAATCTTCTTTTGAAGATTTCCACTGCAACTCCCTTCATGTTTCTTAGGTCTTTGGTCAACTGATTAAACAGTTTTGGTCCTCTCACTACAAAACTATTTTCTTTCAGGGTTAAGGATGTTCCCTGTCTCGCCTTCAATTTAGGAATACGACAGTCTACCGCTTCTACTTTCCACCGTTGTTTGGGGAGTTATGGGATTCAGAGTAAGATTAGGGACTAGTTTCTCCATTATTTTCGAAGTGTAAATAATGGTGTCTCTCTCTCTTCTCCTTTCCAGTGAATATAGGTCTAGTTCTCGTAACCTTTCCCAGTAATTTAGTTCTTTGCACTCATTGATCTTGGCTGTGAAGCTTCTTTGGATCCCCTTCAGCTGTCTAATGTCTTCTTTTTTATATGGGGATGTTAGGACCGAGCAGTATTCCAATTTGGGTATTATCAGGGTTTTCAGTAGAGGAATCATTACATTCCTATCCCTTCGTTTAAAGGTTCTCAATATCTGACCCGTTATTCTCTTTGCTCCGTTTACTGCTATCTTATTTTGTGTTTCAAATTTCGCATCATCTGTCATTACAACCCCTAAATCTTTTGCTCTGGAATTTCTCTGAATTTCCTGTCCATTTGGGGTATAATATTCCATGGATTTTAGGTCTTCTCTTTTTCCGTACCTCAATAGCTGAAATTTCTCGGTGTTAAACTTCATATTGTCTTCCGTCCACTTGTAGATTTTGTTTATGTCAGTTTGTAGAGATCCTATGTTTTCTGGGTTTCTTATTTTTCTAGTGATCTTTGTGTCATCCGCAAAGGATGTTACTGTGCTGTCTTCGGTAACGTCCTCATCTATGTCAGTTAGCATGATTATGAAGAGTAGTGGAGCTAATACTCAAAGGTGGGCAGTTGCGGCGCAACATTTTTGGTTGCGCTTGCGCTTGCGGCGCAACTTTTTGAAAAGGGTTGCGCTTGCGCGTGCGGCGCAACTATTTCAGCAGAGTTGCGGTTGCGGCTGCGGCGCTACAAAAATCGTTGCGCGTGCCCACCACTGCTAATACTGTTCCTTGTGGTACCGAGCTGAGGACCTCTGATTCTGATGAAGATACTCCTTGTACTGTAACGACTTGCCTCCGCTCACTAAGGAAATTATATATCCATTTCCCTACTTTTCCTGTTATTCCCATATATTTCAGTTTATGTATTATGATTCCGTGGTCACACTTGTCGAACGCTTTAGCATAGCAAAATCTGTGTATAGTACATCATAGTTTTCATATATAATATATATATATATATATATATATAAAATATACAAAGGTGGGCAGGACCGAACTCCAGGAACTCGTTCCTTTCTAAGGACCGTGAGCGGGAAAGTCGGTCCTTTTCTCAGTGAGGACCGAAATGAGGAGCGACGGTCCATTTTTAAGCAATTCCGGACGGTCTTTTTTAGTTATTTTAGTGTGTTTAGTGATTATTTGAAGTTCTAAAGAAGATGGATCGTTTCCTCCAGAAGACTCAGAAAGAGACTGAGACTGAACTGAAACTTGTTTCAACACCTGGAGGAGACGAAGAATCTACTGATGTTAGTGCTTCAACTTCAAGTCAAGCAACTGGAGCTCCTAGCGGAAGAACTGAACCCGGCAATCCCTGGCCGTACCTGGACAAATACTTTGAATACCTGAGCCCCAAGGGTGAGCAGAACCTGGAGTACAAGTGCTTGCTGTGCCTGCCGAACAAGAACATCCTCTCGACAAGCAACAAGAGCCAAAACAACCTCAAGCGACATGTCTCCAGGCGCCACCCTCACGTCCAGAACCAGTTCGACCAGTGCATCAAGGACCGGGTGGAGCTCCAGAAAAAGAAAAAGGGGAGGACAAGGCCTACATGGGGGCACTCCTGCCCACCCTGGCCATCTCTCTCAAAATGTTGAAGGAGCAGATAGAAAGCAGCGATGTCAAGATGTGTCAGCCACTGATATTAGCTGTCAGGGATGGGATCAAACGTCGGTTTGGTCCCCATTTTGAGGATATGGACTTCCTCCTGGCAGCTGCGCTACACCCCAAGTTCAAATTGGGCTGGGTGAGGCTGGTGGAGGACGACGTCATGTATGACGTCGAGGAGATCAAGGCCAAGGTGAAGCAGCAGATGATGTCTATGGTGGAGAGGATTCTGGCAAGAGCGGACTCAGGCAAGGACACCAGCAGCAGCGAGGGTGAGAATGACCAGGACAATGACGACTTTTTTGAGGCTCTCTACGAGGGCGGGGAGAAGACGAAGGAGACCGGGACCAAGTTGGTGGAGACATTTCTCAGCGAGAGGCCTGTGAAACCCTTCATCTTCAACAAGGACTCGTTCCCCAGCCCGGCGTTGAAGGACTTGTTCATCAAGTTTAACACGCCTATCCCATCCAGTGCCGCCGTGGAGAGGCTCTTCTCTTTGGGGAAGGACGTCCTCAAGCCGAAAAGGTCAGGGCTCAGTGACAGCCATTTTGAAATGCTAGTCTTCTTGAAGGGAAACTCAAGCATTTAACTTAATAACTTTTTTCATCATTTACGTTAATAAAATTAAAGATTTCCGGTGTCTTTAATTTCATTTTAATCAAATTTTTCACTTATATTATATATAAGGACCGAGGACCGAGTCGTTCCTAGGTCCTATCTTCAGAAAGGACCGGGACCGGGACCGTCGGTCCAGTTTGAGGCAAGGACCAGGACCGGGGCCGTCGGTCCTTTTTGAGGCCTGGGTGCCCACCTTTGAAAATATATAACCTGAAATATGAGGCATTACTTTCGTACCGACCCTCGTATATTATATTCAATTGTTGATGAATCTGATCATTATGACGCCGAATTCTCTTTCGAGCCTTGGTGTTAGCCAGGTGTGTAGTGCTGGGGGAGCGCCGCTCCCGCACCTCCATTCATCCAAATTTTATTTATTTATTTATTTTCTTTAGTTGATACTTTGAAGTTGGGAACAGAGAGACTGAGATGAAAGCACTGGCTTCTAATTGTGATTTCAAATTTGGTTTACTTAGTTAAAAAGCATATTTTTATTGAAATAGGGAGCCAAATTTTCACCTTAAATATGATTTGTAATTGCAAAAATTGGACGAGTCAGTTATTACACCTTGGGGTACTACCACAAAATTTGTATTTTCAAATTCAACTTTCGCTCATTTTGGGGAGTAAACCTGATTAACTGATGTACTAGTACGAGTACAAGGAAATATAGCAGAATTTAAAATTATATATCAACATAGCAGTAATTTCCTTAAAATTTGCCACTACACCCCTGGTGTTCGCATTGTATATTCATTTATAGAGTGATCATTTCACAAAAATTGTTGGCGGTTGGTTGGTTCAAATAAATTTTTAATAATAAATTTTGCGCGTTAATCATTGCTCCATCTATCGGTGAGATTGTGAAATATGCTCTTAAATTGTAAATGTAACCTACTTTATATTTATCATGTTTGTATCATTTTTAATTACATAATCATCATCAATTTTATACTCTGGTTTGAACCTTCATTCGGTCAAACGTTTTTGCGCGCAATAGTCATACAGTATGTGAAAATACTCGTGTTAATCACTTCAGAATTCGTTCGTTTTGATGGGGTATCATAAACCAAAAGAACACGTTCGATTACGGAAAAGATAGTTAAATATAGTTGCAAATAAAAGATAACCAGTCGTTTCAAATAAAGAGCGATCGAATTATTTTTCCCATTTGCTAACAAGACGCGCGATCCCCCCATTGTTGCTCCCACTCCGCATTCTTTCAAATACGATGGGGGGAATGTTGTTGCAACATTGTTTTCCCAAGTGACTTACCAGTTTGTGCTCTTATGCAGAACGAACTAAATTCACACGGTATTCTGTACACACAATTATCTCGTTTTTAGGGGAATAGAAATTATCAGTTCTTCATCTCTGCCAGCGTTTCCCAAACATTGGGTAAATTACCCCATTGGGGTCATTTGTCTTTTTCATTGGGGTAATTTGGTACTCTGCAAGTACTTCTAAAGTACAGAAAGTGCATAAATAAACAACATGGCAACACTGGGACTGGCTTTAGGTGGCATACAGGTAGGGTGGGGTCATTATGAAGGTATCCATGTGAAAATGGAGTAATGACTCAAAATGTTTGGGAACCACTGATCAATGCCAAGGTAGTTGAAGACCAAGGTAACTTATTTCTTATTAGTGGAAAAACAATATTTAAAAAGACGATTGTGACTGGTTTTTAAAAAGCAGTTAACAAGTACAGTAAGTGGTCGGACTACGTCGTAGCCGAAGTAGCAACACCACTTCTCGACGTCTCCCGTTGAACAGTGAACTTAAGCGACATTGGGTCTGGGTAGTAGTTGGGTGGGAGACCGTCCTCCGCGTTCAGATTATGTAGCGACCCATGATTTGGATCCCACGTAAAACTGTAGGTCCCCTTCGTCATATAGACGAATCGACCAAAGAATTACTGAGAGGGGAACGTTAAACAGAAGATATAGTGTTGGAACTCCCGTTTCTCCTGTCACTGTCCTTTTTAGCTGATCTTTTTCTGTATCATCTACCCTGTCAGCATTCCAACATACTCTCAAACACACACTTCTCTCCCTATTCCTCACCACATATTCATGCATCTTATACACTACATACTTAAAAAAAGCACAAAAAAAACAGCCAACTAAAAGAGCCTCGGAGTCCCCTGGGGAGGGGACTATAAATGTCCCCACTTCTGGCTCCCCCGCTGCCGATACCGGGAATGACATTCTCACATTCTACCCACCCGGGTAGTGGGGCTGGATCTGCAACTGCCCATTCGAGATGTTCTGGGCCTCTGCCCGATTCACTTTTCAGTAATTTCTGCAACAATCGTGGGCTTTTCCAAAATTTTCAATCTGTTGACCACCACCTCTCCTCTAAACCAAAGGTTGATGTTGCGTAAATGTAAGCAATGACCTAACTTGTTCTCATATTTCCGAACTCGAATCTCCCGAACTTTATACCCTCTGGCTATGGCTTACATGCCAATCTGAAACTAAATACATCTGCGCTCTTTACCTTTCTCCTAATTCTACTGACTGTCCAAAATTCTTTGACTATCTCACTTCCAAAGTGGAACACATTCTATCCCGCTTCCCTCCTATTTCATTAGCATTTTGGTGAACTAGCTTATAACTTTTCTATCGTAAATGACCTAGAGCATTTAGAATAGATCCGGATCCAGAACCGGCCTTTATATCCTACCAAGAGGCGCCTCCTTTGTCACTTTGCCGCCGGTGATTCGGAGGCCCTCAGGCAGTACTTCTGTGACTTCCCATAGAATGATGATTGCTTCCGTGGCAGGGGCCGTTCCGAGTGTGCTGAGTGCATCACGGAGGTGATTGTTCAGGCATGGAGGCGTACATTCCATATTCTATTCCTACTACAAATGCAAAAAAAACCTTGGGTTAAGTTTACTTGTTCTAATACTATCCGCAACAGAGGAGGAGGCTTTCAAAAGGTATTGTCGCCATCCTGACTCTCATTCAGTTTATATTTCTTCCAGGAATGGTGCAAATCTGTTCTTCGACTCGCCAAAAACTCGTTCATCAGACAAAAAGGTGAAAACCTATCTAATTCTATTTCTTCTCGCTCGTTCTGGTATATAGCTAAAAACCTCCAACATTACTTCCTCTTCTTTCCCTCCTCTTTTCCATTCCGACAACTCGGTTGCCGTCTCTTCTGACAAAACTCAACTCTTCGCTTCCAACTTAGCCATGGACGAATCCGGTGCTGTTCCTCCATCAACTCTTCCCTCTGACTTTATTACGTCTGAAATTAGAATTTCTTCCAAAGATGTTCTTTCTGCTCTATCTGGGCTCAACTCTAGGAAGGCGTACGGTCCTGGTGGCGTTTCTCCTGTTGTTCTAGAGAACTGTGCTTCAGTGATGACACCCTGCCTAGGCAAACTCTTTTGTCTTTCTCTCTCATCTGGTACTTTTCCTTCCTGCTGGAAGTTTGCTTTCATTCACCTTGTCCCAAAGAAGAGTGACCGCTCTCAACCCTTCAACTATCGTCCAATTGCTTTGATTTCTTGCCTTTTTAAAGTTTTTGAATCTATCTTTAATAGAAAAATTCTTAAACACCTCTCTTCTCACATTCTTCTTTCAGATCGTCAGTATGGGTTCCGCAAGGGACGCTCTCGACTGGCGATCTTCTTGTATATCTCTCCGACTCTTGGTCATCCTCCTTTCGGGATTTCGGTGAAACTTTTGCTATTGCGCTAGACATATCGAAAGCCTTTGATAGAGTGACACATATCTTTAATTTCCAAACTGCCCTCCTTTGGTTTCTCTCCTCCTATCTGTGCCTTCATCTTTAATTTCCTTTCTGGCCGCCGATCTATAGCTGCGGTTGTAGATGACCACTGTTCTCCTCCTAAAACTATTAACAGTGGTGTTCCTCAGGTTTCTGTCCTGCCACCCACTCTTTTTCTTTTATTTATTTTAATTCTCACTTCCTGTCCTATTCATTCCTATGCCGATGATTCCACTTTTCACTTCTCCACCCGCTTCACAAAGCGTTCCTCACAACAGTCGTCACATGATTCGCGCAGGACGGCTATAGAACACCTAACCTCTGATCTTTCTGCTACCTCCGATTGGAGTAGAGAAAACCTAGTGGCTTTCAGTGTTTCAAAAACTCGGTTCCTCCCTGTGTCTACTCGTCACAATCTTCCACACGACTATCCCCTCACCTTCAACAATACACAACTCGACCCTTCCTCTTTTCTTAACATTCTTGGAGTTTCCTTTTCTCGTGATCTTTCCTGGAAAAATCTCTCATACTCTTTCCAAAACAGCTTTCGAGATGCTAAGTGTGCCTTCGCAGTTTCTTCACCCCCACTCAGTTGCTGTCCTTAGACGTTGAGGAGGAGGTTCAACGACCCAATCACTACATTCAAATAACTGTCCAAGAAGAGTGGTGAAGGTGTTTCTAGTTATAGCAGGACACGGGGAGGGTTGTATTGTGATTATAATTATACAAGACATCGAAGCAGGAAAAAGGTTAAATTGATTCGAAAGTTAATTTTGTACTTTCACTGATTATAATTTCCTCCCGACTCGATAACAATGAGAAAATATGAATATATTCCAGTGATAAACACTTGGGGAATTACTGAATCCACACACAAAAGCCTATTGCCTTAATAATGGGAAGCCTTTCAACAAAATTCTTGTGCGCTGATGTGCAGTGAGCGCGCGAAACAGTGTCTTTTTTTTTTTATTTACACTCGTGTTTTGACACACTATTGACTTATACTTTGTGATTCGGTTAAAATAGGCTTCATAAGTAGACCACATGAGTCCTATTAATAAAAGTGTTAAACTTCATTGAAAGTTCACAAATTGATAAGGACAAAAGTTATTGCAAAAATTTCCTACAGGGGATATTTTAGGAAGAAAACAAATCCCAATTATTTCCCAGTGGGACTTCCCAGCTGTGGTCTCACGCCAAAAGGTACAACATGGCGTTATATTTTGGGTGATCTACAGGAAATACGACGATGTTACGTCAATACTTGAGGCATAATCATACCAGGCTCTTACGGATAAAACTTCCGTGCAAAATTACCGTTATCAATTAACTTTAAGGCAAAAATTTGAACTTGGTTAAAATAATTACCTAAGACTAATTATTTGATTAATTACTATACCCTCTAAAGGTTAATTGAAGGTTAGAAAGAAAACATTGAGAAACCAATGTATTGAAAATATTATTGTCATTATGATTATTATTATTTCCCACAGAGTAAAAAATTGTAAAAAACTTTTTTCAAACACGATATTTATAACCAATAACGTGCCAATATAAAACTATTTTTGGCAATATTGAAAAAATTACATAAATTTAGAGAATTTTCGTTTTTCAGATTTATCAATTAAGAAATATTAATTAAAGTACTGTAGTAAAAAAAAAAAAAAAATTTAAATAGATGCCAATTTGAATGATTTTAAATATATCAAATTATAAACTATGATATAGTTAATTCAACTTCTTAATTAGCGTACAAAGGAACTTTAAAAAATAGCTTAGTTTCCCAAATTATTTAAGAGGATGACTAATTTTTCTCTCAAATTATAAGCAATTTGTCCTACCTACACGAGTCTAGGTATGAAAACAATATTGTGGTTGAAAGACATTTTAAATGCGCCGATTATTATGCCCAAATCTGAAGGGAAGGGTATGGATCAAGCCTTGGACACTTCATGAAGATAGGCGGCCAGAAGCTTCGTCTAAAAAGTAAAGAAAAGGTAAGGTTTGAGGGTGCTACTATAGTAGCATGCGCTCTACCTACGATTGGTTAGGTTTAGTCATGATATTTTCGTTAAAACTAACGAAAATATCATGACTAAACCTAACCAATCGTCAAAAGGGCGATTGACATTGGGATGTAACCAAGCAACTAGTAAACAAGATAAGAAGCTATAATTAAAAGGTAGACCGCATACTATAGTAGCACCGGTTGAGACTAATTGGCGATCAGAAACATCAATGAGAGGGTGCGAGGTTTTGGACAATACTTTGGCTGGTCTTCTCAAGAGGAATGCTATAACTGACGGTGAACGGGAGTAAGTTCGAGTGAAGCAAAATAAACTCCCTCAAAAGGCGTATTTTTAATTACTTCTGGAGATGTAAGAACGACCAAAAGTTAAGATCAAATTTTGTTGATACGTTGCCATGGCAACACGTACTCCAACTAAACATTCAAAGAACGAACTGAAAATCATGACAAGTGTAGGCAAAATTTTCAGCAAGAACAATGTGGGATAATGTAACGATCAAATCTACTTCAGTATTTCGTAACATGCAAAAGGTCTTCTTATATACATTACACGCTCCAAATAATTATTTCATTCAACCTTAACACGTGACATGGTCGGGTTTGGAACATGAAAGGCTGGGTTCGACTTCCATCATCGCCGCAAGTGGAGTTGGGTCGGGTACCTCTCATAATATTCTATGATTGCTGAAGCTCAAGTGACTCTCTCAGGGGTTCATCCCAAACCCCTTCCGCGTGGGGGACTAAGGGTTCCAGATGTTACCAGTTAGTTTTTAAAAACTTAGAAAGTAACTTCCTCATTCTTTGAGTAAAAGCCTTCAAAATTGAAGCTCAAATTTTTAACAAAGTGTTTTTTTCCCTATTGTTAAATCCAAATTACAGTAGGTTCGTTTCCTCGCTCATGGTTTTATGGCACCACAAACCGATTATAAAGTTCGACTTTTATTACTTTTCACAAATACAGCAGTTCCTCCGATTTCCACCATTTATGGAGAAAATCCTAAACAGAATTAAGTTATTCTGATGTGGGCCTTCAATAAAACACGCACATTTTGGAATATATAGTGCACGCGCGTATCCGGGTAACTTACCCCTTCAATATAGTTCCTAATGTCAATTTTCTCATTCTGAGAGTGAGCACCATCGTCAGCTGCTCCCATAGGAAGGAGCATCACATTCTTCCCCGTAACCTCCTGTAGAAAGGGGAAGGGGATAGGTTAAAAGACAACACTAGACTAGCTTAATTAACTTGAACGTAAAACAATTTCTTCGAACTGAGAAGTCAAATAGGTCTAGAATGTAGATACCCCCTTGTTTTAACTATCCAGAGATTGAAAGAGGATGGGAAATCTCATCAGATCAGGCTGAGTGACACGATTAGATCAAGTGAGGGCGCATGACAAAACTGGTTACGTTGGGTGAGGTTAGGTTAGGTTAAATCAAACTTAACTCCAAATGATTTGGTCATTCCATCTTTTTTATCAGTTTAAGGGTAAGAAATTCTAAAAATTAAAAATTATGAATATCTCGTGGCAAATTTCATTATATCTTTCTTGAGTACAAATTAAATGTGTGTGAGTGAGTGAGTCGTTTACATGGTGTGTTAATATAGATACTTCTGTATGGGTGTGAAACATTGACATGAAAGGGGAGAAGTCAAGGTAAGATGGCTACCTTGAGAAGTGTGTGTGGCGTACGTTGGATTTACAAAGTAAGAAATGGTGTAGTTGTGAAAAGATGTTCAGAAGTCAGTGGAAATGAAAATTGAGGAACGTGTGTTAAGGTGGTTTGGACACGTTGAAAGAATAGGAGATGACAAAGTTGTGAAAAGTGTATAAGAGTATATGGGGAAATGTGAGAAGGAGAGGGAGGCTGAGAAGATGGATAAACACGGTGAATGACTGCGTCAGTAAGCATGAACTTGACCTGGGCAATGTACAAGTGGCTGCAAGTCGGTTGGAATGGAGGAAGTTTGTTAGAGGTATGTAAGTTCGGGACTCTCTCTCGGTCTCTTTTTTTTTATTTTTGATAAGGCCTGGAGCCGCCACCACGCATGGCGTATGAAACGCCGCAGGGGTGGAATTTTGCCACATTTGGGGGCGCTGGTCCACCAGGATGCCTATGTGAATGGATATATACGCTTTACTTTCTGCTTTTTCTCCAACTTCTGTACTTTACATTCGGGTTGTTTCTGCCTTCTCACCCCAAATCCTTGGGAAATAAGATTCTCATAATGTATGCATGTGTCAATAAAAATATTACTCAACTTATTTTGCATCAGTATTTTACTAACTACTCGTGGACACTGCGAACTAAAAGTAGTAGTAGTAGTAGTAATAGTAATAATAATAATAATAATTACCTCATTTCAAGAGCCGAAAACCGCTAACTCGTGACATCTGTAAAACGTAGTCGGTGCCACTGGAACCTTGTCTTACCTGTAAAGTGATGGTTACGGGGATCGAACCCCCCTCCCTCGTCAAGTCGGGCT
Source organism: Bathynomus jamesi (assembly GCA_023014485.1). Taxonomy (NCBI): domain Eukaryota; kingdom Metazoa; phylum Arthropoda; class Malacostraca; order Isopoda; family Cirolanidae; genus Bathynomus; species Bathynomus jamesi. The sequence continues at coordinate 1,923,571 of JAJOZX010000089.1, read as the reverse complement.
CCACTCCGTACACCATCCGAGTAGCCTTTCGTCCGGCCGTGAAGTTAGAGTGGAATGGGTCACATATCCACGCGAGACCGCTACCCTCGACCTCGATGACCTAAAACGACCTCAGGGATTACCTTTTTCCTCGGATTAAACCCATACCGAAAGAGGAAATATTGGAGGCTCGAAACGTCTGACTGACTCCTGAAGCGGACTCTTCACGCGGTTCCATAAACATTCATCATCAGACTTTTCAGTCACGAAGGCGCGTCGCCGTGAAATTCATCACCGTTCAGTATCTTAAAAATGGACGAGTACTTCCGAAAATACTCTAGCATTGTTAAGCCTTGGGGCACACTCACCCCTACAACGTGGGGAAATGAGCTTCTTGGCCTCTTACCTCATATACACTCGTTATATCTTTCAACCTTCCAGGTGTTCCGTGCGATGATTCCCTACCCTGATGACGAAAATTTGTACAACGAATTCTACGGTGACGCATCTTTGTAACTAAAAAGTTTCACGACAAATATTCGGGAAGGAATTTGTATGCAACAATTCACAAGCTGCCAGTCATGTGTGTGTGTGTGTGTGTGTGTGTGTGTGTGTGTGTGTTGAAAGCAAAAACTACCAATAAAAACTTACATGATCGTGAACACTAGTTAAAATTTATACTAATTTGAAGCGAGACGAGTCTCTTTCGAGAAACAAGGTTAAGTAGTTTACCTGCAATGTTAAGGTAACAGGGATTGATCCCCCTTCCCTGGTCATGTCTGGTTCAACGCCATAAACGTGCTTGGTGGCCTTTCTACCGGCTTCGTAATTCGGGTGCTGGGGGTCGGACATCCAGCTCTCTCCACCATGGGAGAAATAGGCCTGTGGGGAACATTTCCTTTCTAAAGATACTAATTTCGACCTAAATTTTCATTTGGAACTATGAATTCTCTTTAAATGCGACAAAACAGATCAAGTTGAAAATAATTTGGCATTTTATATATATATATAATATAAAATGGCATTAATTCCGCCTAAAAAGCCTCGATGCTTCCAAGGGCATATTCAGATGAACGTACTGTGAATATATTATATAATGTCATATCAAATATCTAACAAATTGTAAAACTCTGTCACTTGTATTCTTTCTGAATAAAGACTTTGAAATTTAATATATACATATTTCTTAATATTCAAGACATGTGTTAATACATTAAGCGTGAGTCACAGAAAGGGTTTCATTACTTTACACGACGCACTACTCCGTCCACACATCTACACGGCTCATCATAACTGGAAGCAACAAATGTTTTTAGCTATCATAATCCTATGAACCATTACGTCCATATTCACTTCCGTGCTTATTTGCATTGCAAAACACTCCTGTTCTTATTGGTTCCGAACGAGAGTTCAATATTCCTTTTCATTTCTTTAAACCCGACTTCAGTCTTCGTGTACTGATCCATTTTAAAATGCTGCCCATTTGCTAAATTTGGTAAATTATTCCATGATCTCGGTAAAAAAATAAATAAATTCATAATTCTGGATAAATCTTCAATATACTCGTACTAACGTGCAAACTCGGTGCAGTGTGGTATTCTCACACTGTAGTCTGTGCGAACTATGATAAATTTTGCAGACTGGCTTAATACTACCGGTAGCCATTTTGTTATTTCCAGACATTTCACGTCATTCATCGAGAGTATACACAACCAATCAGTATTGAGCTTTCAAGTTGAATGCTAAATAGTTGCATTTGGTTATGTGATTGGGTGTTTCGTGCTGCTGTACTTCAGAAATCTGCCGTGCAATAGTGATATTTCGGCTGCTTCACCAACTTGACTTCGGACGATGAACGATACTGATAATTTACCGTACGTATCAACCTTTTTTTTTTTTTTTTGGTCCTACCCAGTTCATGATCGCATTATAACATTTACTTGAAGCCCTGGAAGCACTTACAATTTGAACTAACTTCACAAATTTTGGTCCAATCACTGGACTAATTTGAAAACGAAGCTCAAAATGTTAATGGTTGCGGTATTTTGAATTTATTTACATACTGTCCTGTCAGCTTGTCATATGTTTCGCGCGCCTCTCTTCGAATGGAGGTCATGCTGGTGGCCCCACTTCTAAACCTGGATTCATGTTGGAGGGAATTGCTTTCTTGATTTATCTATCTCTCATAGCCAGGTACACCCGGCTCATCTGGGATTTAATTTCATAAAAATGCATGAAATTTTGTAAGCAGCATGGACTATTTTTTGGTCAACAGTAACTCCTCCGAGTTTAACCAATGCAGATAATTCTATTAACTATCCTACCCTTAAAAAGAACGTTCATTGTTCGCATTTAAAAACCATGGTGAGGTCTTGTAAATCTTGAACGCCTATTGATATCTATTTCTGGGTACAGCTGCTATGCCGCGGCGTCATTACCCTCGCGTATGCCTACCAGTTACCAGTAACCCTTACCAACGCTCGTGACTCAGTGGAGAACACCGTTTCCTTATAAGCGAACTGAAAACACCGAGGTCGGGGGTTCGACTCAGGATGATACTGGTTAATAATAATCCAGAAATTAGAGCAATGGTCCGCTCTCGTCAGGTCTTAGCGATGTGCCATTCTGGCCCTCCTCACTGATTTTCATTACTAGGAACCCTTAATTAAGGATCACTTTCACAATTTTGCAATAAAGGTAGTGTCAACGGGAATGTCTGACCACTAATACAGAAATGGAACAGTGTTAATCTCAGATTGATTTTAAATGTAATTTCACCATTATTACGAATGGATTATTGAATGTACTGTTTATAAAAAAAAAAGGCTCGGGTAATACTCTACATTATTTTCTGCAGCTAAAGTACGAATAATCCTTATTTTTAAATCACAACTCAATGGAATACTCCAAAACGTGATACCAAGTCCATCAGTAATTTTAATCTTACAAGCCACTTAGATTTTGTGTGGAACTTCACAATCTTTGCACGGACCCGCTAACTTTGAACGCGAAGCTGAAAATTTTTGATGGCTATGGTATTTTTTTTGTAGTACAGGGTGTCCGAGAATTATCTGTACAAGTTTTGGCTGTTATTAAAAGTCAACCATGAAGTGTAGAAATTCCAGTGTTGTCCCATTTTACAGAGAATCTCTCAAGTTTTTTCTGATACCAAGTTTTGACAAGTTTTTTAGAAATTCCAGTGTGTCCGAAAATTATCTGTACAATTTCATCTTTTAATAAAATTCTTGATAACACACGTAAAATTCTTAAACAAGATTATTTAGAATCTGTATTTTCAAAAGTTTCTTTTATTAAAGTAACTGTTACAAACATTCGATATGTGCACCATCAGTGATTCGCAAAACATCCAATCGATAATCCAAATGTTGCCATGTACGCTGCAGCATATCCACATCAATTCGCTCAATAGCAGCTGTGATTCTTGCTTTTAAATCATCAATGTCTGTCACCCGCGTACAAAAAAGAAAAAACTTGTCAAAACTTGTTATCAGAAAAAACTTAATGAGTTTCTCTGTAAAATGGGACAACACTGGAATTTCTACACTTCATGGTTGACTTTTAATAACAGCCAAATATTGTACAGATAATTCTCGGACACCCGGTATAATTAATTAAAACTAACAAATGAATAATTTTACAACTGGGATACCTCCATTATTCCTTAAATTTCGAGACTCCAGAATATTTCTAACCTCTTCGATAAAGTAGAACGCACATACCCATTTAATCATAAAATAAAGATTAAATGCAAACTACGTCTGTAGACTCGCAAGACACCAACACCATTTGGCAACGGGAAATTTCATTGCCACTCTAGTATCATAACTAGTGATGTACCGATTCCAAAATTTAGCCGATGCCGATGCCACAAAAAACTGCCGATTCTTTGCCTAGATTTTAAAAAATCAATTCTCTTCATAAATTTTACTAATCTAATGTGAAAACTTCCAATTTTTATATTTTTACATTTCAAATTTGTTTAAATATTTGCTTTCCTTAGCTCACTCCACAATACACAGCACCAGAATTTGTTACTCGTATACCGTAGCTAAAATGATGTTAAAAAGCTTTATTACTCAGTAAAATAAAATAATTTTATTTTAGTTTAGTTTCATATAGTGAACACCAATATTTAAAGTAGTTAATTGTTTTTCCTTGTGTAGAAGACATTTTCTTTCTTCAACAATACTAGTAAAAGTGGGCCCTACGGGCCCATTTAGCTAGACCTGCGGTGCTCGGTGCTTCAGTAATTGGTAAGCTCCCGAATAACTGGGGAGTCAATAGTTTTCGATCAAAAGAACGCAGCCATGAAAATCTTAAGCTTCACAAATATTGATACAATGGGTTCGAATGTGAAGCTTAAGATTTTCATTGGTGCGTTCTTTTCTGTAATTTTATTGCGCGAATAATTGAACCCTACGGACGGGACTCCCTTTTTATAGTATAAATAAACAAGAACAAAATTTTTTTTCCATTAAAATTTCAAGTCCCCAAGTCGACAATTAAAAATGGACACATTTTGGGTTCAGAAAATTATTAAAATTAAGTCAACACAAGATGGTTCAATATATAAATTATAAAGTACAAATTAATATATAATTATTATTAATTAATAGTTTTATAATATTTAGAGATTAGCTAGTTAGGAAAAATGCTAATTTATAGGCAACTTAACTTATTAAGCTTTTCCCTTTTTCGTGAATGTAAAATATTTTTATACAATTACACTTTGAAATGAGTATAAATTATTAGTGTTTTTGTCTGTTCAATTTTCTATAAATATAGATTTTATTTTGTAATGAAAATTTTAAAATTTCAAATAATTGGCAAGAGAATCGGCTAAATTTGGCCGATGCCGATTAATTGGTACACCTAACATAACTTAATCTACGTCCCCACAAAAAAAACTTGTCGATAGAATGTGTGGTTCGTAAAACGCCTTATCCACCTTCAAATTATAAAGAATTTCAGGCTAAAAAATAAAAAGTGAACTGACAAATATCCAGAAACAATTTTTAAAACTGATTTACGCATAAAAAGACCAAAATTAGTTTATTTTACTTATTAAACTTTTCTAAAATTTACCGCTCCATTCTTCAATCAACCTACCTATATCTAGTCACGCCACGCTCGTACAAATTTCCATACTCTTTTGTGCAATCGAAGTAAAAGCCAGCGAGACCATGAATTTATAAAAATACCGCGAGTATCAAAATCTTGAGCTTCACATCCAAACCCAGCAAGACCAAATTTGTGAAGGATGATTGATAATGAGTGGTTCGCGAGCTTAAAGTAAATGTAAAGTCTCGCTGGTTTAAAATTTTCTTTTCAAAGTCGTTTGTAAAAAATTATTCACGTGTTAAAATGCGAGGGTGCACAGACTAGTTATTGGTAGACTTCGGTTAAAACTGCAGTTTTTTTCACCAACAGAAAAAGTTTCATGGACGTGTAACAAAAATACTAAGCGTTAAAAAAGTACCTCTGAACAACCGTACAATTCTCATTTGTTATAAAAAGTTCCGAATCGCTAACTGCATCGTCTACATTGAGCACCTCTTTCCAAGCGGGTGTAAAATGACCCCTCGGACTCCCAATAATAATAATAATAATAATAATAATAATAATAATAATAATAATGAACGAAAAGAACTCACGTGCATCTTATTTGGGCTCTCTCTTTCTTCCCACATTTTATTCAGGTAATCGATAACGCATTTAGTCACCGATCCTGGGGTTTGGTTGGGCACTATCCTGATGCTGAACTTGCCAATAACCTTCCTGGGTATGACGGTCTTGGCACCGGGTTCGGAGAATGCCCCTTGAATGCCGTGCAGCGACAAAGAAGGAAACCGCCATCGGGCCATTAGAGTCTTCATCTGCGATTGCAAAGAAAACGTTGAATGTGGCGACTCTTCTACGGATAAACTGACGCAGATGAGACACACTCCTTTAATTAACAGGGTAACTCAGCTAAACTGCACTGGTTGGAGATTGGACTCATACTGTTATGTTACCTTTGTTTTACTTGTAAATAGAATTGTGTGAAAAATTATTTATTTCATTTGAGTATGGAGGGGCGTCCTTTGGGTATATGCCCCACCTTATCTTTCTCGTGAACCAATTTGTAGGCTCCCAAATCCTTCCGGTATTCCTCCACGTCGAAGTCGATCGACTCGTAGAGTTTCTCTTCTTCAGGAGTTACCTTGACAACATCATCCATGATTCCTGAAGGAGGGAGAGAGTTGGTATTCAGAGAAAAATAAAATACAAACTAAAAAAAAATAGTCCCAATTTATTTCATAAAACGCAGCTTTTGCTTAACCCAGTAACATCAGTTAAAAAAGGGGACTCCAAAACCCCTAATTTTCCCACTAGTAACTATGATGATGAAAATAATAAAATAACTTGCATCATCTAAAAACCCACTTCCCATTCTCACTAGGGTAGCCACAACGTTTGAGCTAGGGACCACACTCATACCCACAGGTACCAACCACTTTAACTTCACAAAACAACGCAAATTCTAATAGAATAAAAACATAATCGTGTTAAGGTGAAAAAATTAAACCTTTACCTACGATGATGTTAATAATCCCTTAAAATGTGGTAAAATATTGCTTACGATGACAAAGTAGAATTAATTGTCCAAATAAAAACCAATAAAAACACGTTCCATACAGTACTACACGTGTTAACTTCATAAGTGTCGATTCATTGACAATGACAATCTAGAATTTTGTCCAACTGGTTCTTTAAGTGTTACGTGATAAGACTGGTGGCGAATCCGACACTAGGGATAATAGAGAGATTCTATGGCCTAAGAATAATAGATTTGCTGAAAAGACTCGTTTGCTTATAAGCCTCCAAGTGAGAAAAAGTCTTATTCCAATTCAAACCTGCCAAGGTAAATAGTGGTAAATGCGCTGGGTTGTTAATCAAAAAGTCATGGGTTAGAGTCTCGTCTCGGAATTCAAATTTAGGCGACTGAGGGCAGTTAAGGCACTTCTCTAGGCCTTTCTTAGTAGGGTAGATGGTTCGAATCCCTCGTAAAGTTGTAGGTCCCCTCCGTCACATGACCTTCAAAGATGTTAGTATGGAGGCCAAACAACCCCAATCGTTATCATGGGAATTGAAGTGCAGTTTAAACCCTAAACCTACATGATTAGAAGTGAATTAAGATAAAGAGCAACCGAACCTGGTATGAGAATGTCTCCTTTTGAGTTCAGAAGGGTGTTCATGAGGTAAATGAGATCGGTCATAGCTTCGTGAACCGTTCCGCCGAACACGCCCGAATGAAGGTCCTTCTCCACGCATTCCACCTCCACGTGGTAGTAACATATCCCACGAAGTCCATACGTAATGCATGGCTTCTTCTTTCCGAGCCAATAGTTGTCAGAGATACAGACGAAGTCAGTTCCCGACAGGAACTCGTCCTTCTGTTCCTTCAGAAGTTCATCCAAGCCCTCAGAGCCAGATTCCTCCATGCCCTCAAACACGAACTGCAAATGAGCACCAACATTTCAGATAAGTTGCCGGAGAACATTAACTTTAACCAGAGTTTAGGCTGACCACTAGAAATACACCGAAATTAATGACTATCATCTCATCCAAACCAACATTTGAATTAACTTAAAACAATTTTAATGCAACCTATCCTTACTTAACCTAATCCAACTACCTAAGATAGAAAAACATTGAATGGATCAATAATTCATTGAGTAACAAGCCTGATTAAATCACCTGCCGTTGTCTTATAAGTACAGGATAAAAACGTGTCTAAAGTACAGTAAATTTGAACCCCCTCCCCCTAATAACTTGTCGTTATGGATGAGAGAGAGACACCGATGCGATACAAAGTCTGTTGTTGCGGTGACCTCTCCCTTTCTTCATTTATTGTATAGCTAGTGACTTAAGAGATACATAACAGATTGAAAGGGTACAACAAACCTTCAAATTAACGGGTATTTCCTGCCCGGTCTTCTTGTAGGCTTCAATAGCGTGAATCCACCCCAAGACGGGGCCTTTATCGTCTGTGGCTCCTCTGCCGTATAACTTCCCGTCCTTCTCTATCAGCTCGAAGGGCTCAGTATCCCATCCGTCTTCCTGTAAACACGAAGGAGACAAGTCAACATCTACAAACCCGTTTTATGATGAACACAATTACCGAAACGCGACGAGGCAGAGATCTTCAAAACTATTTAGATAATTCATTTTTCGTGAAAATAAACAATAAAGGGTCCAGTTGGAGTCCTCAAACAAAGTAGTTTGTTCACTTTACTTCAGACACAGTTCGCACTTCTTGTCTATTTTATTTTTAATGAATTGGCAAATTTCGTTTTTTATAAAATGTAATAGGATTGGATATATATTTTAATCGTGGATATACAGGGTGTTATAAAATTATGTTTCATAAATTAGTACACACATTCAGGACGTCAAAGTGAACAAAAAAGTTCCGATGAACATAAATCCGCAATCGCTTCGTTTCCGAGATACATTGATTTTTTGCCGAGGCCGACCCAATTAAAATGAGTCATTAAAGTTTATCAACGTCTAGTTGTCTGGTTGCTTAGATAAATATTTTTCTTTTGTTTTTATAGTATTTTGTTAGTTGTCATTTTAGACACCAGAATTACTTCCTTCATTTCATGTGTCACTCGTGTAATGTTACAGAGCGTTATGGAGCAGTGTTCTTTTGAAGAACTTGCTGATACGCATCTCGTGTTAGGAGAGATGCTAGGCAACGCAGCTGCTGCCCAACGCTCTGTAACATTACACGAGTGACACATGAAATGAAGGAAATAATTTTGGTTTCTAAAATGACAACTAACAAAATACTATCAAAACAAAAGAAAATTGTTATCTAAACAACCAGACAACTACGACGTTGATAAACCTTAATGACATTTTAATTGGGTCATCCTCGACAAAAGAGCAATGTATCTCGGAAACGAAGCAATTGCAGTTATGTTCAAAGGAACTTTTTGTTCACTGTCCTGAATATGTATACTAATTTAAGAAAATTTGATTCGACGGGTATGTTAATTTTTATTCCATCAGTATAATAACAGCAGTCGTGACTCCTACTCACGAGATCTCGAATTCGAATCCCGGACTTCCTGGTGTGGTTATTTCAGTTTCATACAAAACCACACATGCTCATGCGTGTCATTCCATATTATATATATATATATATATATATATATATATATATATATATATATATATAGAGAGAGAGAGAGAGAGAGAGAGAGAGAGAGAGAGAGAGAGAGAGAGAGAGAGAGAGAGCTTTCTTTCTGAAAACAAAGGTTCCGGAACTCTGCTATTGATGCTTGAGTGTCAAATGAAAACCAAAGAATGCTTTTTATGTTGGAGGAACTTCGGTTTCTTTCCTCATTACATTGGGGTGAGTGCACCCAAAGGATCACCTAAGCCAGACCAGAAACAAAGTAGGAGCGAACCAGTGAGACACCTCTCACAGTCCATCACCATCGTAACCACTGAGCTACCAGGCACTCTTAGATCTTTATTGTATTAAGAGAAAATCACTAAAACCGAATTAATATAAGCCTCACACTGAGTTTGAATTCGCATCTTTGATTTTTGTTAAGTGTCTAAAATTGAACACAGCAACAGTTTTCAGCATTAAAATTGAATGCGTTTCCTAGCAACAGTTTTCAGCATTAAAACTGAATGAGTATCCTAGCAACAGTTTTCGGCATTAGAAAATAAAATTACAAAGTACTCAAAAAATTTATCCTCAAATATTACAATTTTTAACGTGACATGAAGAAACTGAACTTTAAACCTTTGGTTACTTTCCTATCTGACTCAATACTCTTAACTTGAAGCGGAAAATAATTTAATTTGATGACTTTTCAGAAAGTTTGGACTTCAACGTAGAATGAAAGTTTGAATACCTCACTTTTGCAACTCCTCCACTTCATTTTTTAATTCATTATTCTTTCATTACTATTTTTTTTTGTATTATAAAGTATTTGTTTAGAGACTCTTTCCACAATAAAATATAAATGTACTACAATTACTATTGCAAAAAAAAAAAATAAATAAACAAATTTTGTAAATGGAAAGGTTAAAAGAGAAGAAAATTATTTCACCAACATTAAATTTGAAAGATTCTTATGAACCTAATGAAAGTCTTATGGATTTTGTACTGAAAGTTTTTTAACAGTGTCTCACCTTCAAAGCTGGTTGAACATCAAGGTGACCATACACACAAACCGTCTTCTTAGACTTGTCTTCCCCGAGTTGACCACATAACACAGGAGGGAGAGGAATCTTCTTGCCATCTGGTAAAGTCTGGTTTAAAACCAAGAAATAAATCTCATATTTAACAAGTTATCAGTCTTTATAAATTTCTAAATACAGTATTTCATAATCCACAATGACCTTTGGTTAGCTTCCGCCCGAATTGTTTATTCTGACGAAGGTCAAGCTTTTCACTCCACCTTTAGACCTACAGTTTAATGTGGAATCTGAACCACACCCCATCAGCAGTCCAGTGTTTTAACCAGTAGGCCACATAGGGTACCCATTTATCTACCAATCACTTTCTTTATTGTGTGGAAGGATGAACAGCTGGGTTTTGCTGCGCGCCGGCTGCCATTGGGTCTCAAACCCGGGGCTGATGGATTCATAGTCAGCGACGCTAACCACTACACCACCGAGGCGCGCATATATATTATATTATATTATAATATAGGGTGGGGCACGGGAACCAAGTGTTTTTGGAATAATCAGGAAAATATTTATTTTTGTAAAGAAAAATATTGGTAGAACAACATTCGTAAGAACATAGCATTTCATGTCATAATAATCATGTACCGAAAATTATATCTGGCATATGATGTCCTTGGCCGTCGACGCATTGTTGAAGGCGTTTACGAAAATTGGCCTCCACTCTTCCCAGCAGGTCTCTGTTGATTTGGATGATTTGTTGACGGATCGCTTCCTTCAATGCATCTAATGTACGGGGCTTGTCCTCGTAGACACGTGACTTGAGGTACCCCCATAGAAAGAAGTCACATGTGGACAAGTCAGGGGACCGAGGGGGCCATGCAATGTCACCAAATCTCGAAATGAGATGGTTGGGAAACAGGGGGGCGAAGAACAGCCATTGACGCTCTGGCGGTGTGTGGCGTGGCCCCATCTTGCTGAAACCACAAATGTCGACGAGCAATACGCCTTCTTCGTAACTCAGGGATGAAAAAGGTGTTCACCATCTCAATGTAACGCCCAGATGTTATGGTAACGGTAACCCCATTTTGTTCGAAGAAATAGGGACCGATGATGCCAAACTTTCCCACCGCGCACCAAACTGTAACCTTAGGGCTATGCAGCGGTTTTTCATGGAGTTGTCGCGGATTTTCAGCAGCCCAATACCGACAGTTTTGATTGTTGACGGCCCCATTAAGGTGGAAATGGGCTTCATCACTCATTACCACCATCATGTTTTCATTCTGCTCATAAAGTGCAAGCATTTCCTGTGCAAAATTCAGTCGTTGGGGGCAATCGTTTACATTCAATTCCTGCACCATCGCTAACTTGTATGGGTGAAAATGTAATTCTTCATGCAAAATCCGTCTAACAGTACGATTGCTGATTCCGAGTGCAGCTGAATGTCTCCGAGCAGAGCGGCCTGGGCTTTGCAACATCGCTTGTCTGACCCTTTCAACGTTCTCTGGAGTACGCACAGTGCGTTGCGGCCCCTTCGGTTTTGTTTTCATTATTGAGCCTCCTGTTCGAAGATTGTTAACCCAACGTAAGATTGTGTCACGAGCGGGAACAGAGTCATTTCGATGAATGTTGAATCTGCGGCGAAACGCACACTGAACTGCTGTCACTGACTCGCCACTCCTAACAAAATGATCATACGCGAACATGCGGTGTTCTAACGTCCACTGCTCCATGATGGCACCTGAAAGATAAAGGTGAGTGTTAGTTAAAGTTAAATGCTATGAGCCCAGGAATGGAATGCTACCTACCGCACGCCCCTCCCATTCCTAATGGCCGATTACTAGCTATTCAAAAAACACTTGATTCCCGTGCCCCACCCTGTATATTAACTACCAAGGAAAATGAGAAAATACTATCAGCCAAACACTTGTGTGTACTTAACAGCACATTATAATGTGCTGTTAAATACACACACAAGCACTGTGTCGATACTGTTTTTATTGCACCTATTAATTCATGCATTTGAGTGAATTTTGGGGGGAATAACGTTCCTTTTGTTTTTGTTTAAATACAATTAATTTGGAGCAACATTTTGATAAAGTATAAATGCAGAAATGATCAAATAATGTAAAATGCCTTTTGATATACCTTAGGATCATATTAACTCTCATTGTTGAATATATACAGGGTGTCCAAGAAATAATAGCGCAAAACTAATTACTTATTAATTAATCAATATGTGTACAATATATACGGTTGTTTACATTCCCAAACTGTTCAATTTCAGAACACTTTCACAAGATGAGATCATTATTTGTCACTGCAATTCAGATGCATATCTGATGCTCAAACTACATTAGATCATTAGCAAGATGCTCTTCTGGAATGGATCCAGTGATCTTTGTTTCTTTGATGGAGTTCCACTAGACTACTGTGTTTGTCAACACACGTGTGTTCTGATATACCCCCACAGATAAAATCCAGAGGGGTTAAAGTCAGGTGATTGAGGTAGCTATGCTACTTCACCACAGCCTATCCAGCACGGAGGAAAGGTTATATCTAGAAAGTATTAAACAGCAATGGCACAGTGGGAAATCACCACCACCACCTTTTTCAGTATTCTCCCCATAGGGAGGTCCAGTTCATGGCTCTAACTCTCACCAATCTACTCTGTCTTCTGCCATCCTCTTAATATCATAGTAACTTTTCCTAGCCTTCAAGTCATCAAGCATAAATTTCATCTTTCTTCTTTGTGGTTTTTTGACCTCATATCTTCCCTCTATCACATCTTTCAGCAGACTTTCTCCTTACAATATATGTCCTATTGCTTTCACACTATTACAGTTCAACTATTCAACATGCTATTGTGCTCAACTATCTACATGTTAACCATCCACACAAAATTAGCCGTATGACACCCATCATGTACTGGTAATTTTTCTACAATTGTATAATTGTTTTCTATAATTATTTTGCCATTTTTATTTATGTACTACTGTATATTGTACTTTATACTGTATATTTTTTTATATTCAAACTTTTATTTCTCCTTACTCTAAAATACAATACCAAACTTTCATTTATTATTCTATAACCTGATGAAATCAAATAAAATAAAATACAATATTAGAGCATAAATCCATGAAAATACTACGAAATATTACCAGAAAATGGCCACTCTCTAAGTGAATGTCAAGTATCTGCATTTTTCAACTCTCTGCATGCCTCTAGGATGTTCTACCCAATTATGTTCATTATTCTTCAAGTCCATATTTCAACTTTTTCAACAGTTTCTTGTCTGATGCTTTTAGGGGCCATGTTTCCATACTTAACCCCCTTGAACTTTTATCTATGAGGTTATGTTAAAACACTTGTGTAACGTGACAAACCCAGATACCTGGCAGAACTCTATCAAAGAGTCAGAAGTTATTGGATCCATTCCACAAGAGCGTCTTGTTAATGCTCTAATGAAGTTTAAGCACTGTCTTCACATTGAAGTAACAAATGATGGTTCATCATGCTGAAATGGTCTAAATTTGAACAGCTTGAAAATGTAAACCACCATATATATTTATAGACATCAATAATTAATTAGAAAAATATGACTTTTTGAAGCATTTTTTCTTGAACACCTTTTACTTTAATTCTCATATACAACTAAAATAAGTAGATATTTTGCTAACAGTAAAATGTTATATAAATGAGAGTAATTATTGTTGCACACTGTATACCATATGTGTACAGTACAATGTACATTTAATTTCCCTGCAGACATTTTTTAATTACATATCAATAAGTACATTAATATAGCTTTATCATGGTATGCTTGGGATTTGGAATATAGTTTACTGTCCTCTCCCTGATTTTGTTTATGCAGGAAGGAGGGGCCAAGGACAAATGCCCCCCCCCCCTAGAGGAAGTGAGCCAAAATCAAGGTCCAGGATTTCTGAGATGTCTGGACACACTGCATTTGAAAGATTTGTGGTCATAGGCAGGGGAAACATGGATTGAGGAAGATTGTTTCAGAGTTGACTGGTTGAGTAGATGAAATCTAAACTACTATCTATTAAAAAGAGGAGTTAAAAATATTGTATTAGGTATCTTCACAGGCAGTATTTCTCAACCTGGAATGGAGGTCATGAGAAGAGTTCATAGGGTGGGGGTCCCAGTGCTTTGTTCAAAAACAAAAACAAAAAAAACCTGGAATCAGACAGGCCATTTTTTCAAGTGAAAAAACATGTGTAATAATAGTGATGATGATAATCTTTATTGGCATGAGATAAATCTCATGAAAAAGTGCAATATTCATAAAGATTACAGCTTTACAGTTGAAATTATTTTGTTAGTCATAATTACCTTAACTGTTAATCTACATCTTACAATGATATACCTGTGCTAACTTTGCATTTGTTACTGTTCTTATATTTGGATGAATATAGACCAAACACAATAACACACACAGTCAATTTCATTACTTTGTATTAGCAACCATGCATGAGAAGCTCAATTTGTGTAAGTATGTGGCTACAAATGGAATTAAAACTTTCAGTGCTACAGACACCAGTTCTGGACAGTCATTTTACCATACTCCCCAAAATATAAATATATACCCAAGCCTCCTGACAGGAGTGACACAGATGCTCCCCAGGTTACATAAGCCTTGACTTACGCAAATTCGACTTTACATAAACCCCATTAACAAAATTTTTCAAGTTGTGTGAAGTTTATGTTAGTTACCATAAGCAGTTGCAGTAAGGCATAAGGTGGCTGGTAGCATCATCCCGCAAGCAGGCATAGGGGTCAAATACATTTAAAAGTATTTAAATGCAAATACAAATACTTTAAATTTTGTGAAATACAAATACAAATAACAGTCACTGTTCAAGTAAGAACTGACTAAATTTCACAAAGCAACCTAAATATAAACTCTGTTCCAGGGTTAACCAACAGTCCAACACACAATTATGTACTGTATAATATATTGCCAAGGGTAAGGGTCTTGTAGATAACCTACAAAGCTATAATACCTATCAATATTTTTATTTTTAAATGTTCAATAATGAAAGCTAGGACAAAATGTTATAGGAATTTGTATAACTATTTGCAAAAGTATTTTTTTAAGTATCTCAAAAGTATTTGAAAAATTCAAATACAAATACTTTTGATTGGAAATCTCAAAATACAAATACTTCCCAAAGGTATTTAAAATGCCTTCAAATACAAAAGTATTTGACCCCATCCCTGCCCACAAGGCGCCATTTTGCACTCAGTCATGTTGTTGTAGTGTACAGTTATTGTAGTGTACTTAATTCTGTTTTTTTTCTATGCTCACATTTTTTTATTACAGTATTTTGAACTACTTAATTATCTTTCTTTCCTATGCTTTTATTGCTACTATACTGTATTTAGTTTTTTAATTTATAAAAAAGTATTGTATCTTGCATTCAATGATTACCGATGGAAGGGTCAATTCCGACTTATGGAAAAATTGGCTTACATAAAGCCTTCTGGAATGGAACCCTTACGTAAGTCAGGGACTGTCTGTATATACACACTGGGCCACAAAAGTATTTACAAATCTTAAGTTGTAATATATTTGGAATAAGAATGTATACGTAAGATATTTAATGTAATAATAATATGTGATACATTTGACAATAAAAAAGGTTAATAAGAGAAAAATACCATACTTATTTGTAAAAATTTATTTATAAAAACTTATGAAAATTAGTATCCTGTATGGCCACCTTTATTCTTTCGGACTAGTTAAGATGCCAAGGCATTCTTCTTGAAGAACTCTCCATAAATCTACTTTATTTTTTGCCTTATCTTCTCTTGTCTTACTTTTCTCAGGAGCTCATCCCAAAGATGTTCAATAGGATTTAAATCTGGACTCTGAGATGGCCATCCTAGCATTTTAAACCCTTCTTCTTCAACCTTACTGTAGAGCTGTTAGTGATTTAGCACCATGCTTAGGATCATTATCCTATTGAAATATAAAGTTTGCATATTCTCCATGAAGTTCCTTAGCAGCTGGGATTGCAATATTGGTGACTAGATGTTTGAATATATATTGAGCTGTGTGTCCATTTCCATTCCCAGTGATCCAGTGTAATTTTCCAAGTTCCTTTGATGAGCAGCAGCCCCACACATTGATTCCCCGACTTCCTTTTTTCACCATCAGAATAAGGCATTCATTCTTATATTTTTCACCAATTCATCTATTAACAATTTTCCTCTTTTTATCACTACCAAAGATTTCAAATCTGCTTTCATCACTCCATACAATTTTCAACCAGTTCTCAGCATCCCAATCTTTGTGTTGAATAGCAAATTCTAATCGTGCTTTCACATTCTTCTTTGACAATAAAGGTTTTTTTCTTACTCTAGCAAATATTTTATTATCTGTTAACCTTCTTCTTACTGTATCAGCACTAACTTTTGTTTCTCCCACTTTCACTAATTCTTTACTCAAGTCATTTGCAGTCATAAATCTATTCTTCAAAGCCAGAAATTTTAGATGCCTTACACCACGCTCTGACAAAACCCTCTTTCTTCCAGTTCAGACTAACTTACAGGTACTTCCTTGGTTTAAAATACAGTTCTTATGGTATCTGACTGTACCTTCACTTATCTTCAGCATTTTAGCAATACTTGTATTGGAGTAATTACTTATTTTAACAAGAGCAGTCAATTCTCCTAAGTCTTGGCTAGATAACTCATGTCTTAACCATCCTCTCAAATTGGAAATATACGAGTAAAAATTTCATTGAACAGCGTTAAAAGGAACCTTCCCCTATTGAGACTGACAGCACACTAAACTGCACATAGTGTGTCACTAATTTCAAAATTAGGACTTTTAATTTAGCAATGCCAAATTATCAAAATATTGAAGAAATTCTATGGGAATTAATTACAATGACTTTTAAAGTGGCAAAATATTATACTTAATCTAATAATTACTGTCTTATACTAATTTATTTGTGTTCTACATAACATAAATTACCATAAAAAATATATTAAAATTTTTTTTTTACTAAATTGCAAAAAAATAAAGCTACCATTAATATCTGGATAATATTTCTCAATTCGTAAATACTTTTGCAGACCAGTGTGTGTGTATATATATATATATATATTTTTTTTTTGTATTGGGGCGTTTACCGCCATTTCCCGCTATATGGTAGCGGATATCATGGCGAGGCGGAATACGAGAAAGAGAAACGGAGACGGAGAAAAGGCACTAGAAAAGGGAGAACAGCGGACTACAGGTGAGAAGCCACCTAAAGCTCAGATAGGATGCGAGATTGGGAGAGGAAGAGGAAAAGACGGTCAAGCGAGAAGAGAGGGCTCTCAGCGAGCATAAGGCGTAAACGTTCAGGGAGGGGAAATCAGAAAGGAACGGAAAAGCGCGACGACGTACTGACGACAGGGTGGGGCATTCCACAAGGATGTGAGAGACGGTGAGGGGCGACTGGCAGGAGGCGCAACGAGGAGCCTCCTGCCGGAACATAAGATAGCCGTGCGTGAGGCGCGTATGGCCGATGCGAAGCGGCGCAAGGACGACCTCTTTGTGTCTGGAGCGGTGGAAAGAGGACACCCAATATGACAGACGGGGGCGGATGGACCAGAGTTTATTTCCGGTGGCATCGTCCCAGGACTGTTGCCACATGCGATCGTAAAAGGAACGAAAGACCTGCACATAGTCTGAGAAGGGGAGCGGGCGGGGGAGGGGAGGCAGCGAGGCGGCGGACCGGGCTAAGCGGTCCGCCGCCTCATTACCGGAAACACCAACATGGGCGGGAACCCAGCAGAAGGTGACCCGGATCCGGTGAATGGTGTGCAGGACATGGTACTCCTGTTGAATAAGGCGTACGAGGGGGTCCGGGGAATCATAGCGCTCGAGCGCCTGAAGGGCGCTCAGCGAGTCCGAAAAAATGGTACAGGAGGACCGCGAACAACCCGATACCAGACGGAGGGCTTCCAGAAGGGCAAAGAGCTCCGCGGAAAAGATGGAGGCCTGAACCGGCAGGGGGATACCCCGGGAGGTAGGTGACAATGACGGAGAGAAGACGGCGGCCGCGACACCTGCAGGGGAGCGCGAGCCGTCGGTGTAGACGGGAACGTCGTCCGAATGGACGGGAAGATGGGCCAGAAAAGAAGACCGGAGGACGGCAGGAAGAGACTCCTTACGCAGGCCACGGAGCGCCTGGCAACGGCAGATAGGGGTGGTCCGCCAGGGGGGCGACAGATCGAAGGAGAACGGCAGAATAGAGGGTGGGGGGATCCCCAGGGACGAGAAAATCTCGGCCAGAGAGGCAGCGAAATGCCACGTGTCAGGCCGGGGTAGCGCCTGGGAGATCGCGGAGAAGAGTAGGGACTTCGGGAGGCGGCAGATGCGAAGGTAACACTTCGCCATGAGAAGGCCCCGGCGAAGGGCCAGGGGGGGGTGTCCACAGTCCACCTGAAGACTAGCGACAGGGGACGAGCGGAAGGCACCCGACGCAAGGCGAAGGCCACGGTGGAGAAGAGGATCCAGCATACGGAGTGCCGGAGAGGAGGCGGAACTGTAGACCACACAGCCGTAGTCGACACGGGATTGCACCAGGGAGGTGTACAGGCGCAGCAGAGTACGCCTGTCCGCCCCCCAGGTCGTGTGGGACAGATGACACAAAAGGGAGAGGGTGCGGCGAGATGTTTGCCGCAACCGCCTAAGGTGTGGAACCCAACCGAAAAATCCGTCGAGGGTCATACCCAGGAATCTAACGGATGGGACGAGGGGAAGAGGAGTGCCGGCAAGGGTAAGAGCGAAGGTATGCGACAGACGGAGGCGCCGAGGACGGAAAAGCATACTGGAAGACTTAGAGGGTGAGAAAGCATAGCCAACCGAGGACGCCAGCGAACTACCGCATTGATGGCTAGCTGGAGCCGACGTTCAGCCAAAGACGGGAGGCGGCCAGAGCAATAGATAGCCAGGTCATCGGCATAGAGGGAGCTACGAACGGATGTAGGCAGGACCGTAGCGACTGTGTTCATCACTAGTGAGAAACACAAGACGCTAAGGACACTACCCTGAGGGACACCCTCCTCCAACGGAAAGCGGTCAGAGAGGGCAGAACCGATGCGGACGCGGAAAGAACGGGCGGACAAGAAGTTATAAATAAAAAGGAAGGGAGAAAGCCTACGAAACCCAGGGAGCGTAAGCAGTCGAAGACCGCGCTCCGCCGGGTAGTATCGTAGGCCTTCTGGAGGTCGAAAAAGACGGCGAGTACAAATTGACGCCGGGAGAAAGCCTCCTGCACGTCATGGCTAAGGAGAAGGAGGGGGTCGGTGGTAGACCGGAAGCGCCGGAAACCAGCCTGGGTAGCAGGGTACTGGTCACTCGCCTCCAAGGTAAAGGACAGCCGCGAGGCGACCATCGCCTCCATCACCTTGCAGGCACAGCATGTTAGGGAAATGGGGCGATAGTTCGACGGGAGTGAGGGGTCTTTATCGGGCTTCGGGATGGGGACGACGATGGACTCACGCCATCGGTCCGGAAATGAACCCTCCAACCAAATCCGGTTATAGAGGTCCAGTAAAACTGAGAGCAGAGGGGTGGAGATGCCGTAAAAGGTCATAGGGGATATTATCGGGGCCGGGGGCGGAGGAGCGTCGGGGGCGGAGGGCCTCCCGAAGCTCTGTCATGTGGAAGAGGTGATTATAGGGGTCATTCCTATGAGGTGGAAATTCCGGTGGGTCGCGGCGGGAGTGGGGGGAATCGGAACCGGAGATGGCTGCAAAGTGCGCCGCGAGTGCGTTCGCGACGGCCTCCGGATCGGACACGAACTCGTCGTCCCCGACCCGAAGCACCGGGGGTCGAGGGGGGACACGGGTCCCCTCAAAGCTACGCACCTTGCGCCAAACAGTCAAGGAGGCAGTCGAGGAGGAGATCCCGGACACGTAACTCCGCCAGGAGGTACGCCGGGCCAGTTTCAGGACCCGACGGGCCACTGCCTTCAGGCGCTGAAATTCTATCTTGTGCTCCAGCTGGCGGGTCCGGTAGAAGCGGCGGCCGGCACGGCGCCGCTCCTGAACGGCATGGGAGCACTCTGGGGTCCACCATGGGACGCTTCGCGGTCTGGGGGAGCCAGAGGTACGGGGGATGCAACTGGCGGCAGCCGAGAGGATCTTACTCTCGAGGAAGGCGAGGGCCTCATTGACGGAGGGAAAGGCAGGAATTGATGGCGAGATCGCCGTGCCCCTCGCGTATGAGGCCCAGTCTGCTCGGGCGAACAGCCAGCGCGGGCGGACAGAGGTGGGGGGGAGGAGACGGGTCGGGGTAAGACACACTGGGAAATGGTCACTGCCGGAAGAATCCGGCAGGACCTCCCAGGTGAACTCCGTCACGATTTCGAGGGAAACCAGGGAAAGGTCGATACAGGTGAAACTGTCATGGGCCGAGTGAAGGCAGGTTGGGGAGCCATCGTTCAGAAAGGTGAACTCGAGCTCGTCCATAAGGGAGAGAAGGGTCCCGGAGAGAAAGGTGGAGCAAACGTCCCCCCAGGCCGGGTCCCGACTGTTGAAGTCCCCGAGAATCAGAAAAGGGCGGGGAAGCTGGAGAATTAGGTCACGGAGAGAATCGGGTGGAGGGCGTACGTTAGGGGAGAGGTAAAGAGAGCAGACCGTGAGCTGGCGCCCCAAGAAAAGGCGCACGGCCACAGCTTGCAGGACTGTACGGAGCGGGAGGGGGCGGAAAGGGACGGAGCGGTGCACGAAGACCGCGGCGCCCCCCCTCCCCGCCCCATCGAGAGGCGGGGAAGGGAGCCCGCAGTAACCGGACACTCGAGGGAGGGAACGGGATCCCAGAATCGTCTCCTGAAGGCAGAAACACGCCGGACACCTGGAGGCCAGGAGAGAGGAGAGACTCTCGAGGCCTACCAGGAGCCCGCGGATGTTCCACTGCAGGAGCGAGGTATAGGGAGGGGTAGGAAGGTCAGCGTAAAGGATGATTATGGGGTGGGTGGGCCGATCGGGCGGCCCGAGATTAAAGAGGGAATCGGAAAGCCCCGGAGTTCAGTGAGGGACGCCGAACGAGGGCGAAGGCGAGGGTCCCCCCGACGAGGGGGCGATGTGGAACCAGACGCCGGCAAGTCCTCCAGAGGAGGAGTCTCCCGGACGTCCGGGGGAGAGCGATGCAGAGAAGGGGATGTGAGAGGTATCCAGAATGCCCCTCCCTTCACCGGAGGTGCGGGGGAGGCAGGACTACGAGGGGGAGTGGAAAATAATACCTCACCCAGAGGCATTGGCAGGTCGAGGAGAGAGATGGGGCGGGTCAAACGCGGGGGCGTGCACGTCCCACCCACGCCGACCAGGCGGGCGAGTTCCCCCTCCAGTGGGTGCATCGACCGGGCCGGAGAGGGGTGTATCTCAGCCTCCACCACGAGGGCCGACGGGGACCCCAGGGGGGAGCGTGCATAACGGTTGCGCAGTGGGGACGGTGAGGACACCGGGGCGGTAGGGCGAAGGGGGCGTTTGTGTTTAGGAGAGGAAGGTGATGCGAGGCTTATGGCATCGAACCTTTCGGGGTCACCACTGGCGCGGCGCTTGCGGCCCCTATCCCTCCGTCGTGCGGCCCGCGTGGGTGACGGCGGGTCACGATCCGGAATGGGGGTGGCCGAAGGCGCCGGTGGAGAGGGCGTAGAAGGGGCAGGGGGGTTGCCGACGAAGCATCGGCGTTCGCGGAGGGAGCACGTGGGGACGCGCTGGTGGTACGGGGAGCCGCGGTAGGAGTCCGCTGGGCGGCAGAGGATGGACTGGGAGTAGCGGACACGGTGGGTGGAGGCGCGT
This sequence comes from Bathynomus jamesi, assembly GCA_023014485.1. NCBI lineage: Eukaryota > Metazoa > Arthropoda > Malacostraca > Isopoda > Cirolanidae > Bathynomus > Bathynomus jamesi. Next base: position 1,901,545 of record JAJOZX010000089.1, on the reverse strand, counting down.
TGGGAACCGCCGGTGAGGACGGGGTCCGGGAACGGAGAGCCTCGGCGTACGAGGCACCACGCCGGGCCTCGCCGCCACGCAACCGCTCCCGCGCCTCCCGAGCGCTGAGAAACTCTGATGAACAGAGGGCCCGAACCTCCCTTTCAAAGAGGAAGGACGGGCAAGAGCGGGATGAAGCAGGGTGTGGTCCATGGCAGTTGGTGCAGGAAGGCGGAGCAGTACAGGGCAAGGGGTGGGGAGGGCCGCCGCAGCGGACACACAACGGGGCCGGCTGACGGCAGGAGCTGCTCACGTGGCCAAACCTATTACACTGAAAACAGCGCGTAGGATCTGGCACGTATGGTCGTACTGAGAATTCGCACGCTCGTCTCTCACCAAAGCCCCAGAATACCGAAACGGGGGGCACCAGTGAGTCGAAAGTGAGGAGCAGGCGAGGAGAAGGGGCAGTTGGGGACCGCGATCTGTCGGGAAAGCGGTACACCCTCACAACACCCTGGGAGGCGAGGTCAATCTGGAGGTCTTCCACCGGGATGGGTAGAAGACGAGCAGCGTAAATTGTGCCCTGGCACTGATTGAGGCTGGGGTGGGGAGTCACCGTGATCCCGCAGCCCAGGACATCGGGGATAGCGAGCAGAGAGGAGGTTTCGGCAGAGGAACGCGACCTTATCAAAATGGAGCCATCCCTCTGAGGCCGAAGGTCAAAACGCGCCGTCCCCGTCTTCCCATGGATCGCTCGAAAGAGACGTTCATGGTTAGTGGGGAGGGGCTTGGAGGAGGAGGGGCGGAGGACGAGGAACTTGTCCATCGTCCTAAGGCCGAGTGAAGCCGTCTGGCCAAACACCACCGGAACTTCGAGGGGGCGAGAAGACGAGAAAGGCGGACGGCGACGTCGGGTCCCACGTCCCCCAGGGGCCGAGGGGGCCGGGGGCGATGAGGCCCGACCGGAGTGGGAGGCGACCGGGGCCGCGGGCCTCCCACCTGAGGGCGAAAAAGCAGGTGGGTCCCTATCGGGACGTGGAATATGGGGGGATCCAGGGGTCGGGGGGTCCACTGCAGGTCCATCCGCTACTGGCGGGGGTCGGGCAGCGGCGCCACGAGCCTGGGGAAGAGAGGGAGAGGAGGCGTCGGCAAGAAGAGCAGACGGGGTGGGCGAGGGCTGCCGACTGCCCTTACCAGACCCACGGTCCAAAGAGGTAGTCAGAGGGAGGTCAGATGCACAAGCCGGGTCGTCAACGAGGTCCATTAGAGTTGTAAGCGTTTCCATAGAAAATTTTATTGTAGTTTCGCGCCCGGGGCCGCGGGGAACCGATTACCCGGGGCCCAAGGGGACCAAGCGCACGCCGGCGGGGGGTGGGTGCCTCGTCCCATGCAGGTACCCCCGTTTCAAAAGGGGCCCTTGCAGCGTCGAGAGTTCCCCCCCGCGGCAGCAAAGACCAAGGCCCCCCAGGGTCCCAGGCCTGGGCACCCTACCAGCCAACTTAGTCCTGCCCCGGCCTTGGGGGCGAGACCCCCAGCGACCAGCCCCGGCAGCCCACGGGGCGCGCGAAGTGAACAGAGAAAGCAGAAAAAACAGAGGGGGCAAGGAAGAGGGTAAAGAGGGGAAGACAGGAAAGAGGGGGCTGTAGGATAGCAGGGTATGCTAAAAGTCCACTTCGCAACCGGGCGGGGACCCGGCAGGGCCCCCAGCCGCGGCTGACCCCCCTCGCCACATGGAGGCAGGAGCCCGCGGGCGATCCACCCCAGAAAGACCGCCCGCGGGGAGGGGGATATATATATATATATAATATATATATATATATATATATATAATATATATACATACATACATACATATATATATATATATACACACACACACAGGGTGCCGCAGAAGTCAGGAACCATAGGCACATTTTAATAATGTGTTTTAATATGTTTTGTTCTTTTCAGATTTGATGTTGAACCTATGGCACAAAAATTGACAATAGATGAATGGGTGGAGATAGTTTTAATGTGTGCAAGGCATGGTAACACACACCAATCAGTTGTTACTGCTTTTAAGGACAAACACCCTGAGAGGCCACCAGTTGTTCAGGCATCAGTTGGAAAACTGTTCACTTGCTTCAAAGAAATGGGAAGTGTTCACGATTAGCTGCGTAGTGGCCAGCCAAAAAGTTCTACTGATGCAACATCATCACTAATGGTACTCAATCACCTCAAAAACAGCCCATATAAGTCCTTAAGAATGTTATCCCAGGAAATCGGTGTCTCCAGAAGATCCATTCAACAAATTCTTACAACAAATCATTTCCACCCCTACAAAGTCCAACTTGTTCAGGAACTGCATGGTGATGACACAGACTGTCATGTAGAGTTCTGCCAGTGGTTTCTACAACATTGACAGCTTCAACAAAGGATCATGTTCAGCAACAAAGCGATATTTCACCTCAGCAGTCATGTCAATAGGCCTAATGCATGCTATTGGGCCAATGAGAACTCCCACTGGATGAAGGACAGACACGTGCAATTCAACCCACAAATTATGGTGTGGGCTGCGCTCTGGGGGATCAGTTAATTGGTCCATACTTTTTCAATGGCAATGTAACAGGTGAAACACATCTGCATATGCTGCAAACATTTCTAATGCCCAGACTGGACAACATTCCATTGGCAGAATGGGTGGAGATGTGATTTCAGCAGGATGGTGCACCACCACATTTCACAACCATCATCCAGAGCTCTTTAGATGAAACATTCCCAAGCAAGTGGATCAAACAATCAGGGCCTGTTGAATGGCCACCTAGGTCTCCAGACCTCATGCCTCTTGACTTTTTCTAGTTAATTCTACAAAAAATATTAAAGTTCTTATTACATTTAAAGAGTGGGTACCATTCAAAATTACTGAAAAATAAAAGGGAGCAAATTTTGTAATAAACAAATCAAAATGTGTAGGGTATAAAAGCTGGAAGGTATTTAATATAATTTCTGGAATTAAGTTATAAAAAATGTAATTTTCTTAAAACAAAATATTTACATTCTTCAGAATACTCAGAAGTGTGTAAGCTAAAGTTTTCTTGAAAACATATATTGAGTATCTGAAATTAACGAAATATATAACATCAAGTTTCACTAAACACAAAACATACTTTTTGGATGAAATTGACAAACCAGATAACCTTCAGCTTATGGAAACAAAACATTTATATTCTTTAGAATAAACAAAATTCTCAGTTAAAGCCTTTTAAAGCTCTCCAAACCAATAAAGTTGTTTTAAAGCCATTTTTATCATTTTCAAAATTTAAAGCTATTTAAAATTTTTAAAGCCATAGTGGGAACCCTGGTCCTGGACCTACTCACACAGTTTATAATTAGGTAAAAGATATATATATATATATATATATATATATATATATATATATATATATATATATATATATATATATATATATATATCCCGCAAGGGGGTTCTAAGCTCGTGCTCTTGAGTGCTCTTTGTGCTCGTTTGTACGTGCTTGTTCCTGGAGGTTTCACGTGCGCCCTCCCGGCCCTAGCACCCAAGGATGATGGGGCTCGACCCTGCAGTCCTTGGTCTTTTTCCACTTCGACTGTCCCCTCCACCCTTTCTTTTTCCTCTTACTTTTTCTTTGTTTTTCCGCCGAGATATGCCCTTTTAAATAGAGGCAAATCGGTTCTTCCCGAACTTAAAAAAAAAAAAAAAAAAAAAAAAAAAAAATATAATATATATATATATACAGGGTGTCCCATAAGACTGGAACCATAGGGTAAAATAAGTGCCCATGATGTCTTTGAGTAAGGAAGAATGCATCCAGGTAATCAGAGTCAGAGGGAGGTTGCTGGGGAATTTAACAGATTGCATCTGGACTGCGTGCCAATAACACACAGCTGTGTCAGCAAACTTGTAGCAAAGTTCAGGGAAACGGGATCCATAGGAGATAAACCACGCAGTGGACCTCTGAGGACATAGCAGCTACCATTCTCGCTCATTTCACAAAGTCCCCAAAAGTCTCTTCAGTGTTTTTATCATTTTGATGTACCGGTATGTATGTATGTATGGGGGGGGGGGGGCTGGATATTTCATGCAAGTGCATTAAAGAACAGAAAATTTGCTAAATTTAAGTTGCCTTAAATCAGCTTGAAAGTTCTGTATGTAAAATTTCAGAAAAAAATTCATCAAGAAATGTAAAATTAATAAAAAGCATAAAAATTACTAATTGATAATAGTATTCTGATATTTTTTTTTTGGTGGCGGTAAAACTATTTCATAAAAACAAAACTATTTATTAATTTTATATTTTCTCTAGAAATTTTGTATTTCTGAGCAAACTTTCTTCAGAAACTAATTTGTAAGTGCATCTGTAATTAACTCCCGAGTAATTTCACTTTTAAAAATGACATGCAAAGATATCTACAAAACAAAACATGATACTACTACGTTTTTGTTGCGTAGAAAATGTCTGAAGGAACAAATTGGTGAACTTTAGAAAACTAAAACTTATCACACACAAGTACACTAAATGATTTAGCTACACACAAACAGCCCTAAAGTAGAGAGTCACCAGAACTAGAAATATTTGATGAATAACGAGTTAGCCAAAGGAAAGGAACTTCTACGACGAATTATGATTGAGTTGAACAAGAATTAAGCAGGAAACAACATATATAGTAAAAGCTACTTGTAAATATACAAATAGTGGAACACAGTTCATTTAAGATCATTGATAAAACATCGAACTACTATTTGAGTCAAGGGACTAAGGTTATAGCTACAGCTATTAGTTAAAACTCAAGTGTTTGACTATCATCTCTCAATCCAGCAGTTTGGTGCAAATAGTGCTGTACATGATCAATTCAGCGAGAACATTACCAGGGAGAGGTTCTGTATAGAATTCCAGCTTTCAACTCTGTATACAAGATTAGATGAAGAGTCTTGTTTCCTGAGAGCCCAGAAAAACAAAAGCTAAAGACTGATGATTAATGTTGACTTCTTTCCTATATTTGTTATTATATCTTTACATTTGCTTCATCTAACTTAGATCATTTAAGAATAAAATGGTTCTTTGGCAGTTATTGCCATGAAAGTGCTCCCTTCTAGTCTTTGTGCAATACAGTACTGCAACACAATGCCAAATGTGTCTTATCCACTAAGTGACTAAACCTTCAGATTAACTTACTTATTGTGAATCTACAGAGGCAAGTGGTTTTTCTAAGATTATTATTAGTCCTATGACCGTTTATATACAACTTAACTGAATCTAAACTGCAAGAAATTGAGTTATTTATATTAAATGTCATAAACAGAATACCACCATTATAATAATTACCATAATGTAAAGCTGCTTAGCTTGATTTGCAGATTAATAACTAACCTGCATTCCAACATCATGCAAAGTACAGGTGGCTCCAAAAGCTTCCAACTTCTTCTTTGTCCACTCAACCATTTGAGTTATTTCTGAACGTGATTCTGGCCATGCTGATACACTCTTGATGGCAACAGCTTCCCTTAAAACTTCTATATAATCCCGTTTATGCTGATCAACATGGCTGAAATAATGTGTTATGGTAATTTTGTACTGAAAATACAAGTTTAGGGGTAGGATAACAATGATAGGCTCTTCAAAATGCACTAAAGAATAAAAAGCTTATTTGCCGATGACTTTGGTGGCAACTTGTTTCCACAAGTAAATAAATAAGTAAATATGGTATAACATGGTGGAATTTGATTTCCTATAGTGTCTACCAACAACTGAAAGATTAAACTTTAAAATATTCCACCCATCTTTGATAACCAAATTTAATTTTCAATCTAGTTAACTATATATTCACCCCACACACTGACAGAATCTGCCCTCTGTGGCTCTGTCCATGCTGATCACACTGAAAAAACAGTCTACTTTTTACAATCTTTGCATGCAGGAAATTAATTCAGGACAAATAATATAAATCTTAACATAAAAACAAAAATGTGAAAACCTAAAAAGTTTAACAATATTAAAAAACTCAAGACTTGCCCACCTTTCAGAGACTCCAAGTTTGAGTACACTAGCTAAAACAGATACTCCAGAGGATGATTTTCTTAACTAGGTCCTGCTTACAATATGACATTCTAAATTTAAAATTTTTTAAAATTGATCAAAACTTTTAAATTTTGAAATTAAAAACTTTGTTTCAATGGTTTTATTCAGTGCTAATTTTTCTATTTGATAAGCCTAAAGTTCTGTGCAATATAAAAACTTTGTTCAGCACAAAATATATTGTTGAACTATGTTACAACTATAACTGCAAATGTTAGGATTTCTAGAGAATTTTTCTGCCATAGTGAACTCTATTTTGACCATATTACGAAAGGTGCATAGCAAATACATCTACAAAATAAAAACCCACTCTAATAGACAGTTTATTTCCACAACAGTTTCGATGCCCACTGGCATCCTCTTCAGGTGAATACAGAAAAACAAATTCATTTTTCTGTATCCACCTGAAGAGGATGCCAGTGGGCATCGAAACTGTTGTGGAAATAAACTCTGTCTATTAGAGTGGGTTTTTATTATCATATTTTGACCTTCATGTAGGAAAAAAGTGAAATTTTTTGCACATCTACAAAATTACTTCAGGTCAAGAAGTCCATTACAAATTTTTATCTGTGAATGTGCAATTAAAATGGTCTAACATGGACTTCTTCAAAGTTAATACTGAACTGCAGCAAAAACTCCCTAATTTTTTACCAGACATGTACATGTAGTAGGTAGTGATAATTTTTGTCAATATATTGTAAATTTGAGTTAGCCTAATTCCAAGAGAACTTGGCATGAAAATATGGTAAAAATGAAAAATCCTCGCAAAATTGAAAAGCACTGTGGTGTCATTTGCCTGGGATGGGAATGGCATGAATATTTTTAATATTTCTGTGTGTCTCATTGAGAGAGTGGTTGAAACAACAAGTTTTGTAAGAGTTTGCACAGTTAGGAAGTATTCCTGAGAGCTCCCAAACCAGGGTTGGCAAAAACCCAGCAAAAACCCAACTACCCAGCAAAAAACCAGTTGGGTTTTTGCCAACCCTGTCCCAAACCCCTCAGTAGGGCCTGGGAGGTTTCAGTAATCCCCATTGGACCAGAGCTTTCTTGGAAAGCCAGGCCTTCAGTTATTAAAATTGTTTTTCTTCACAACAAGTTTTGTAAGAGTTTGCACAGTTAGGAAGTATTGCTGAGAGCTCCCAAACCAGGGTTGGCAAAAACCCAACTACCCAGCAAAAAACCAGTTGGGTTTTTGCCAACCTTGTCCCAAACCCCTCAGTAGGGCCTGGGAGGTTTCAGTAATCCCCATTGGACCAGAGCTTTCTTGGAAAGCCAGGCCTTCAGTTATTAAAAATGTTTTTCTTCTCTTTATAACAGATTTGAAATTCTCTCAGTATAGAGAATAGTCAGAACTTTGAGGCAATCATTTGGCCCATTACGTGAGAAAAGAAAGCATCTCACTTCTCATTGATGGTGTGGTGTGATCCTATAGTCTTGTTTTTTTGTTTTGTATTGCTTAACCATTAGATTTAAGAGCCATATCTAACTTGGTTGGATTACTTAAAATTATTATGTAAATATCAATCATTTTTGAATGCCTGATTTCCTTTATAAAGACCCTATTGAAAAACCTAACTTGTTATCAATATGCATCACCACAATGGATTTTAAACATTCTCAGGCATTGGGTAATTATTCCTTTTTAGCCATGCAGGTCAATTTTGATATGAGAAGTTTTTCTGGTGTATTTTGGTGTGTTTTATTCAAATCTGACCTTCATTTCTTGTGCAAATGAATTATTGAATGCCCAATTAGGTCAACTGTATGCCTTTGATAATTGGTTAGGTTATCATGATATTTTCATTAGTTTTAATGAAAATATCATGTCCAGTACATGTAGAATCTCTAAAATATGAATATATAACCCCATTTTAAAGACATGAAAATTAACACTTATATAGTAAAATAAACATATAGGTGCCTTGGACACTTGCTCTTGAAATATGATGCTCCAAATGTGAAAAAAAAAAAACATGTAAGGCCTAATGATTAATGTGGTCAATTCGGGTATCCTCGCTTTTCATGGTGCTAAATTAATATTTGCAAATTCATGTACCTTTTACAGTCTAAAATTATCTAACCTATATAACGTAGGCCTATTTTCACAAATTGCAATTGTTTAAATTTAGTAATTTTTGAGTAAGTTGTCAAAATGGAAACACTTTTTAAATTAATATTACAAATAGCCTTGATGAGCATTTGCTGCACTTTTCCCAGTTTTCTATAAGGAGTTGCAGTACTTTTCCATTACACCCCACAAATTGACGATTGGTTAGGTTTAGTCACAATATTTTCATTAAAACTAACGAAAATACTATGACTTAACCTAGCCAATCATCAATACTAGTATATACGGTATATATATATAATTTGGTTCTACATAATTTAGGACTGTCACATTATTAATTAGAATTTAGGACCGTATAAGCGAGGATATCCGTCAATTTAAAGGACATGGGCTTGTTCTAAGTGCACTTTTAGAGTAATGTAACGAATTACTAAAAAACTGGAGTTTTGAAAACTGAAATGTGTGGACTAGGTGTGGTTCAACCTTGGGTAAGCCAAAGCAAATTAAGGCATACATTTAGACTTCATTATTTATATCTAAACAAAAAACAAAAAAAACTTACTTGAAAATTTTCTTTAAAAATTCGGGAGTTTCCATTTTCTTTAATGAAATTTACAGTTGCCGGGTCTACTAAACTTCAAAGTGCTAGTTGCCGGGTCTACAAAACTTCAATGTGCTAAGTTAGAATTGGAGTTAAAATAAAAATTAAGAGTTATTTAAGGTTAATAATGAGCAATAAAGGCTTCCAAGTCGCGCCCTTAAAACACAAATCCTTCATTTGCAATACAAATCACTAGATTTTAAAAATATGGTCCAAAATAATACAGAAACAACATTCAAGAGGCGGATGCGGGTAATCGATGACGTAATGCTATATCTCTTTCCAACTCCTAACTTCTCATGTACAAAGTACAAACCTAAGCCGTTTTCTTTTCGTTCAAAACTGGACTTGAAATTACATTCTTTCACTGACTTAGTCACATTTGTGGACCAATAACCGACCTGGTAATTATGTGTTTAAGTAACTCAGTCATTTTACACACCAAAATACATTTTTCTAGTAGTATTTGATGTGATTTGTTCAAATATGACCTCCATTTCCGTCGGAAATGAGATCCAACAAAGCTATAGTACTTTGAAGTTTGGCCCATTTTCAAGGGAAATGGAGGTCAAAATCTAAGCAAAACACCTCAAATATTACTAGGAAAATGTATTTTGGTATTAATTAACCTAACCTAACCTAACATGAATATGTTATTACATTATCATTTGTATAATTTAGGTCTCGGGGGTACGGGGGCTCCGCCCCCGTAAAGATCACGCATCACAAATTGATCGATTGAACGACATTTTAGCGTCGGAAATTCAAAAATAAAAAATATAAAACCCTATACCGATCAATTTGTGATGCGTGATCTTTACGGGGGCTCTGCCCCCGTACCCCCGAGACCTAAATTATACAAATGATAATGTAATAACATATTCAATATTTCTATTGCTCGGAAGTCATTAGAATGCACTTCGTATATTAAATCCTCAAAATAATATTCGCACCGTTCACATGTCATCGACACAAACATCTATCAAAAACTAACAGAAGTAGACTAGCAACTTAAAAGGCCTAAGAACTTAAAAAGTCTAGCTCATATATCATGTTCTCATGACGTCACCAATCAAATATTGGAAGGGCGGGAAAAAAAATGCAAAAATGTCATAATATTCAAATGTACATAATTTGTTAAGTACGCATCTGCGAGCATAGTGACTTATATGAAAATGATGAGAAAATTATGCTTTAATATTTTATAATTATATTTGCTTTTGATATTCTGAGTACGATAAAACTCATATTAACCCAAGAGCTCGCAACTTGAGTTTATGACGTCAGATGGAGACAAAGCTCAGTTAGGACGAATCTTGGCTACGTTTACTTCGAAACTCATGGGTTAAAGGTTTAATCCTCCATCTGGACACTCAAGATAGAGTAGCAGGATCCTAAATTTAGTAAAATTCCAAAATCCATAATTACCAACCTCACTTAGCCTAACTTATTATTAAGCTACTATGAACTCTGTCTCTGAACTGCGTCTAGATTGGAAGTTTACCCGAACCTTAGGCTTCTATCATGAATCCAGCCCGCACTAAGAATGAATAAGGTCTACACTAGGACGTAGCTCTGAGCGTACCGAAAATTATCTAGTCCAGGCCAATATAGGCCCAAAGTTGTAATGATGCAAAGCCAATTCTTTAATTAAAGCTTAGAAGTAAGTAAATTTTATCTAACAGTTTTCTAACAGCAATGCAATATATTTCCTTACACACACACACACACACACATTTTACATACTCGTGTGCGTGTATGTATATATATATATATATATATATATATATATATATATACACAGGGTGTTTCAGGAGAAAAGGTCAATATTTCGGGAGGTGATAGTATCGGTCATTGTGAGAAAAAAAAGTTTATATGAATATGTGTCTAATTCTGAATGGTTACGGAGATAGAGCTGTTTGAATCTACAAGTACAAAAGCATTGTTAATGGTAATCAAGAAAGAGAAACCAATTACTGTTTCTAACATTGGCATTTTGAATGGTATGATACAGAAATGACAAATTTGTTACAGTTTACAATACGTTTTCGAAAATCCCACCGTCAACCTCAATGCACTTTGCAACTCGTGTGCGAAGCTCGCGTGTTGTTCGTCTGAGTTGATCTTGACGTTCCTTTACGCGGGCAGCAGCATCCAAAATGCGCGCGAGCAATTCGTCTCGTGTATCCACCTTTCTTTTGTAAACTTGACTTTTCATCCACCCCCACAAACAATAATAATCTAACGGAGAGAGGTCTGGAGACCTTGGTGGCCATTGAATGGGACCACCGCGGCCGATCCACCGACCAGGGAAAATTTGATTTAGGTATTGCATCACCAGACGGCCGCAAGACGAGTAGAATGTGGAGGGGCTCCGTCATGCTGAAAGTACATACCAGCGCGTGTAGCCAAAGGAACATCCTCCAATAGTCCTGGCAATTCATTTTGCAGAAATTCTAGGTAACTTTGTCCTGTAAGACGATTCTCTAAAGTAACAGGGCCAATCAGCTGATCATCGATGATACCGCACCACACATTGGCAGAGAAGCGATGTTGAAAATTTGTTTCCACAGTGGCATTTGGATTTTCGTCTGACCACCGATGAGAGTTACGAGTGTTGTTGATACCGTCACGGGTGAAAGTAGCTTCATCGGTGAACAGTATTAATCGAAGCAATCGGCGATTAGCATTTACCCAATGACAAAATTCCTGTCGCATGGCAGCGTCTCCTGGTTGAAGGTGTTGTACACGCTGTACATGATATGGATGCAAGCCTTCCTCACGTAATGTTCGCCATACTCTTGTGTGTGGTACACCGAGACGTGTAGAAATTCTTCGTGAGCTAGTAGTAGGACTACGCTCTACCAACTGAAGAATGTTTTCCACTTCATCCAGATCTTGTTGACCTTCACGTTCAGATGAAACATGAGCGCTGGGAAGTGTACCAATCTCACGCAATGTGTTGAAAACCCTGGTAAACACTCTTCGATCCGGAATTCTGCGGTTCGGAAACCGTCGACGGTATTCTGCAACAGCAGCTGTTGCACTTCCAGCGCAAAAACCGTAGACATACACCATATCTGCATATTCGGCATGTGTGAAGGTGTGTGGCATTCTTAACACTGCTTCAAACACCAAACAATGTCACTCACAACAGTCAGCTGTCGATTGGCTTATGTTACATGCTTACATTACAGCTTACATGGTTCAAGGTTATAGGGGAGGGAAGGGGGAGGAAGAGCTGCGCGTGCATCAGATTCAAACAGCTCTATCTCCGTAACCATTCAGAATTAGACACATGTTCATATGAACTTTTTTTCTCAAAATGACCGATACTATCACCTCCCGAAGTATTGACCTTTCCTCCTGAAACACCCTGTGCATATATATATATATATATATATATATATATATATATATATATATATATATATATATGACCTTAAAGTGGATTTGGACTGGCATGATAAATCGTAAAAAAGATCTTTTAAACTCCTCCGTAAAGAAAGTCCGAACCGAGATTCGAACCCAGGACTTTCACATTAACACGTGATGTTCTGGGGGCTGTTTAAGCTCCGTCATAACAGCAAAGGTCATGTGATGGAGGAGACCTACAGCTTTACATGGGATTGGAACCACTACGATCGAAACCCAATGTCACTTAATTCAATGATCTAAGGGAAGACGTGTTGCGACATAAGCCTAAGCCACAACGTAAATCTCTTAGGCTTAGGCAATTAAATTAGGCTTATCAATTTATGATTAAGCATTTTTAGTGCAAAGTACAATTAGTGTTCAATCATTATAGGGAAATTAGTAATAATAATAAATTTAATCTTAGGGGAAAGTGGGTCAACTCGGAACCCGTGGGGAAAGTGGGGCAACTCGGAACCCGTAAGGAAATCACAATTTTGTAGGCATATAGGACGAGTATTTGGACCCATTAAAAACAAAGACATTTATCTTCATCTTCTGTATCACTTTTTATAAAGTTCTAGCTTTGCATTAGGTGTAACTGGAATTTGATAAAGCTGTTGCAATTTTTTGGTTAAAAAAAATCGTGGGGCAACTCGGAAGCCGGGGTTCCTTTTTGTCAATTTTCCCAAATTTCAGTACCACGCGATCACTGATGAAATTTCAGACACGATGATACATGAAAATCAAACACTGATCCATAAGTAGCCTACACACAAAAAAAAACAAAAGTTTTTACAGCTTTGGAATTATGAATCAAGGAAAATTCGCTGATGATAGATCAAATGGAGAAAAAATGAGACTTTAATTTTTACGGAGCTGCGTGGCACAACCCACCCCGTACCGCTGTCTCAAGGCCCCTGATCAGTGTCGGCACTCGGCACCGACGGAGATAGAGTAAAGCTAGATGGCAGCACTAATTTGGGCTGTAGAGGGGGTGTTCAGAGTTGCCCCACCATCCCCTACAAGGGCCTCAACAGTTCAAACCCTACTTAAGTGAACTGCCTGTATGTTTAATGATACAACTCAAGTTACTCAATACTCATTTTCCTGGATATAATGATCAGTGTAGGAGGTCAGAAACTACAATACTCAGGCCAACTAATGTTGCTCATTGACCTAACTCCTGGATTATTATTACCAGCACTATCGGGAGTCAAACCAAGACGACCTAGAAATGAGGTGGTCTTGGTAAAACACTCGATCTCAGTGTCTTCACTTTGCTTATCGGGAAACGTTGTTACCCATTACAGACTCGAGTTATTCCTAACTATTCTTACAGTTCCAAATTTGAGAGCGAGCTGAAGTCAGTCCTGGTTTATCTTTTATCTTATGAAAATCTAAAGTGTTATCTTTTCTGAGAAGTTCACAATCAGCATATGGTTACGAAAAGTGTACAGTACATTCTCAAGCAAAGATAAGCAAAGATAATAGGATGTGGACAAAGTTTATTATGTGAAAGCAAGTTAAAAATATGTTAATTATTAAAATAGAAAATGATTCGTAAACTCTCTCTCTCTCTCTCTCTCTCTCTCTCTCTCCTCTCTCTCTCTCTCTCTCTCTCTCTCTCTCTCTGAGCGGGAAGTTTGTTGGCCACTTTGACGCGTTTTCGGGTAGATGGGACCTTTATCAGAGGGATGGTGTCCACCTCAATATCAAAGGTAAAGGTGTGCTAGGCGCGCTGCTCGACCGGCACTTATACCGTATGGTGAGGTCAAGCCCGGGAATTGATGATGGGCCCCACCGGGGAGAGATGATCTTCAGCCGCTGGCGGACGTACCTTCACCTGAAGGGTGTGTCCATGTACAGGTGGGTGACCTTCCTTCCCCGTTGGAGGGGGCTCGGGCTCCTGCGGAAGTTGCCCCCCTCGTTGGTGAGGGGCTCTTCAACTCCCGACAGCCCTGGCTGTTCGGGAAACGGGTCGTGCTAGGGGGCGGTCAGAATAGGGAAGTCTCACCCCGTGCAGTGCTTTTTAATGCTAGGTCGATTAGGAATAAGTTTGGCGAGCTACGGGCGCTCTTAGCAATGTTTCACAAGGACCGCAAACGTGAGGAGGGGGGAGGGGTACTAATATACTTCATGGACACGTTGAGTCCGGTTGACTGCCAGTTCCGATCGGAACGGAAGCTGCTTGGCGTCGATCTGAACCTGGGAGGGGCGAACTATAGGTTAATCTTGGTGTACAGACCTCCGCATCTCCTCCTCGAGGAGGATACAGCACTGTACACCGAACTCCGTAGCCTGCTAGGGTACAGGGTGTGTGTAGTTTTAGGAGACTTCAACTTTCGCGGCATAAACTGGGAAGACAGGACTGCTGATGCCGAAGGGAGGAGGCTAGTTGACTTTGCTGATGAAAACTTTCTGACTCAGTGAGTTAATGGGCCTACACGAAGCGAAAACGTTCTAGAATTAGTATTCACGACCGAAGACAACCTCGTCACTGGCCTCACCGTTGACAAATCGTTTGGCGGGAGTGATCACGGTCTGATTAGGTTCTGTGTCTGCGTCCCTCGGGTGAAGCGTAGTAACTCGAGAGGTAGTAAGTTCGATCTACGGTGGGCGGACTTTGTTGGCCTCCGGGATAGCGCAGGTGAGATGGTCGGCGGCGATGTTGAGGAAGTGTGGGACATTCCGGGACCAGTTTATGGTGCTGCAGTCTGCTGCCATACCCTCAAAACCGGTCACCTAAGTGGTTCAGTCGGGACATCGCTTCGGCTATCCGAAATAGGAAAGCTGCGTACAGGAGAGCGAAGGCCAATCGTTCCCATGAGAACACTGAGGAGTATGTCCACCTGTGCAGGGAAGTGAAGGCGAAGGTTAGGCTAACCAAACGTAACGAACTCCGGGTGGCAAGCCTCTGCAAGAGGAACCCTGAGGAGTTCTTCAGTTATGTTAATAGAAGAAAGCACATTGGAAGCATGATAGGCCCGTTAAAGGACCCCAGCGGCATGCTGCGGACCTCCGACGCGGACATCGCTAATGTGCTGAATGAGTACTTTGCGGGATTGTTCACCAGGGAGGACACCCGCGTCATCCCCGAGCCAGGCGTCAGGCACGAAGGTGCTCGCTTGGATAGTGTTCGGTGTATCGCGACAGTCGTTGCCGATAGAATAGACAAACTGAGCGCGTTTAAGGCTCCTGGGCCACACCAGTTCTTCCCCAGAGTCTTGCGGGAAGTGCGCGACCAGGTGGCTCTCCACCTGGCTACAGTCTTCAACAAATCGTTGGAGACAGGCTAGGTGCCTGGTGACTGGAGGGAAGCCAACGTGACCCCTACCTTAAGAAAGGGGATCACGAAAGTCCAGGGAACTATCGTCCCATTAATCTCACTTCGGTTGTAGGTAAATTATTAGAGGGATAATTAATAGCGGATAGGATCGTTGACCATTTGGATTCCTACAAGCTGCTTGGGGACTCCCAACATGGGTTTAGGCGGCATATGTCATGTCTCACCAACTTGCTCGAGTTTTTTTACGTCATGTGGAGTGAGTACGATAAGGGTAGGGTGATTGATATACTTTATCTCGACTTTCAGAAAGCCTTTGATAAGGTACCTCACCGCCGGCTAATGGCGAAAGTCCGCGCGCTGGGTATCGGTGGGGAAGTAGGTAGGTGGATTGGAAACTGGCTGAAGAAAAGGCGGCAGAGGGTTGTAATTAAAGGGGCTACCTCGGGTTGGGCCTCGGTCACTAGCGGGGTTCCTCAGGGTTCCGTTTTGGGGCCACTGTTGTTTATCATTTACATAAATATTATCGACGCTGGCATCGTCAGTAGGATCGCCAAATTCGCTGATGACACGAAGCTTGGGGCCAATGTTGAGATGCACGAAGCGATCGAGCAACTGCGTGCGGACCTAGGGAGGATAGGAGAGTGGTCCGAAAAATGGCAAATGCTGTTTAACTTGGGTAAAGCAAGGTCATGCACATTAGCTACGCCAATCCCAAGTCGGACTACTCGATGTTGGGGAGTAATGTCGAGGCCACTGATTTGGAAAAGGACTTCGGTGTGCTAATTAGTAGCGACCTTAAATTTACCAAACAGTGCGTAGAAGTGGAAAAGAAAGCCCAGAAGCTGTTGGGTTATATCAGGAGGCAATTTCGATTTCGAAACAAGGAAATTGTGCTCTCTCTGTACAATTCTCTGGTTCGGCCGCACCTGGAATATGCTGTGCAGTTCTCGTCGCCCACCCTCAGGAAAGATATTGAGAGGCTGGAGCGAGTGCAGGCGAGGGCCACAAAGTTAATCCCTTATATTAGGCATATGGGCTACAATCGACGCTTACGCGCCCTGAATTTGTTTTCGTCGGAAACTCGGAGGCTGCGCGGTCAATCATCGAGGTTTTCAAGCTCTTACACGGGTTCAACAATATCGATTTTAGAAGCATGTTTAGCTTAAATGATAACTCAACTGGCAACGATGGTTAGAAGTTGGATTTGAAACGGTTTAGCACTAGTGTGTGTGTGTGTGTGTGTGTGTGTGTGTGTGTGTGTGTGTGAATTACTTTACCTATAAGATCTGTGACACGTGGAACAGGCTACCTTCAGAAGTTGTGAACAGTTCCTCTGTGGATCAGTTCCAGAAGAGGTTAAACCGAATCTTGCACACTATTTGAGGATATGTGTTACTGTCTTCTGGGGGTGGCTGTTCGAGAAGCTAGCTGTGACAATGTGTAGGAATTTTTCCCTGGCACCAGTTGCCACTGGTACCTCCTCAGTATGGGCCGCAAGGCCTTTTGAGGTACTTCTTGTCCTTGTAACTCTCTCTCTCTCATATATATATATATATATATATATATATATATATATATATATATATATATATATATATATATGCACAAAAAATAAGTGACTTAACTATTGATACATAATAAATTTATTACGCCATACCTGAAGAAAAACCAAACATTTATAATTATATTATCTGCCCGTGAAGTTGTTTATCAGTTGTGGGTTGTATATTACAATACAAACTGATTCAGTCATATCACTATTTTCCCACAAAAATGAATAAAAATTCTCACGAAATCCCCGATATATATATATATATATATATATATATATATAATATATATATATGAATAAAACCACGAAGGGAAAAGAAACACAAGTGGTGCTCAAGCGCTTTCGTCTAATGACATCCTCAGGAACACGAAAGCGCTTGAGCACCACTTTGTGTTTCTTTTCCCTTCGTGGTTTTTTCATCATAAATATTTTTCACGTGTCACTTTCGTGAAATAATTTTCATATATATATATATATATATATATATAGTGTCCTTAAATTACTTTTAAAAAATTCAATTAAATTTCTAAAATTTCTAAATAAAAATAGCAACGGCGATGTTACGTGAAGCTGCAGACAAACATTTTCATACCATGACGTCATAGCTCAGAAGACATATGGCAGGACTGATTGACAGCTTGGATAGTCGAGTTCGCTGACTTTTTAATTCGTTGCGTTTGATTGAACTGAGTACGTCTTGTTACCTCAGAAAGGCTTGTAACATTGTGATCAGCAAACATTTGCGAAGCTGAACACCTTGGAGGCAACCTATGTAAGTCTAAAAGTTGTCAAACACGCGCGCACACACACACTATAATATATATATATATATATATATATATATAAACGCGCATCTTTGCATATGCAAAATTTATCTCCAACCAGTCAGCGTCTGTAGCTCTAAAAGCTCAGTGGATAACACAGTTTCCCTACAAACGAAGTGGAAACAATGAGGTTTGGGGATTCGAACCCCGATGATGCTGGTAAAAATAATACAGGAGTTATTTGGCCTGAGCGCTATACCAGTTACTGACCTTCCTGACTGATTTATTAGTCCCCAGTCAGAATTTGGGCCGGATCCTCTGAGTCGGAGACGCGGGCGTTGACCATCAGACCACGACACGATAAGTTAACAACAACCTGGCGACTTTTCATCACCCGAAGGAAACATCCCACGCTTTTGTCCTCGGAAGCGTTTTACCTTGTTAACCCTCTTGTACTCGAGCCAATGGACAACATTTAATTCAAATTTATCTGGCAAACACCAGACAACCATGGAATGGTCAACGATCGTGTCTCCGACTCAGAGGGCCCGGGTTCGAATACTAGTACTTAAATCTATAAATAAATAAATAAAATATATATATATATATAACTTAGAAAGTAATATAAAAAAAAAGCGTGTAAATTAAGTGAACTTTAAATAAAGGACGAAAGAAGCTGGGTATATGCCCCAAGGCTACATAAACGTGCCCTCAGGGATGGAACCGCGGGTATCTTATAACTTTTTTGTTGTTTTTTTCAATCCAGATTGTGGGAACAATATAAGACAATAAAGGTTGGTGTGTCAGTTTGATTTGAGAAGTTGTAGGTGAGTTGTGCTTTTAGAAGAGTAGATTATATATATATATATATATATATATATATATATATATTATATATATATATATATATATATATACACACACAGGGTGATTACAAATGATGTTCCCGATTTTAAGCATTTATTATGAAAAAACTAATAAAGCTACAGCGAAAATCAAGATATACAAATAAAGAAAAACTCAAAAAGTTTTATTTACGAGCTATTGAAGTTCAAGATGAGCTCCTTTTGTGGCTCTGCAGACGTCAAAGCGGTATTCTGTTTCTCTTCATACATTTTGTAGAATATCATAGTGAACTTTTCTAACAGCCTCACGTATCCTTTCCTTCAAATGTTCCAAAGTTGTTGTCATTGGTGGAACAAAAACTTAATTTTTGACATACCCCAGAGGAGGAAGTGAAGGGGTGTTAAATCGGGCGAACGAGCCGGCCAAGGACTGGGCCCCCCACGCCCGATCCAACGATCAGGCAATTGTCCATTCAGGAATGTTGTAACTTCAAAAGGAGCCGCAAAAGGAGCTTATATTGAACTTCAATAACTCGTAAATAAAACTGTATGAATTCTTCTTTATTTCTGTATCTTGCTTTTCGCTGTAGCTTTGTTAGGTTTTTCATAATAAATGTTCAAAATCGGGAACATCATTTGTAATCACCCGATATATATATATATATATATATATATATATATTATATATATATATATATATATATATATATATATATATATCATTATTTAATTTTAACTATGAAAAATCTAAAATGTTAAAATAGAATTTACGTGGCAATTATTAATTAATTAATTAGAATTATTATTATTATTTCTAAGATTTTATCTTCAACCATCAAAGTTTATTACGTGAAAGTTAAAAATATGTTTATTAAATTATAAAATACAAATAAAAAAATAAATAATAAAATATAAATTACAAATGACAAAAAGCAAATAATGAGCAAAAAAATATTACAAAAAATTTGTATTGAAATTTGGTCAGAAATATCAAGTAATATCAGTGAAATTTTACAATATTGGAAGAACTCCCCAATTTTGTACAAATTTTATATTTTTTAAAATAAAATAATATAAATTTTTAAGTAACATTTACACACGTGTACACGTACTGATACACAAATACGTACACACAGATACATACATATATATACACACACAATTATGCTTTAAGATTTCAAGTAATCACCAAACTGGTTACACGAGAAGGGAAGAATATGTAATACTGAGTACTCAAAACTCAACTTTGCGGTTTTAGAGTTGTTTAGGGGGGGGGCGAAGGGGGTATTTTACTCTATACCAAGGTTAGTTCAGCCGAGAAACAATAAAATTAGTTTTCTTAAGTTACCCGAGTCGTAATAGAGACTGTATTGGCGATTTTTATACGCGACACGATGTACTATAAGTGTACAGCCCTGACTTCAGATGTCAACGATTAAAGAGCCTTTTCTGGGGTGTATCTTGTTGGGGTAATGGTTCGAATCCCACCTCAAGCTGTAGGTTTCCCCCGTCACATGACCTTTGCTCGTTCGGAAGGAGGTTAAACATCATTAATAGCAATTTTTATCCGTAAACAACCTTTGGATCACCTGAAGAAGATCAGGGCCCCCAGCCTCAATTACCAAATGATATCTTCGTTAAAACTAACGAAATAATCACGACTTAACCTAACCAATCGTCAAGGGCGTACAGTTGACCTAACCGGGCATTCAATTTATTATTATATTTGGTAGTGTAAAGCATAAAAACAAGAATACATGGGGGCCCTGATCTTCAGGTGATCCAATTATTTTAATATTTGATGCTGGAGAACGTTGAAGCTAAGTAGCCTTTGCTGGGTTAAGCCAGGTTAGGTTAAATTTAGTTTATTCATGGGTTAGGTTAGGTTAACAGGATTAAGTTATGCAGGTAAATTGTACACATTTATATATATATATATATATATATATATATATATATATAATATATAGAGAGAGAGAGAGAGAGAGAATGAATTGTTTATTTGTTTAAATAACTTTTTTATATCTAAAAAAACAACTGAAAATAACTCTGTGTGTGTGTGTGTGTGTGAAAGGAAAGGAAGGGTGGAGTGCATTCATGTCCGGAAATGAACGGAAATGAACAGAGAATCAACTTTAGTTAGATTAAACTTAACTTTTTTCCTCAAATGCAAAGAAAGTTAAATTAACTTATACAGGAATTGTACAAAAGTTTAATTTAATAAACAATCTCTCTCTCTCTCTCTCTCTCTCTCTCTATATATATATATATATATATATATATATATATATATATATATATATATATATATATATATATATACACACGCCAAAGGATTCATGGGTGTGTTGTAATTTGTTTTGCTTCACAACACATGGCGGTGATTGGTGTTAATTTAGGAACGAATATATACATACACAGTATATATTTTTGGGAGTATATATGTGTGTGTGTATATATATATATATATATATATATATATATATATATATATAAAAAGAACTAAACTTATTTTATAATTTGGATTTGAAAATAAAATTGCTTTGAAACAGTTTGGTTTCTTTGTACGTGAGAGAAAGATGCTTATCAGAAGTTAAGAACATCGTGTGTGTATATATATTAAATACACGTTCTCCTTATCATAGAAATAACTATATTTAATGAGTGTATTTAAGTTAAACAATTAAAAGCCTCCCCCCCAACCCCCTCAACCCCCAAGAAAATACTTTCTTAATTTAACTTTATTAATATTATTTAAAACTCGATGATGGGAAATGGTACTGAAGCGAAAGATTTTGCATCATTGATTATCCCGAGAGCCAACGTTTGCAGAAAGGTAAATAATATATATATATATATATATAATCTCCACAAATATTCTTTTCTTAGTAATCCATTACGTCAGTAATCGATTTTCGCTTTAGTTATAACCGACTGGGACTTATGGGCCACTCTGTACAAGGGTGGATATATAGGCATTTCAGTAAGGGAGGATCCAAAGAAAAAAGGGGCACTCCCCCTAAAATAAGGAGGGCACAGTAGTATATTTTTTTCTTAAAATAGGCCACCAATGAGCGAGTGTAAAATTGCCCTTATTTTATTTTTTCATGCTTGAAAAAGGGCACTTGCAAAAAATTGAGGGGGGTCCAGACGTCGCCAAGCCCCCCCTAGATCCGCCCTTGCTGTATATATACGCTTTGTATTTATGCTGATTGCATTTTCACCTTCAATCATGCAATTACCTAATAATGATATCATATTGAAATATCTCTCTCATAATTTGTTATACGCTTTAATCGTATATACTAATAATTATATTATTAACTCCCTGTTATTTCCTTTACTGAAGAGACAAGCGAGAGATTAAGAGACAGAAAAAAAATTATTTTTGATTTTCTTCAACATTTCTGCATCAATTTATGGTAAACATTTACACCCCAAAAACGATAGTTTTTAAATTTTTGTACAACACACCATTCCGACTGCACTGTGACCAAAGCCTACCGATACAACTCCGGATCTCAAAAAATAGAATACCGTCTCAAATGCGCTCATGACCTTGATAATACCGTTAAGTTATACACCTTTATGAGGAATATGAGTATCTGTGACGTCATTATGATAAAAAGACACCTCCGTGTGCCAGTTTTGAAGCAAAAAAAAACAGCAAAAACATTATTAAATAGTGAAAAGTTAAATGCGTAGCGACATACCAAAATATTAGAATATCTTGTCGGGTGTTAAAAAGGAAATAGAATAAATTCATTATGTTTATTGAGTACTGCCAATATATTAAACCCTTATCAAAGACCTACTTAACTATGTCTTAATATTTAGTTGGTCCACCCTTAGCCCTGATTACGGCCTCCAATTAACGTAGCATCGAGTCGACAAGCCTCTTGCATTCTTCCGTAGTCATCAATTGTCAGGCTGTTATCAAACGCCTTTTCAGTTCACTAAGTGTTCCTGGTTTATGCTTTTGGACCTTTTGCTTAGCAATATTCCAAAGATTTTCTGACTAAGACCGGAAAATTAGCTGGCCATTGTAGTACTTCAATTTCATGAGCATCAAACCACACAAATGTTGCATGAACCGCATGAGCTGGAGCGAAATCATGTTGAAAAATAAGTGAGTGGTTCATCTCATACAGCTGTTCTGCAGACTCCAGCATGAATTATGCTAAGATTTCTTAATAAACGTGACGAGTGACAGCAAATGCTGACCCCCACACCATTGCATTTACGATCAGCGAGGTTAAGCAACGTTAGGTTCGTTCAGTCGTTGGATGGACGATCGTCCTCCGCGTTCAGATGATGTAGCGACCCGTAGATAATTCGAATCCCTTTAAAGCTTTACGTCCTCTATATACGCTACAATTCAGTTTCTTTAAGGTACAAATTTTAAACAACAAGGGGTGAGTGCCACTTTTAACCATTGTGATCGAAGTTTTTTTTAAAAAAGCATTTCTGTAATTCAGTACCTTACATTCGTGCCTCTTTCCTTTAATGTATTACAGAGAAATGATTGTTTTATTCATCATAATAAGTTAACCTTATTTCCAAACAATCACTACAATATTTTCATTGAACTTTGTGTGTGTGTGTGTGTGTGTGTGTGTGTGAAAACGAATAATCTCCCTGAGTAGGCTATTCTCGTTGGCACTAATGCTATGTTGAGCATGTTATTAGTTCTTCTAATTTTTATGTATTGTGTTGAGCCAAAGATGTTAAAATGGGTAGATAGTTTATAGGCTTTTGGGACCGTTCAAGTATTACGTAACGCGAAAAAGAAGACTTTTTGAGTTCCACCTCCCCCGCTATGTAACACTGTAACGTTACCAAGACACTGGGCATCCTGAAAAGGATGTCCTAATATATATATAAAGGACTAACAGGCAGTGGCGTAGCTAGAGGGGGGCCGGGGAAGGGGCCTTAGAGAGGATTTCTCCCTCTGTCGGAAAATTTGATGTGTGAGTGCGTCTGTCATTTGTTTATGTGACCATAAATTCCTCCCGCACTTAGTACGTTTGGACACGTATGGTTCATTGGTCCATTGTTACACAGAGTGCATTGTGCGTTCTCTCTTATGAATCATTTTCTTTCATTTAATGGTAGTGTATTCCGCTTTTGTACTGCATTGCTGAATACTGATGCGGGTGTGTTATCATGTGTGTGTTCCTCGCACTTAATAGATTGTTTGTATTGCCTATAAATTGTTATACTTGATTAGATAGAGGATTGATAAACGGTATCTTTGTCACGCCCGTTTGTCGGAAAATTTGGACCTTTGCCCTCACCACCAAAAATTTCTTGCTACGCCACTGCTAATAGGGCATTATTTCATCATCACAGGGACACTTGACAGCATTGAAAACTACGATGTAATATACTATACATTGATACTGCTAAAGCAATCGACAAGCGTGAACATAGTGTAATAACACAAAATGAAACATGTGGGAATAACAGACAAAATAGGAAAATGGATCTACAACTTTCAGAGAACGTCAGCGAGTCTTAAAAATCCAAGGTATGTATATCATCACTTCGGAAGCACGCAGCTCAGTACCACAAGGAACAGTATTGGTCCCACTCCTATTCATTATCATGCTAACGGACATAGACAATGAAGTAACCAACAACAGTATAGTAACATCCTCCGCTGTCGATACAAAAATCAGCAAAAAATCAGAAATGCAGAAGAGGTCGAAGCCTATAGGGACACAAACAAAATATACAGATGGTCAGAAGACGATGACATGAAATTTGACACCGTGAAATTTCAGTTCTTTATATATGGGAGAAATGAAAGACTAAAATAGCATATTATGCCCCAGAGAGACAAGAAATTCAGAGAAGCATGAAGCAATAGATTTAAGAGTTATAATGACCGATGATGCGAAATCTGAGACACAAAATCGGATGAACAAAGCAAAAAGAGTCGCGGAATTGGTACTGAGACCTTTAAAAGAAGGTACGAGAGTAATGATTCCCTGCTGAAAACACTGATCATACCAAAACTTGAATACTGCTGTCTTGACGTAGCCATAAAAAAGCAAGAAATTAACAAATTAGGAGAAATTCAAAGAAATTTCACAGCCAAGATTGATGACTGCAAAGAACTCAACTGCGGGAAAAGAATTTGTAAATTAAATCTGTATTAACTGGAAAGAAGAAGAAGAGAGAGATACACCATAACCTAACCTAAGCAGCCGTGTTAATCCGGAAGAATATATATAATTTCATTACTAGGGCAAAAAACAGCCCTAACGTGTTATTGTGCAATGTCCTGTCCTCAGATATTGACATACTGTGTACCTTTCACCTATATGGCAGTCTTGGTTCAGAGAACTGTTAGTGTATAATGACTTATTTTTGTAACGAAGCAAAGACTGTAATTTCATACTAGGTAAAGTATATGATAAGATTGCATTTGTATGTTAGGTTAAGACGTGCTGTGGATTGTGAATGATCCGCGGTAAAGATAGTTTGTTTGTTTGTTGGTTTGCTCCAAGATTCTGTTTCCATCTGGATTATCTTGAAACTGATTTAATGTTCTTTTCATAATTTTTTTTGTTTGAGAAAAGAATTATTAGGACTAAAATTTTATTTATTTTTATTTTTTAGGGGGGTGGGGAGAGTGTAAAATTTACTATAATCTATAAAGTGGTTTATTTACAAAAATATATTTCGATAAGGCTTTTTTTATGTATAATTTTGAAATAAATCGTAAATAGTTTATGCTTTAAATCATTTTCTTTAAAGTGCTAATGAAAGAGTCTGTGAATTAAAGGGATAACTTTTAATATAAATACGAAAAAATTGCCCTCACCAGGGTTGAACTCGCCGCCTTTCGAATATAAAATGAGGGCGCTAGCCACTACACGATAAAAGCTCGCACAATCTACCGTGCATTTAAATAACCGAAGAAACGCATAACGCTTTCGCGTCCAGATGACTTCACGAGGGTATGTCATGACTCAACCCGCGATACTCAAATATACATTATGTAGCTTCAGGGGTGGCGGTGAAAGGTACCCAAATAATTACATTTTTGTTCCTAAATGCACTTTTCAAACCTAAATAAATGCAGAAATATAACTTAAAACTGATACATACTTCATTAATCGAGATCCTCAGGATCACTTTGCCCTTGAGAGGAGTAGGCACGGTGCCCAGGAGTTGGGTGAAAAAATTTGGAGGATGGGGACTGAGCTTGCATTCATAAAAAAAAATCCATTTTGTCTTTATTTTCCCACTTTTTTTTTTTAACATTTTCGCTATCTTTGCAATACACGGCGATTTTTTATATATTTTCACGATACTTGTGGGTTTTAGACGCATTTACAATGCCTGTGATACTCGCAATGGCAATACTCAAATCTGTTGCTGTTGCTTTGCTCGGATAGAGTGTATTTTTACCGTGCGAATGGTTGCCAACAACCTTAAGTACAAAAATGTGAGTGCAGCTAGAGAATAACATTGCTAAGACCAGTTGGAAGTTAGACCCAAATAATACTTACAGACACTGCTTAGGTTTTCGATGAAAGCCTATATTTCGAGATGTAGGCTCAGCTGGTAAAGAAACCATTGGGCAAACCAACTCAACTTAGCCTACCAATAAATCCACAGACCTTTACTCCTAACTGACATAATAATTAGACGATTTAATACTACATCTCACAACAAAACTTAGTCAAATGTTTAGTACAATCTATATCACCAATGGTAGTCTTAAATAAGGCACAATATATAATCACATGGCAGCGATTAGTTAGGATAGAAAAATGTACGCTGCTCTGAAGACACATACAACCCAACAGGACGTTTCTGACTAATTTAGTTCGGTGTTACCAATTTAGCATTCACTGAACTTTTTCATTCGGTGACTTTACTGTATACATATATACACAATGCTACGTGAAAAGATTAGGACACGTCATTTACTTTTGTATTTTTCGGATTTACTGTAATGTTAATTTAGGAACATTTCTTTAGATTATCATTTTGAACTGTATATCATTAAAATGCCCACAACATTTCCTTTCCAATGGTATGTAGTTCAGAATCATTAATCTGATGTTCCTAAATTGACATTATAGTAGATCCGAAAAGTACAAAAGTAAATGGTGTCCTAATCTTTTTACACAGCATTGTGTGTGTGTATACACACACGTCACTCACCTCATAAACAGAAACACAACTCATGAACCCTCAGCTAATTGTCCCTTCTAATAACGATACAGTGACCCTCACAAAATCCACACTGTTTTTGAAACACTATGTACAGTTTATAATACTCTTACGCGCAACGATTTTCCTAACTCGTTAACAGCTTCTGAGAAACGGACTGATTACACTAGTGGCTTATAATAACATCATCACTTAGTTCCCATAATTAATGTAGCAAAACCTTATAAGTTATAACTTTTAATACACAAATCCCGGATTAACCTTTACCTTGCAACAGCAGCAAGTCGCGTCTCCGTCAATAGTGAATATCAGGAAATCCTCCAACTACCTGTAAGTTAGTTAAAAACTTTAAATTACAATATTGAAATTAGACACCATCAGGGCTGGGAGCGGTTAACCGGTTAAGAATTTCCAACCGGTTAATTTCGGTTAAAATCAATTATTTCAATAAATTTGTATAAAATGCACAAATCGTTATCGGAAGATGGCAAAAAACTCCGACAAGTTATTATCGACAATATCATTAAAAGACTCTCACTGGAAGATGATGAATGTCTAGCAACTATGAGCATTCATATGGTGGCCTCATTCCTAGACCCCAAGATTCAAAAAAACTTCCATTCGTAAATATTTAACCCCAAGCTTAGCAAAGGGTGGCCACGAAGTCCCTTTGTACGAAAAAAAGGGGCTACATACAGATATGCTGTCATTTCACTGCAAAGGGACTTTGTGGCCACTTTGTATAGTTTTAGCATATAGCATACGATAGGGTTTGACTTGGCTAACTTTTATTAATAAAATAAATACAATTTTAAAATTTTTCCTTTAACATAAAATAACTGAAATTAAGCTATTTGTTTTGTTCAATTTGGCCCTTAAGCTTTAGGCTTTACTGAGCTCTTAATTAAAAATAAAAGATAATTATTATTAATATATAAATTATGAATAAGAATTAGTAATTATTAGAGTATATATTAATCCTAAGTTATTATTATAGATATAATACAAAGTCATTATTGAAGGTATGATACCAATACTATACAAAGAAATCAATAATAGACATGAGAGATGAACAATAATGAGTAATGTACTGTGTACATTCAATTTAAGTTAGGCTGACCATACGTACCGTTTGTTTTATATTTCGTGGCCGTCCCGTCGTTTTAATAAAAATGTCAATTTTGTCCCGGTTTATGTACTTACTTTTTCATGAATACAGAATATTACATAACCCCCGTCCCTTTTTTGCCATCCCAATGTCCCGTTTTTGTCTCAAGGAAATATGGTCAGCCTAATTTAAGTCCAATGAAAATGGGTATTAAAGAGTAACACGCTTTGATCTATTTCTGGTCTGATGTGAGTGGATTTCTTGATGAGTTAAAAATATTCACTTACCCATTTTGAGTTAATGACTTTTCTCTGACACATCATTAAAAATAAAATGTGTCAGTTTGATTACATCTTTGAGCTTTAGTAGTTTCAGCTTATTAGTTCCTAAAGAATGGACAGCATTGATGGGAATATCGCTTTGGAAATATGATACTTTGGTTGACAACTTCGGCCTTGGAACTCTAGATGTGGGACTCAAGCCGGCCGCACACAGATTCGTCTTGCGACTCACGACTTGGGTCGTGAGACGACTCCCAGAATTGCGACGCGGTCGCTGTAGTGTGCGGGGCTCCCATTCTGTTAATGTAAAATCACACGCGAGTTGAGTCGTCACGACCCAAGTCGTGAGTCATGAGTCGCAAGACGATCCTGTGTGCGGCCGGTCTCACCCGATTAGATATCTTTATTTCCGACAAAAGAATTATTTCTTAGGTATAACTTTTTATATAAATATATATATACAGTTATGCTATGGTTTAAGTGTGGCGTATTACTTACTGTAGCATGGCTTGGCTGTAGGGTAATATTTTGGAGATTTTATTAGGTAAACACCCTCGAAACTCATTTCCGCACTGCGTAGGGATGAGATGCCCCATGAACCCCCTGAACCCGATCACTAACGGGGTGAGTGGCCAGCCCAACTCAACCCAAGGAGCTAGCAACTGGAAGCAAACCCAGAGCCTTACCCAGAATCCGACACCGAAATCACTGAGCTACTGGGAGCCCAGAATTTATTAAAACATTGATAAAAAATGAGCTTTCGTGGATATACTTCGGAATTCATGCGTTTTGGATGAAAAAAAGAAAAAAAAGAAAAATGTATTGGCGGCGGCAAAATTGTCGTTTGTTCGAAATTTATATAATTTTTGGCTTTTCAAAAATAAAAGCAAAAATATGAGAGATTTTAGATAGCCATTCGGATTTTTTGCATCAGAGCGTAGCGAGGATCGCCCCCACATGGAACACGTGAAGTGAGCGAGTCTAGTTAATAATAATAAGATTATCATTATTATTTTTATTATACCCAGACACATCGGGTACCGGGTGCTGACAGGATGTAAAAACCACAGGATAGTCAATAAACAGATAGATCACTTTTGCAGAAACTAATATACTTGACAACCAGCCGTTGCTAAGGACTTTTTTAAAGAATGGTCAAGTTATTTGCAATGAATCTTAAGTCGTTTGTACAAATATTGTATAAATATAACAAATTACACGTTTACATGATTTAAAGCCTACTACTTTCTTAGAAATGTCCCTAGCAACGTCTGGTTGCTAGGCAAAATCCAACCAGATTTGTATTTTACCTGGTTATTGTTTTGTAATCTACCTACCTACCTATACCTAACTAACAAAATCATTAACTCGTTAGTGACAGTTAACTAATAATGAATACAATATAAAGTGTTCTAACGTAGCTTGGGTTCACCTTGCTCCCGACAAATCATGCACCGTACTTTATATCGTACGGGTAACTGTATATACACAGTATAATCTATATTATAATAAGAGAGCTGTCCGTCTGTCTGTCTGTCCGTCTGTCCGTCACACTTTCAGAAATTGTGAGAAAAAATTGTGAGAAAAAAATTCAGAAATTGTAAAAAAATTCAGAAATTGTATTACGGGCGGCAATGTGAAGCTCAAGATTTTCATGACTGTTCTTTTCTGTAGTTTAGCAATGGGGGAAGGGTGAGGGTGGGGGAAAGGGTGGGAGTGGGGGGAAGGGTTGGGTGGGCGGAAGGGTGGGGGTAATGGGGGATGGGTGTGGTAATGGGGAGGGGTGGGGGTAATGGGGGAGGGGGTTCGCCCCCAAGTTGTATGAATGGGGGTGAGGAGGTTTTGGGAGATACCAGATTCAGAAATGTTGACACAATGTGAAGCTCAAAATTTTCACGGCTGGGTTCTTTTTTTGTAGTTTAGCCTGTCTAACCGTCAGCGAAGTGACGGGAACTGTACAAGTATATATATATAAGCAAAACAACCCTTTCAAAGTCTAGTGACTGGTACGATGTCCATGGACTAGAAGTAACCCTCTGGTAATAATAATAATAATAAAATTATAATAATAATAATAATAATTTCCAAAAAAATAGGTACTTTTCCGTTATCTGCCCCCATGCAAAATTGAATGCCCGGTTAGGTCAACTGTACCCCCCTTGACGATTGGTTAGGTTAAGTCGTAATATTTTCATTAAAACTAACAAAAATATTACGAATTAACCTAACTAATCGTCAAGTCAAGGGGGTACAGTTGACCTAACCGGGCATTCAATTTTGCATGGGGGCAGATAACGGAAAAGTACCAAAAAGTAAATTCTTTACGAATACATCAATAAATTTTATATAAAAAACATTTAGTAATAGTATTAGGATGGAATAATATAGATGATCTGCGTTTTGGCCAAATGAGTGTTATAGACGAGATAGTGCTTTAAATTTGTAAAAAAAATCTCTATTACCGAATCACGCCATCCAGATTTTGCAGAAAGATTCGTTCAAGCGAGGTCAGTATTTGTACTGTTTCACCATGAGGTTCTCTGGATGGCATGAAAAGAGGGGGAACGCTAACTGAAATAACTCGAGATCCACTGGCAGCTAGTCCCCCCCACTTTATTTGCTTTTTACCCTTCGCTCTTACTGAAGTGTGGTTATTGCATTTAAAAATATATTCATAAGTGTCCCTATGTTGCGGCTTAAGTAAAAACTATTATAATAATTGCAAAATTTCGCCAAAACATTCCAATTCAGGGTTAATTAAAAAAATAAAATAAAGGCAGTGTCTACAATGTCTAAAACCTAATTCTTACGAGGGGAAAATAAGAGATGAATGATTACGTACTTAGAAAAATTAAAAATGAAACAATTTTAGGCAGGTGGCACTTTTCAGGTTTTGTAATACCACCATTTATACGCATTTTGTTTTTATAGGCCAAGAACTCCGACCTCATTACCTCCTCCTGCTCTACGCTCGATCTTTCTGGACGTCACCTCACGGACCTTCCTTCGAGTTTTTTTTCCGCATTTCCTGAAAGAGTCAATGACCTTCTGCCCGAAGGGAAGCCCCTTTCCGATAGAACAATCAGAGATCTTTGTGGACCTTCTACATCGGCAGGAAGTGATCTTCCTTCAAGACGACGAAGGAAGACGAGACGGGAAAGGTCCTTCGGCAGGAAACTTCTTGAAGGAGAGGAAAGGATTTGTCCTTTAACTGCTATTACTACAGCTACACCTTTCTCGACAACAGAGAGTTTACGAGGATCTTTAGGAAGCCCTAAAAAAGAAAAAAGTACCACCATCAGGTATCCCGAGGGAGGTCTTAAAGGAATCGGAGATTCGGTGAACAAAATCGTCCGAGGGCTAGAAGACCCAGGTTCGAATCGCACAAATTTTCAACACCCGAAAGGCGAACGAGTAAAAACCTTCGAAGATAAAAGAACAAAATTTAATAAACGTATTTCTAAATTTGAGGATGAAAAAAAGTCTTTGTGGGAATGTCTGACCAAAGAATTGACAAATAAATTGAGGGAAAGATCCAAAAGCGTTTCTTCCCTTAAGATAGAAGAAGAAGAAGAAGAAAGAGGAGAAGGAAGAGAAAGAGAAGTAAAAGGAGGCAAAGAAGAATCGAAAGAAGAGGTTCTTCTTAGCAATATTACTTCTACTTCAACTGAGACAGAGGGAAACCCTTCTGAAGACTCATCCACCACAGACATTCCCCCTCCACCTCCTCTGCCAGATTTTCCATTCGCTCGTTTCAACGTCCCCACCCACTCATTGTCAAAACCGAGTTTCAAACACTTTCATTCGGAAGTGTCAGCGACCAAAACACCTTCGAATTACTCTTTCACTTCTTCGGACGACAATTCATGTTCATTACAGACCGTTTCTACTAAACTCAGTCCAGTCCTCAGTCCTGGAAAAGGACTTAACAAATTTCCAGAAAAAGTAAACAACGGACTTCACAATTCCAAAACCTTCGATAGAAAAACAGAAAGCGAAAAAATTGACACAAAATCCAGATTAGACAAAAATCTCAATAAGGAAGACAATCGACGAGAAAATTCCCTCTGTAAAAGCTACCGAGGGCCGCAAGGGAGTAACACCCATTTCCGGAGAGACTTCCAGTACCTCTCTTTACCGTCGTATGCTAGTCGGAGTCCAAAATCGAACCAGGAAAAACCGGTTAGGAAAATTAACTCCCAATTTGTGTACATTTCTGATTCAGAATCGAGCGACGAAGAGAGGAAGCTTCTCGGCCAACGTTTCGAAGGACAAGACCTCCCCGCTATCAACATCTACAGGTAATGTTGATTCAGTGGTTGGCTTGGCACAGACTTTCTCGATAGATAAAATAAAGAAGGGAATCGGCAGACATAGTTATTTCGATATATATATATATATATTATATATATATATATGTATGTATGTACAGTATATATATAGAGAGAGAGAGAGAGAGAGAGATTAATAAATAATAACCTTCTTATTGTCATTTCAGAGTAAGAAAACGTGGCAGTCAGACAATGAAAGATACCAATTAGTATTATTAAGTAATTAGTCGATAATTTTAGGCCTATTTCAGAGTGGAAAAGTTTTCCTATCTTTATTAAAAAAAAAAAAAAAGATTCAGACTTTGATAAACGTTCTAATAGCTGTAATATAGATATATATATATATACAGGGTGGGCCGTAAGTTTCCATACATAGGAAAAATAAACATTTTTTTATGGACAACCATTTTTATTTATATATTGCTCTACATGGTTGCCATTGTTTTGAAAACACATTTCAATACGTTTCCCCACTGTTGATGAACACGCATTAGCACAGTTGACGTTATGCTTGTAATGGCGTTGGTGATACGTTCCTTTAGATGATTTATGTCTCGTATCTTTTCCTGATACACCATGGCCTTCAAGTGCCCCCAAAGATAGAAATCAAGGGGTGAGATCTGGGATCTGGAGGCCACTCCACAGGACCACGACCGACCAAGCATCCGGAAACTGCTGCTGATCCAATACCGACGCACGTGAAGACCATAATGAGGTGGAGCTCCATCTTGCTGGAAGTAAACTGGGAAGTTACCTTCCTCGTTTAGCAGGGATGGGAAAATCTCTTCTTGCAACATGTTAAGATACCTTTCGGCATTAAGATTTCCACTGACAAAAAAAATTGTCCAATAATTCTGTCACCCATATCCCGGCCCACACCATCACTTTACCGGCACCTTGCATCTTCGTCGGACTCAGCCAGTTAGGGTTAGCATTACTCCAATAACGTATGTTTTGCCGATTAACCTCTCCATTGACGTAAAAATCTGCTTCATCAGTAAACAAGATCTTACGTCAAACGCATATTCTTAGGGTATCTGAAACATAAAAACAAACGTTTAATTTTTCCTATGTATGGAAACTTACGGCCCCCCTGTATAATATATATATATAATATTATATATATATATATATACAAACTCAGATGGTCCCCTGAGAAACTTATATGTTAAACACAGACCGTGCATGGAACAAGGAACTTTCTGGGAAAATTAAATCCACTATAGTCCGAAGAAGTAATGGTAAATGACAAATACCATAGTTTTTCTTTTCATGATGCTAGCCCGACGTGGGCAACGGGTCTCTCGCAAAGAGGTCCCATAAATATAGCTTCCCTCACCAAAGCTGGATCCTGTCTGCTTTGCAGATAGCTGGTGAGGGAAGCTATATTTATGGGACCTCTTTGCGAGAGACCCGTTGCCCACGTCGGGCTAGCATCATGAAAAAGAAAACTATGGTATTTGTCATTTACCATTACTTATTCGGACTATAGTGGATTTAATTTTCCCAGAAGAGTTCCTTGTTCCATGCACGGTCTGTGTTTAACATATATATATATATATATATATATATATATATATATATATATATATTATATATATATATATAATATATATAGATATATATATATATATAATATATATATATATATATATATATATATATATATATATATATATATATATATATATATCTATATATATATATATACAGGGCGTTCCAAAAAGGTGTTCTCAAAAATATTTATGTAACAAGAAGTTACTTCTAGGAACACCTTTTTCGATCACCTTTCGTGTATTCAGAAGTAAACCTCGTTAGGGAATGAATACACGAAAGGCCTTGGAATCATTTTCTTTTTCCTTGGGGTTTGTATCATTTATTCATTTCACGTGTGAAATTGTGAAATTCATCCCATATATACTGTATATGGTGATCGAAGAAGGTGTTCCTAGAAGTCACGTGTTGCATAAATATTCTTGAGAACACCTTTATTATAAACTTTGGATCACCTGAAGATCAGGACCTCCAGCCTTCTTTAGTTAGCCTTATAAGGCTAACTAACGAAAATATAACGAGTTAACCTAACCAATCGTCAAGGGCGTGCAGTTGACCTTACGATTGGTTAGGTTAAGTCGTGATATTTTCGTTAGTTAGTCTTATAAGGCTAACTAACGAAGGCTGGGGGCCCTGATCTTCAGGTAATCCTAAACTTTTACAAAGATTTAGTGCAGAGTTGTAGTTCTTCAATCAAAGCCTACCTATATCAAATCAGACCAAAGCCTACGTATATGTAGTCAAATCACACTTCTGCAAAATTTCCTTCTCTGTGAAATCGAGAAAAGCCAGTTGGTCAGTAAATTTACAAAATACAACAACCATCAAAATTTTGAGCTTCACATCCAAAGCGCGTGAGACAAAATTTGTGAAGCAGCACTCCATAATCTAAGTGGCTTGTGAGCTTAGAGTAAATGTTAAAATCTCATTGGCTGTCAATTTCTTTTCAAAATCGTTTGTATAAAATTATTTACATGTTATAATAATGAGAGCTTTGGTTTGACTAGATATTGGTAAGCTTTGGTTTGACTAGATATTGGTAAGCTTTGGTTTGACTAGATATTGGTAAGCTTTGGTCTGACTAGATATTGGTAAGCTTTGGTCTGACTAGATATTGGTAAGCTTTGGTCTGACTAGATATTGGTAAGCTTTGGTTTGACTAGATATTGGTAAGCTTTGGTTGACTAGATATTGGTAAGCTTTGGTTTGACTAGATATTGGTAAGCTTTGGTTTGACTAGATATTGGTAAGCTTTGGTTTGACTAGATATTGGTAAGCTTTGGTTTGACTAGATATTGGTAAGCTTTGGTTTGACTAGATATTGGTAAGCTTTGGTTTGACTAGATATTGGTAAGCTTTGGTTTGACTAGATATTGGTAAGCTTTGGTTTGACTAGATATTGGTAAGCTTTGGTTTGACTAGATACTGGTAAGCTTTGGTTTGACTAGATATTGGTAAGCTTTGGTTTGACTAGATATTGGTAAGCTTTGGTTTGACTAGATATTGGTAAGCTTTGGTTTGACTAGATATTGGTAAGCTTTGGTCTGACTAGATATTGGTAAGCTTTGGTCTGACTAGATATTGGTAAGCTTTGGGTTAATTTAAGACTGAAATTAAACCTTTGATTTATGTTCAGGCGATTCGACTTTGCCACAATAATCTACAAGAATTTCCCGAAAGCCTTTTGCATCTCTCAAATTTGAGGAGTTTAAACCTCTGTTCAAATAACATCAACCATTTACCAGCAAATATTCACCACATTTCAAGGTAATGTAACGTAACATCGCGGCTTTTATAATATAAGACATACTGTAACATAACATATCACATAAAACAACATATATAATAACGTATTGGCCTAGCCCATAATACAACATAACGTGTATCACATAATATTCGTACAGCATGACAATGTACAGTATATCACATAACATAGCTAACATAATAATAGTGAGCTTTTCAGACATGCAATTAGTGCTGCTCAGGTTATGCATTCATTCAAATGAATACGTGCAACACAATGATTCATGTAGTTGATCTTGACATTATAATTTAGGGCGGGTCGTACTCAGGTGACAACATGAATCTGAAGGAAATCCTACCATCAGGGGTGTCTAAATTATGTTTTTACATGGGGAATTCAAATATGAGCTTATTTTTTGGATAGGATAACTCTAACCTACATCATTTTGTATTTCTAAATTGCCAATTTTACCCTTTTGAACCTTTACATAATATATTAAAAGATATAAGGTAAATCATTTATATTGACAAGGCCAAATCAACTTTACATATATTTATTAATAGGTGAACTGCATGTATATCACTGGATATAATTACAAAGATCATTCTCCTGACATCTTGAACTTTGCCAGGTTGCACAAATCCTGCTTTGACTCAGACTTGGGCATCAGCTTCCTGCTGGTCTCCTGAGCCCTGATCCCTCCATCCCTCTTTTCCTGTGAGAAGTACTTAGCAGAAGCCTCAGTCACCATTTTAACAACCCTCTCAATGCTTTGTGTGTGGCAAGGCCAGTTGCGCACCTCCATTGGGGGTGTTGATGAAGTTTTTCACCTCTGAGGTGCTTAGAGAGCAGGTGAGAGGTGGCTCTGACACACCTTCTGACCAGCTGATCAAGTCTCTTGACCTTGCTCTTATCAATCACTTTACTTGTATTGTCTTCTGTGATGATTCCTGCGTCAATCAGAGCTGCTGTTGCTATCGCTGCAGTTGGCCTCAGCCCTATGCCATACCTTACACTAGCAAGAGCAATGTTTTGAATCTCATCATAATTTTTCTGTACCTTTGCCGAAGCTGCTGGCTCAAGGTCAGTTTGAGGGAAGAGCTCAACTTCAGGAACAAACTCATCTTCATCACCACTTCTCTCCAATTCCAGATCCTCATCACCATCTGCCAAAAATCTCTTAACATCCTTCCTGGCTGCCTTCTCTGCTACTGCAGCACTTTCCTCCTTGCTCCTTCTCCTTTTCTCTGCCTTCCTTTCCATCCACTGCCTTTTCAATGTCCTCACCTGTCTCTTGTGCTCTGGTAGATCAGGACCCCCTATTTGGTGGGGTCCCTTACTTCCAACCTTCTCTTTCTGTCCCTTGATGTAGGCAAGATCTTTCACAGGAATCTTTTTCTCTCTGCTGCAGGAACAGTTAATGTGGGCTTGGATAACACAGCCCTCACAGCCTCCCCCCTCACAACTGGTAATCTGACACTTGCAAGTCAAAATATCAAAGAACTTGTCTAACTTGACAATGAACCTCTCTTTGGCATCAAGTTTGCCCTTCCAAGAGAAAACTTCACTGCCTGATTCCAGACCTCCTTGAGCTTGGACATGATGGTCACTTTTTCATTGATAACAGGTGGCTTGAAAAGAGCATTAGCTTTGCTCCACTGACAAATCAGACCAGGGTAGATGTCACTCACCAGCTTGTCCACTGGGTAGTTCCTCCTGTCATCTTCACTTTGCTTCCTCAAGTAGATGCCATACCTCAGGATATCCCTCACAGTTGGCAGTTCAGACACCAAGAGCTCCCGGCCAGTGCCAACAAGATTACTCAGATGAGAACTTGATTTCGTCCTTGTTCTGACTTGAGCCATTTTCTTAATGAGTTCACACTGAAATAAAAACAATAATACAACAGTTAAGTATCCACTACAGACAGGTATTAACTTTTTTCAGCGCAAAATTCTTGGTTAAAAAAAGAGCTGAAATGGGCAAGAACAAATTTATCTGCAAATGCTAAACACATTATGCTTTTTGGGTTTCAAAATGTTATAAAATGCTAATTTATCTGTTGTCTGTAATGCAAATAATTTGTTCATGTACTCTAAAAAAACTAAAGAAACACATCCTAAAAAATATTCTTTAGAACATTGAAATAGGCCTCATACTGCTCAGTTGTACTAAAAATGAACCACCTAATTTTAGCTCAATCAAAGTTGTTAATTAAATTTTGCTCAATGTATCACTATAATATGCGTAGAAATAGCTTTTTCTAAAATAACAGAATAATACTCACATGTGAACAGTAACAAAAAAAATATCAGTAGATAATCACTAAATCTATCCCCTCACTGCAAGCCGAGGTGGTAAAATAGCTTCATAAATCATGAGTCACTTCAAATATTTCACAAAACGTTTTAGAATGTTCTGAAACGTTACATTCTAGCCTCTGAGAAAGGTGGCTCAGAAAATGGCCTTATGCGCGCCAGAAAACCGTCAAAATATTTCATATACCAAACTGTATGATAATTACAATTAAGTGGAATGGCACACCTTTTTATTTGAGTATTTAAATATTATTATTATTATATGAATTACATTATATGTGTTTATATGAATTAGTTAGAACAATGCTCTATGAGAGATAACGTGAGCAGCCATGATAGAAAAAGTGAGAAGACATATTCTGGGGTAACTACAATAGTAAAATAATCAACAATTTAATAATAATCAACTGCAAAATGATGTAGGTTAGGGTTATCAGAATTAAATATTTTCGGTACTTGTGGGTTATCTGTCGCCACTTTTTAATATTTTTTTTATTTATTTATTTTTATATATTAAGAGAAGAGGATTCTTTATACTGTACGGCATTGACGATTGGTTAGGTTAAGTCGTGCTAGTTTGGTTAAATAAAAAACTTTTTAATATTTTTTTTATTTAGTTATTTTATATATTAAGCGAAGAGGATTCTTTATACTGTACGGCATTGACGATTGGTTAGGTTAAGTCGTGCTAGTTTGGTTAAATAAAACGGTATTTAACCAAACTAGCACGACTTAACCTAACCAATCGTCAATGCCGTACAGTATAAAGAATCCTCTTCTCTTAATATATAAAAATAAATAAATAAAAAAAATATTAAAAAGTGGCGACAGATAACCCACAAGTACCATATTTTCTTCAGAATTGTGTTCTATACACCGAAATATGTCATTTGAACACCCCTCTCCATTGATTAAAAAAAATGCTTAGTATGACCCGCCCTACATTATATGCATGTCGCATGTATAACTTTTAAGCGTAATCAGAGACAGTCCTGCGAAAAAGTCTTATTTTTCCTTTGAACTAAACTAGTGCTCATTACAACCAGTGGTGTAGTCGTAATTTCTTCAGTGGGTAACGCTAAAAGTAAAATAAAACCAGCAAAGGTGGGCAGTTGCGCCGCAAAAAGTTGCGGCGCAACTTGCGGCGCAACATTTTTGGTTGCGCTTGCGCTTGCGGCGCAACTTTTTGAAAAGGGTTGCGCTTGCGCGTGCGGCGCAACTATTACAGCAGAGTTGCGGTTGCGGCGCTACAAAAATCGTTGCGCGTGCCCACCACTGCAGATATACGTTAAATGCAAAGGTGGGCAGTTGCGCCGCAAAAAGTTGCGGCGCAACATTTTTGGTTGCGCTTGCGCTTGGGGCGCAACTTTTTGAAAAGGGTTGCGCTTGCGCGTGCGGCGCAACTATTTCAGCAGAGTTGCGGTTGCGGTTGCGGCGCTACAAAAATCGTTGCGCGTGCCCACCACTGAAAACCAGTAGGGTAACGCTATAGGGTAACGCTAAAAGTAAAATAAAACCAGTAGGGTAACGCTAAAAGTAAAATAAAACCAGTAGGGTAAGGCTAAAAGTAAAATAAAACCAGTGGGGTAACGCCGTTACCTTGCGTTACCCCGGACTACACCACTGAGTACAACCAAGGTTGATAAATAATAAATTTGGGGACACCAGGCTTTTGACAAAGTCGAAATTTGTAACAAGGATCCCGAGTGCCCTGAAAGTTGATGACGTCATCGTGAACTCTTGGCCAATCACAGAAAATCTATTGACGACGTCATCAACAACTTTCGTCCAATCAAGATCCATGTAGGAAACCTTTCAAATGTTCCATGCGATGATTCCTCATTTCACGAAGGTCAAGCTCGTTGCCCCTCCCGGTACAATTTCCAGTCATCCGAAATTTTGTACAAGTAACTAATAAAAGTTGACTGTGACTTAAACCATGTAACATGTGTTTGTCGAGACGGATAATTTACATGTACACTTTTTGTGTACACCTCTGAACTTAAATTGCTCACCTTTCCTTGTAAATTACAATTCATATCACAACTTTTACAAATTACAATATCTTTTACAACTCTTTTAAACTTTAAACAAGTTAACACTTCAATATTATCTTTCAAAAGTTCCATTAAATCTTTGAGGGTGAAAAAATACGTTTCTATCACTCCATAAGTTGGTTGGTTGGTTGATCTGTTTGCTATAATGTATTGCATATAACCGATGAAGGATTTGCCATGATTGGCCAACAGCTCATAATAACATCAACTTTCAGACCAGCCATGATAATCCTTGTAGTAAATGTCGACTGGTGTCCACGAAACTTAATTAATATTTTTCCCCAGAGTTTATATATCTAAAACTTTTAAATTTGCAATTTTAACTTCAGTCTATCAACCTTAAGCCCACGAGCCTCTAACATTTGTAACTTCACAATTTTCAGCCAATGACTTTCAGTGTGAAACTCAAAACATTGATACTTGCATTATTATTCCAAGTATTCTTGGATTTATTATTATAACTAAATTGTAACTAATTATTATTAAAATCATTAATTATCATTAATTATTATAAAATGATTATTGGTTATTACAGGTTGGAGATATTGGACTTGTCGCACAACCGGTTGAAGGAAGTGGACGTGAGAGGATTGAAAATTTTACGCCATTTAAATGTCGCTTCAAACGTCATCCAAAAATTTCCAAAACTGAAGAGGAAAACGTGTCTTAATTTCCTTGTAAGTCTATTAAATTATCTATATATCTAATTATATACGCTTCTTTTTATCTATCTATCTATGGAGGATATAATGTACGTATATACTTACCTTCTAATTATATTACCATCACCAGGATTTGACGAACAATCACATATGGAATCTCACTCCCCTAAATGACGGAATGAATTTCCATGACGACGATGTTGGTTGTCATAACAACGGATCAGGTGAAGGGTTGCCAAATGAAGAACAACCAATTATTTTGAAAATGAAACAAAACAGGCTTACAGGGGGCGTCACTTTCGCTAGCTTACAGGTGAGATTTATATTACACACACACACACACACAATGTATAACCAGCTGCCGAAAGAACTAGGAATGCCACCGACGTCAATGTGGAAGTCTTCAAAGGAAGACTAAGCACCTGGCTCAGGATGACCCTTGATGATTTTGGTGTACCCTACCTAGTTATGTGAAATTGAGAGCTCAAGAAGCAACTCTCTCCTCCACCAAGCCAGCTCTAGAAGTGGGGTTATGGGCCTGATTTCCGTGTGGTGACGGATTATCACAAAGAACTTTCGTAAGGTTGCAAGGTATGTATATGCAAAATTTAATTATCCCTCACCAGGATTCGAACCCGGTACACTTTTCAGTGTCGAGGGCAACTTTCAATCTAGAAATTTACCGACAGGCTAATAATAATACAGTATATGATATCAAGT
The DNA here is from genome assembly GCA_023014485.1 of Bathynomus jamesi. Lineage (NCBI taxonomy): Eukaryota > Metazoa > Arthropoda > Malacostraca > Isopoda > Cirolanidae > Bathynomus > Bathynomus jamesi. The sequence continues at coordinate 1,859,973 of JAJOZX010000089.1, read as the reverse complement.
TTTGGATCACATGAAGATCAGGGCCCCCAGCCTTCTTTAGTTAGCCTTATAAGGCTAACTAACGAAAATATCACGACCTAACCTAACCAATCGTTAGGTGAACTGTACGCCCTTGACGATTGGTTAGGTTAGGTCGTGATATTTTCGTTAGTTAGCCTTATAAGGCTAACTAACAAAGACTGAGGGCCCTGATCTTCAGGTGATCCCAAGTTTTTATATAGCCTATATACAGTATATAATTTAAAATATCTTATAAGTTGCATCTCATCAGCCAGTAATTTAGAATTTGGCGTGTAAGTCGAGGGCGACTCCAAACCTTCCCGAAGGCGACTAGTAGTAGCCCGCGGGCGACCGAATGCCCACCCCTGCTATAGAGTATGACAGGATCGGAGGGCTCGCGTTCAAATCCTAGTTGGGGTATAAATTTTGTATGTATAAAATGCGCGGTTATGTTATGAGTATATACGGAGAGAGAGAGAGAGAGAGAGAGAGAGAGAGAGAGAGAGAGAGAGAGAGAGAGAGAGAGAGAGAGAGAGAGAGAGATTAAAATAACGGTATCTGTGGGATACGCCCTTCCGTCCTTCTACCAAATCGAAACTAATAAACAATACAATTTTTTGATCATTCTTTTTCGAAAACCATATTCATTTACACACCACACACACACACACACACACACACACGAAACGAAAAAACCCTGTGGTATAACCTAAGGGTAAAATAAGTAATTTAAAAAAAACGGTAAGATTATATTCTAATGATGATAAAGGGTAACTTAAGAATCTATCAGTTATTCGTAGCCAATAGAGGAATATACCGCTTAATTTTAGCCTTTGAATAAAAGAGAATGTTATGATTTAGTCTTTTGTTTTCCATAATGAAGCATAAAATTGTACGCCCAAACAGCTTCAGTGTAAAAGGAATCTAATGATCATAATAATAATAATAATAATAATAATTATTATTATTTAGTTTATTAAAGTTTTGTCCCTAAAAAATGCAACGGTTTTCGGAGTAAAAAACTTCTTTATGCACAGGATGACGCGATAGAGAAAGATAAATATGCGCATGCATATCACCTGTCTCCATATCTCCATTACGTAAGATACACTGCTACATACATACCCACACACATTCACGTGTATGTAAACATTCTTCTTGTACGTACAAGGATCATTTACACAGATGAGAAAAACTTTCTAATTGAAACAATGGAGACGCAAAATGGTCTAAAACTAACTTTAAAATAAATGAAATAAAATTAAATTATTCTTATTTTAATGAGTGCGACACTTTTCAATTTTTTAATACAACATCCATTATGTTCAGGATATCGTATTTTATCTTCCAATTATATTGCGTCCGATCCAAAACATATATACAGGGTGGTCCATAAGTCGCAATAGGTTATAATTAAAGCGAAAATACAAAACAAAAAAAAAAAAAAATCAAAAGTAAAAAGTTTATAAGTTTAGAAATATTTATTGATTAAAAAAATTAAATTTAAAAAAAAAAAATCCGCTACATGGCTTTTCGCTTTAATTATAACCGTTTGGGACTTATGGGCCACCCTGTATATATATATATAATATAATATATATATATATGCGCCTCGCTGGTATAGTGGTTAGCATCGTTGACTACAAATCCACCGGCCCCGGGTTCGATTCTCGGTGAAACCAGGCGGTGCGCAGCTTACCCATCTGTCCATTCTTCTATAAAAATAGGTTGGTAGATAAATGGGCACCGTAGGTGGCCTAGTGGTTAAGACGCCTTGCTGCTGATCGGGGTGAGATTGAGTTCGAGGAAGGACTTTGTAATTTCTGACTACCCGTGTTGGATCGTGGTTCGGATTCCACGTTAAACTGTAGGTCTAAGGTGGAGTGACAAGCTTGAACTTCGTCAGAATGAACAATTCGGCCAGAAGCAAAACCAAGGTGTGTGTGTGTGTGTGTGTACACCAAATGAAAATTGAAGTATATAACCTTGGTTTCTCTTCCGCCCGAATTGTTCATTCTGACAAAGTTCAAGCTTATCATTCCACCTTAGACCTACAGTTTAACGTGGAATCCGAACCACGCTCCACCAACAGCCCAGTGTCTTCATCACTAGGCTACCCATGGTACCCATTTATCTACCAACCAATTTCTTTATTGTGTGGAAGGATGAACAGCTGGGTTTTGCTGCGCGCCGCCTGCCGTCACCGGGTCTCGATCCCGGGGCCGATGGATTCTTAGTCAGCTACGCTAATCACTACACCACCGAAGCTCATATATATATACACACTTCAAATGAAAATTGAAGTATTGCAAGGAATTTTGGTATATTTTGCCATTATCAATAAAGGCGAAATTTGTGTGCTTGACAATCAGAAACGTAATTATTATTTCATACATATGTACGTACCATATGTCGCGCATGTACGTTTATTACAATGTAAAATTTTGGAAAATAATTCGCCTAGAAACAAAGTTCCTTAAAAAAAACCACACCAAACCAAAAATTACTAATTGGTAATGATCGGATTTACGTTTTTGAAATTGTAAGTCACCAAAATAAATATCCAAAATATTACCATTTAGTAATTTTTTTATGCTTTTAGAATTCGTAAGTTTCTAGGCGAACTTTTTTCCGGAACTGTAGTATTTATTGTATAGGTTCATATTATGGGCGAAATAAGCATTGTTAGGAAAAACTCATTTACAGATTTAAGATTAAAAAAAAAAAAAACTAAAAAGGGGTGGAGTCAGGCAGAGACGATTCCTGACGAAAAATGAAATAACAATTTTCAGTCTCCCTTCGAAAGGTGAAAAGAAAAAGTTCTCTCATATTCGCTGCATTTTGAGTTTTTTTGACACTTCTTTATATATATATATATACAGTATATATACATATATATACACAAAGGTGGGCAGGACCGAGTTCCAAAAGGACCGAATTCCAGGAACTCGGGAAAGTCGGTCCTTTTCTCAGTGATGACCGAAATGAGGAACGACGGTCCATTTGTAAACAATTCCGGACGGTCCGGTCCGGACGGTCTTTTTTTAGTGATTTTAGTGTGTTTAGTGATTATTTGAAGTTCTAAAGAAGATGCTAGTCTTGAAATGCTAGTCTTCTTGAAGGGAAACTCAAGCATTTAACTTAATAACTTTTTTTCATCATTTATGTATTGTATTAATTATAATTGACGTTAAGAAAATTAAAGATTTCCGGTGTCTTTAATTTCATTTTAATCAAATTTTTCACTTATATTATATATAAGGACCGAGGACCGAGTCGTTCCTAGGTCCTATCTTCAGAAAGGACCGTGACCGGGACCGTCGGTCCAGTTTGAGGCAAGGACCGGGACCGTCGGTCCTTTTTGAGGTCCGGGTGCCCACCTTTGTATATATATAGGGTGTCCCATAAATTCGGTCTTAATGGAAAATTTATTTTAAATTAACTTTGCAAACGTAATATGTAAGAACTAAAAATAGTTTTCAAATTTATGTCTTGTTTTGGGACCTTTCTTTTGGTTGCAGGTAGAATAACACGAGGAAAAGGCCTCCGGAGGCCTTTTCCTATGAAACCAGACTTATGGGACATCATATATATATACAGTGCCCGCGAAAAGTATCCGATCACCCTTGAAATTTGTATTTTTTACATAAAAAACAATGTTTAAATGTATACTAACCTTATATTAGTATTTTGTCATCTGTCCTTTGGTTTGGATGACTTGTTCTAGACGTTTTGGCATGGATTTAATCAAGTTTTGACAAACTTCCACTGATATTTCCTTGCACCATACCTTTTTGATGGCCTCTTGTAATTTTTCGACTGAGCCAGTGTCGTGGCATTCAACCTTATTTTTTTATTATTAGCCACAGATTTTCTATCGGATTGAGATTTGGACTATTACCAGGCCAATCCAAAATATCAAATTTATTGTCAGTAATCCATTTTGTCACTATTTTGGCCCTGTGACATGGTGCACCATCATGCATGTATGTTTTTGTCCTTTGGATTGCCATTGCCATTAGAAGTTTATCCTGTAGCATTGCTAAATACCGTGCACCATTCATAGTTGTGTTCTTCGGAAGAAAATATAAGTTTCCACGCCCATAGTAACCGAAACGACCCCAAACCATCACACTTGGAGGGTGTTTCATTGTCTTTAGGGTGTATTTAGGGTCCATCCTATTTGAGCCAATAGGCCGGCGAACCTTTTTTGGACAACTTCTGAATGTCAAAAATGTCGACTCATCGCTAAATAAAACCTTCTTCCAGTCATCAACAGTCCAATGAATGTATTTTTTACAAAATGCGACACGTTTTTTACGCATTTTTTCATTAATGAACGGTTTCTTAGCAGCATGGCGAGATGGTAATCCGAGTTCTTTTTGGAGCCGCTCCTGGATAGTTCGTTCAGAAACACCAGATAACAAATTATTCATATTAAATTTTATTTCTTTCGCAGTTATTGTTGGGTTTTTCAATACTAAACGTTTCATAAGTTTGTCTGTTCGCGAATTTGTTTTTCTCGGTCTGCCAGATCGTTTTTTAGGGACTGGCGTGGTTAGGCCACCATTGTTCTTAGCCCGTGAAACCCATAAATTAACGGTACTTTGGGATATGTTTAATTCCTTAGCTATCTGTCTCTGTGATTTCCCACATGCATGCAAAGCAACAATAGCACCTCGACAATCACTCTTAAGTTGTTTTTTAGCACACATTATATATAATTTTATTTACACCACTTTCTGTAAAAAAAAAAAAAATATCAAGAAATTTACACAAACAGTGAAATCTGACAAATTTGAGACACAGCCACCCGCAAGGAAGGCTACCAGAACACTAATTTGGGAATGCGTTGGATAGCTCTCATATCAGCGAGCAACCTCAAAGTTACCAGATGTCGCTAGAACAAATAGAAAGTGAATTACGTGTCTCTGAATATTAAGGGAAAATATTGTATTTTCTTGAGTGATCGGATACTTTTCGCGGGCACTGTATATATATATATATATACACACACACACGTATGTGTTTTTGTGTGTGCACGCGCGCGCGTAACGTATAGTCAAGTGCTATGTGAAAATTTAATGTTTATCGTCCATTACTTCGTGAACTATAATCCCTATATCTATCTATCTATCTATCTATCTATTCCGTGTTTGTTGTTGTCCACGAGAAAAAAATTACTATAGTTCTTTGTTTTAAATCTTTTTGTTAAATTTAAAATAATTTAGAATAATAAATGTAACCCTTGGCCCGTCCTTCCTGCCTAAACAAAAATAATTTAATCAATAGCTCTTCCATAGATGCGTTTAAAGATAAATTAGATGAGGTTTTAAACACACTGATACTAATTAATTAAACTTAACCCCAGAAGGTCAGTGTGGGACCGCACATATAGAGACTAGTGTCGAGTTTATGTAACTCTATAATGAAAATTACACTTACAGATTGAATTAAACAATTTATTATTTTATTTATTGGTGAGTCAAGTTTTTTTGGTTGGAACCCATTTATGTTAAAGTCATTTTGGCAAAGATATTTGAAATTTTGCTTTATATATATATATATATGTTACAGGGAATGTGTGGAACTAGGGATTTCATGAAATCCCTAAAATGTTCAGGGTTTTCATGTAAAGTTAAGTAGTGATATACTGATATTTTCATTAGACCTACAGGAAAATTATTTGAACACCCGGTTAATTGAATGCCGCGGTTAGGTTAACTGAATGCCCGGTAGGGTACGCCCTTGACGATTGGTTAGGTTAAGTCGTGATATTTTTGTTAAAACTAACGAAAATATCACGACTTAATCTTACATGAAATCCCTCAACATTTTAGGGATTTCATGAAATCCCTAGTTACACAGATTCCCTGTAATATACATATATATCAGAATGATGCTTGTTGAAGAGCTGAGGGATAATTATTTGTTGAAAATACTCTGGCTTACTCTAAATTATGACCTTAACATCTAAACGAGGTCATACAGAGGTCACGGATGAACTTAAAGGACTCAAACTCGTTGTTGACCCCAAATTTAACCCCAAACCCCAAAATTTGAGATATTTCGAGAATATAACCCAATTCTCGAGCACTAATCTCCCATCATCAAAAGACCATCAACACTCGCCTGACGGAGAGGTAGATTCTCCTTACCTCACTCTGAACGGGATTCACTTTGAGGTAAATGTTAAATTTAGAAGCCTTTAAAGACCGTGTACACTGTACAGGTCTCTTAACGTGAAATGAAATCGTCTGGCATTAACGAGACCATAAAATAGTTGAAACAGTGAAGTTATATAAATGGTAAGTTAAATTTTTTGGTGGTACCTTTTTGGGCAGGAATGTACAACCAACCAACTTGGAATTATAATTTAAAACCACGAAAAATACTGTTTCTAATACAAAAAAAAAATATATATATATATATACAGACAGATAGATAGATAGATAGATAGATAGTTATCATGCATTGAATATGTCATTCTATTGTTTGTTTTATGTAACAGACAAAGTAATAAGGGACCAAAATATTCTGAAAAACTGTATTATTACTGTTATTTTGTCTATTGTTTATGGTTTTATGCAATATAAATGCTCCGAACATCCTGTAATTTGAGAGAGAGAGAGAGAGAGAGAGAGAATATTATAAATAATTAATTGTGGCACTTTCAACACGAAATACAAAATACCTATCTGGCTGTGGTTTGCAAAATACACTCAAATATCAAACAACTTTTTCTCTCTCTCTCCGATACCCCTCTCACCCCCACCCACCCCTGTCATTTCTTTCCCCCCCCCCCCCCCCCCCCCCCCCCCCCCCCCCCCAATTCCAACATCCAATTTTCTTTCAAAAAAAATATTGCATGAAGTGGATTTCAAAAATTTGAAACCACCATCTTTTTCAACTAATAATTATTTTATTATTAATTAATTAATTATTGTTACCCCCCCCCCCCCCGCAGTAACTACTTATTTCTAAAAATGCTCCTGAAGAGAAACATGACATTTTTATATAGTCGCCATTTCACCCATTAAAACAAACTTTCTTTTAAACCTTAAAGGCAAAAGAATAATTTTTTTTTTTATATATTTATAATTGTTAAAAATTATATATTTTAGTTTGCCTCTAAAAAAAATTGCCGCCTCGATCACAAACCTTAAAGAAAACGGGAACGGGGCCAAGAACTCGATATATTTCTTAGTTTACAGATTTACCCTAGATTCTCGGGGTTTTACGCCATGTATGACGTTATGGAACCCAAAAAATTGGGGTTACCGAGTGCTCAGAATTGTTCTGGGCAGTACGCGAAATGGTGTCCTATATGTGTAGGTGTGCCCAGTATCCATCAATATCCATCTAGGACGATTCATATCCTGGACATACGATATCCAGTAACTCCTGGGTTAAAAAAAAAAAACCTTACTGATCCTCTGAAGTAATAAGGAACTAGAGAAAAGAAGCTTTTAAAGTGGAATTTTTTCCCTGATATGTCATGAGGTCAGGTCATACGAGGCTATGCTTAGATTATACTTATGCATTCTTAGCATAAAGGATACAATTGTGTGCATTACGTAAATTGTTTCTGACTTCACTCTTTTGTATTCTTTCCCTACCCGCGTACGAAGAGTTTCAATGATTTTAAACTACAGTAAACCCCCGATATATTGGACTAATTGCCCCCAACCCCCCGCCCCAAAGTCCAATATAAGCGAAAGTCCAATATATCCGAAAATTCATATACAGTACATTGAAACATAAATGATTATTTTATGAATTCCATACCACCGTATTTTGCTCTGTTCGGGATGCCCAAAAATTCTTTATCCTGTCGTTTCGAACTACCTTTGTAGTATGGGAGGTCACTTTCATCGACACTGATTTGTGGGTTCAGCTAGATTAGGTTAGGTCATATTAGGTTAAGACAGCGGTTCCCAGCTTTCACTCGCTCAAGGCACCCCAATGAGATCTGTTCTTCTTCCGCGGCACCCTCGAGGATTTTCGTCTCTCACTGTTCAGCATCCATTCCCCCCCACCCCTCAAATACCACGTAACTCAAACTAAGCCTTTATATAGTTTCCTTCTGGACGCAACTGAGGGCTCGAAGGATGTTTTCTGTTAAGTCATTAACTGGCGAGGTACTCACTAATCTAAGCTTACCTAACTTAACCAAGATCAAAATATCCTAACCAAACTTTAAACTAACCTAACCTAGCGTAACCTCACCTAATTAGGACCAACATATAATAATAATAATTCTTTATTGGTGAAAAATAAATATTAAAATATTACAATAATTGTTTAACAGAAAATCTTTATTTAATTTACCTCCGTAGTATGACCATTAAGCTTTTTTTAGGCTTTACTGGGCTCTCAGATTGATTATAAGAAAAAATAATTCCTGTACAGGTAATTACGATTTGGTAATATAAATATTATGATTAATTATGATATAAAACAAACTTTAAAATAATGTTAATTATGAAATATGTAAATATGATTAATTACAATTATGATTACATATAAGATAACGTAAGATGTATGGTTATGTTTAGGGTAATTGGTACTTACGTATTATCGGGACTACCAAACTGTTTATTATGTACTTTTGCTCTCGTCATTTTCGTTTAAACTAACGAAAATATCACAACTTAACCTAACCAATCATCAAGGGCGTACAGTTGACCTAACCGGGCATTCAATTAACCTAACAGGTTAATATTGGTTATTTCACCTAAATATCTTCTGATCTTTTCGTATTAGGCACTCAGTGTTACATTTCGGGCAAGTTAAGGATGAGAGAATAACGCCGTTAGCCGGTTAACTACGAAAAACAAAATAAAACGGAAAATGCCCGGTTAGGTTAACTGAATGTCCGGTTAGGTCAACTGAATGCCGGTTAGGTTAATTGAATGCCAGGTTAGGTCAACTGTACGTTCTTGATGATTGGTTAGGTTAAGTTGTGATATTTTCGTTAGTTTAAACGAAAATGACGAGGCAAAAATACACAATAAGCAGTTTGGTAGTCCCGATAATACGTAAGTACCAGGTAATTTGTCAGGATACACAAACGAACTTGTAGTTAACACGAAAAATTATTTCTCTTAGCATTATAATAGATTCGCGTCGCGGTCGCTACAGTGTGCGGGGTTCCCATTCTGTTGATGCAAAATCACACGCGACTCGAGTCAGCACGACCCGGGTCGTGAGTCGTGAGTCGTGAGTCGCATAACAGTTAATAGTGATCACAACAATGAGAGACGTAACAAAATACTTAGTTCCTAAATTCATTGGTACGATTTCGATATTCCTTTATTAAGATTGACTTCATCTTGGTTTTAAACGCACGCACTAAAGGTAGAAATATTTTGAAGATCTAAGCTTAATAAATGATTACATAAGTTCAACCTCAAAGAAAACGGATGATTTTTGAGATGATGACGATCAACGGTGAAGAATAATATATGCCTATTTTTATTCCTGGTCTGGTATGAGAGAATCTCTTGACGAGTTACAAAATATTTATTTATCCACTATAAGTTAATAATTTTGTTAATATATTTATAAATGAAAATAAAATGTGCCAATCTGATTATGTTTTAGAGATTTGATAATTTTCACTCTTTTAAGGAATGCATTTGTATGATCAAGAAAATCTGCATCGGATAATATCCTTAATTGGTCACTTTTGAACAATAAAGATACTGTACAATGCATTATCACCGGTATTTCACGTACAAGACTGCGGTACATCATACGAAGAAGAACAAATGTATGATACAGAGTTAATAAAACCAATTTAGGGACTATAAATTGAAGTTCAAGCATTATGGCATCACTCCTTGGGATATTTTTTAGAGATATAATTGATATGGTCCTTCCGCTGCAAATTCTTATCTAGCATTGACGCCTAAAAATTCCGTTACGTTACATTCTTTCACAACGCATTCTCCAACATTCAGGTTCTCAAGATGTACATTTCTTTTGTTACTGAATATCATAAGTTTGTATTATTTGAATTTTGAAAGTTTATTTGAGGTCAGCCGATTCATAACTTAAGGTAAATTCAAATATAACTTTCGCTGCATTGACGTCTTAAGAAAAAAAACAGTTGTATCGCGGGAGAGCATTTCTATACAATAAAAATAGCAGGGGACCTGGAACTGAACCTTGAGGTACCTCATGTTTTACAGTCAGTTTAGTTGTACAGGCATTATTTACTGATATAAACTAATATCTATTGGACAGATAACTTTTAAAGCAATCACTTATAGCTCCTCTGAAGCCATAGGAATACAATTTAAGCAGAATATTATGGTCCAGCATACCAGAAACCTTACTCAAATCCTAAAAGGAGGAGACCATTGTTTCTTTGTTCACTTTAGTGACATGGCACGTTCCACAAGGTTTAAAATAACCATTTTTGTTGTTTTATTCTAACGGAAACTGGATTGTTGTGGCAATAATAGGTTTTAAAATTTTAAATAATGATGTATCCTATTTCTTTACAATTTTGTGAAATATTTTACTGAAAAAAGATAAATGAATAGACTGATTTATAATTTGTTACTAGTGTAGGGTCACCGCCCTTGTATAGTGGTGTGATACAACCACTTTTTAGCATGAACGAAAATGAATCTTTGGTAATACAAAAGTTGATAAGGTTCACCAGGGTTGTTGATATTTTATCTTTAACAAACTTTAGTGTAGTACAGGAATGCTACAACTGTTGTTATTACAACTTTTGAATAATGTTGTGCATTCCATTAGAAGTAGCAGGAACAAAAGAAAATGAATTTTGTGGGCTGTTGTGGCACGTAATCCGACGGTGATTGGTTATTATTTGTGAGCGAAGTTTTTCGGCTATAGTTGTAAAATGGTTATTGATAGAGTTTGCATTGGTGATACCATCGGTAATTGGTTTTTTTTTTTACCAATATTTAATTTTTATGTTGATACTTTCTTAATCCTGATTTTGATTCTGTCCCGGTTACCGGAAGAGAGAGGAGAATGAGAGTTAAGTTCTGTGACAATATAAGAGTAACAATGGTCTTATGCAGGGTCTCGAACTCATTTCGGTTGCTGGCCGCAGTACGTATCCCCACAACAACTCCACCTTTGAAACGGAAGAAAGTAAATAATCTGAAATCCCTATGAGGCTGGACTTTTGAAACATCCTGTATATATATATATATATATATATATATATATAAAGAAGTATTTATATCTTCAAATTCCTCTTCACTGACATGCGAAGCACAATTCATTCGATTTCGTGCGGGACGCACAACAAACGTTCGAGGGCCGCATGCGGCACGGGGCCACGTACTTGAGATCCCTGGTTTAATGTGTCATACCAATTTTAAAACTTTTCCTTTTTATTTCCTACCTGTTCGGTTCGCAATTGCCTGTTCAGCTAACTTTTTTTTTAGCGAGGGTTGGAGATTAGGTCGGGGTCCCCATCTCGGGAAGAAACTTAAAATTTTTTTATTGTTGTGGGTTATGGAAACTTTCAAAAGTTCCTTTGTTAAGAAAAACATTAAAATTTGGTCAAAAAGATTTTTACGATACTTCTTAGTTCTAATTTAACCAAACCTAGAACTTAACCTAACGCATGGAAGAGCATGAAGGTCATATGCCGCTATGTATAAAGGTTAATTTAAGTCAGATGAGGTCAAGTTAAGAAATGCTGGATTAGGTTATACTTAGTGTTAAATTGCGTTAAGAAAATGTTAATGAAATACTTTTTCCGTCCTTCAAATTTTTAGTTTTTGACTTCTTTTCAGAACGTGACAGAATTGGATGCGAGTGACAACGGGATTACGTCCTTAGAAGTGTCGTCTCTCGCGTCTCTGACGTCACTGAAATGTTCCAATAATGAAATTGTCACGATTTCAGTCCACGGAGCAACATTGCTATCATTGGCCGCCGACAAAAACCGTAAGTGACGTCATCGTGACGTCATAGGCAGTTAATTAAATGTCTATCACTTCTCGGTTAAGTTTCTGTTCTTTATTCTGGATCACCTGAAGATCAGGGCCCCCCAGTCTTCTTTAGTTAGCTTTATAAGGCTAACTAACGAAAATATCACGACCTAACCTAACCAATCGTTAGGTCAACTGTACGCCCTTGACGATTGGTTAGGTTAGGTCGTGATATTTTCGTTAGTTAGCCTTATAAGGCTAACTAAAGAAGACTGGGGGCCCTGATCTTCAGGTGATCTTTTATTTTTCATTTGGTTTTATTTATTTTTACTCCAATTGTATTTCCATATGTACTGATTGGGTGCTCACCCAGTGATGTACGATGCTTCACCATTGACTATGTCAATTCGTTAAACTTAATGAATATAATTGCCAAAGAAATTACGTTTAAGAAGGGTTTATTCCTCTGAATGGTCGAGTGGTTAATGTCCTAGGCTCGCATATCAACGACCTCAGGTTGGAGCTACCCGTAAGCCGTGTATAATTAAAATGTGCCAAACCAGTGTCATTTATATATGTACGTTACACAGAGACCGTCTATACAGTCCGAATAAGTAATGGTAATGAAAAATACTGAGGTTTTTTTTTTCCTTTTCATGATGGAAGCCAACGTGGGCAACGGGTCACTAGCAGAGGTCCCGAAATATAGCTTCCCTCACCAGCTATCTGCTAAGCAGACAGGACCTAGCTTTGGGACAGAATCGATGGTTTAAAGCTGCTTAGTGACCCTTTGCCCACGTTCGACCCCGATCATGAAAAAGAAAAACTTAGTATTTGTCATTTACCATTACTTATTCCGGACTATAGTGGATTTAATTTTCCCAGAAGAGTTCCTTCTTCCATGCCTGGTCGGTGTGTTGTAACATAAAAGTTTCTCAGGGGTGATTCTGAGTTGTAGTGTATATATATATATATATATATATATATATATATATATATATACCGGGTGATTACAAATGATCTTCCCGATTTTAAACATTTATTATGAAATAACTAACAAAGCTACAGCGAAAAGCAAGATACACAAATAAAGAAGGACTCAAAGTTTTATCCTTTCCTTCAAATGTTCCAAAGTTGTTGCCATTGGTGGGACAAAAATTTAATTTTTGACATAGCCCCAGAGGAAGGCGTGAAGTGGGATTAGATCGAGCAAACGAGCCGGCCAAGGAATGGGGCCCCCACGCCCGATCCAACGATCAGGCAATTGCTCATTCAGGAATGTTGTAACATCAAAAGGAGCCACAAAAGGAGCTCATATTGAACTTCAATAGCTTGCAAATGAAACTTTTTGAGTTCTTTATTTGTATATCTTGCTTTTCGCTCTAGCTTTGTTAGGTTTTTCATATAATAAATGTTTAAAATCGGGAAGATCATTTGTAGTCACCCGTTATATATAACAACAATTCCTCATCCCTCGGAGGTCAGGCTCGCGTGTGTGTGTGTTGTGTGTGTGTGTGTGTGTGTGTGTGACGCCACACATTCACTCATAACTAGAAATACTTTATCGGCATATCTCTTAAACTAATTTAATCTGTCCTAAATTAGGCCGGATACAAATTTAGATGTAGAGCCGCCGTGATTCGGGCTATGCGTTAAGGTAACGGTTCCCTCCGTAATATAATTAATTTTTCTTTTATGCAGAAAGGAGGGGACAACGGCGAATGGCTGCAAAAACGCCCCCCCCCCCCTCAGTAGGAGAAGAAGAGAGCCAAAATCAAGGTCCAAAGTTTTCGAGATGCCTGGACACTGCGTTTGAATGATTGGAGATCAGACAGAGGGGAAAGAAGTACTGAGGAAGGTTGTTCCAGAGTTGACTGGTTGAGTAGATGAAAGATTAAGAACACCGATCAACCCTTGCATTAGAGCGTTGGACAGAAAATAGATGAGAATGTGTCGACAGTCGGGTACTGCATACTCTCCTTAAAGGAGGAGGCATTTAGTTAGAGTGTTCAGAAGAGCAGTGTCCAGTGGCGAATTAACTCAAGGGCCAGGTGGGCCATGGCCCAGGGCCCCGCGCTTCAAACAACGAAATGAAAAACCTATTCATTTCTTGACAAATAAACAGATAAAATAGCGAGGCTAATACTTCAGAAAAATTTCTCGAAAAGTATCATCTCGGCTCATACCAAACGGGATGAAACCTTTGCAAAATGACTCAATTTTCTACACTAGACACCGAATTGCGCCGTCGAAAAGGATCATACAACAGCCTACAAGAAAGATTTGGTGCGCTTTTCGTATTTCAAAAGATGCCTGATTCTTGGATTCACGAGTCGGCAGATAAATTGCAGGAAAAGATCGCCTAGAATGTGAATGAATAGAATGTTTCACATAGAAACATAAACAAGAATGTTAAGAGAAGAGGAAGGATTGAGTTGTGTATTGTTGAAGGTAAGGGGATACTCGTGTGGAAGAGTGTGACGAGTAGACAGATGAAAGAACCGAGTTTTTGAGGCACTGAAAGCCACAAGGTTTTCTTTCCCTCAATCAGGCATAGTAGAAAGATCAGAAGTCAGGCGCGCCATAGCCGTCTCACGCGAATCATGGAGTGATTGTTGAGTGGGACGCTTTGTGAAGCGAGTGGGGAAGTGAAGGGTGGAATCATCGGCATAAGAGTGGATAGGACAGGAAGTGCGACTTAATAGATCACTGATAAATAAAAGGAAGAGTGGATGACAGGACGGAGCCCTGAGGAACGCTGACGCTGAAAACTTTTTTTCCAACAGGTATCAAATCGATCAAGGTTAAATGTCATCCAAGAAGACTCAGCTCCCTCGATTTATCCAGGTAATAATAATTATTATTATGGGTACTATGTAGTTTTGCGGGCCCCAGATTTTTAACATAGTCGAAAGCCACCCCATTTCATACGTGTAGCAATGAAGGTGAATCTTATATGAATCTTGTATGACCGGGTTAGGGCGACGCCAGATTAGATGATAGAAGAAGATTGGTTAGCAATTTCCCACGTCATCAACTTTCGGCCAATTAGGGGTCATGGGCGTGGCTTTCGACTTTGGTAAACATGTAGCTGAAAAACTACACATTTACCTTATTATTATAACGGAGTTCGCGTGGGTCAGTTGGTTGGAGACTGGATTTAGGTTGTAAAATCCTGGGTTCGATCCCCACCGCCGCCGCAGTTGGGATTGGGCTGGCCACGTACTCTCTGATTGCCTGGGCTCAGTGACTTTCTATGGAGTCCACGCCAAACCCCCTCTTCTCACCCGTAGGAGAAATAATGTCTTGGATATTACCTTTATTTTTATTCTTAATATTAAAAACATTAATTATTAACATCTTATAATAATAATAATATCCCAGAAACTGCATTGGAGCTGTTCCCCCGTGGTTAGTATCTTGCAATGAGTTGGAGTTTTGTGATGTAAGCAACAACGGTATCTTGAGTCTTCCTGCTTACGTGACCTCAGGTCATCTGGCAGAACTGCGAGTCCTGAAGGCTAACCACAATAACCTGAAGGCATTATCCTCCACCGAAGGACTCGCAGGTAACTATATATTCAGTAAGGTCTTACTAATCAATGAGTGAGGAGTACCAGAAACTGGCACAACGCTCAGGCCAACTAATGGAACCCATTGGGCTAACTCTAAATTATTATTAAAGTCGAACCCTCGACCTCAGT
The DNA here is from genome assembly GCA_023014485.1 of Bathynomus jamesi. Lineage (NCBI taxonomy): Eukaryota > Metazoa > Arthropoda > Malacostraca > Isopoda > Cirolanidae > Bathynomus > Bathynomus jamesi. The sequence goes on along the minus strand of JAJOZX010000089.1, from coordinate 1,844,342 downwards.
GCCTTCACTTCGCCTACAGGAACTGTTACCCATTGGAGTACGGTCGCTAGTCATTAAGGTCTTACTCGCGAAAGGAAGAAGTGCAATTAACATATTGTAATCAAAATACCACGACGTGTACAGCCCTCACGTGTTCAGTAATAGCAAAGGTCATGTGACGAAGGGGACTTACAACTTTACGTGGGATTCGAACAATCTAAAGGTCGATACATCATCTGAGCGCAGAAGACGGTCATCCATCCATCTACTAAATCCACTCAGCGTCGCTTAACCTTGCTGACGTAACAGGAAGCGGTGTTGCAGCGTGGCCACAACCATCCTGAATGTTCAAAAAGGTATTGATAATTAGGTAGTGAAAGAGTGACAAGACCGCTGTTTGTATGGGCTTTGGCTCGGTTGACAACACTGAGAAGTCTTATAATATTGTATGATTGGTGGGGAACTGACCCTTGTGGTATATATATATATATATATACCATTGGGACTTATGAGCCACCCTGTACATATATATAGACAAATTAGATTAAAAGAAACTAAGCATTAAAAATATGAAAGAAACGCATTAATACAATTTTCAAAAAATTTAGGCTAGACAAGAGTCTTTCTTATTTAAACTAAATTGGGTACACGCGAATGTTTAATCAATCAATCAAATACTTAAAACAGATCAAAGTCATTAAAATAAGGTTAGGAACAATCAAAGTTACTATGGTAACAACCGATGGTAACCTATGGTAACCACTTAATCGTTAACCTATGGTATGACTCCTTAATGTTACGGAGGATATTTAACTTACTTGCTCATTTCATGAAGTGTTAAGGCCATACTTACAGTTCAACCTCACTAACTGTTAATTAAGATAAAACACAAAATCCAGTCTTAAAAGTCTTAAAAAATTATAAAAAACACTGTTGACCTAACGATTGGTTAGGTTAGGTCATGATATTTTCGTTAGTTAGCCTTATAAAGCTAACTAAAAAAGGCTGGGGTGACGGATCTTCAGGTGATCGAAACTGAAATAAGCAACAATGAAGCTTCAATTTACACTAAAAAAACTAGTTCCTTTCTTCGATCCGAGTTAACAGGGTGAAAGTTCGATCCACGGTGAAAAAGAGCTTTTCCTCTTTAAATTATTCTGGCGTTTTACTTTTATATAAAAAGGGGCGTACAAGCAGAATTACCAACTGCAAAAGAACATCACTTATAGGATGAATCTCGTAGTCAAATGGGTGAAAATAACAAATGATGCAAAATATACTTTATCAGGGAGGTGCATTGCTGAAGATCTTGGAATCGCTTTTCATTTTTCCCCTCTGGGTTTGAATCATATATATATATATATATATATATATTAGTGACACGACTTCTTCAGCGACACCTACAGACAAGCTTTCATTCGTTCTCTTCACAAGAATTCCTTTATAACCTCCTTCGCATCAAGTGTTTCTTTGACGACGACGTCACACCAAAACTGCGCCTCGCATCTCGCTTAAAGCCTTCCCTCATTTTCCGACACTGAGATAAGCATTCCTTCGCAATCTCCTCAGTTTAGCCGGGGCGTCTGTTCTCGTTCTCGTAAGATGTTCACTCAATCTAGCAGGCAACCACATTGGCCTATAGGCCCTATATTCATTCTTTAACTTAAATAACTTATAAATTCATTTGATCCTGCGCCATCTTAGTTTTCGTTGGCCATAAATGTACTACCGTGCACTTGTCCTTTTGCTATAAACTTTAATCAGAAACTGCAACACTTTATCTCACTGCAAAATTCACTCAATTCATAATAATTGTAACTGTGACTTTAATCATTTATTTCTTTTTGTTCATTAAAAGGAAGAAAACCCATACTATTACTCTCCTTTATTAACGATATTTATTTAATTTGATTGAAAGACGTCAATCAAACATTAATTATTTTAACTTATTCTAATTACATTTATTATAGGGCCTACAGCCACAGGCCAATATATATATAATCTATATATATATATAGAAAAAATTCAGTTTGGCAAACGTCGTCATCCTCATACCCGAGGCAAAAATGTTTTACCTAATGCTATAACCTTGACCTTTGACCTGCCACTGACCAAAATTAATTGGTTTCTTCTAGTTTCTGGTTAGTGGTAAACTTCCATTTTTTGTATACACAAGAATTAATTGATTAAATCGCAGTTTTGATGTTGCATCGTGAGGAACTTGTTGCAATACATTATCGGCTCGTCGTCTTCATGCATAAGTACAACATTCGTGCAGCTGAATGCACTACTGTACGTCACACAACACTACCTCTTCATTCTCATTTCCTATCTTACAAAAAGGCTTTAAATTTAAGTTGGTAAATACGTACATACCACTCCTCAGATAATAATGATAATAATAATTTTCCAGAACATTCCTTGTCAGCTTTCGAGAGGAGGAGAACGTGCAATTTAGAGGTTCTGTCACTTCACCACAATTCAATAGAAAATTTGTCAACCAATTTCTTTCAAAATTTTTCAAGGTCAGTCTCTCTCTCTCTCTCTCTCTCTCTCTCTCTCTCTCTCTCTCTCTCTCTCTCTCTCTCTCTCTCTCTCTTCTAATGAAAAATTTTAAATTTTTAAGCCAAAAGGTGGACATACAAAGTATTAAATAATTTTTTTGTAAATAAATGTACGAAAACTTTTGCACTAACTTTGTTTCTTTTCCTCAAATTCTTTGATATTTTACATATGTTGACGTTAAAACTAAGTGATTTTATTTGTTAAATTTTTTTATTTTTTCAAACGTTAACTGTAAACTTTTCATAATTATCCTATGCATGGTATAAATTTTGATAAAGACGTATATAACTGAAATATTTCTCTGTACGAATACTTATAAGCGCCACTGTGTATATATATATATATATATATATATATATATATATATATATATCCCCGCAAGGGGGTTCTAAGCTCGTGCTCTTGAGTGCTCTTTGTGCTCGTTTGTACGTGCTTGTTCCTGGAGGTTTCACGTGCGCCCTCCCGGCCCTAGCACCCAAGGATGATGGGCTCGACCCTGCAGTCCTTGTCATCCTTGGTCTTTTTCCACTTCGACTGTCCCCTCCACCCTTTCTTTTTCCTCTGTCTTTCCTCTCACTTTTTCTTTGTTTTTCCGCTGAGATATGCCCTTTAAATAGAGGCGAATCGGTTCTTCCTGAACTATATATAATATATATATATATATATATATATATATTATTATATAGTATATATATATATCAAAGCTATTGACTTCTCCTTAGGGAAACGGAGCTTACAGATGTAATACATAAATTACAACAAATGGTAAATACTTAAAATGAATATCAACTTTAACTCGTAAATGCGTATCCGTGATACTGTACAGTGGTTCGTACTCCAGTATAAACAACAAATTATAACAAATGCTCAAATTGGCGGCCTCTGACATCGAGACACTTAGGGATGGAATTTATGATTTTTAATAATTCTTCGAATTGACGTTCTCGAGATGCGTGTTTCATTTGATAATCTTCTTGTTGACTTTACTGGACTATTCGTTAAAGTTTCACATACCATTGCAGAGGTATTTTCATCAGTTGCAGTTTTTGGACGACCAGAACGCCGTCGATCATGTACACTTCCTGTTTCTTTGAAACGTTTAAACAACTTGCCAACAGTCGCATGTGTTACTGGATGCTTATCAGGATGATTTCTATTGAATTCGGTAGCAACTTCTCTGTGTAGCGCCCTGTCTTGCGTACATGAGCACAAGTTCTACCCGGTCTTCTGTTGTTAGATTCGAAGCCATTTCTAGGCTGAAATAAAAAAGTATTTGAGTATTTATTAGTGCTTGCATAATACCGAAAATTTTCAATACCGGTATTTGGAGGCAATTATGCTAATCCCGGTATTGATACCGGTATTATGAAAAAAATAATTTATTTTGATTTATTATGGTGCCATCCTACCAACCCTCCCACAAGTCTGAGGGACTTGCAGTACTCACCATATTTACTATAAATTAATGACCCAACTCCAAATAGATGGCATTCTATTCGAAAAAGTTTATACAGTAAATTACTAAATTGTAATAAAAATATTACAGTATTTGAATTTTTTTTTAGCATATTATTATACAACTACTGGGGTAGATAGAAATTATTAGTATCTAAATATTTATTTCTTAGTTTGATTTTGAAAGTATGCTTTGAGGAAACAAAGAGCATCTAGGATTGTTCAGATAGACTTGATCTCAGTTTCGTCAGAAATAGGCCTGCAGCAGAAAAGGCTCTTTCTGATTCTGCACTTGTAGGTTTAATTGAAAGCAGTGCCTTGTACAGCTTCTCTAAATTCTCACTTCTCTGTAAAGTAACTTCCAAGCTTTTAAATTCATTAGTAACATCAAAATCAATGGAATTTTTTTTAGATGGCACTTTTCCTAGTTTGTCCATTTCTTGCATGTATTCACTCAGTAATGAATCTGCTTCCACTTCAGTCTTATTTGCAGCTACATTTTCAGGGTTACATGGAAATTCCTGTTCTTCCATTTCTATCTCCAAATCAACCACATTCTTAGGGAAAAGTCTTTTATGGAGCTTTTCTGCAGTTCTTTTGAGAACTAATTTTGATGGAACAGAAAAACTTTCCTCTTCTTGAACTTTTAAAACTTCGGGATTATGAAGATATTTGATTAAACCTACAATGTCTTGCTGTCTTCTTGAAATGTAACGATTTCTAAGACAATCTTTTAACTCTTTTGCTATTGGATTATTTTTCTCTCCTAGTTTCTTTGAAATAAATTTCATTGATGATTCAGCTGTCAGGAGTGATGCATCTTTCGAGCATAACCCTTTAAGAATTATTTCAACAGGACGTAAGGTGTCATAAAGGTTTTCAATAATTTCCCACTCTGTTGAAGAAATGGCTACAGTTGAATGAATCACTCTTAAAGCTAGTGCAATAAATAGTTTTCTTTGATAGAAAGGAATAGAAAACGAAAAAAAGAGGTTAACTGCAAAATACCCGAAACTTTTTTTTCTCCGAATCCTCCAAAACAGTTTATTTGCCCATCGGAGGACTAAATTGCCTAAATTTTACAATAGCAATTTTTGTCAATACCGAAAACCTATAATATCGGTATCGGTATTATTTGTACTTCTTCAATACCGGTATTAATACCGGTATTTCAATACCGGTTTTAACCCCTAGTATTTATACTGGAGTACGAACTACTGTACAGTATCACGGATACGCATTTACGAGTTAAAGTTGATATTCATTTTAAGTATTTACCATTTGTTGTAATTTATGTATTAAAATAAATATTTTCCTATGGATCCAGACTTTCGGCCCACCCTATATATATATATATATATATATATATATAAGGGAAACAAAAAAGAACAGCATCGAAACAATCAAAGCTTGTAGCCTTTCATTAAGAACTGCTTTTGTCATTTCGAAATGACAATAATTCAGAGGTTTTGTAGGCTTTTTTTGACTTCACTTTTAAGACATCATTTTTGCTATTATTGTTTCCACAAATACCTATTACTACGGCGGTAGATCGGGATTTTGTGATAAAAATTTGAGTATTTGGACCTTTCTAATCTGCTCCTATCTCTCCTAGTAGGTTTTGTTGGGTATTGGGGTATGTTTTGGGTCGTTGTCTTGCTGGAAGATGAATCATATCTCAGCTAAACGAATTCCACTCGGCAGTGCATAATGATGAAATAAAATTCTGTGGTAGTGAATCTTGTTTATATTCCCATCAATTTCTATGAGATCACCCACTTCATATGAACTGGAGCAACTTCACACCGCAATAGAACCACCACCCTGTTTCACAGTCTTCAATCTTGCTGATACAAGTAGATTGACACTTTTCACGGCTACGTCATCTGTCATACTTACACCTCTTATTTCCACAGAGATTCATTTTAATCTTATTCTTACACACAATATTCTTTCATTCATTCCGCCAGTTTTGATGGGTTTTTTGGAGACTGAAACCTGTTTTTTTAAATTCACATCGCTAATATACAGTTTTCTGACAGGAACTTCTCTTTGAAACATTTTCCTGAAGCCTTCTTTTCACAGTGGACATGTCCACAGGAATTCCATGGTCCTCCTGAATGGATGTGCATATTTCTGGAGCTGTCTTAAAGGGACTTGCTAAGGAGAGTCTTTGAATAACGCGTTCCTCTCTTGCAGTAGTTATTCCAGGTAGACTGTTATAAGTAGCCAAATTGTCATTTTTCTGCTCCTTCTGCAGGAGCATGGGCTTCATGGCAATTTCTCCTTGGCTTTTTGCGCTGTTCATCTCTTCGTTGTTCGGAAAATTGATTAATAATTTTCAGACATTTTTCTAGAACTTCTGGAAAAGATAAGAGGGCCATAAATCAATTCTGCGTGTCAGAGTTAAAAAGCGCCAAGAGTTGGAGTTTTTTTAAGCCGTAAAAGAAAGATGGAGCTTTTTATCACCGAAACAAACTCGATTTTCACCGTAAACGTTTTTTTATACCGAAAGTAACACCCTTCCTGTCAGCGCCAAGTCACAGACTGACACTCGGAAGCTGCGGCCTGCGGAAGGGCCTCCTGATACGTTTTGGCGCGAATTTTATTTTTTGAAAAAATATCGATTGGCGCTTTTTAACTCTGACACGCAGAATTTAGAACTACGTTTTATTTTTGTTTGCACGTCTGACCTTGCACGAATATTAAAATAAGAACGTTGGAGTAATAAATTCTAGGTAACAAATGCAAGGATCTTTACTTCCAAACTTTTACAATTTCTCTGTTAAACAGGCAATTGATCAGGCTTCTCCACACAACATATAAATATTGATGCAGACATGACTCGTTCTTTGGGGAATCAAAAGTTTTCACTCATTGTATGTTTATTATCTTGCATCCGGTTAGTTCCTTCCATTTTTCTTAGCTATATGTATAAATTACCAGACTTCGGGTGCTGAATGTAAGCAGCAACTTACTGAAGAAGTTGCCAGAACTTTCTAGCAGGAGGCATCAGAATCAGAACGACGCACTCGTCAGTCCTTCCCTCCAAGAACTTTATGCCGCTGACAACCACCTCGAAGATTTGGCGCCCATCGAGATCTGTCGAGGTCTGAAAATTCTTCATGCGCCTTTCAATAGAATTATCGCCTTATCTCAGAGGTAAAATGGAGTCATTGATGCTCTGTCTCTGTCTTTCTTATACTAATAGATTACGGTAAGCATTGTTGTTGCATGTAACTGATAGATTAATTACCCACCGATCTCTGTATACTGTAGTAACCAAACCTAAACTCAACCTACACGGTATATATCGAGAAAATACTGTATCTTGATATGAATTGTGTACAAAAACTTGCAAAGATGTCAATCAATGACGTCACTGCGTTAGTCACTTGTTCTAGTAGTTCTTTGCTATAATTATCATTTCAGTTTCTGTTGGTCGTGCGAACTTCTGGAAGAGCTTGTGTTGTCTGGGAACAACATGTTAGTTCTTCCTCCAGCAATTTCCAGACTTCGAAGACTCCGCGTCTTCAAGGTTCACCTGAATCCAATTCAAGAGCTGCCCAAGTTGTCACACTTGAATAATTTAAAGGTAATAAGGTGCCTTGGCTCTTTTGTCAAGATTGTGCAGAATGTGGGTTCATTACTGGCTGACATTGAATCAATATGGGACATACTTAATCCACACTGGCCAAGTGTGAAATTGAGAAACTGTTACTTTGGTTGCTAGATGTTGGGTCACCTAGTTAATAACATTCAACTAGTGTCATGATATTAAAGAAAAATCTATGAAGCTATTTCAGTTCAACGTCCACAAGCTTAGTTTGACCTTTCGGCATTAAAGCGAATTTCTTATCACGTCTCCTTTACCAAGTTTGATCTCAAAAATAATGACGGAATCCTATTAGTTTCCCCCTTTTGATATCCTACGTTTAATAATTGAATTTTGGGTCCTCTGACGATCAAATTATCATTTGAGGGGAAGAGAACGAAGAGTACAATGCCCATATGATGATTGAGCATGTTCTTCAGAAATGCCACCGTAGGTTTTAATGTAGATTTTTCATATGATGTATACGACCCTTAGATGGCTCGGATTTCACGTTAACCTGTAGGTCCCCTTTCATCACATGATCTTTGCAGTTTTTTAAGCCACTTTACAAGTTCGATATATGTAGCGAGCAAAATGTTTGCCGCGAGCGAGCCCCAAAGGATTGGGAACTCCTATTGTTTTGTTTTCCGTACATAAAGGACATTTTATTTCTCATTCATTTATAGGTGATCGACGCATCACACTGTCGACTAGGAAAGATCGATTTCGGGGAGATTGTGGGGACCTCTCTCACCTCTCTCGACATCGCTTTCAACCCGTCCTTGGTCGTGGATCGACAACAATTCTCAAAGTGCAGGTCAGATTATCAACATATTCCTTGTACACTCGCTGGGTTAGATTACAAATTAAACCGCGTAAGTTACGTCAGGTTAGGTTTCGTTTCGTAGAATATATATATATATATATATATATATATATAAGGTCCTTGAAAGTTTACTTTTAACCTATTTAAGACAGAATAAAAGAGTAAGTTACTATAGTCGATGTTAAACAAGGATTAACAACAGATCAAAATAGCAACTATTTCTCAATGAGATACAGTGTGTTTCAAAAGTCTGAAACCATAGGAAATATTATATATATATATATATATATATATATATATAATATATATATATATATATATATATATATATATATATATATATATATGACACACACAGACCGTGCATGGAACAAGGAACTCTTCTGGGAAAATTAAATCCACTATAGTCCGAATAAGTAATGGTAAATGACAAACACTATAGTTTTTCTTTTTCATGAGCCTCAGGGGACCTCAGGGGACCATTCTGAGTTCAATTCCATGTGTGTGTATATATATATATATATATATATTTATAATCAGTGTTGGGCACTAAAGCGTTAATCCGATAACAGTTAATTAACGAAGTTAACTTTTTTTAACGGACTATTAACGGAAATTAATTTCCATTTATCGTTATCGGACCAGTTAACTTCTGATAACTCGATATTTAGTCTGTTAAAGTCCGTTAACACGTTAACTGCGAGGAGTCATTCACGGAAGATCACCGCTCCGCGAATGAATTCAAACCGCCATAACTTCAGTCTGCCAATTCCGTCCTCTGCCGCAGTGGAACGGCTCTTCTCTCTCGGCAAGGACATCCTGAGGCCCAAGAGGTCAAGACTGGCAGTTGGGCCTAACTTTGAGAAGTTGGTCTTTCTGAAGGGCAACCAGCACATTGTGTCATAGTCTTTAATAAATGTGCCTAAAATTTAATTTTACCTTTCAGTTCCGCCATAATAATTCTCTGGTAAATTAAAATTTAGTTAATGGTTAGTGGTTACAAGGGTTTCAAAACATGTAATCAGTACATTTTTTATTAAAAAAAAAGAAAAAAGTTATTAAGCAAAAAAGTTGCAAAACTTGATAAAAATAGTTAAATACCTATTTATTGTTGGATTTTCCATAAATAAACATTTTCTATGGGTTTTAAAGCTTTTTTCCTTGATTTTTTTAAATGTTAGTAAAGAAATAGTTATCGTTAACGGATTATCGTTAACTTCCGTTAACTTTGTAGTAAAATTATCGGATTATCGTTATCGGAGTTAAACATTGGGGTTAACGGATTATCGTTATCGAAGTTAACTTTTTGGTTAACGGTGCCCACCACTGATTATAATACAATCGAAAAATATATATTCCTATGATTCCGGACTTCTGAAACAACCTGTATATACAATGGATCCCCGTTGTTAAAACCTATAACGTCATCGTGAAATGATCCTTAATAACTATTTTCCTTTGAAGATCTGAAAGGAGTGTCAGTATGGTTAACACTGCTGGTGGAAAAGAACGCTTATTCCCATTCCAAGAATCTAAAAATTCCCGTCGAATTCCTGACGGAGGATCTCGAAATCATCAGAGTCATTTTAATAAGAATGGAAGCAGGCCTTCGTCAGGAAACCCGAAGGCACAGGCGGAGAAAGAGACCAAAACCACGCCATGGAAAATCGGGTTCTGCGAAGCCATTGGGAAAGAAAAGTCTAAGTAGGTGACTGTCACACACACACACACACACACACACACACACACACACACACAGCTGAAAATACAGACACAAGATTAGAACAGAAGTAATTAATTTAAGAGGTGAAATTGATATATGTTATGGTTAGTTGGTTGGTTGATCTAGGAAATGACTTTGGATAGTTCGTGGAGCAGGCAAATAGTGACTGTAACCTAGTGTTGTTATCGATCTTAGGCTGACGGTGGCGCAGTTGAGAATTGCCGATCTGTGCGAGAATGGCCGCATAGGTTTAGTCGCCGTGGCTGACGGAGGAGAAAGCTTGGAAACTGCTGCCAACCTGCTGACGGCATTTCCTGAAGCCTTTCATGAAGAAAAGTTGTGCTCTCCTGATCTCAATGACGCGCTCAAATACAGTCTTTTGTCTTGTTTAAGGTTTGTTTGGAGTTATAAAAAGATAAGTATCGTACTAAAGTATGGAAATACATCGCACTTTCTTAGATTTTGCTTTAATGATTGTCACGTCCGTCCTAAAAAGTAAAACAAAAAATGTTTGTGAATAGGTGTCAGCAAAACTCTAGTAGTGACCTACTATACAGGAAACCCAGACGGTGTCCGAATGGTTGCTTCTCTAGAAGTTGAGTTGAAATATCTCGGTTCGCTTCCCGCCTTCTACCCACTTCGATTAAGAGGCGCTTCTCGTTCACTGTGGGAAAGATAAAGGAAGTGTCGAACCATGGGTCCCACCTACTGTGGGCCTGAACTCTGTCGCGCCATCTATTGACGTTCGGCGGAGTTGTATTTACCACAAAGAAGGCGGATTGCCTACTAACCGTCACCTTTTTGTCATACAGGAAAATTATCTTAGAAAAAGGAAGTATTCCTGACGGTTTCTGCTCCGCTTATTTAGAAGTAGATGGAAGAAGGAATGACGTGTTCAACAGCAGAAACAGCGTACGCACCTTCAGTACAGAGAGAAACAACTGTTCTCTTCGTTTGTGCTGCTTTGGAGACATCACGGCTATTGTCACTACTACTGAGGGTTCCCCGCTGGTTGTCTCGTGTTACTCGCATAACAAATCAAATGTTTGTGTTACGCCTTTATTGAAATGTTAATATGTCATGTCATTTTGTAATTTTTTATGCTGTTAGATATTGGTTCCTAATATATGTCAAGAAACTGGTTAAGAATGAGATTTAACGTATTACAACATCTCTACTATAGGACGTTTCTCCGCCGCAGTGCAAACGGAACGGTCGATGTCATATCGATAGACTTTCTCATCTTCCGAATCCTCATACCGCGCTTGTACGGTTGGGTCACCATCACCAAAGTCTTATCATAGGGTCTGCGAACCTTTGGGAACTCATAGACCCTGAAGAAGTGAACAAGATATGTCAGAATATCTACGACCCAGCTTTAGCGGCCAAAAGACTACTAACTTTAGCTCAATCCTACGGCTCGAAGGAATCCCTCAGCATTTTGATAGTATATCTTCCATGTGGCTCTCCGAGAAACACTTACCAGTACTCGTCTTTGAGTGAAAAGGTCAATCTTGAACAAAAAGATTTCAATCCAAAAGTGACTCCACTGCATAATTATCCTTGTAGTCCAAACAGAAATAAAATAACACCTAAAAATGACAGAGAATTTTTTCCAGAGATAAATCCAAGAGGAGTCAAGGACATGGAAGATTTGCAACGTTATCCCCCAAGTGGACAAAGTGACAACGAAGATTCCATTGTAGAAGTTTCTCAAGATGAGAAAAAGGATGAGAAAAAGGATGAGAAAAAGGATGAAAAACGACAAGACACCGACCTTTGCCATCTCACTGATAAGAAACAATTCACGTACTTCAATTTCCCAGGACCTGTTCATAACTTCGTTCCTCTTCCAAAAGAGAATATTGAATGTACTGTTACGGAAGACAGCTCTGGGTGTTTCGCGTCCTCTTGTGACCTGATAACTCCTCCCGCTGATTTTGCGGATGCGGACACAGACTCACTTGGCAGTGACAGCGGCTTTAGCGGGAACAGTGGAGGCAAAATTACGCACTGTAATACGGACCTAATAGAGAAATCGTCGACCATATCTGAGGTAAGATAAGTTGGTTAGTTTCAGCTATAATTAAAAATCATAGAACTGATTAAACCAAAAGGTAAAACTTTTTCATTTCTTTCCATTAACAAATTATTTAATTTCCACCTTCAAACGTATCCAAAAGAAATTTTAGCCCCTTTATTTTATCTTCTTTAAGGTGTCCGAGGAACAGTACCGGAGTTGGGAATATGTTATCGCCCGAAATTCGAGAATTCTGTACCTTCAGGAGCTCAGTTCCTTGAAAAGGGAGAAAAAAGAGAGCCCATGTTCGTCGTCCGTTCCAAATTTAGTTTTGGAGTCTGCTTTAGAAGAATCTCGAGAGAGCAACATTGATGAAGAAACTGAAGGAGATACGAGAACCGAGGAGTCCTCGACTCAACAACATTTCTATAGAAATCTCTTCCGAAAATCTCGGTTTGCCAGAGGCGCCGCCAAACTTCTTCAAAGCAAAATTAATATTGGAAACACCATCAAGATTGGGAACATTTACAAACTTCGCCGAAAGCCTTGCAACTTCAGAAGATTTGGAAGTTTACAGAATCTTAAATATTATCAAAACAATAGACCTCGGAGTATAAGTTCGCCTAATCTCAGTGAACCAGCCTGGACTGAGGCGAAAGTGCAGGAAGAAATGAGAGAAACGAGTGCTGTAGATTGTGTAGAATTAGAATCAAGGATGCAACATTATTGGAACACGGGAGTTACGTGCTTTTAAAAGTATTTAATATATCGTGAGAATGATACCAAACGTGCAAATACGACTTTCTCAAAAGAGAAAAGTATCAGCTTATAAAATCTTAGACAAAATTAAAAAAAAAAAAACCTAACTTAACTTACGGGTTAGATTAGCCCTAACTGATGACGGAGGTTGTTAGATTAAATTAGTTTTCTACAATTTGGGTTTTCGACGATTGGCTGGTTGATCCCCTTTTTTTATATTTTAAGAAGTAGGCCCTAAATTCCCATAATAAAGAAGCCTACATTTCTTTATTCATTTTGTAACAAGACAAATGCCTTTTTTATAATGATGGACATTATAAACGTGATTTAAAGAGTGAAGCTAATTTAACTGTCTTGTTGAAGCTAAAACTTCAGTTATTAGTCTGTCATTCGTTGGGAAAGCGATGAAACTGTTTGATGTAAGCATTTTTTCTATATACAGGGTGTCACATAAGTTCGGTCTCACAGGAAAATATTTTAAATTAAATTTACAAAAGTAAAACAAATGTTCAAACTGGTCTTGTTTTCTTGTTTTGGGACCTTCTTTTTGTTGCAGGGAGAATAACACGCAATAGCTAATGTGGAAGCGAGTTACACTCACATGTAAATGAGTTACACGCACATGGAAGCGAGTTACACTCGTGGGGAAAAGGCGGAGGCCTTTTCCTCACGAGTGTAACCCACCTTCATATTAGCTATTGCGTGTTATTCTACCTGCAACAAAAAAAAAGGTCCCAAAACAAGACATTAATTTGAACATTCATTTTAGTTCTATTACTTTTGATAGATTTAATTTAAAATAAATTTTCCGATGAGACTGGACTTATGGGACACCCTGTATAAAATAAAAATTATATCTTTTGTTTAAATGAATATATTTTACATTTCGAAACAATGAAATAAATAAAGAATTATTTTAATTTTATTTCCATATGCCACAAATGAGTACCATCACTGGATTCCATTCTTCACTGTGGGATACAATTCAAATGATATAGATGGGGGGGGGGGGGCACATAACCCACCAATCGGGGTCCCTAAAACGAAAAAGGGCAGCTGACGTAGAAATATTTTTAATTTTCATTTATTTGTACACAGCTTGACCCAACCTAACCCGACCTGATCTGACCTACAAACGGGTTTGATTTAGAGCGAATGCCTGTGAATTCGTAGGTTCTTGGGAATCCGATCGGGAGAGAACATCACGTATCCAGGTGGGGGCGGACGTTTCTCGAAAACATGTTTCCTGCCTTTACCAAGTTAAATAACTCAACTTTAAAAAAACTTTAGTATCAATTTTCCAGTTTTCGACCAGTCTTTATGTTTGCCAATTTTCCGGTTTTCGACCAGTCTTTATGTTTGCCAATTTTTCGGTTTTCGACCAGTCTTTATGTTTACCAATTTTCCGGTTTTCGACCAGTCTTTATGTTTACCAATTTTCCGGTTTTCGACCAGTCTTTATGTTTACCAATTTTCCGGTTTTCGACCAGTCTTTATGTTTACCAATTTTCCGGTTTTCGATCAGTCTTTATGTTTACCAATTTTCCGGTTTTCGACCAGTCTTTATGTTTACCAATTTTCCGGTTTTCGACCAGTCTTTATGTTTACCAATTTTCCGGTTTTCGACCAGTCTTTATGTTTACCAATTTTCCGGTTTTCGACCAGTCTTTATGTTTACCAATTTTCCGGTTTTCGACCAGTCTTTATGTTTACCAATTTTCCGGTTTTCGACCAGTCTATGTTTACTAATTTTCCGGTTTTCGACCAGTCTCCAGTTTTCAATGACAATGTTCGAAAGCGGAGACGAAACCTCCGACTCCCAGTTTATATAAAAAATAAATTTAAAAATTTCCTTTGAATTCGATTTCATGTATTATTTTGGTAAGAAGGTTATTCTTAAATCCAAACGACAGCCAATAAAGTCTGCAAATTATCAAATGATACTGCTTAACCCTTTCATGCCTGATTTTTTATTTTTTGTATTTAATTTTTTTTGTTCAAGCCAAAATAACCTCTAATATTCAGATCGTAAGGCTCAAAATCGATTGTCAAGCTCGTGTTGCCATAAGGCAACGGTCGGCGTTAATAGTAACTGGTTAGGTCGACTGAGCAGTAGAGTCTAAAGTCATTTTCTTTTCGTCCGACTTCAAGTCAAGTTAACTCGAGTTGTCGCGTTCTTTTCCTCAAAACAAAATAGACGTGACTCGAGTTTTGTCGAAGCCAGCTCCGGAGGTAGCTGGATATACCTCGTCACCTTTTGGAAACAAAATGTGCCATCTGCAGAATCAAGAGGTAAATTCATTGCATTTTTTAAGCATAGATCATTATTTGTATATATATAAAACGGTAAGCCTTCTCCTTGCCCCTCACGCGTTGCTTCACCCACATTTGAAGGGGGGTCAACGAAATTGCAACCAAACAGCAGGAATGCCACGCGTTCGGAAAATCTTCCATAGCTTCTAAAACAATAAAGCTAATTACTAAATATTTTACACGGAGGACCTCAAAAGTATCGTAATTGCAATATCTCTGCAAAATTTGAAGAAAATAAAAAGTATTTTTGTTTTTTGACCCAAAATAAAAAAGTCGTGAACTGTTGACATGACGTTTTTACCCATTTTTCAACAAAAATTCGATCCGGCTAAAAATTGTCCAAAATCATGACAATGAGGAGTTATAAAAGAAATATAAATATCTTATTTGGTGTCAATAATAAATAAGGAGATAGTCCGTTTAGGGAGCTTACATTTTAGAAATGGTTGGGCAAATGTATGAAAATATGTCAAATCTTTTAAACTAACTTGAATAATTGTCAAATATTTTACAAGGAGGTCTTTTGAGTAATCCCAACACACACACGAAAATGAAAAGGTTTATTAGCAGACTATAGTCCATATGACAAAAATTATTGATACAATGACAGTTCACGTACTAAGGATAGAAATATATACAGTTGATTAGAAATAATACAGTAATGTCGGACTTAAGTGGAGCGACAGACAGACGTTTTCGTACCAAGAAGTCCAGAGCTTAGAGGATAAACGGCAGGACTCATGGATAGCTTGGATAATCGGGTTGGTTGATTTTTTTAATTCTTTGCATTGGAATGTATTGAGCACGTCTTGTTACCTCTGGGAAGCTCGGGACATTGCAGGTAGCAAACATTTGCGAAGCTGAGCATCTCGGGGGTAATTTATGTAAGAATCTAAAAGACCCGTTGTACAGCAAATTTAGGGTTCTGCCAGAACCTTTTTTATAATTCACCCACAGTTGCTGTCCGTATATATTACTGCAGAAAGTACGAAAGAGAGTGTCTTTAGCTTCACTTGTACAAAACCGAAAGTTCCTTATAGTCATATTCGCTTTAGCACAAAGGCTTCGAGATTGTTTTCTTATATCCTATTCATCACTCAAGGAGCTGGTAATAGTTTGACCCAAATACTTAAACTCTTGTACTTCCTCAATTACTCCACCGTTCATTTTAAACCTAACATCAGCTGGCTGATTACAGCTTTTAGGATGAAATTGCATAACCTTAGTTTTTGTAACATTAAAAAGAATATCATGTTTCTGCGATACACTTCGCAGACTTTTAGTAGCCGAACCAGACCTTTATATATAGTGGCGCTCATAAGTATTCGTACAGAGAAATATTTCAGTTATATTCGTCCTTATCTTTTGTACCATGCTTGCGACAGTTAAGAAAAGTTTACCAGTCATTTGGAAATATTTAACAAATAAGAAAATTAGTTTAATTCCAACATATAATGTAAAACATCAAAGTAGTTCAGGAAAATAAAGTTAAAATGCAAAAGTTTTCGTACAGTTACTTACAAAAATGTTTAATTATAATTTGTGTGTCTACCTTTCGCTCGAATGATTTCGATGATTTGTTATGGGTATTTTTCTACGAGGTTTCGACATCTCCCAGGAGAAATTTTAGCCCATTCTTCTAAAGAAAATTGTTGCAATTCATTCAGATTCGAAGGGTTTCTCTCACGGAGAGCTTTTTTCAAATTAAACCATAAATTCTCGATTAAATTGAGATCTGGGCTTTCAGTGGGCCACTCGAGAAGCTTGACATTCTTTTGTTTTTAGGTTTTGGATCATTATCTTTTTTTTGCAGTACCCAATTGGGACCCATTCGCAACTCCCGAACTCAAGGCAATATAGTTTCTTCTAAAATTTCCTGACATTTCTTCGAATTCAAGATTCCATGGATGACAAGTTTTCCTGGACCAGAAGCACTAAAGCATCCCCAAAGACGCAAACTACTACCCCCCCCACCCATGTTTAACCGTAGGAAGGATGTTTTTCCCTTCGAAGTAGTATTTGATTTTCGCCAAGAGGAGAAGATTGTAGACACCAATCAACCGGGGAAGTACTCCAGGGGGAACGTTAGGTAGGAGACAGGGTGTGTTGGAACTCCCGTTTCTCCTGTCACTGTCCTCCTTAGCCGATCTTTTTCCGTGTCTCATCTACCCTGTGAGCAGTTCAGCATGCTCTCAAACACACAATTCTCCTTCTATTCTTCGCTATACATACATGCATCTTACACACTACACAATCTTTTCAAAATTTCTAAAAAAAAAAAAAATGGCATCATTGAACCTTGGAGACGTTGTTTTTGGCTCTCTCCTTTTTCTGTGGAGGGGTCACTTTTGCGGGCGTTCGCCTTTGGCCCCCTCCTTACTTACTACATAAAATAAAAAATACTGTTGCTCGTTCGTCCCGAATAATTCAATTTTGGTCTCGTCTGTTTAGAGAACTTTCTTCCACAATGCAAATCCACCATTTTGATGATCTTTGGCGTACTTTGAACGAGCTTCTTTGTGCGTTTTTCGTAGCAGAGGTTTCCTTCGTGCAACTCTGATATGCAGATCATTCTTTCTTAATGTACGACGTACAGTAGAGGGATGGACATCGATCTTAAACCATCTTAATGTTTGGCAAATATCAGCCGCAGTCATTCGTGGACTCGCAACAGCCATTCTTTCAATCCGTCTCGCTGTACGTTTTGAAACTCTGCAAGGTCATCACACTTTTGTCGAGTTTTGATTGTTGCGAAACCTTTCCATTTCTTTATAACTACAGCAACTATCGTAAATGGAATTCAAAGTTCTTCTCAAATCTTCCCGCCAACTCTCCAGATTCGTGTGCAGCAGTAACAGATCTCTTAAGATCTGTAGATAGCTCTTTACCACCACGACCCATTGCTTACTAATAGCTTATACAGTCATCCGTCATGGCCGTAACTACCTATGAGGTCACCGAGGTCCGGACCTCGGTAATTATTTCCTAAAAAAAAAAAAAAAGAGACTGAACCGTTCTCCGTGTATGAAACGCATATTACCGCTTTTCTTTTGAAAAGAGGGAGCGTCGAACGTTTTGTGTTTTGTGTTTAGTGTATAGCTTGGGTTGTGTTTGTAGATGTCATTTTGGTCTGAATTTTGCTCGTCCCGCCGCGCTCGAAAAAAATCTGGACCTCGCTAATTTCTAAACCCTAGTTACGGCCCTGTCATCCGTCTTCCATGAAGATTCACAGAGAAAATTTTAGAATTCAGAACTGCCAACAGTCTCTAATCAGTAAACAGCCAACTACTGATAAAATTTTAAAATTCTTCAGCCCTTAGGTGGACACAGAAAGTAATGAATAATTTTGGGATCAAGTAAAAATAAGCACCCCCAACCTTTTTTAGTTAGCTTTATAAGGCTAACTAACGAAAATATCACGACTTAACCTAACGGTCCTAACCAATCGTTAGGTCTACTGTACGCCCTTGACGATTGGTTAGGTTAGGTCGGGATATTTTCGTTAGTTAGCCTTATAAAGCTAACTAGAAAAGGTTGGGGGTGCTTATATTTACTTGATCCTAATTTTGTAAATAAATGTACGAAAACTTTTGCATTTTAACATTTTTTTATTTTCCTCAAATTCTTTGATGTTTAACATTATATGTTCGTGTTAAACTAACTTTTTTATTTGTTAAATTATCCAAAACGAAGGATAAACTTTTCATAACTATCCTCTGTATGGTACAAAAGATAAGAAAGAATATAACTTAAATATTTATCTGTACGAATACTTATGATGAGCGCCACTTTAAATACAAACGCGTAGTTCCAACATTTTTTAATATTTTTATTTTGACAATTTTAAGTTAAAATAAATCAAGTGACGTCACTTAAAAATAATATTAATTTATGTTAAAATTATTTAATAAAAATGTTTTGAAAAATAATGAAGATTTAATATTTATTTTCAACACATGATTCATCCCCATTTTGAGCTTCACATATTTTTTTTTTAGCTCAAAACCTTAATGAAAGCTCTCTCTCTCTCTCTCTCTCTCTCTCTGACAAATTGTAAGCTATTATAATTATCTCTTATATTAACATAACCTTGGTTTAGCTTCCGCCCGAATTGTTCATTCTGACGAAGGTCAAGCTTGTCACTCCACCTTCGACCTACAGTTTAACGTAGAATCCGAACCACGCCCTACCAGCAGCCCAGTGTCTTGACCATTAGGCTACCTAGGGTACCCATTTATCCATCAACCAATTTCTTTATTGTGTGGAAGGATGAATAGCTGAGTTTTGCTGCGCGCCGCCTGCCGTCACCGGGTTGAAATCCCGGGGCCGATTGATTCGTTGTCAGCGACGCTAACCACTACACCACCGAGGCGTATATTATATATATATATATATATATTACAGTCAAAGTGTGTAACCAGCCATTTCGCGTAATGGCTGAAACTTTTAGTCATTTCGCGAAATGACTAAAATCTTCAGCCATTACGCGAAATGGCTGAAATTCCACCTTGGTCATTTGGTTGAAATGGCTAAAATGACTTTTGTCTTGAATTCATAGAAATAACAAACATCACAATAAAATTGGAAACCTTTATTTAACTAAGTAAATCTGCTAAAACATCCATCCATCCATCCACAGGTCTGTTCAAATAAGTGAGAAACACTCTTCAAATACACATTTGAACATTTGAACACATTTGAATTTGAATTTTCAATATAGAGGTTTTCAAATATTAACCGGGCCTTCAATGTTATTCCGATTTCCGCCACTGAAGGCCCGGTTAGGTCAACTGTATGCCCTTGACAATTGGTTAGATTAAGTAGTGTTATTTTCATTAAAACTAATGAAAATAACACAACTTAACCTAACCAATTGTCAAGAGCATGCAGTTGACCTAACCGGGCGTACAGTTGACGTAACCGGGCAAATGATCTTGTACGAAATGACCAAGGTGGAATTTCAGCCATTTCGCGTAATGGCTGGAGATTTTAGTAATTTCACGAAATGACCAAGTGAAACAGCCATTTCGCGAAATGACTAAAAGTTTCAGCCATTACGCGAAATGGCTCGTTACACACTTTGACTGTAACAGTCAATCTGTGAAATCGGTCATTTCACGTAATGCCTAAAAATTTCAGGCATTTTGCGTAATTGGATTAAGCGATTAACGACTTTGTGAAGGTTAGGTTAGGTTAGTAATGCGTATTACCTAAGTTTAAGGGTCACTCGAATTACGTGAAATGCCTGAAATTTTTAGGCATTACGTGAAATGACTGGTTTCACAGATTGACTGTGACCTATATACTACATATATACGAGGTGTATATGGCGTTAATAAATCAATAATCGATTCAATAAAACTAAAATCTTCAGATAATAACAGTAATTGGGGGTGTTTAACCTCCTTCGGAACTGCAAAGGTCATATGACGGAGGGCACCTATAACGTTACGTGTAACTTCAATTATATTTATCTACGGGTCGTTACATCATCTAAACGCAGAAAGTCAACCACCCAATAACTTATTAACAAACCTAACGTGCTTCCGTAACTCGTACGGAATTTAACAAAAATAAATCTTTTGACAAAGAAAGAAAAGCATATTTTATCGGTAACTAATTTATTTTGATAATCCATTCCTAATTTTTGCTAAATTTCTTACATTTACTCCGTAACTTTACATCAAGGCACAGTTAAAAATGTAAAATATATAGTTACATTTGAAAATATTTCGTCAAAAGACCTTTGTTCAAAGTCTCATTATTATTATCAATACACGCGTGTGTGTGTATATATATATATATACATACAATGACAAAGTTCTTTAGAATTTTCTAAGTATTCACAAGCGACTATTGTTATTTTTAGAAGTTATTTATAAAGGGTTATTTATGATCAGTTGTTGTGACGCCAAAGATTATGTTTAAGACGAGTGGGAAACATTTCTCGTGTGTTTTAGACATTCTAAAATGATCTAAAAATCTATATACAGAAAAATAAACGCCGTTATGCATTTACACAAGATTTTGCACTTAATGTAATAGAGGTACCGCATTTTTGTTCCCTGAGATCATCAATGACGTATAAGCGACGATATATATATATATATATATATATATATATATATATTTTAACTGCAAACAACACACAGTATAATTAATGTAAAGAACGACGCTTGTGTAGAAGAACGTTCCGCACAAGATGAGGAGGGAGAACGAACAAATGAAAAATGAGGTAACCACCCAGGAATCGAACCCGGGATCTTCCGATTGCCGGTCAGATATGCTATCCACTACACCATGGGCCTCGATTAATCAGAAGTCGTAATTCTCCTACATACGAGCAGAAACCAATGCCCTGAGGGGCACCTTCATTTCATTTGTTCGTTCTCCCTCCTCATCTTGTGCGGAACGTTCTTCTACACGGTGGCCGGTATATTCCACCGCGGAAAATTCCACCACGGTAAATTCCACCAGGTAAATTCCACCAATGGTAAATTCCTCCACGATAAATTCCACCGCGGAAAATTCCCCCTATGGAAAATTCCCCCTGATTTCTTTTATTATTTAGTTTCAACTTTGAATATATCTATAAAATATATCTATAAAAAAAAAAGGGTCAATCCCAGAATAGGCACCTGATGTACCTCAATCCCAGATGAAGCACCTGCGTTCAACCTCAATCCCAGAATAGGCACCTGGCAAGGAATTAAATAAAAAAAACCTGATGGTTAGGTTAGGTTAGGTTAGGTTAGAGTTGATTTTTTTAAATATTGATAAAAACAATGAAATTATATCTCTAAAAACTGTTTATATTTTTTTCTCCTCAATCCCAGATTAAGCACCTGTGTTTTGCCTCAATCCCAGATTAAGCACCTAAAAATGATTTCAGGTGCCTATTCTGGGATTGATCCAAAAAAAATCTATAAAATATAACTATAAAAAATATATCTGTAAAATATAACTATAAAAAATAATTTATAATAATAATTTAGTCAAATAAAAGTTGGCAAATGGCAACCCTGCATGGTGAGTCTACATTTGACCTTGATTTCTTTTATTATTTAGTTTCAACTTTGAACCCTTAGACCATGGCTATATGTTTTTTATATATGTAATATTCGTTGTATTCTTCTGTTTGTACCCATATGAATAAAATATTTACATTTTACTTATTTAAATCATATTTTAGTTTAAATAATTTGGGGTGGAATTTACCTGGTGAAATTTACTTTGGTGGAATTTACCATTGGTGGAATTTACCTGGTGGAATTTACCGTGGTGGAATTTTCCGCGGTGGAATATACCTAGAACCTTCTACACAAGCGTCGTTCTTTACATTAATTATACTGTGTGTTGTTTGCAGTTAAAATGTGTATATATGTGCGGCATGCGGAAGGTGCCCCCTCAGGGCATTGGTTTCTGCTCGTATGTAGGAGAATTACGACTTCTAATTAATCGAGGCCCATGGTGTAGTGGATAGTATATCTGACCGGCAATCGGAAGATCCCGGGTTCGATTCCCGGGTGGTTACCTCATTTTTTCATTTGTTCGTTCTCCCTCCTCATCTTGTGCGGAACGTTCTTCTACACAAGCGTCGTTCTTTACATATATATATATATATATATAATATATATATATATATATATACACAGGGCCTATCAGAGGGGGGGCTAGGAGGGCTACTTGGCCTGGGCCTCAAGCTTAAGAGGGGCCTCAAATTTAGAAATTTTTCAGGTTTCAATATAATGTTTTGCCGTGAAAGTAATAATTGGGTTTAGCTATGGGCTTCAAACGCTGGAAGTGGCCCGGGCCTCTCTGGACCTCTGAGAGGGCATATATATAAATATATATGAAAATTATTTCACGAAAGTGACACGTGAAAAATATTTATGATGAATAAAACCACGAAGGGAAAAGAAACACAAAGTGGTGCTCAAGCGCTTTCGTCTAATGACATCCTCAGGAACACTGGAGTGAAAAGAGAGTTCAAGACTATATATAGGTTACAAAAAATGTGTGTATATATATATATATATATATATATATATATATATATATAGTAAGTAGAAATAAAAGTTGTGGGAGAAGCAAACACATTTGTACGGAAAACTAACAATTTTAGCCCTTCGCCCGAAATTGAACATAAGTTCAAATGGCTTGTTTACAACCAATTTTTTATAGTTATTGTCTGAATTATACATAGGTCACAAAAGAATAAAGAAATGAAAATAAATATAAATTGGAAGCGAAAATAGATAAAAAAAAATTACAAAATGATGCCTAAATGATATGTAGGTCACAAGCGAAATAAACAAAGAAATAAACCCACAGATAAAAGCATAAAAATTGTAAGCGGAGCATACAAATCCAAGCTCAATTGGAAAGTTTACAGTCAATTTAATACATGATGCCAAAATGATATATATGTCACAAAGAAATAAAATAAAGAAATAAAACCTAAAAAATAAATTGAAAAATAAATTGTTAGAGAAGCATCCAAATTTATAAGGGAAAAAATTACCAAAGGTTTTGACAGTTATTGTCTGAATCATACATAGGTCACAAAAGAATAAAAAAATACAAATAAATATAAATTGGAAAACAAAATGCCTAAATGATATATACAGAAATATGGGAATATATACGACATATATAAGATATAGATACCACATATATAAGAAATATAAGCAATATATAAGGAATATATATATATATATACATAAGGGAAAAATTACCAAAGGTTTTTATAGTTATTGTCTGAATGATACATAGGTCACAAAAGAATAAAGAAATAAAAATAAAGAGAAACAAATTACAAATTATGCCTCAATGATATATAAAAAATATAAGAGATACATACATATACACATATATATATATATATACACACACATATATATACACACACACACATATATATATATATATACACACACACACATATATATATATATATATATATATAAGAAATACACATACAACAATAAATTGAAAAATAAAAATTGTAAGAGAAGCATACAAATTTATAAGGAAAAAAACAAAAAAAAATTTTTTTTACCAAAGGTTTAGCAACCTGACCTTGTTTAAATCCATTCTGAAGGAATTCAGAGCAACGGGATCGAGTTGAAACAGACCTTTACTCATGTTAAAGTTATTTATCTGGCCCATGAATCGTGACCTGGATGACTTCCTCCTTCAGTTAAATGATCAAGTCCCCTCCATTAAGTTTACTTTAGAAGTGGAACAAGACAACTCAATCCCGTTTTTGGATGTGCGTGTACATAGGGATAGCCCAGGTTTTAAGTTTAGTATCTATCGGAAAAAAAAAAAAATTTGTCCTACGTACACTTTTATTTTGAACATGACACCCCTATTAAGAAGGCTATTTTTTCCTCAATGTTTCTCCGCGCTCTTAGGATCGCTAGTCGGAATACATCGATGCCGAATTGGAAAATATCAACGGTATTGGAAGTGAGCTGTGTTACCCATCTGCGTTCATGGAATCTTGTCTTAAGGCTAAACGAACCTTCTATCGTGTGAATAATAACACTCGCACCTTGTCAAAAAATATTTTAGTACTTCCATTTTTTCCGGGCTTCTTAGGCATTGCTAATGTACTTAAACTTTTGGATATCAGTGTAGTTTTTTTCATATAACACTATTGTAAAAAATATCATATTAAAAAATAGCCCTACCAATAATTTAGGCATTATCTATAAAATTGGGTGTAAACAATGTGATTCCTTTTACATAGGTCAGACGGGAAATGATTTGCAAACGCGTGTAAAACAGCATAAATATTCCCTTAGAACGGGACAGTTGTCCAGTGCTCTTTTTGTCCATTTGTCAGTTATTCCATTGCATTGATTGGAATAATGCTTCAGTTTTGTTTCACTCTAGCAACATTGTTAATAGAAATATTCTTGAGTCTGCTATAATTCAACTTACAAATAACTTTAACATGAGTAAAGGTCCGTTTCAACTCGATCCCGTTGCTCTGAATTCCTTCAGAATGGATTTAAACAAGAAGGGCAGGTTGCTAAACCTTTGGTAAAATTTTTTTTTTTTTTTTTCCTTATAAATTTGTATGCTTCTCTTACAATTTTTATTTTTCAATTTATTGTTGTATGCGTATTTTTTTATATATATATATATATATATATATATATATTAGTGATGTAGCGGATGTCATTTTTTTCACATCCGCGGATGCGGATGCGGATGAGGATGTTTGATTTCAACATCCGCGGATGCGGATGCGGATGCGGATGTCTACATTTTCGTTATTTTTTAGGATATATTCGAGATTTGTTGTGTTTAACGTATATAATAAGTTATTATATAGAGAGAGCTGTAGCTATAATGTAGTATAATTGATTAATTGTACAATAATTGCTGTACTTTTCTGAACATATAAAATAATATCAAGCATCTAACTAATATAGAAATCAATCAGTGAATTCGTCTGCAAATAAATTCGTTATATTTTGTCGAGTTTCAGCCACAATTAGAAACCATAATTGTGTTACCAGGATGCGGGACGTGAACCCAACTCAAATGCACCCCACCGACCTCTTTCCCCAACCTCCACCCTTATAGAAAGAGATCTTTAATTAGCTTGATAACTATTTATATTAAGTTTAAAGTTTTATTAGGCATATTTATAAATGAGTAATTAAAATAAAGTAAACTAAGATGTTCATCGTTTAATGTTCAAACTTAATTATAGGAAGGTTATGCTTAAGGAACATTAATTTTTCTGCCTTTTCTGCTGCCAGTCTGTTTCTCTTTTCATCATACATTAATCCAGCACTGCTAAATAATCTCTCGCTTGGTACGTTTGTTGGATGACAGGCTAAATGTTTCCTTGCAAGTTTACTCAAGTATGGATAGATATTCTGCGTATTTTTCCACCAAGTAATAGGATTGTCACATGCAGCCAGGCGTTTTTCTTGGTGATAGCTCTCGATCATTTTTACTACATCTTTTGACATCGCGTAGGTCTCGTCATTGCTGCTTGACTCAAGAAACTGAGAGACAGATTCTGTGATAGATTTGCTTGTTGAAGGTGTTGGTTCTGTCACTGAAACTTTTATTCTTTTGGTGGGTGGCGAAGCGACAGATTCAAGAGATTGAAGCTCTTCAACTGCTTTGCCAAGTGATGATTTAACTCGTTCTAATGTACTAGGTGAAAATAACTTAGCTTTGTAACGTGACCTTCATACAAGAACAGCCTCTCGTCTTGTCGCTTGCATCACTTTTGCGCACAATGAACTAGTTCTATTAATATAGTAGAATTTGATAATTTCCGCTTATTAATGGTTTTATCTCAACGGTCCACATCCGCACAACATCCGCAGTCCAAAGTGCGGATGCGGACGCGAGAAAATGTGCGGATGTTCCGCGGATGCGGATGTGACCTACATCACTAATATATATATAATATATGTGTGTGTGTGTGTGTGTACATGTGTATATGTATGTATTTCTTATATTTTTTATATATCATTGAGGCATACATAATTTGTAATTTTTTTCCAATTTTTTTTTTTTTATTTCTTTATTCTTTTGTGACCTATGTATCATTCAGACAATAACTATAAAAACATTTGGTAATTTTTCCCTTATGTATATATATATATATATAGAAACGACGTAAGTATAGAGGAGTGTTCTGCACACGAGGAAGAGAAATAACGAACAAATGAAAAATGAGGTAACCGCCCGGGAATCGAACCCAGGATCTTCCGATTGCCGGTCAGATATGCTATCCACTACACCACGGGCCTCGATCAGTCAGAATTCGTAATTCTCCTACATAGGGCAGAAACCAATGCCTTGAGAGGGCACCCTCGCAAATCGTGAATATGTACATTTAACTGCAATGACCACGCAGTATATTAATGTATAGAAACGACGTAAGTATAGAGGAGTGTTCTGCACACGAGGAAGAGAAATAACGAACAAATGAAAAATGAGGTAACCGCCCAGGAATCGAATTACGAATTCTGACTGATCGAGGCCCGTGGTGTAGTGGATAGCATATCTGACCGGCAATCGGAAGATCCTGGGTTCGATTCCCGGGCGGTTACCTCATTTTTCATTTGTTCGTTATTTCTCTTCCTCGTGTGCAGAACACTCCTCTATACTTACGTCGTTTCTATACATTAATATACTGCGTGGTCATTGCAGTTAAATATATATATATATATATATATATATAAATATATAAATTATATATATATTCCTTACATATTGCTTATATTTCTTATATGTGATATATATCTTATATATGTCGTATATATTCCTATATTTCTTTATATATCATTTAGGCATCATTTTGTCTTCCAATTTATATTTATTTGTATTTTTTTATTCTTTTGTGACCTATGTATGATTCAGACAATAACTATAAAAACCTTTGGTAATTTTTTCCCTTATAAATTTGGATGCTTCTCTTACAATTTTTTTTAAATATATTTTTTAGGTTTATTTCTTTATTTTATTTCTTTGTGACATATATATCATTTTGGCATCATCTATTAAATTGACTGTAAACTTTCCAATTGAGCTTGAATTTGTATGCTCCGCTTACAATTTTTATGCTTTTATCTGTGGATTTATTTCTTTATGTTTATTTCGTTTGTGACCTATATATCATTTAGGCATCATTTTGTAATTTTTTTATCTATTTTTGTTTCCAATTTATATTTATTTTCATTTCTTTATTCTTTTGTGACCTATGTATAATTCAGACAATAACTATAAAAAATTGGTTGTAAACAAGCCATTTGAACTTATGTTGAATTTCGGGCAAAGGGCTAAAATTGTTAGTTTTCCGTACAAATGTGTTTGCTCCTCCCACAATTTTTATTTCTATACTTACTATATCTATATATATTTTTTTTTTAACCTATATATAGTCTTGAACTCTCTTTTCACTCCAGTGTTCCTGAGGATGTCATTAGACGAAAGCGCTTGAGCACCACTTTGTGTTTCTTTTCCCTTCGTGGTTTTATTCATCATATATATATATATATATATATATTTCTGCCAGAAACCAGATTTGAAAGAGGTAAAGGATATAAAAACATCCTCTGCGTGTACTCATTTCTTGTACCCAATCCCTCAAAAGAGGAGAGTTTAACTAAAGATAACAAAACTGTAATCTATGAAAACTAATTTACATCACAAGAGTCTTTTGATGGATTTTTTTACATTTTATTTGACAGGTATATGTTGTGGGTGCAATACAAATCAATATATTCTATAATAATAATAATAATTAATAATAATTAGTTACAAGAAGTGTAAAAAATACAAGAATTCAATTCAAAAGCTTATTATTATAACCCAGTTTCGTGTTTTGTAAAGCCAATATATATATATATATATATATATATATATATATATATATACAGGGTGTCCCATAAGTCCAGTCTAATAGGAAAAATTATTTTAAATTAAATTTACAAAAATAATACATTAAAACTAAAACAATGTTCAAATTGATGTCTTGTTTTGGAACCTCTTTTCAGGGAAGACCTATCTAATATGGAAGCGAGTTACACTCGTGAGGAAAACGCCTCCGGAGGCCTTTTACTCACGAGTGTAACTCACTTCAATATTAGCCATTGCGTGTAATTCTACCTGCAACAAAAAAAAAAGGGTCTCAAAACAAGACATCAATTTGAACATTTGTTTTAGTTGTAATGTATAACTTTTGTAAATTTAATTTGAAATAAATTTTCCTATGAGACCGGACTTATGGGACACCCTGTATTTAGAAAATTTTCTGAATTTTTATTCTGGGTTTGTTTTTGAGGAGGAGATTATTTCACCCTACGACGAAGCCTTCAAATTTTATTGCGTTTATTTACAAGGTACAGTACAATATATATATATATATATAAATGGATCACCTGAAGATCAGGGCCCCCAGCCTTCGTTAGTTAGCCTTATAAGGCTAACTAACGAAAATATCACGACTTAACCTACCCATTCGTTAGGTCAATTGTACGCCTTTGACGATTGGTTAGGTTAAGTCGTGATATTTTCGTTATTTAGCCTTATAAGGCTAACTAAAGAAGGCTGGGGGCCCTGATCTTCAGGTGATCCATATAAAGGGTACAGGCTTCTTGTCTCCAATTTATAAAAGATACAAAACACGATTAATTCTTGCCTTTTACTAGAGTCTTTCCATGGAATACAATTCCCTGTAAACAGACTGTTTATCCTGACGTGCTCGAGGCCAATGAGGAATATACGGTCATTTGACAAGCGTTTAAGTAGGCTTTTACTAAATGTAAGGCTTCGAGCTCGTCCTCCGTGGGACATTTCATCCAATTTAACCTAGAAAATTCTAAACTTTTGGCATTTAACCGCGTTCTATTCTTCCTGAAACATCAGACTTTTTGTCTAAACATTTAGAATTTCGTAATCATTTCTAAATGTTTAACAGGTTTTTTTGTTTACGAACAAATGGACTAACCTTGCTGGGTTGTAGAATAATTTTTGTATACGATACCATTATACAGACGTATTAATAACTAACGTTTATTACGGAGCAAACTGCACAATATTTGTGAGTATGAATAAAACGATGTATATTATTCATTTTTAAAGGAACAAGACGCGCCTTCGGTCCCCTACCCTATGGTAGGGCTTGTGATCATTTCGTGATCTTTGACGCCGCTCATCTTGATAGTTCCGACCCTAACGGGCGACTGAGCGAGAGACATTAGCTCCACCCACTTTACTGAGTCAGCCAATCATAACAGGCGATTAAGCGAAAGAGATATTTGTTACTCCGCTCAAAACCCCTCAAAGTTTTTTTTTATTTTTAGATAGACGACAAATAGAATTATAACAGTGATGTAGGCCTCGCTAGCCTTTTTGAAAAGCCTATTCTCCTAACTTTAAGGGATAATTATAGGGTAGGCTTGGTAGTTTAGGCTTAAAATTAATACAAATAAGCATACAAAATGCCTAGCCTCGCAAGGCCCTGAAGCATAGACTAGTCTCTTTGCCTAATTATTATTAAATAATATAATCTAATGTTCAGAGTAGGGATATTGCAAATATCCACATCCGCTGATATAAAAGCTGAATATCTGCAAACGCATCCGTGGATGTCAGTTGTTTTACATCCTTATCCACATCCGCACGTGGTATATACACCTTTGTCTACAACTAGGGATGTTGCAAATATCCGCATAACATCCGCAATTTTTTCACATCCGCATCCGCATATTATCAATTTGTATAATATGAAAATTTTGTTAATAATTAAGTTAATGATTGATAATTAATCAACTCGAAATGATATTTTTCAAAATTCAATCACGAATTTAGCTTTAAACCGTTTATTTGACTTAAATTACCTTGATTGGTTTCATGTTATCCAAACTGAGAAGACCCAAACATCTAAGCTAAATTTAATTTGCTTTTTTATGGGTTTCCATCCTCTATGAAAAGGAAAGTTTTTAAATTGCCACTGTGGTTTAAAATTATTGTTCATTTCAAACCAGAAGGTGAGGCTTTGGTTCAATCCTATTTGTTGAATCCTGGGGTTAGATTGAGTTGCCCACTTATCCTCGTATTCCTCAGAAAAAATGTGATCCTTGGGATGTACTCACTCTCACACTGTGAGGAAATGAGCTTCCTCGCTTTTACCTTGATTTTTTTTCTTTTTTTTTTTGTCAGTCAGAAGATAAGTCAACCGTCCAGTTTTGATGTACAGAAGTAAGGTTGAAATAAGGTTGAAATAGGGTTGAAATAAGGTTCATACAATGAGTATGGTATTAAAATAATTCTCCGAGTTATAAAGTATTAAACAGATTGAGAATGATGATGATGATGATGATGATCCAATACAGTGTTTCTTGGGTCATCTAATTATGAAGTCAATGTAGTATGGTTTTAAAAGGTTCCCACTTAACTGATCTGTGTATTTATGCATTAACCAAAATTACAGTTAAAGACACTGTAAAATAATTCAGTAAACTACAATACAGTTGTTTACTAGATATAAACAAAGCATGATAGGGTGAACCACAATATTTTACTTAAAGATAGGGGGTAGGAAAGCTTCTTGTACATATAAAACATATTGAAATTTTGGTATACGTACCAGTTTTACAGTTAGGTCGGGTACCATTTTCTCTAGTTTTAGGGTTATGGTTTTTTGCAATGACTTACCAACTACTCGTACAATGGTGAATGGTAGTACTTTGAATGGTCTCAAAAAAGAATTTTATGGATTTTTTACCACTAGGCTACCTAGGATACCCATTTATTTGCCAGTCAACTTTGAAAGGATGAACAACTGGGTGAGCTGAGCGCCGCCTGCCCTCACCGAGAATCGAACCGAGGGCCGGTGGATTCGTAGTCAGAGATGCTAACCACTATACGACCGAGCCGCATATATATATATATATATATATATATATGTGTGTGTGTATATATATATATATATATATATATATATAGAGAGAGAGAGAGAGAGAGAGAGAGAGAGAGAGAGAGAGAGAGAGAGGAGAGAGAGAGAGAATTCACCATTTTTTTACTTTCTTGGCATGAAAAGCATATATAGGCCTCAGTTTAGTAATAAATTGAATTTTAAACCTTACATCATGCCTCGTAAAATTAAATGTAAAAAAAATGTTTACATTCATTATTCACTCAGTTAATTTGAAAAATATTAAAAAAAAATGTAATATCTCCCTAAAATACCTCCCTAAAATAATATTATACAATTTAATATTAACGATTTTATTGTGCTAATTCTCTATTAATTAAGTAATTTCTTCTACCAAATATTTCTGCCTTAAAATAAAGTCCTACTTTTTCTTTTAAGCCAAAGTTTAATTTCGTTTCAATGGGAGTATGATGTATGTATTGATTATAAAGGCATATTAATTTGTCTTATAAATTCACTACACTCAAACATTCATCTCGAATATACTGTGGTAGAGTGAATAAACATGTATATAAATAGATATAATTTATAGGTTCTTATTTATGACTTTAGCATAAAAAAAATGTCGACAGTTGGAAAAGATTTTCACCATCCACCCGCTCAGTAAACATTATAAAGAATGGCTATTTATTTCCGGTGTAAAATTCTATTTTGGATTTTGTGACTTCATTCTTTTTGGCAAACACGTCGGTGAATGTTCAGGTATGTTCTTTGGCTCTTCTCGAATAAAATACATTGGTATAGTGCCAACTTTGTTTTCTCTTATAAGGACCACAAATGTTCCTTAGGAACAGTTCACTCGCTAAGACAGTGCCAGAAAGTTAGAGAGAGAAAAGCAGTTGAGATCTGTTTAAGAATTATATATATATATATATATATATATCTATTTGACTATATATATATATATAATAGAAAAAACTCGTAATCTATATATTTATATTGTATTATAGCAAACTGTATAAGAGTAAGGTCTATTAATACGAAGAAAAAGTATATACTTCTCAGAAGAAAAACTTATCACATCCTCAAATTCTAAACAGAAAGAAAAACCTCAAAAAAGAACGGAACTTTCGTATAAATTTTGCAAAAAGAATCTCAAGTAAAAAAAAAATGGCATCTCAACTTGAAAACCTTTCAACATTCGGCAACTGGAACCTTCCTCTTCGCATCCAGAGAAGAGGCAATTTCTTCAGTGACGAAGGATTCCAAGATTATAGAAGGTACTTCGAAAGTGCTGCCAAAGACCTTCTTCAGGAATTCGACTTACACAGAAACGAAGATGCCTTCAGATCCTACAGAAGGCTCAGGGACCACCAACTGTCGGGCACGGACAGAGCCGCAAAAATAGCCGAAGAATCAGACAAATACAAGGTAAGTTTTCACTTTATTCCAATTCTTTTAGAATATTTTAGAATATTCTACCAATGTATTTAATTACCGCAGCATCCCTAAAATATTCTTAATATATTCTTTAAATATACTATTAGAATATTTGTAGAATTTTATTTCAATATTACCAAAAACTGTACTGGAATAGGGTAAAGTTGCCAAAGGTTGCGATAGGTCTTAATGTCACGCATTTTACTTAAAAAAAGTCCCCACAAAATACTGTTACAGTGAACGAAATAAAATACAAAGTTACTAGAATTAGCGTTTCACATCACTTATCTCCTTCGCTGTAACAGTATTTCATGGGGAGTTTTTTAAGTCAAATGCGTGACATTAGGATCAATGCGCGACCACTGGCAACTTTATCCTACAATTACAAAAACAGAATACAGTTTATAGCCTTTGATTTTATTTATTAACAAAATCCTTTAATTCTGAATTAAATTCTACTCTGTTTAAAGTCTATTAAAACTTTTTATAGAAATATTTTTCTTCTAATTAATTCTTTTGATTAGAATACATAAACAGAATGCAAGAATACAGAATATCAAAATGATAATACATAAAAAACAACTATATCTTTGAAGACACCAACAGTATATGACCATTTATATTGCTATTTTAAAGATTGTGATGGACGTTGAGGGATTTACTAATGGGGACCTTCAGGTCAAAGTATCAGGACCTAATGAAATTGTTGTAGAAGGTCATCAAGAGATTAGTAATGGAGGGGCGTCCTCTTTTCGCTCCTTCAAGAGGCGATTTAGTCTACCAGGTTTGGCACTGGTACAAGATGCATCTTCCGTTCTTTCTTCAGATAATGTCCTAACCGTTAATATCCCGAAGAAGGTGAGTTCATATGAGAGAGAGAGAGAGAGAGAGAGAGAGAGAATTCTTTGCATTTGAAGGTGTACACCCCACGTTTAACACATCTACTTTCATTATGAAAATTCATATACGATATCTAGCTATGTATAGTACAATATAGTGCCTATATATATAGCTCAAAAAGAGGTAAACTATTATCTTCTCTCCAACTCTCTCTGACTCCTAAATAACACTAATGTCACCAAGAACATCATCGTAGAATTAATTCATTTTTTATTTAAAGAAAATACTGAACTTTCTGTAAAAGATCTCGTCTTGAAAGAAGTTTACATTCTAAAATTCAAAACATTCGACCAGAGATTTGCAGATCCCCAAATTTAGTAAACAAAGAAGTCATTTTTCCCCTCGAATGTTTATTCAAGTTGTGAAGCATATCATAATAAATACGCTTATCTGTCTGGGTCTGGGCCAAGGACACGCCAAACTTCTTAGTCACAATTTTAAAAGAGGAAACTTTCAATATTAAAAGTTGATTTAAGATTACTAAAAGCTTAATTTTAATTTTAAAAAGGTCGTTAGGTTCAGACAAACTTGGTTTTTTTATAGTTTTTTTATAGTTGAGTTAAATAGTTTGCAATTATTATTTAGTTATTTGTCGACAGTTGCGTAAATAATATAATTGTTTATTTTTTAATAGGTGCAAGAAATAACTGACAAGTCTGAACAAGCATCATTTACAGTTAAACAACAGACGGATCAATTCAAAAACTTAGAAAGTAAAATTCAAGAAAGCATTCAAAAGGCGAAAGAAACCACGTCTTCTTTCATGTCTGACAACCTAAAAGCTTCTTCCTTGGCCACCGACAATATCTGCGATTTACAAATTATTCCTCGCAAGAGTTTCTTCGACGACTCATTTTTTGAAAATGTTCGACAAAATTTCCAAAAGTCTGTCGAGGAGATGATGGAGAAGAGACGACTAAGAATAACTTCAGTTGGGGACGTAGGAATAGTCAAGAAGGTTCGAGAAACGAAAGGAGAGAATGTCCAGGCCACTTCGGTTACTGAAGATACAAAGGACTATAAAGTAAGTAACTCCCGTTTTGTTGGAGGACCTACCTGACGAGAGGCAACCTTATTAAATACAATTCTTTTAAAGCTGCCTTTTTACCAAATACTGTCGGTGGGGGGGAGGGGGAAGAGGTGGGGATTAGTGATATTGATAGAAAAATACTTTTGTTATTCCTTTGTTTTTACTTATCTAAACCTTACAAGATGGCATACTTAGATCCATATTATAATAAAGTACGAGTATTGCACTTTCTAACAAAAGATTCAAAATATCACTTTTCTTCTTCACTATGTAAACCCTAATTATACAGAACAGTAAGAGAAAGTAACAGACACTTTAATTTACCCTTATTTTCCCCTCCCCTTATTCCAGATTGTCCTAGATGTCCATGGCTTCTCAGAAGGAGACCTGAAAGTGAGGGCTGTAAGTGAAAATGAATTGGTTGTTGAAGGAAAAGTAGAAAAGAGAACTGAATACACGAGTTGCTCTCACACTTTCAAGAGAAAATTCGTTCTTCCCCCATCTGTCAACATCCGACAATCGTCTTCCGCTGTTTCTTCTGAAGGAATTCTGACCATCACTGTTCCGAAAAGGGTAGGGAAATCCAGAACTGCTTTCTATTGGAAAGTTTCTGTTTAGGGGGACTTTCAAGTTGGGTTGAAAGCTGTGGGGAAATAAAACCATCTTGTTTAGGCAAACTCCCTAAATTACATAAGGTGTGGAACGTTAAATTTAATAAGTTGATAACGTAATAAGTTTACAAACATTCAGAATCTACTGCTTTTTAGCAGTAGATTTTGAATGTCTTTAACTAATTACGTTATCAACTTATTAAATTTAACTTAACTTATTAAAAAAAGTGTTAATTATGAAGAATACTGATAACTGATTAAACTCAGGATAGACTATTTATTATTTTTAGTATTAAATTAATGTTTTAGTTGGAGTTAAAATTGTTCACGTCAAATTGTATTGATATCGTACTACATATTACATCTTAAACTCTTCTCCTTTAAGTGATATCGTACTACATATTACATCTTAAACTCTTCTCCTTTAAGTTAAATTTTTATATTTCCAGACGGAGTCCATCGACTATGCAATTCCGGTGCGAACCGAAGCAGCCTCTCACCTCAGCAACATCCTAAAAAAGGAGCAAGAAAAGGAAGAGAACGTCCAAAGCAGCAAACAAACCGTTCAACAGCATTCTGAATTATCTAGTACAAGTACAGCTTCAACAAACACAACCTCAGCAACTCGAGTGTCAGATTCCCAAAATCTTTTGGACAAAATACAGAAAACCGTTGAAAATGAAAGGAAGCTTTGTGAAGGACATGAGAAGCAGGAACATTTTGTTCCAATTAACTTGGAAGAAACTCAAACGATGAACATTACTGAAGAAAGAAAAGATACGACCAAACAGGTTGGCAACGAACCTACAAGTCTCATAAAACAATCCCAGAAACTCGTAAGCGAATCCGCTAAGCTAATGGAAGAACTTGACCTTGAAGCTACTGAAAGAGACGCAACCAAAGAACATTTTGTCCCAGTTGAATTAGATGCCGGAACTACCGTCACTATGAATACGCAACAGTCCAACGTTACTGAAAACGTTTCCTCACCAACGGATACTTCAAAATCCTCTGTTCAACACAAGACATTGGATACGAACAAATACCACCCACCTTCGTCTAGAATTATTCCTATTTCTTTGAAGGGAAGTGTTTACGACGAATCCATATTTGACGATGCTCGTAAGAGTATTGAAAAGGAGGTGCAAGACGTCTTCACGAAGTATCGCAAGTCATCAGCTGACGAACACAAAGAAACCAGTGAAGTGCAAACATCTGTACAAGACTCTTCTTCCCTCATTAAAAATGGACAAACTACATCAACAATTGTAGAAGATACTCATTGCTATAAGGTGAGTTAAAGTCCCTCATTTATTTATCAGTTAGAATGATACTGTCGTTAAAATCCTTAAAATAAAATGTTTATGTTAACCTTGATTACAAATCAAAGAAATCAAGTACAGCAAAACTATGATGAACTGAGCTCTCGCAGCAAAAAGTGATTATTCACGATGAATATGAGTGTCCAAGCTGTTATGTATGATAGGTCCATATACGCTACAAAATTCACCTCAGCGATGGTACATTAAGTAACTCATAATCTTATATGTGGTCTAAAAAGCTTATATTTTCTACCTAAACAGATTGTTATCGACGTATTTGGCTTTGAGAAAAATGAACTAAATGTAAAAGTGTCTGGCGTAAATGAAATTTCCATTGAAGGCAACTCCGAAAAGTCCAAGGAAGGATCGATTTCGAAGCACAGTTTCCAGAGAACGTTCCAGCTTCCAGAATATATTGATTTGGAGAAAACCTCTACAGCTCTTTCTAAGGAAGGAATTCTAACAGTTACTGTTCCTAAAACGGTATGCATAATTTTATTATTTTTCTTTTAAAATAATTTGATGCAAAGTTATTTCAATTATCATTCAAACTTTTTCTTAATCGAACTATTTGTTTTACTGGATTATGATTTACATTCGGAAAGCATGTTGTTCAATAACTCCCAGTTAAAATTTTTTTATAATCGTGTATTGTGAACAAGTGTTGAATTGAAGTATTTAACATCTACAGAATCAACTACTTTCGCTGGGTAAAGGGGTTTCTCCTGCTACTTCGAAATTGAACAAAGAGTTGAATAAGTCAACGGAAATAAAAACTTTAGTTGTCGATTCAGCAGGCGTCGTCCAAGATGATAGGAGTGAAAGAAGCAGCGTAAGTGACATCTCTGAAAACGTAAGCCAAACTACTAGCGACATAACTTCTCAGAACATCAGTTCTGGTCCAGTTTCACCTCAGAGTACTCAGAGTATTCAAAGTACTCAAAGTACTCAAAGTGCAGAACATCGTCGTGAATATGTTGTTCCTGTATCCGTTGAAGATACATCAGACATTGTATCTGAAGCTGGCAGTGTCTATTCAACTTCCAATTTAACTAGTCAAACGTCCACTGTAAGTGATACAAGCAGAGACGTAGGTCAAGACATCTTGTCTGCCAGTACGTCAGCTTCTTCCATTGACACTCAAATTCACAGCAAAAGCAACGTGCCAGATAGTACCAAAGTCATTCAGATAGGCTTGGACACCACTGCTGATAACAAGATGGCCACAACATCTACGCTTACTGATCAAACTAAGGATATCAGGTCAACGTTTCTGTTTAACCTTCCCATTGTGTCGAAAGGGTATTTCTTCGACGACAGCTTCTTCCAGGACTCAAGGTCAATGTTCGAGTCCATCCTCAGAAACAAAATGAACAGATTTAATAAGTCCACCTCCTTCATAGATGATCTTGGATTCTTCAAGTCTTTGAGGGAGAAAAGGATCACTGGTGGGAACCAAATGGCAACGCTTAGTGAAGATGATCATTTCAAAAAGGTGAGCAAGTTAAACTGATCAGAGAGAGAGAGAGAGAGAGAGAGAGAGAGAGAGAGAATGAATTACTCTTCAGTAAATACTAGACTATCATATCAATTAGGTATTTATGTTTAATTGAAATTAACATTTTAGTGCCTTTCGATTTCATTGCTTCCACTGACTTATCAGCATAAGTCGACAAGTTGGAAGATCTAACACCATAATAAATAGGGAGGTTCGACCCTTTGCTTGGCATCATTAATTGGCTGGAGAAGTTTATATGTCGACAGCCTCAAAAAGTCAAACCGTACTAGCTGGCACTAAAAGAGAAGTTGGCACTAAGCAGATAGCATGGGGGCTTCCTTATCCTTTTTACTCCTTATTTCAGATCGTTCTTGACGTGCAAGGTTTCAGCGAAAATAATTTGAAAGTTAAAGTAATGAGCGAAAATGAAATCCTGATTGAAGGTGAGGTCCAAGAGAAATCCGGAAATTCCATTCAAAGAAAACCTTCAGGAAGTACTTCCTTTTACCGGGATCGGTGGATCTGAAGGGCGCCACATCAGCTCTCTCATCAGATGGAGTGCTTAATATCAAAATTCCGAAGTTGTAAATTTTTTACTTTATAATGATTTTTTTAATGTATCTTACAAATAATAAATAATAATTAGATAGATTTATGAGGTATTTATGTACAGACTAAATAAAATTTGGTTAAAAATACTTATACACTGTGTATATTTTAATTATTTTTAGAATTTCAATATAGTTACCCTCAATATATAGTGTTTATATTAGAAAATGTATAAGGTTAAATATTTTTAATTATAAATTACATTTATTATATGTCCTATTTTTCTACAAAATTATTAAATCAATAAAAATAAATCGCCTTTTTTTTTTTTTACCTCAGCATAATAATTCAAATATAATGGTTTCCCTCCCAACAGAGAAAACGAGGTGTTTTCTCTTCAAGGTACGCTATTATAATTTCCATAACATGAAGTTATTTATAGTAATATTCATATAATTTCTTTTTAAAATGAAGTTGGAATTCAGTGAAGAAAAAATAAAAGTTTTGAGTGGTTACTGACGTTGGTAACGCTTACCAAACTCTGGAACACTGGGTTGGTCACTGTTGCCCACTCCCCTCCTATTTTTCAGATAAATTTGTGACATTTCATGAAATAAAATCATTCAAACTTGGCATTTATTTGTAACTTCTTCTTCTTCCACGAGGGTCATTGAGACGATAGCTATACCATCTCACTGACCCTCGTGTTCGAAAAAAATAAAACAACGAAAGCCTGCCTAGAGGATATCTAATCAGTCCACTCTCGTATTATAACATGTAAGTAGTTTCATACAAAATAATTTGAACAGAAAATTTACAACCAATGAGACCTCAACATTCACTTTAAGCTCACGAACCACTTAGATTTTAAGTGCAGCTTAACAGATTTGGTCTCACTAACTTTGGATGTAAAGCTTCAAATTTGTTGGCTGTGGTATTTTTTTATAATGTATGGTCTCAGTGGCTTTTCCTCGATTTCACAAAAGTGAAAGAAATTTTGTACAGCTGTGTGGTTTGACTAGATATAAGCAGGTTTTGACAGAACAACCAACCAACTTCTAGCCAGGGAAATTAGTCTAAACTATATGTGCGAAAATATTTTTTTTGGCATGATTTCTTTTTAGTTTAAATTTCAAGTAAAGTTTTGACAAAGAATTTTAATTAGATTTTTATTATTCACGACAAATATTGAAAATTCCATAAGATAAGTAACAGTTACACCTAAATTCTTTCAGCCAGACGGGGCCGGTGTCGTAACCGCTTCCCGTCAATCAGTGAAGTTAAGCGACATTAGGTCTGGGTAGTAGTTGGGTGGGAGACCGTCCTTTGCGTACAGATAATGTAGCGACCCGCGGTTCGGATTCCACGTAAAGCCGTAGGTCCTCTTCGTCAATTGAACTTAGTCGTTACGAAGGAGGTTAAACAACTCCCATCATTGTATTTAAACTATACCAAGGGTGTAAAGAAAAGGTTTAAATTATAGATGTTTTGAGTTGTTGGTATCCACCAGAGTAGGCGATGGTACAGCTTCGGGCTACTAATTTTGAAGTCCTAGGTTCGAGTTTCTAGTATGACTTCAGATTTGAGTGAAGGGACGCCTCTTCTATTGGTTCTCCTGCGTGAAGTATGGGTTCAGACCCCACGAAAAGCTGTAAATACCTTTCATCATATAAACTTAGATCAGCGTTTCCCAGATTGTTTTAATCCAACGCCCTCTTCAAACTGACGTCAATCCTTTACGCTGTCCCCACTCCCACGCCCCGCCCCCTTATTTCAACTGCAAATAACAATCATGGAGTGTAACTCCTGCATTATTATTATTATTACAAACACCATCGAGAGTCGAACCCCCGACCTTAGTGTCTTCATTCGCTTATTGTGAACAAAATTATTGAAAATTTTAACATTTTTGTTTCGCTTACTTCCTCGAAGGAAACAAAGACTCGCGGTGCCTCTTGCTCCTGAAGAATCATGCACCCGAGTCTTATAACACCCAGCTAATCTACAATGCAAACTAGTGATTAAAGCACGCGAGAAATATACTTTGGATAGGAACAATATTTTGATATGATAAATCAAAGCAATGTTGATTCCTGTGGTGATGACACGCACGAAACATCTCTGGGTACTTGTAGGTTCTCCCCCCCCCCACTACCACCAATTTTGAAAGAATATTTTCGTTAAAACTAACGAAAATATCACGACTAAACTAACCAATTATCAAGGGCGTACAGTTGGTCTATTATTTATTAATTGTTTGTTTCTGGAATAGTATTTACTATTTACTAATAGATCAACTGTACGCCCTTGACAATTGGTTAGGTTAAGTCGTGATATTTTCGTTAGTTTTAACAAAAATATTGTCAAAATTGGGGGGGGGGGGGGATAACCTACAAGTACCCATCTCTGTACGTAACAATGAAGTTGCGAGCTGATGATACATGTTGCCTATATTAAAAAAATTAATATTGTTGACAAAAAAAAAAGAACATTAAATTTAAAATATTTGAGCTTCACGAAATTTTCCCATTATCTCCAATATAATCGCGTAATTGACTACTGGATATTGGTAATTATTTTTTGTTTTTATATACAATATTTATTTAGTAAAAATTATTTTTACATGAACACCAATACAAAAAAAATATTGGTTTCTGGTTGATCCATTTTTTATTTTTTTATTTTTTTATTTTATACGAATTTCGTTACAGTTTATATTCAATTCGGAAATAAATTATAAATATTTAGTTTCATTTACGGTGATGTAAACCAATATTTTATTTCTCTAGCGGCGTCTAGCCAATAAAATTTGTAAAAAAAACAAATTTGGGAGAATGACGTGTTATCCACTTGACATAAAATCGACAAGTTATCGTGGTACGATTAGGCTAGGTTAGGTTAGATTAGTTAGCAAAAGTTAGTTTAAGTTTTTAGTGTCGATGTTAGGCCTTGTCGACCAAGTGGGTATAGGTTTAAAAATATACGCGTGGTTTCAGGCATCGTTTAACTGACCGTGCCATCCTTGTCTCCAGAAAAGATCCGTTCAAGGGAGGCCAAGAAATAGATGAAAGTGTTGTAAAAATATTTCAAAAGTCTATTTTTCAATACCTTGAAAATCGGAGTATATCACATGGTCCTCTTTACCTATACAGCTCGAACAATTTCCGAGTAAGACTGTTTTTTCCCCACGGGAGATTTTTTTTCCGGCTCATAGAGGATTCGGGTTTATCCAGAGTCCGAGTTATATTGGTTTTAACTGTAATGTATAATTGGAAACAAAGTATGTAGATAATTTTTTCCGAAGTAGAATGAAATTAGACAAATCATTCTATTTCGGAAAAAATTTTCTACATTGTTTCCAATTATACATTACAGTTAAAACCTGTATAACTCGGACTCTGGATAAACCCGAATCCTCTATGAGCCGGAAAAAAAATCTCCTCAGGGGGGTGGAAACCGTTTGTTTCATCAAACATAAAATATCCATAGGGTGGTCCAAAAAAATTAAAATAAAATATATTTCTCCTGACATTTGCTCATATTTCAAAAATAATACCGACGTTGGAAATAAAAATCTGAATTGATTTGTGCATATTTAGAGGTGGCGCAACTCGAAGCCTTAGTATCATTATACATATACAGTTTGGGGTGGCAAATTTCTTCAAACTTGCGCCACCCTTAAATATTAATGGATTTAACTCAAACTCCGGTTTGAAGTTTATTTCCATATAAGGAATGAGAAAATGTATTGGGAGCTCTTATTTATGCATTTTAAATTTTTTACCATTAAAATGCACAACTAAAATTAAAATGAGACCCTCCTAGGAAGAAGTAGCTAAGCGACAAAAGCAGAAAACGCAGTTAAAGTTGTACCAAATTTGAAATAACTTTTGAACTTTTGAAGATATTTCATCGAAATATGTTTAAAAGTTCAAAAGTTATTTCACTTTCAAATTGGTACAACTTTATAACGAGTTTTCTGGCGTTTTTTCCTTTTGTCGTTTAGCCACTTTTTCCTAGGAGGGCCTTGTACAATGTACAGTGATGTAAAAAAAAGTTTTTTGGTTCGGTTTCTTCTATAAAAAGAAAATAAAACGTTTGTGTGTGTGTGTGTGTGTGTGTGTTTAATTCCTATAAAAAGTTACATATAATTATTGCTCGCTCGTATTATCGCGCTTATTAAGAGGTTATGAAAACAGCTTTGAGCTTATTTATATATTTATTAAATGTTTAAAAGTAAATATATATTAAGCTTTGGTAATAGATCAAACCAAAATTAGTTATTAGCTCCTACAATTTATTTTTTAATATAAATATCAGCAAAAGTGACTCATTAGTCACCAATTTTAGTCATTTGGCTGAAATCCATAATTTGTCATCACAAAATATAGAAACTTAAAAATTGAAGTTTGAGATTTTTTTTTGATTTTTTTATTTTTCTTTGGATTTATATCTTAATTAAATCATTATTAATATCTCGCCTAAATCTTAATCATTATCAATCGTCAGTTTCATCATTATATGATAGATTGCCTATCTTCACCTCACTCTTCCACGTCTTTACCCTCTAGAGACTCTTCTGCCTCACTACGAATGTGTTCATAATCGTCTTGCGACTCAAGACGAACGACTTGGGTCGTGACGATTCGAGTGGCGTGCGATTTTACATTGACGGAATGGGAACTTCGCATACTGCAGAGACAGCGACGCGATTCGCGTCGCGGTCGCTGCAGTGTGCGGGGCTCCCGGGTACTAAGTGCTTCTTCATTTGTTCTCTACTCTGATAAATCTGATATTACATCAGTTTCATTTACATCCAGTATTGCTTTGAAGATATTGAAAATTACATCACATGCATCAATTTGTGAAGTACATGAAACAAACATACATACATACATATATACATATATACAACCTTCGTTTTGTTTCCCGCTGAATTGTTCATTCTGACGAAAGTCAAGCTTGTTGCTCCACCTTAGACCTACAACTTAACGTGGAATCCGAACCACGACCCACCAGGGTGGTCAGAAATTACAAAGTCCTCGCCCAGGGTATCCATTTATCTACCAACCAATATTTTGCATGGAAGGTGAGCTGCGCGCCGCCTGCCGTCGCACAGTGCCACAAATGGGTTAAAAAACGGTCAAAAACCAAAAATAACAAATTTAAGTAAATTCTATTAAAACCATTTCCACGTCAAAATAAAACACTTCTACTTACTGATTTAAGTATTTGACATTTTATTCTCTTACATTAAGGCAAGAAAAATCTACGAAATAATATACATTGTCTTAAAATATCTTGGAGGGGACAAAATATGTTTGTTCTAACAACTTACTTGAAGTTACTTATCTTCCTCATCAGAACTAATAGTAGGGCAGCTCAACAAGTTGAAGTGGACAATCCGGACAAAAGCACCAAACTTTCCCTACTTGTATATTTTGGACCAACAATTAAAAATATCCCCGGAACCACCTTCAGAGACCATTACTTGGCCGCCATATTGGATTTCAAGATGGCCGCCATAGACAAAATGGAATTTCTGATATAAGTTTCAATAGAGAATTCCCTTGGCATGTTTGGCATCAAACTATATATTTTTTGGCATGATCAGATCAATAAAACAACTTTTAAGCTGATCAGAAGTATGTTTACTGCAGAAATCACACTTCGTACAACATATACAGTGAAAATCGTGAATATTTTAACACAAAAACCATGTTCAAGAAAACCATGTTTAAGAAAAATCGACGAAACTATAACAATTGAAGATTTCACCCACCAAAAAGTAGACCTTTAGCTCTATAACTGAATGTGGGAGAGGAAAATTGGCAAAATATGTGCATTTTAAAAAATGAAATTCTACAAAGGTCAAAATGCTACCCTTTCATATTTGCACAATTTTCATGCATTATTCGTGGTTCTATAGAAAACTTGTATTAACAACATTTGTAGAGTAAGGGCAGGGCTATTAAATGGGCACC
The DNA here is from genome assembly GCA_023014485.1 of Bathynomus jamesi. Lineage (NCBI taxonomy): Eukaryota > Metazoa > Arthropoda > Malacostraca > Isopoda > Cirolanidae > Bathynomus > Bathynomus jamesi. Next base: position 1,799,350 of record JAJOZX010000089.1, on the reverse strand, counting down.
ATAAAATGGAAATATCTTGGCATTTAGCATTGCAATGCCTACTGTCCCAACTCACCCCTTGTCCCGAACTGTCCCAACTCACCCCGCTCGACGCTATATGTTAAACTGCACAGTTGCAGCTACACAGTTCTGTACACTTCCACCTGGCCTTCTTGCAAGCACACCTGGTGCCACATCCACTCTTGCTCTTGCAGCCGCATTTGACCAATTCGCTGCAAGCTTTAGATGCTACTGGTCTTGTGGTCCAAACTGGTGTCCATGACTGGGACTCTTCGCTAAAGGTCCATCCCCATCCTTCAGGAGTTGGCAGATTCTGTTCACTTCTCTCACAGGTCGACCATATTCCTCCCTGGTATGTGACCCTCCTGGTGTGTTGGAGAAGAGCATCCTGAGTTGGTGGGATAGTCTCCATAGCTTTTCCCTTCTGACAGAACATGACCTTTCTTGCCTCATCTACACGTTCAATGTCACTGGTGTTGTCATAGAGGACAACTGTGTACCGTTCAAGAAGCTTGAAGTGGGGAGTTTCGGCGTCAACATCTGCAAATGGATTTCGTGCCATGAATGTGAATGCTTGTGTTACCTCAGGGTAATGGTGCCATGCTGCCCATGCCGTATTCTTGCCCCTTCCGTAAAAGGATGATGTTGTATCACATCCCGTGAAGCAGTGAAACAGTGGTAGGGATGTGCATCTCTCTTCACCCAAAGAGGCACAGATTGTGTTAATATGATGGTAAGTGAAGTTTTTCCCAGTGCCAAAACCAACCCAAATATTTACTTCAGATCTTATGGACGTCAAGTGATGGAATTTTCCTATTAGAATGACAATAACATCCGTGTCTACAGTTCTGATCATGCAGTTAATGTGCCCTTCCTTTATTGCATCTTGAAGATGAATGAACAGTCTAGTGTCTGCCTCCTCATGGTCGCATCTTGGCATTGTGCGGTCGGCCCCATTGATGATGACTTCAGGTCCTGATGTAATAACAACTTCTTTGTTGTTAGGAACTTCCATTGCAGCAACCTTGTCTGATAGGAAAGCGAACAGTTCTTGCTTGTTTCTAGAGTCTCGAAGGAAGTCATGCCAATTTAGGGGTAATTTGGTTTTTCCTTCAACCTTTCTTCTGATTCCTTTTCCCCGTTTTTCTCTGGTAGTCTCTTTTAAGGTGCTTGCAGTGTAGGTATCCCAGGCATATAGGGGTGCATCGAATGCAACAACTGGTATTTGCCCGGGGTTAAGGAATTCAGTAGCAGACCGAACAACATTCATTCTATGCTTGATCATCGCTGGAGTAGCGGCCTTTTCATGGAATAAGGGAAGGAGGTAGAAAAGGGTTTTCATTTGATCTTCATCTTGTTCTTGCCTTGTAGCGTGGTATGCTGACCATGATATAACATCACCCTTCTCTATCGTGTCTTTCTCCAAGATCCTGAACGCTTCTTTCATCCACTCCTTTTCCTGGAAACATGCTTCATGGTAGTGTCCCTCAATAGGGTCAGACACATTAGACAACTTCAGGACTTCTACCTTGGTTTTGTCCATTGCAACAGCTGGTACAATTGAGTAGGACATGAGTAACTCCAAGTCCTTTGAACCTAGAGAAGGTAGCACAAGATCACCTTGTTTGGTTCCACAGTTTGAGACAGTTGGGAACTGAAACAGACTAATCCCTGTACCATGAAATGATCCAACGGCAGTTGTACTAGATGGGTTGTAATCCAGATTGTCAAGTGCCCCAACAATAAATGGTCCATGACGAAACTGAGCTGGTACAACCACTCCTTTGGTCTTGAAGTTCTGGCACACTGCTGTTGCAAGTTGGCTTTCGACTTGAAGAATTCGGTCATAACTCACACTGAGACCCAATTCATATAGTTGTGTAATTAATGATTTTGACCGAATTTCAGTATGAATTTTCAGACCAAGATACAGAGGCAATGGTGGTTCTCTTTCCAAAGAATGGCGAACCTTAGATGATGATGTATGCTTGTTCCTAAAATTAAAAAGGATAAGTTGCGAGACAGTGAGAGTTGCAGGAGTCTTCTGGTGTTTGGTCCTTCACGTCAGCACCATTTGTGATCATAGATATAAGGGTTTTCAAGGTTGTAGGTACCGATTCCTGTTGACAACCAGATGGAAAGGCACCTGCAAACTTGAATCCAGTAAAGTTGACGATTTCCTTGCGTATGATTCTAGCAGCTTTTGCAAGAATCATAGTATCTCCTTCAAAATTCTGTCTATTTGTCTCTCTGAGCATTTCCTGAATTCCCTGCTGAAAAACTATGATTTTGTTCTTGCCATCACTCACTTCCTGGGCATATGGGAAATACTCCAGAATCTTCTCTCTGAATCGTCCTCTGTTCATTTCCTTATTAATACCTAAGTCCCGAAGTCTTTTTTGATACAGATCAAATAGCACAGAAAACTTCATTTGAAAGATTCCTTCTTCCACGCAATTTTCTACATGATTAACGACCTCAACTATTGCCTTTGCTTTCATCAAGTTTTCTTCATAGCCTTCTTCCTTGCTCTGTTTTTGTCTCAAAAGTGAGCGGTAACGGTTCCGATAAAATGTCAAGCATTGCGGATGATACTTGGCTTCAATGGCCATGAGATCACCACCTCCTATTCTAGACATTAGTTCTGTGTCACTGAGTTCTGTAGCCATCATTCGTAAATTGACGTCAGCGCCAAATGTACTGAATTCGTGAAGATGCCCATGCGTTTGTTGACAAAACACACAAGTTGCTTTGTCCATAGGATGCCGCTGAACTCGCTTCCCCGTAGATGAACTGGTTTCACCTTCATCCGCCCTTTCTCTCTTTTTTGTAGCCCTTTCAAGCTTTTCTTTACTAAATTTAACATGGCATGACTTGTGCCACACAGCTTTATTCTGAACCAGCTCTTCAACAGTCACCTCTTCATTGAAAAGAAGAGGAACTGGTAGTCTTCCAAGATTCTTGAATGCGTTGACATTCTCCATAAATGTTGCATATGCTTGTTTTTTTACCACTCACAGCATTGAGTGGACATTTAAGAGTCTCACCTTTGCTCTCTTGACAAACCATGCATTTGCTCCAATCCATGTTCACAAATCACCTGCAAAACAGAAAAGCACATATTATATAGTTATATTATTAAATATTTTACATTAAATAAACATTTAAGGGTAATTCTGATTATTTTATAGCAATCTTGGCATCGAAATATGTAGGTTTAGGGACTATTTATTTACAATTACTCCTCACATTAGTTTGTTGATTTCTAGCTGGCAGCCATCTTGGATTTCCAAAATGGCAGCCAAGATAGGGTTGTGCGTCTTGGTTCCGGGGAAAAATTGGTAGCTAAGGTCCTGAACAACATTTGAGCCACGTTTGGTGCTTTTGTCCAGAATGTCCACTTACTTCAAAAATCAGGGTCTAAGCTACTGCACTATAATATTAAAAACATGTTCTAACACGCAAAGTCGCAAATAGTCGCAAAAAAGTTTTGTTTCTTTGATTTACTTAAAGGTTGTATTAATGTTTAACACAAAAATTACATTCCCCAAAATCCCCCATTTTTTGTTTTGCTAATTTTCACATTTTCTAGATAACAATTTAATCTGTAATCTATGATATTGCTATAGTTTTTTTAATTAATGCTATCTTTTTAGTTTTCAATAAAAAAATATGCATGAAAATGTTCTAAACTGTTTATTCTTTCAATAGAACTAAGCAGAACATGAAACTACAGACAATTTTTTGTGATATTGTTCTAAATATGAAGTTTTTGTAATTTTGTTTACACTATTTACACTTTTTTTCATATCAGTTGTCACACTTATTTTGGGGGAATTAATTTCATAAACTTTAAGAGGTATTACGATGTTTTTTATTTACCCCTTCTGATATAGTGGCAGGTTATCAAATAATGTTTTAAACAATAGATGTGTATAGTGATTAAAATGAAACCATACTTATTTTAGTATGTCATTTGACAAAATCTGCAAAACATAGGCCTAATTAACAATTATCTGTTTAGTATATTTTTAGTAATTTGAGAAACTTAAGAAACTACAGTAGGTCATAACCTATTGATTTGGAATATTATTATTATTTATAGAAAAATCACTCAATATGTCACCATTACATATATACAAAAGGTACTAAACATAATTTTTTATTAAAATAAATCAGAATTAAACATTTCAACTACATAAAACTAAGTACAATTGAAAAAAATAATTTTGGCCGTTTTTTAACCCATTTGTGGCACTGTGCGTCGCCGGGAATCGAACCCATGGCCAGTTGATTCATAGTCATCGATCACTATATATATATATATACTTTACAAATTTATATTAAACAATGAAGTTACAAACTTATGATGTACCATAAGCATAATACTGATAGTCTGATTACAACTTAACTATTCATGTATTATGTTTTAAGAGTAGTTTAAAATTAAATTTTTGAATCGAATGAAAATATAATGAAATGACTAGTTGGTTTGTTATATTAACAGTTAAACTGATCTATGGTCTATCTATAAGCCTATATACAAACCTTACAAGTTCTACAATTGCGAATACTTGTTAAATAATAAATATAACAATTGCGTAATAAGAAAAAGTTATTTCTCAGTTTTCTAAGTGTTTTGTTTTGAAAGAAAAAGAAAAAAGTTCGCCAAAATACGTTGCTGCGCTAGGTTCATGTATATTATCATTAGCCATTCATGTGGAGTTTGCTTATTGCTATATCCTTGGAAATGGTATGGCCTTTAAATGTCCTTTTAATCTTGTAGTCTATTCTATGTCCTTTGAAGTATGTTAAATTCTTAGTCAATTTCCTATGTCCTTTGAAACTTTTGTCTTCTTTAGCCGTCTGCTGAAATATTTGGTACCGTTTTTCGTATGTCCTTTGAAATTTGTAGTTTATTTTCATACGTCTCTTCAAATTTTTAATCTATTTAAGTATGTCCTTCGAAATACTTTAAATACTGCAGGAGTGTATCCTAACCAGCAAGACTTCCGATCAGGAAGATCATACCTATCGCTACTAATAAAGCACTTAGAGCACTATAACAATATCCTAGAAGCACTTGAAAGCAATGAAAATTACTGTGTCATACACGGATTTTGCTAAAGCCTTCGACAAATGTGATCATGATATAATAGCGTATAAAATAAAATATATGGGAATAACAGGCAAAGTTGGAAAATGGATTTACAATTTCCTCGGAGATCGTCTGCGGGTCGTAAAAATCTATGGGTGCTCATCATCAGAATCGGAAGTACATAGCTCAGTTCCACAAGGAACAATACTGACCCCATTCCAATTCATTATCATGCTAACAGACAAAGACAATGAAGTAAACAGCAACAGTATAGTAACATCCTTTGCAGACTACAAAAATCAACAGAAAAATCAGTAATACAGAAGAGGTGGAGGCCCTACAGAGGGACACGAACAGAATATACAAATGGTCAGAAGACAACATGGAATTAATTAACACCAAGAAATTTCAGTTCTAGACATGGAAGAAACGAAGAGCTAAAACAGAGAACGTATTATGTCCCAGATAGAGAGTAAAGTCAGAGGAGCAATGACCGACGATGCGAAATTTGAGAGACAATATCAGATAGCGATAAACAAAGCAGAAAGAGTCGCGGGACAGGTACCGAGAACCTTTAAAAGAAGGGACAAGAAAGTAATGATACCCCTGTTGAAAACACTGATCATACCAAACCTTGAATACTGCTCAGTCTTGACGTCCCCATATAAAAGGGAAGAAATTAATAAATTAGAAGGAATTGAAATACATTTCACAGACGAGTGATGGCTGTAAAGAACTCAACTACTGGGAAAGACTCTTTAAATTAAACCTGTATTCACTGGAAAGAAGAAGAAAGAGCGATACACCATAATTTACACGTGGAAAATAATGGAAAAACTGGTACCTCACCTCAAGCTGAACCCAGTAACCACCCAAGCAACAATTGAAAATAGAAAATGTGGAATGTGTAGTGTTACCAAACTAAAGGCCAGACAAGGGACACCCTCACTTCTAAAAGAAAATAGCTTGGTTGTCAAGGGGCCAAGACTATTCAATCAGCTTCTGAAGGAGATCAGGAACATTACTCGTGTCAATGTAGAATTCTTCAAAAGAACACGAGATGCCTGGCATAGGACGGTACCAGATAAGCCGGGTGTGCCTGATTATGTCCAATTTACTAATTGGCGATGCAAATCGCGAGAGCAACTCGCTCCTCCACCACTCCAGGCTTAGAGGTGGGGACACCAGCTTGACTTCGTATGAAGAAAGACCAACGCACGGAACTGCTACGAGGTATCCTTTGAAATTCATTATGTATTTATTGTCCTTTTACTTGTCCTTTGAAATTTTCGATCTATTTAGGTCTGTTTTTTTTTAACATGTTTAGTCGTTTTAGTTCTGTCCTTTGACATTTTTTGGTCGATTTAGGTTTGTCCTTTAACATGTTTAGTCGTTTTAGTTCTGTCCTTTAACATGTTTGGTCGTTTTAGTTCTGTCCTTTGACATTTTTTGGTCGATTTAGGTTTGTCCTTTAACATGTTTAGTCGTTTTAGTTCTGTCCTTTAACATGTTTGGTCGTTTTAGTTCTGTCCTTTGACATTTTTTGGTCGATTTAGGTTTGTCCTTTGACATTTTTTGGTCGTTTTAGTTCTGTCCTTTGACATTTTTTCGTCGATTTAGGTTTGTCCTTTGACATTTTTTGGTCGATTTAGGTTTGTCCTTTGACATTTTTGGTCGATTTAGGTTGTCCTTTGACATTTTTTGGTCGTTTTAGTTCTGTCCTTTGACATTTTTTCGTCGATTTAGGTTTGTCCTTTGACATTTTTTGGTCGATTTAGGTTTGTCCTTTGACATTTTTTGGTCGATTTAGGTTTGTCCTTTGAATTTAGTTTGTTCTTTTCACATTTTTAGTGTAATTCGGTGTCCTTTGATAATTTTGCTTATTTACGTAGGAACTTCCAATATTTTTGTTTTTAATTTAATCTTTGCTTTGACGTTTTTTTCGAATTTGGGTTTGTTCTTTGACATAATCTGTGTGTTTCTTTGCATGTTTGGTATGTATAGGTCTTCCTTTGACATTTTCTGGTCTATTTAGGTTTTTTATTTGACATTTTTGTTGTATGTTATTAATTTTTATATACTGTATATATATATATATATAATATATTATATATATATATATATATATAGTCATGCGGTTTGCTTCTACAAAGCTTCAATTTAATATTTAGGAGAAATCTAATGACAAGGAGGAATGTAAATGCCATGAAAAGTCTTCTTTAATGCGCAACGTTTCGAGCAATACGCTCATCATCAGGCTAGATAATAACAATATGAAATTAGAATCAATAAATAAATGTGAACAAGACAAAATAATTTCTATAAAAAGACTAAAAGAAGAGGGTTAAATTCAAAGTTATAAAAATTTACATATAAAATTACAAGAATTTTAAAAGCTATTTTTAAATTACATATAGTAAATTTGAAATTAGTACACTGGAATAATTAACACTAATACAATGGAATAATTAACACTACGAACCTTTCAATGCTGGTTCCGAGGCACGAGTAATTTAAAACAAACAAAACAGGAAACAAGCTATTGGTTGGGCGGTTGGAGTTATAAGTTAGGGGAGGGGGGATTATAAAAAATTGGGGAGGGGGGGTTATAAAAAATTTAGAGGGACAGCTGAGGAATCCACGTTTAGAGAAGGGGTCAATGTTTTAATATAAAGAGATTCCAAAATTCTAAGTGAGTTAGGACAAGAATTACAACCGAGAATTTTAAAATTATCTAAAGTGACATCAGTTTTACATTTTATACTGTGTTCCCGAATACTGGAGGCTTCTTTTTTATTTAAAATTTTACCTGTTCGGCAACTTATTCCCATATGCGAATAAAATCTAGTCCTGAGGGAGCGCACGGTGCTGCCAATGTAAGTACCAAGGAGACACCTTGGGCAGGTAAATAAATATACAACACCGCTACGCAACGAATCAGGAGTTCGATCCTTCGCTGATAAAAAGCTACCTAAAGACATTTTGTTAATAAATATAATGCGAAAATCAGTATGATAGAAAATTTTTTTTAACAACTTTGTAAATTTAAGTTTAAATTCTTTATTCATGGGACCCATTTCAGGTACCAGGAAATATTTTATATCTTTAGGCACTGAAATACAGGAAAGTTGAGGGCTATAAACATTATTTAAGAAAGATCTAATTAGTTTATCTACATATTGAACAGGAAAACTATTATTGGTAAAATATGATCTTAAATTATTAAATTCATCGTTTAGTAAGGTAAAACTAGAGGTCAAATTATATCCTCTGCACCCCAATATAACTTATACAATGGAAACTGAGAAAAATGGCTCCCTTCCCTTTTTAGATCTTTTAATTTCGAAAAAAGGTGATTCTATTACTACATCAGTTTACAGGAAACCCACTTTTACTGGTTTGGGCATGAATTTCTTTAGTTTTACCGATTTTAACTATAAGATGTCGTGTATTAAAACTCTCTTGTTCAGAGGATATAATTTGACCTCTAGTTTTACCTTACTAAACGATGAATTTAATAATTTAAGATCATATTTTACCAATAATAGTTTTCCTGTTCAATATGTAGATAAACTAATTAGATCTTTCTTAAATAATGTTTATAGCCCTCAACTTTCCTGTATTTCAGTGCCTAAAGATATAAAATATTTCCTGGTACCTGAAATGGGTCCCATGAATAAAGAATTTAAACTTAAATTTACAAAGTTGTTAAGAAAATTTTTCTATCATACTGATTTTCGCATTATATTTATTAACAAAATGTCTTTAGGTAGCTTTTTCTCAGCGAAGGATCGAACTCCTGATTCGTTGCGTAGCGGTGTTGTATATTTATTTACCTGCCCAAGGTGTCTCCTTGGTACTTACATTGGCAGCACCGTGCGCTCCCTCAGGACTAGATTTTATTCGCATATGGGAATAAGTTGCCGAACAGGTAAAATTTTAAATAAAAAAGAAGCCTCCAGTATTCGGGAACACAGTATAAAATGTAAAACTGATGTCACTTTAGATAATTTTAAAATTCTCGGTTGTAATTCTTGTCCTAACTCACTTAGAATTTTGGAATCTCTTTATATTAAAACATTGACCCCTTCTCTAAACGTGGATTCCTCAGCTGTCCCTCTAAATTTTTTATAACCCCCCCCCTCCCCAATTTTTTATAATCCCCCCTCCCCTAACTTATAACTCCAACCGCCCAACCAATAGCTTGTTTCCTGTTTTGTTTTGTTTTAAATTACTCGTGCCTCGGAACCAGCATTGAAAGGTTCGTAGTGTTAATTATTCCATTGTATTAGTGTTAATTATTCCAGTGTACTAATTTCAAATTTACTATATGTAATTTAAAAATAGCTTTTAAAATTCTTGTAATTTTATATGTAAATTTTTATAACTTTGAATTTAACCCTCTTCTTTTAGTCTTTTTATAGAAATTATTTTGTCTTGTTCACATTTATTTATTGATTCTAATTTCATATTGTTATTATCTAGCCTGATGATGAGCGTATTGCTCGAAACGTTGCGCATTAAAGAAGACTTTTCATGGCATTTACATTCCTCCTTGTCATTGGATTTCTCCTAAATATTATATATATATATCGGTCTTTTGAAGATATGGTCGTTTTTTAGTATTTACTTTGAAATTTTTAGTTTATTAAGGTATGTACTCGTACTTTGTATGTATGCGCCTCGGTGGTGAGGTGGTTAGCATCGTTAACTACAAATCCACCTCCCCTGGGTTCGACTGCCAGTGAAATCAGGCGGCGCGCAGTTTGAGAAAGTGTTCATCCTTCCATGAAAATAGTTTGGTAGATAAATGGGTATCCTAGGTGACCTAGTGGTTCAGGTGTTAGGCTGCTGATCGGGAGGTCGTGAGATCGAGTCCAAGGAATGAGGATTTTGTAATTTCTGATCACCCGTGTTGGGACATGGTTCGGATTCCACGTTAAGCTGTAGGTCCAAGGTGGAGCATCAAGCTTGACCTTCGTCAGAATGAACAATTCGGGCGGAAGCATAAACAAGATTAACCAAAATTACTTTGAAATTTGTTGGGCGATTTTTGTAGTGTCTTTGACACGTTTCGACAGGTTTCTTTTAACATTTTTTTTGGTCTATTCAGGTCATTCCTCTGACATTTTTGGTCTATTTAGCAGAGCTGGGCACTTGCGGCATATTTTGCGGTACTGCGGTACTGCGGTACTACCAAACTACCAAACCGGTACCAAACCGGTACGCGGAAATTTGAATGCGGTAGCGGTACTGCGGTACTTTCAGCGATCCTTTGCGGTACTGCGTTATGCGGTCCCGGTTTGGTAGTTTGGTAGTACCGCAGTACCGTAAAATATGCCGCAAGTGCCCAGCTCTGCTATTTAGGTCCATCCTTTTACATTTAGGGTCAATTTAAGTGTCACTTCTAGTTTTGAACCTATTTAGGCCTACTTAGGGCCGTCTTCTCCACTCCAATTTAGGCCTCTTTAAACGTACACCAATCAGTGAGTCGGTCATTAAAAGATACCTCTTGTTCATACCTAATTGATATGGTCATTGATATGACGCAATCTTTTAGATTGCGTCATATCAATGACTCATACCGAAGATCACGTGAATACAAGAAAAAGTGATGCAATAATGACAAACAATTTTGTCGGTAGGAAATTCTACCAATGGGCATGTAACTGCGTCATAACACCCCTTTTTTATGCTTCTCCCCAAATCTGGGATTCTCGCCTTCAAGCATTCCCGTTTTCGGAGTACGGATGGGAATCGGAATAGGAATTGAGTTAAATGGGAGGTAAAACTATGGAGTTTTGCGTGACATTTGTTGTTCGATGGAGTTAACCTCTTTCGCAACACTAAGGCCATATAACGGAGGGGACCTACAGCTTTACGTGGGATCCGAACCACGGGTCGATACATTTTAATAATATATTAAAATCACTTACCCCATCCACCCACACACGCCTCAGCCCCTTTTATCACCCCCACCCAAAAAATACTAATTGGTAACTGAAACATTTTTAAAAAATTCTCTCTCTCTCTAATATATATATATATATATATATATATATATATATATATATATATATTGCTTAAATTTTGACGGAGTTGTAAATTAAGGAAGACGACAGGTAATGTCAAGGGGTAAGAAAAAAAATGTTCTTTGAACTTTCCAAAGTGGAAAATTGAAAAGAAAAATTTGATATTTTTATTACAAAACAAAATGCAGGAAATTAATCAAAATTTACGAGTTTGAAACAGTTATATATATATATATATATATAATATATATAATATATATATATATACACAGGGTGTCCCAGAATTAACTATCTATTTCAATGAAATCGGACAAATTTTTTAAAAACACACTTTTATTTATGTTTATCATGTTTAATATGTGTTAAAAATGTATAAATTTCTAAATTTTTTTCATAATTTTATTTTCATAATTTTTTCATTATCTGGTCCAATGAAAGACCGTCTGAAGTCATAGAATGGCAAAGAGACTCTCCAAAAGTTAACGTGTGGCTTGGAATGACCAAATCCAAAATTTATGGTGCTCCATCTTGTTGAAACACAATATTATCAAGAATGCCATCATCAAGAAGCTGTGGTTCGAGAAACTGCTGAAGCATTTCAAGGTAGACGGTACCTGTTACAGTTGCCCCCGCAAAGAAGAATGGGCCATAAATTTTGGATTTGGTCATTCCAAGCCACACGTTAACTTTTGGAGAGTCTCTTTGCCATTCTATGACTTCAGACGGTCTTTCATTGGACCAGATAATGAAAAAATTATGAAAATAAAATTATGAAAAAAATTTAGAAATTTATACATTTTTAACACATATTAAACATGATAAACATAAATAAAAGTGTGTTTTTAAAAAATTTGTCCGATTTCATTGAAATAGTTAATTCTGGGACACCCTGTATATAAACTTTTTAAATTGATACTCATTATCATATATACACATACTGTGTAACGTGTTTAATGGTAAAATCAATATGTTTGAACCTTAGCCTGTATTTTTATGCGTTTATATTTATTTTTTAAATAAACTGTCAACTTATAGTGTGTGTGTGTGTGTGTGTACACACTTCATTATTGTGTTTCTATTGAAACACTTAATAGCCTTTCAAATCTGTTCCACTATGAACGTAAATAGGGCCTATATTTGTGTGTACGTATGAAAACTTACACGGTATTCGTATACATGTCATTACAACCCATCGTTCTGTATAATGTGTTATAACAACAGCAATTACGATTAATTACACCAGAATTCTTTACATCTGAATAAAAAAGAAAAAAAAATATATTTACAAGTTAGTTAATAAAATAATATGGCGGAAACACATCGTTGAAATAAGGTATCGTATCCTTTCGGCGTAACAATCGCATTTTCGGTCTCGGGCTGTGAGGTTGTGTAGGCCTTGTTGGTTGGTTGGTTGGTTGATTGGTTTTGGAAAGTAATTTTGTTTACGGAATTAAGGGTTTTTAGTTACTTGAAATAATTAATGAATTAGTTTTCTTTTAAAAGAAATATAATTCCTTATAAAAATAAGTGGATAAGAGAATACGCCTCCTCATCCGGAGAAGCCTATATAGTGTTATTATGTATACAATTCTATAGACATTTAAGCCCTCACTGTGACAGTATTATGGTTGGCTCATTACGTGTATATTAAATATTCTTTTTTAATGGTTGCCGTGAAATTCACAAAGTGTTAAGAAATATTGAGAAGTTACAAACATTGGCTTAGTTTGTGTGATGGTAAGTGCACAGCCGTGGACCAAATTCGTATTCTAAAAATAAATATATGTTTATTACGAAATATGGTATGTTTAATTTACTACAGTGTGTTTAGCCCTTATTTCATAACCAAGGTAAATTATATCAAGGGTATAAAATAAACTTAAATCCTGATTACATAACCTTGATAAATTATACCAAGGGTATATTTTACCCACTTTATTAATAGGGTTAATACACACGAAGGAGTACCAACTGTACTAACTCATAATATACACTATGAATACCAACCTACCAAATAACGTATAAATAACATAAAAAATAAGTTTTGAAATAACATAATTTACACCAATGTTAATCCAACAAAAAAAGGTCTCCTTTGGTGACACATTCATTAACCGAAGGGGACCTTCAACTTTACCTACATTATATCAGCACTTAGAGAACAGTCACCCATAATTATAGTATATGGTTACCTATATATATATATAATATATATATATATATACACACACACGTATATAAGGTAACCAAACGTGTGTATATGCGTGTAACTTATTTCCTTAATCCACATGTTTTTAAGGGTGATTACCCCATATTACCTGGTTATTATGTCTTAATTAGATGATTTGGAAGTACTGTACCTAGAACCGAAATTAATCTTTTTTGGAATAAATGGACCTTTTTTTTGTGAGCGAAACAGAGATCGAGTCTAACTTAGTGTTTTGTTTTACATCGTGATGTAAACCTTTAAATCTAAATAAAGTTATACAAAATATTTGATGTAACATTTTAGTTTTTTAATTTTTTTAATAATTACGCAAAACAAAGCTACCATGAAAATTATTTTTAATTTAAGGAATTTGTAGTGGTTTTTTTTTTATTTATTATTAATTTCAACATGGTGAAGTTTATGAATTAAAAACGCCATTTTCTGTATTGTGTGTGCGTTTTCTTGGTTACATCACGAACGTGCGTGTAGCGACATAGTTTGACTTCTTTTTTTATCTCCTGAAAACCGTTTAATATCGTACCACGGGGATATAGTAAAGGTTAAGTTCTTTAGGTTTGGTTGCTTTTGGTTATCTGGATTAGGGTAAATGGCGCTATCCACAACTGAAAATGTCGCAGTTTCGTAATGTAACCAAATATTGTTGTGTGTGTGTGTTCGAACTAGGTTGGTTCTCCGTCTTAACGGCTTTCTACAGTCGATTCTTGGTTAAAATTTGCATACAAATTTCAAACACAAACTTGAGACTTTGCTTTTAATGACAAGCTAGAACTGGCACAGCGCTCGTGTCAACTAATGCGGTCCATTGATTTAACTCTTATATTATTATTACCAGCACTATCGGGAATCGGGCTACGTCGTGGTGAGTATCATAACACCGCTTCCCGTTCATCAGTGAAGTTAATTTGGTTTGAATAGTAGTTGGATGGAAGACTGTCCTCCAGATGATGTAGAGACCAGTGGTTCGGATACCACATAAAACTGCAGGTCCCCTCCCTCATATGATCTTTACTGTTACAAAAGACGTTAGGTAACCCCATCAAACAAACTTTTCAAATGTAACTTTCTCCTTTGGACCACTCTTTTTCGATACATAAATTTTTTTTTAGAATTTTTTGAAAAACCATAAACAAATGAGATGCGAATATAAAAACACAATTTTTATACAACATTTGAAGCTATTTTAAAACGAGCTTCATACCAAAATGTTTCATCTTATTGATGAAATTGAAGCGAATACAGTATGTAGCTTACCCTAAAATCATGTATTTACAATACCGATATTATTTCGCGATTATTATATATGTAGTTTTCTATTTGACATACGAGGGGTCATATGATCCATTTCAGAGTTGACAGAGATTATGGAAGAATCATGACTAATTTTAGCAATGTTCGCCAATATTGTCATTCATGCTCAAGGTCAGAACGAATTACTCTCTCTCTGAGGATCAAATTGTGAATATGTCAAGTAAGAGTTGGTAGTGATTTATTAAAATGAAACGTACGTTACTTTCGTTATAATCTGAATCTTGTAAATATACATTAACAAATTTTGGAGCTATTGAAGAATAGGGACCCCAGCCTTCTTTATTTAGGCTTATAAGGCTAACTAACGAAAATATCACGACCTAACCTAACCAATCGTTAGGGGTGCTACTGTAGTATGCGGTCTAACTACGATTCGGCGGTCTACCTACGATTCGGCGGTCTACCTTTTAATTATAGCTTCTTATCTTCTTATTATTAGGTTAATTGTACGCCCTTGACGATTGGTTAGGTTGTCGTGATATTTTCGTTAAAACTAACGAAAATATCACGACTTAACCTAACCAATCATCAAGGGCGTACTGTAGTATGCGGTCTACCGTTAAGTATGCGGTAGTAGTGTTTAACTTCTTTAATAATTCCTTAATTGTGTAAATTAAATTATAATTCCTTTCAATTCATTTTCAATTCCTTTTAAATATTTTGAACGGTAGACCGCATACTACAGTAGAAACTTAACGGTAGACCGCATACTACAGTAGAAACTTAACGGTAGACCGCATACTACAGTAGCACCTCGTTAGGTTGACTGTACGCCCTTGACGATTGGTTAGGTTCAGTCATGATATTTTCGTTAGTTAGCTTTATAAAGCTAGCTAAAGAAGGCTGGGGTCCCTATTCTTCAATAGCTCCCAAATTTTATACAATTTCTGATTTTCAAGGTCACAACATAAAATCAATTTTTTTTAATGTTACGAGACAGGTATTTGGAGCAGTCTTCATAGGCCTACAGAAGAGTTTCTTAGGTTAATTTAATGTTTGCTGTTTAACCTTATTATGTTATAATGAAGGTATAGTGACAAAGTGAAGCGATAATTAATTTAACCAGAAACATCAGTGAATACATACATTTAATGGAAAAGTACTTAGTTAGTTGACATTTCAGCAGCATATCAAATTGAGACGTTAACCTGGTCCTATCCTGTCGTATTTTCTACTTGTTAACCATTGTTCCCCGTGGGTTTCCTGCAGGGTTAGATCACAACCCTTTGATAACCACTCCAGGGCCTGAATAAAATGTTGGTATTTATCCAACTATTACCGGACTTTTGATTCTAGATCAGTAGTTCCCATACATTTCTGGCTTAAGGCACCCCAGTGCCATCTGTTGTTTTTTCGGGGCACCCCGAAAGGTTTGTCTCTCGCTGTTCAATATACATTTCTTCCCCATCCCCGAACACCACGAAACTGATAGTTTCCGTATGGACGTAATGTGTGACGAATATTTTGTTTACTTTTGATAATTTCCATATGAGGACCTCCCAGGAAGAAGTGGCTAAGCGACAAAATGGAATAACTTTTGACTTCTGAAGTTCAAAAGTTATTTCGCTTTCAAAATGGTGCAACTTTTGACTGCGTTTTCTGGTGGTTTTCTACTTTTGTCGCTTAGCCACTTCTTCCTACGAGGGCCTCATATCTTCAGTAACTGTTAATTTTGAACTACCTAATTTTGCCATCTTCACGAAATTTCGGTGCCCTCGTAGGAAGCATCTGCGGGACGCCAGTTGGGAAACCTTGTTCTAGATGTATGGAGGAGCCGGTCATCCATAAACAGTCTGATCTGGAAATATTTCACTAAATGACGACACCATAACTTCCTCTGTAAAAGAAGCAGTACGGCTTCACCGACACCATATTCATACGCCCATTTTTGTATAAATATTCATGCGACGTGGCTGCTTTACCTGCTTCTGGTATATTTTCTCTATTGTATCGCGTGTTCCTCATTTTCCAACAATGAATACGACCATGGTTCGTGGAAGTGAATGTTCTCATCCATGAAAATAACGTTTTGTCTTCACCTTTGTCTGTTCTTGCGCAAAGTGACGGCAACCAAGTTGTCTATCAGTCGTTCATTGATCGCTGGTAATAGGTTAGGTGGTGTTATCCCTGGTTCATGAAGCTAGTGTCTCACCGATCATATTAAGATCTGACGCAATCTTCACTGCATTCGTAAGAGGATTTTGTTGGACTGCAGTATTAATGGTTGAATCTTCTCGTTTGATAATGGTTCAATTCCTCATCATTCTACGATTACCTTTTAAAGTTTTGGATCACCTGAAGATCTTCCCCCCCCAGGTAGAGCTGGGGGGAAGATCTTCAGGTGGATCGGGCTGGGGGAGATAATCTTCAGGTGCGTTCACTTGGACATTCTCGGGGTGGGAGATCTTCAGGTGATCCTCTCTCTCTCTCTCTCTCTCTCTCTCTCTCTCTCCTCTCTCTCTCTCTCTATATATATTTTTTTGTATTGGGGCGTTTACCGCCATTTCCCGCTATACGTTAATATATATATATACACACACACATGCCCGGTTAGGTCAAATGAATGCCCGGTTAGGTCAAATGAATGCCCGATTAGGTCAACTATACGCCCTTTATGATTGGTTACGTTAAGTCGTGACATTTTCGTTAATTTACTGTCAAAACCAACGAGAATATCACGACTTAACCGAACCAATCGTCAAGGGCGTACAGTTGACTTAACCGGGAATAGTTGTTTTTGTGTTAAAGCTGGGTGGAGTATCTCCAGGTGGAGCGGACTGGGGGTGGAGTATCTTCAGGTGGATCGGGCTGAGGTGGGGGGGGGGGAAGATCTTTAGGTGGACACTCTGGGGGAAGATCTTCAGGTGATCCAAAATTTTTAATTCCTTCTCCCGTCTTCGAATTCATCTCTTTGAACAGTTTTCGTGTTGTGTTAACGCAGTTCCTCTGCTGTGTCAAGGATCGCAGTTCCTAATTCATACAGATGTTGTATTTTGTTCGGGGTTGTACAATCGTTTCAAAAAAATCCTAATGCGAAGGTCCGAGTTTTTCTTCCTTTTGAATCTATTGTACAGTTTTGGAAAAACTCTCCTGCAGAAACCTATAATTTCTGAAAAGCATGGGAACAACAGAAAAACGATATTACCAAATACTATTTTTATGCCTTTTAAAATTCTGTTTATAGGCGAACTTTTTTCCGAAACTGGACACTATTATTTTTGTATATCTAATGGACAACATTGTTCCTGCTAAAAATCTATGGTGCAACTGTAGTATGCGGTCTACCTACGATTGGTTAGGTTTAATCATGATATTTTCGTTAAAACTAACGAAAATATCATGACTAAACCTAACCAATCGTCAAGGGCGATTAACATTGGGATGTAAACAAGCAATTAGCAAACAAGATAAGAAACTATACTTCAAAGGTATTCCGCCGAATCGTAGGTAGACCGCATAATATAGTAGCACCAAATCTATCTGTAATCGGCAAATAGCAAGTCACAAATTTGACTGTAAAGCCGTAATTATAATCCCTCTATATTTCTTTATAAATTTATCGTTAAAAATTGCTCCGAAATTAATTTGTGATTTGCACCAAAAATACGATATTTAATTAATTAATTAATTAATTATTATTATTATTTATCTGATTTATTACGAAGTAATAGCGTTAATTATTATTATTGCATAAATTGTGACTGAATCAGTGTTAAATACCCGAAAAGCCAATTATAATTGCGGCTTCAACATGTAGCAAAACCTACCTATTTGAGGCTTCAATTACAGCAAAGCCTACCTATATCTTGTCGGTCCACACTCACATTATAACATGTAAATAATTTCATACAAAAGATTTTCAACATATTTACAGCCAATGAGAACTTAACATTTATTTTAAGCTCACAAGACACTTAGATTTTGAGCTTCACAAATTTGGTCTCATTGGCTTTGGAGGTGAAGCTCAAAATTTTGATTGTCATGGTATTTTGGTAAATTTTTGGTCTCCACCGACTTTTCCTCAATTTTACAAAAGAGTATGAAATTTTGTACAAGCGTGGCCGGACGAGACAGAGGTAGGCTTTGAGGATATTTCCCTAAAATATTTGAACAATTTTGAGGTATTTTTTTTTTCCCAAAAAGTATAATAAATTTACTATATTTATTTAGTTTTCTAAAATTTATGATAAAGTTTTAATAATAAGAAATTAATACTTCTTAAAAATAATTTTAAATTAAATTTTGTTAACAGAATATCAGTGAGTAATAAACTTATTGAATATACTAATTGTTTTAATTAATGAGTGGGCTTGATATAAATTAATTTTGTTTAATATTGATTATTGTTGTTGGTTAGCTGATCAGCCCACTCTGATCAAGCAAGCCGGCGGCACGCAGGTAACCGATCGCCCTCTCCGGAGTGGACCAGAGGTTCAGCGCACTAGTGATGTTGTGTTGTGTTCTATGTTGTGCTAGAGCGGTACAGTCTGTCATAATGTGTTCAATTATTTATGGTGTGTCCTGGCCCAGGTGGCAGGTGTCGTCTGTGGAGTTGTCTAGTCTGTGTTCATATGTATGTAAGTTGGGGTGATGTCCACATCGGAATCGTGCTAAGTTAACTCGATCCGATCTGCTCAGGCTGGTCTCTGACCTGTCAGTGGGTGGCGCCGTGGCAGCTTCGCACCTAGGACCGCATTCGGACCGAGTTGTGTCAGTGCTTTGTGGGTTAGGTGTGTGTGTGTGTGTGTGTTTCCTATACTGTGATATCTGTGGGGCGTGGTATGGAATTGAGTATTTGGTTATAATGTGTGTCTGGTGTTACCTTAATGGTGCGGTGTCGGTGCGTGATTGTACATATAGTGGCAAGGATGTTGTGGGTTAGTTGTCGCTGCTGCCATGAATTGTGTTCCCCTCATGTCTAAATGTTCCCTAACTTTCAGTATTTTTGTTTCTGTGCGCAGGTGTTCTATTGGTGTTGTTTGAGTACATCCTGTAATGATACGAAGTGCGTTGTTTTGTATTGTCTGTAAGGTGTTTATGTGTGTGTGTTTGAGATAATGGGTGCCCAGCATGGGCAAACATAGTCCATAACTGAGCAAATATATTGTTTGTATATGAGTGATGTTTCCTGCTGGTGTCCAAAGTTTGTGCCTGTTAGTACCCAAAGCGTGTTAAGTCTTGACATACATTTGTTTTTAATGTCCTGAATGTCGTTTGCAAAAGATAATGATGTGTTGTATGTGACCAAGTATTTTGGTGCTGTGAGTGTGTGGAATATTGGTGTTGTTTAGTGTAAGCTGTGGAGTTATCTGGTGTTCCTTTGTGTTGCTTGTTAGCAAGGTGATGGGTGATTTTGTGGGCGCTACTTTGAGTCTATTGTGTGTGAGCCAGTTTTGTATACTGTTTACGTATGTTTGTAGGTTATTTGTAGCGGTGTCGATGTTGTTGTGGGTGGATGTTCGAGTGATGTCATCTGCATATGATGATAAGGTAAGCTTGTTATCTATGGGTGTTGGAATGTCACGTATGTATAAGCTGAACAGTGTTGGTGAGAGAACAGAGCCTTGACGGACCCCGTTCGGAAAAAGCTTGTTTTTGGATGACTTGCCATTAAATGTGACATATGAGTATCTTCCTGAAAGATAGTTGCTCAGCCACCTTTTGGTGTTATTGTGCATGTTTGTGTTGAGTATTTTGTTTATGAGAAGGAAGCGTGGGATAGCATCAAATGCTTTACTAATGTCTATTGTTGCTAATAGTGTACGTTGAGCTGGTCGTCTGGAGTTGGTGCCATCCATGATGTGCTGCGTGAGGTTAGTGAGTAATGTCGTGGTTGAGTGGTGAGGTCTGAATCCATGTTGAGTAGTCGATAGTGGTATGTGTGGGTTGATGATTTGTAAGATTAGTCTTTGTTACTTTGGAAGGTGTGCATAGTAAAATAATGGGTCTATAGGAAGCTGGTTCTGTTGGATAAATCTAATTTATATGTTAGGAATAATAGTGTTGGTATGAATATGTACTGATGTTTGTGAGAGCTAGTATTCCCTGTGGGCACAAGTGTTTAAGGTGTATGTTAGAGATGTTGTCTGGTCCAGTAGCCTTCGAATTCTTAATGTTTTTGATGATCTTGGTGGTCTGGTCTGTCTGGTCTGTATTGAAGGGTGTAATGGTCGTGTCGAGTCTGTAGGTTTTCTTGTGTCTGGCTGTTTGTCTGTCTGCGTGTTTCTGGTTGTTGTCTCTGTTTAGGTGACTTATCTTTGCGTAGTGATTAACTAGAATGTTAGCTTGTTGTGTATAAGTTGGGATATTATTTTGGCTGCGACAGATAGCCGCGTGTGAGGTGTGAATGCCGCTGTTAGAGTGGGTAATACTGTTTATAGTCTTGTATAGCCTGGATGTATCTGTGGAGTGGTTTAGTGTTGTTATGAATTCCCTAAATGTTTGTTTTTCTTTAAGTTTGTTGTTTATTTCTGTGCTGAGCTGTTGTATCTGCTGTTTTATGGCTTCTGTGTGTTATGTTTGAGGTTGTTACGTTGCCTTATGAGGTGGGCTATTTCTCTAGTGTAATTCGGGTTGTATTTCCTAATGTTGCCCTTGGGTATGTATTTGTTTGCATTACTGATGATCTGATTGAATGTCTCGAGTGTTGTTTTCATGTTTATGATGGGTGTGCTGTTTAATGTGGTGAATTGTTCTTCAGTCTGTATTTTGAACTGTTCTCAATCAACTTTCTTGTAATTTCTGTAAGTGTGCCTAAGGCTGTCGGGGCAGAGTGTAGAACGTGTTGTAATGATGATGGGCAGGTGGTCTGATAAGTTGTTTTTCTGTTCTCCAGTGTGTATGTGTGTTTACTGTGTGTGTGTGTGTGTTTTTTCTGTACTGTGTGATGTCTGTGGGGCGTGGTATGGAATGGAGTATTTGGTTATAATGTCTTTCTGGTGTTACCTTAATGGTGCGAGGTGTCGGTGCGTGATTGTACATGTAGTGGCAAGGGTGTTGTGGGTTAATTGTCGCTGCTGCCATGAATTGTGTTCCCCTCGTGTCTAAATGTTCACTAACTTTCAGTATTTTTGTTTCTGTGTGCAGGTGTTCTATTGGTGTTGTTTGAGTGCATCCTGTAATGATACGAAGTGCGTTGTTTTGTATTGTCTGTAAGGTGTTTGTGTGTGTTTGAGATAATGGGTGCCCAGCATGGGCTAGCATAGTCCATAACTGAGCGAATATATTGTTTGTATATGAGTGATGTTGTGGCTATGTTGGCGCCTCTGGTGTTGTTTTGGTTGTGCAGGTACCAACTAGTGTCTTTAGCGTTGAAGTCT
Source organism: Bathynomus jamesi (assembly GCA_023014485.1). Taxonomy (NCBI): domain Eukaryota; kingdom Metazoa; phylum Arthropoda; class Malacostraca; order Isopoda; family Cirolanidae; genus Bathynomus; species Bathynomus jamesi. The sequence goes on along the minus strand of JAJOZX010000089.1, from coordinate 1,777,363 downwards.
CCTCCTAAGATGACAATAGTGAGAGGGGCCAGATTGTGTAACTGTGGATTGTAGTTGGCTGGCACCTGAGGTGAACTATCTGGTGGGATGTAAATGTTGATGAGTGTGGTGGTGTTTTGCGGGTGTTTTAATGTTAACTGCCTGTATTTCTATCGTGTTATCTGTTTGGATTGTGTTTGTAATGTTTTGGGTGGCATCAGTGTAGCTAATGCTTTTACGTATGTAAGTGATGAGTCCACCCCGTGACCCCCAGTACGATCTTGACGGATCGCCGTGAAGTCAGGGATGGTGGGTGTTTTGCGTGTACGTTTTAGTTTTGTTTCTTGTATAAGTGCTATGTGAATGTTTTCTTTGTGTACGAATTCCCTAAGCTGCATGATTTTGTTTGTAAGGCCATCTACGTCGTACTGTAATATGTTAATATTATGCTTCTGTATGTGTCTCATGGTCCTATTGTGTCTGTCTTTGTGTATGGTGACATGTGTAAGTTGTAGTGGGGCCTGGATTAGTCTTAATGTTTAATATTGATGAATTAGTGTACATTAAAATTGTAATTACCCTAATTAATTTCAAAATACTGTCAAATTCAGTTTGTGATTTCCTGGTAATGAGTTTTTTATTTCTTTCAGAAACTGCCAATAATTATTATTTTTATGTGGAGAACTGTCAGTGGTGATTCGATAGTGACTTAATTGTGGTGACTAAAACTTAGAATTTAAAGTTCCGTACTGAAAATGGATGCAAGAACTTTAGAAAAACTTCGTGTTGCTCTGCATTCAGTGCCTTACGTAAAGTTTTATAATGAAATTTCAACCCAAACTGAGAATAATGGGCCGAAAAATTTAGAGAGAAATGAAGTGAAAAATAATTTTGTTACTCCTTCGAATAAGGAAGAAAAACCAGTAGTGTACGAAAGAAGAAAACTAAAATCTGAAAGGGTAACTGATAAAAAAGAAAATATTTCGCAATCCCAATTCTGTACGTTTGAGTGCGACATTTTAGATGTGAAAATTGACCGCAACATACCAAAATACTTAATACCAACTATCGTTATAAGCACTTCCAAGAAATCTAAAGTACCGAAAACAAGAAAACACCCCAAAAAAGTTAAATTTACATCGTCAGAAAAGATTTTTTTGGATCAACGTAAAAATAATGACCAAACTTCACAGAATGATAAAGAACACAACCTTAAGCATAGCATAAACACAGGGGCTGCTAAAATAGTCCCTACTAAGCACTTTCAGTATAAGATAGAGAACAAGAGACCCTTGTCGAATAAAAATATATTCAGGAAAAAACATGAAAATACCGGTCTGATGATAAATGTGTCTGAAAGACAATCCTGCCCTTCACCTCAGCGAGAAAAGGCCAAACAAGAAAAAAGTAAACCTATAAAATACCAGACAATTAATCTCCCTAATTCATATTTAAATATTAAATCCAGGAGTAAACTGTACGCGAGTACTTTCAACACACTTCCACCTAAATCAATCTCCCAAGCGCGATACTTTTCCAAACAAGACCCATTTTGTGGATGTGAATGTAACTCGATGGCGAGGCAGTATGGCCGCTACTTTTGTTCTGAGAAGAGGACGACCAAATCAGGAATATTTACGGGAGACGTTCGAGGCAAAAGTATCCTGAAGGATTGCGAAATTCATCAAATGACGAAGGATATCATTCAGGAACGTCTTCTGCTTCATGGAGTTGGCTGCAGGTGAGTAAATAAATCATTCCAAACTGTGACGTAGGCCTATAATTTTAAGCAGGGATATAAAAGTGGTTGAAAGTTAATTTTCTAACGCTCGGATTAAACTTTAGAACTTGGAATTTTTTTCAAATTACATCATTATTTATTGTTTAATTCTATTTTATTAAAGTTTTTGCTAAAAGTGAAAATAAAACCTTCATAACGCCACGCCTCACCTTTTGAGCACTACAAATTTTTTCATACTCGCGCATGCGCATAATAAATATATATATATATATATATGAATAGAAACGACATAAGTGTTAAGGAACGTTTCTGCACACGAGGAGGAGAGATAACGAATAATGAAAAATGAGGCGAACCGCCCGGGAATCGAACCCAGGGCCTTCCAATTGCCGGTTGGACGCTCTACCATTATGCTACGGACCTCACTCAATCACAAATCGAAATTCTCCCACATAGGGCAGAAACCAATGCCCTGAGAGGGCACCCTCGCAAATCGTGAATATGCGCATATAACTGCAATGACCGCGCAGTATATAAATGAATAGAAACGACATAAGTGTTAAGGAACGTTTCTGCACACGAGGAGGAGAGATAACGAATAATGAAAAATGAGGCGAACCGCCCGGGAATCGAACCCAGGGCCTTCCAATTGCGGTTGGACGCTCTACCATTATGCTACGGACCTCACTCAATCACAAATCGAAATTCTCCCACATAGGGCAGAAACCAATGCCCTGAGAGGGCACCCTCGCAAATCGTGAATATGCGCATATAACTGCAATGACGCGTGATTGAGTGAGGTCCGTAGCATAATGGTAGAGCGTCCAACCGGCAATTGGAAGGCCCTGGGTTCGATTCCCGGGCGGTTCGCCTCATTTTTCATTATTCGTTATCTCTCCTCCTCGTGTGCAGAAACGTTCCTTAACACTTATGTCGTTTCTATTAATTTATATACTGCGCGGTCATTGCAGTTATATGCGCATATTCACGATTTGCGAGGGTGCCCTCTCAGGGCATTGGTTTCTGCCCTATGTGGGAGAATTTCGATTTGTGATTGAGTGAGGTCCGTAGCATAATGGTAGAGCGTCCAACCGGCAATTGGAAGGCCCTGGGTTCGATTCCCGGGCGGTTCGCCTCATTTTTCATTATTCGTTATCTCTCCTCCTCGTGTGCAGAAACGTTCCTTAACACTTATGTCGTTTCTATTCATTTATATACTGCGCGGTCATTGCAGTTATATGCGCATATTCACGATTTGCGAGGGTGCCCTCTCAGGGCATTGGTTTCTGCCCTATGTGGGAGAATTTCGATTGTGATTGAGTGAGGTCCGTAGCATAATGGTAGAGCGTCCAACCGGCAATTGGAAGGCCCTGGGTTCGATTCCCGGGCGGTTCGCCTCATTTTCATTATTCGTTATCTCTCCTCCTCGTGTGCAGAAACGTTCCTTAACACTTATGTCGTTTCTATTCATTTATATACTGCGCGGTCATTGCAGTTATATGCATATATATATATATATATATATATACTGTGTATATATTATATATATATATATAATTTCCACACCCCGTAAAACAGTCCTTTAGAGGCAACACTTATAAATCTAATTTACAAATTACTAACATATACGGGGTGATCCAAAAGAAAATTTGCGGTAAATTATAGCTTTTTCCATTTATTACAGAAAACACAAAAGTTGTGAAAGTTAAAGTAGTTGTTGAAAGTGTTTTACTGTCGCCTCCAATCAGAGGTGGACAAAGTGATTCACGTTGTGAAACTGTGAAACACGACCTACACTTCATCCAACTCTGTCTTAAGGTTAATAAGAGAAATTTCTTCTGGTAATTCATCTTCATTACGTGCACTGTTCACATACGCGACCTTTGACCCAAAGATACACGCAAGTTAGTGGGGATTCAGTGTTCAATTTCTTTTTGGAACACCCTGTATTTGAGAAAGGGCAATGAGGCCCGTTTCCAGGTCATACAATCTTTATTTTTTTCCCTCAAATGATAATTATGAGATGAATGTTTATTATTAAGATAATAATTATTAAAATGTTGATTCATGAAAAATCGAAAGTAGTTTTTTTTTACAATATGAAGTGTACACTCTTGTCATTACATTCTCTTTCTCTGACACACACACAGTCACACACACACACACACACACTTTACAGGAAATTTTGTTGCCGTCATGACTGTTATAAATGCAGCTTTTTTTTCCCTGACTGCACTAATGTAAGGTGCGTTTAAGTTCTCTCAAAGCCTAGTCTAGTCAGTTCACTCCCGAGTTCAAATTAAATGTTAAGGTCAACTGGCTTAAAATTTTCTGTTTAAAATCTTTTCGTATGAAATTACATGTTACTACGCGAGCAAAGCCTACCTATAACTAGTCAGGCCACGCTTGCACAAAATTTCATACTATTCTGTCAAATCTCTGGAAAGAAACTAGTAACATCATAAATTTACAAAAATACCACAGCGATCAAAATTTTTAGCCTCACATCGATAGTAAGTGAGACCAAATTCGTGAAGCTGCGCTCAAAATCGAAGTGGTTCGTGAGTTTAAAGTAAATGTTAGTTTTACCGACTTGAAATTTTTGGTTAAAAACTGTACACAATTATTTGGTTCACCTGAAGATAAGGGCTCCCAGCCTCAATTACCAAATGATATCTTCGTTAAAACTAACGAAAATATCACGACTTAACCAATCGTCAAGGGCGTACAGTTGACCTAACCGGGCATTCAATTTAATTTATTATTATATTTGGAACTGTAAAGCAAAAAACAAGAATACATCGGGGGCCCTAATCTTCATTCAGGTGATCCAATTATTTTAATGTATAATGCGAGCGAGTGTGGACTGACTAGAGATAGGGGTCGGATTTGGTTGGTTAGGCAATTAGCTATAAGTAAGCACTCGTAACCTAATAACACTAACGGTGTAATTATATATACAGGGTGGCCCATAAGTCCCAATCGGTTGGATTTTAGCCTTAATTATGACCTATTGGGACTTATGGACCACCCTGTACAGTGAGGCCCTTTATTGTAAAATTGTGTGCTCGTTTTTGTAACGGTTTTGAAATCACTAAACATGACATATAAGTAATACGGTAATCTATACTATAATAAGAGAGCTGTCCGTCTGTCCGTCCGTCCGTCACACTTTCAGAAATTGTGAGAAAAAATTGTGAGAAAAAAATTCAGAAATTGTATTACGGGCGGCAATGTGAAGCTCAAGATTTTCATGACTGTTCTTTGCTGTAGTTTAGCCTGTCTGTTTGTGAAATTTATCCCGGGCAGTAATGGGGGAAGGGTGGGGGTAATGGGGGATGGGTGGAGTAATGGGGAGGGGTGGGGTAATGGGGAGGGGTTAGCCCCAAGTTGCATGAATGGGGGTGAGGAGGTTTTGGGAGATACCAGATTCAGAAATGTTGACACAATGTGAAGCTCAAAATTTTCACGGCTGCGTTCTTTTCTGTAGTTTAGCCTGTCTAGCCGTCAGCGAAGCGACGGGAACTGTACTAGTAATAATAATTATAAATAATTGGGTGTACAGTGAATTTCTTGCGTGTGGTAGCATAAACGCAGTCCAACAGTTTTACATTGCTATTCCTGTCATTAATTTTTATTATTAAAATCTGATAATAATTACGTCATAACAGCCTTAACAGGTCTAATCTCTTTAGTAACCATCGTAGATGTGGTAAGCTTGACGGGAAAGGTGTGTAGGAGGCAGAGGCGGCATTATTTTATAATATACCCATAGTAAACATGGTTACGCTGTCTTTACACAAACTTACGATACCCTAGGCCTAGAGCCTAGACAAGTCACAATTTACGAGGCCAAGGTCTACTTAGGAGTTAGGACCGATAAGAAATTATGCAGTTCGTTATAGAAAAATATTGTAAAAAACACGGACAAAGACAGAATCCAACATTGGTTTGAATAATGTTATGAGGAGGTTGCTTAACCTCCTTACGTGGGATCCGAACCACGGAGCGCTACATAATCTGGGCGCGGAGGACGGTCTCCCATCCAACTACTGCCCAGACCCAATGTCGCTTAAGCTGAGAAGCAAAAGAAAAAAAAATTGTTATTCGGTCGTCAGGTTGAATAACAAGTATTGAAGTTTCACCGTGGTATGAGTATGTTACAAGCAGCCAGGTGATGAGGGAAGCTATATTTTGGGGTCTCTTTGCTAGTGACTCCATTGTCCACGTTAGGCCTTCCATCATGAAAAGGAAAAACTTTAGTATTTGTCATTTACTATTACTTATTCGGACTATAGTGGATTTAATTTTCCCAGAAAGAGTTCCTTGTTCCATGCACGGTCTGTGTGTAACACACACACAACACACGAGTGCGCGCGCGCACACAACACACAACTCAGAATGTTTTTATCCTTTGTTCCAAGGAAGTCTCGATTTAATGATAAATGGGAGAACAAAAGCTCTTAACACTTTTTAATAATAAAGTGGAATCGTTCCGGAATACGTTCTATCTTCATTGCAATTTAAGATTGTTAGAAAATCTTGAAGAGGAAGAGCCATTTTTGTCCCAAGGCGATATGATGACTAAGCTGGTTGATGCAGCATTGCTTGTATATATTAAGTTAAGGTGTATATGTATCCATCTCATAATTGTAAGGTTAGTGAAAAATTCACAATTTAGAGCTAGGATTTTTCGGCTTGATTTTTTGGAAGTGAAAATTTGTCTTCTAATGATGAAATTAAATTAAAATTCAGTGGTTCCCAACCGGTTTTGGCTTATGGCCCCCTTAGGAACCTTATTTTTTCCTGTGGCCCCCATAAGCATTATTTTCAGTAGGTAATATGCAGATTTAACTCTATTTTACAAAATAACATTTTCCTGTGGCCCCCTTCAAATGTGCCATGGCCCCCGGTTGGGAAACACATTTAATTTATTTATTAGCCTATTGTAGGAAAACGCCAGGCTGAAGAAGAATGGGTGAGAGATGAGAAAATGCACTGTGAACAGTTGTCAAGTTGTGCAACAGGACCTCATATTGAGGCTTGAGGACATTAGCAGTCTAAAAAGGTTGTTAAAAGTGACAGCATGGATATATTGATTTACAGACATTAAGAAACAAGGGAAGGAATTCTAAACAGTAAGGAAATTCAACAAGCCAGGCAATACTGGGTGGTGTATGTGCAGAAGGAAAATTTTGCTGAGGAGAGAAAATTGCTCACCAGCAGTCCATTACAGGTTCTACCAACACATTCGTCTCTCAAGCGTTTAGATGTGTTTTTGGATCAGGATTTATTGAGAGTAGGAGGTAGACTACAGTTTTCTGGGCTTCCAGAGGAGAAAAGACATCCAATTTTGCTATCTTCTGGGGGGTACTTTGTGAAACTTTTGGTCCTGGATACGCATCATAAGTTGTTACATACTGGAGTTAAAGAAGTGATAATAGAGATCAGACAACAGTTTTGGATTAAAAAAATTAGACAAGTAGTAAAAAAGGTGTTGCATAGATGAGTGGTTTACAAACGTTGGAGTGCAAAGCCTTATCATGAAAAGGTAGCCCCACTTCCAAGAGAACGGTGTCTATACTCCCCCATTTGATGTAGTTGGATTAGACTTTGCAGGTCCAGTCTATGTGTATGAGCAACAAAGATTATATATGTCTTTTCACATGTGCTACCACCAGAGCAATCCATTTTGAGTTGGTAAGCAACTTAATTAGTGATGTATTTCTTTTGGCCTTTAAAAGGCTTGTGAACAGAAGGGGTTTCCCAAATAAAATCATATCGGATAATGCAAAAACCTTCAAAAGAGGAGAGATTCCAATCCTACTTTTTACACCATGATGTACAGTGGGAGTTTATTGTTGAGAGAGCACCATGGTGGGGAGGACTTTGGGAAAGGTTAGTGAGAAGTGTAAAGTGTCCATTAAAGAAACTTTTGGCTAATGCTCATTTGAGCAAAGAAGAATTCTGCACTGTTTTGTGTGAAGTAGAAGCAATGGTGAATAGTGGGCCCATCACCTTTGTTTATAACAGTATGCAGGATACAGAACCATTGACACCAAATCACTTTCTTTGTGGTAAACGATCAACATCAAGCCCCAGTTTGCCAGAAGACTTACAGCCTATCCAGAGCAGTCAAGAAGAGTTAACCAGAAGGTTCAAGTACCTTGAAGAGCTACAAGATCAGTTATAGAAGAGGTGGCAGATGGAATACTTGCCAGAACTCAATTATTACCCATCAGGCAATGTAAAGGGCTCCAATGCAAATTGTATCACGGTGGGAGAAGTGGTAATGATTTGGGATGAAAGACCAAGGCAATGCTGGAAGCTTGACATAATTGAAGAGTTGTTTGTTAGCAAAGACAATTTAGTTAGGTCTGCACTGGTAAAGACTTCAGGAGGAAAATTAAAGAGACTATACAAAAACGCTATGCTTTAGAAATCAGCAAAAACATGGATAGTCAAGATGAAGCATTTGGGTTACAGCCTCATGGTTGTGTTGTTGTTGCAAGGTTTAGAAAGAAGACCATAAATAGTGCCCCTTTTGTTTTGTTTTTCTTAATTTTATGCAACTGAGGCCTAAGGTAGGCCCACATCGAGTCAGCAACCCTGAGGTAGGACCTAATAGGACCTCCAAGTCCGTAAGCTTGTTTTAGTCTAGCTTAACTTAGTTAGGCTACAAGTTAAAGTAGCCCCTCAGAGCTTGGCTGTTCAAGGCTCAGCTGGGATTCTGAACCCACTCAAAATAAATAAAATAAAGATCGCACAGTAAATTATAATTATTAAAATAGGTTAAAAGCTTTAGCTCTCATATATCTCAAATGCATAATAGAGTTTAATATGCTTTTAAACTATGCAATCTATTTCACAAATTAATCCAATTTTCTTTAAAGAAAATCTCAGATTGAAAGGGGAAACTAAATTAAATTTTAATCTTTCAGATATTTTCTCATTTTCCGGCTACCAAAATTATTTTATTTAAAATTTAGCAAGAATACAAACTACTATATATCATTGATGTATCTTGGACTTAAGTTTCATAAAGCTGCGGTCAAATTTAGACAAATAACATCGCGTACAATATCAATAACTAAAAATACATCGCTATTCTTTAAGGAAATACTAAATGAATTATACAGCAGGCTTCAGGAAAATACGTGGGTTACTACTTATAACAGTGGCTCCCAACCTTGGGGTAAATTATCCCACTGGGGTAATGACAATTATTTTTGGATCTTTTCGGTTTGGCGGATTGCTACAGATTTTTGTTCGAAATTTGGCAAATCAATTATTTACAAATTTTATCCTAAGTAAATGTCTAATTCCTAACGTAACTTAACTAAACTTAACCTACCTACGTAACCTACTCACCTACTTACCTAACCTACCTACCTAACTTACATTTCCTTACGATAAAATATGTAACTAATTGATTTGCAAAGTTTCCTAAAAATCTGTAGCAGTCTGCCAAACGGAAAAGACCCCGATTTCGTCGGGTAATGACACGCGATCCATAAGTTATAAAACACAATATTTAATGATTGAGGTAATGGAGCAGGATTAGAATTGGATTTTGGGTAACCATACAAAAAAGGTTGGGAACCCCTGATTTACAACAAACCTTTTTTTAGATGTAATTTTAGAAGTGAATTTAATGTTCGTGTTGATATATTTATGTATGACTTCGCTGATTTATATAATACTATATAGGGTGGCCGCAAAGTCCCTTTGCATGAAAAACAAGGGCAGGTAACATACAGATATGCTGTAATATCACTGCAAAGGGACTTTGTGGCCACTGTACTTTAGCACAGGATGATCTCGTAGAAAGTGTAGGCCGTCTTTTTGATTCTCTAAATACAAAAAATTTCACCGATTTATAAAAAAGAAATTATTACCGACGGATAAAACTTTCACATAAATATATTAACCTTCCTTTTAGATAAATCTTATATTTATTGCTTTTGGATATTGTATAAATTGGAATCCCACAGGGAGAGAACTTTTCTCCCCTTGCAGCAATTTTATATATATATATATATATATATATATATATATATATATATATATATATATACACATTATTACTGAAACTTTTTTCCACAAACTATTCCTATAAAATTACCAAATATACATAAAAGATGAAAAATCTAATTCGGAACAAGTTCACTACTCAAATATTCATATTTACAAAAGCAAAATATATATATATATATATATGTATGTATTAAATTCCATGACAAAAAACGGGATTTTAATTTCCAAATACAGTATATCCTCCCAAACCCGAACTAATTCGTGCCTAGCGAGAATTTCCGAGTTATACTGTAGAATAGAAATTTAGGATAATATCTTGCGTGATTTTTGATGACGATACGAAGAGCATTGGCAGGCAGGAGGATAGGTTGTGTTTAGATTTTGCGTTAAAGTACTGTACAGTACTGACATACAGTTCAAGGAATTTGCTTTTAAAATGGCATGCACATTACAATTTTCACATTACCTTAAGCTGATTTGGATGAGTAGGGGTTGACGGAAGATGATGCCCCTGCCACAGGTTCCGTCTTCCCAGCAGCAGGGCAATGGTCAAGGTTACTCCGAATCTGACTCAAAAATACGGCAGGTAGGGTACCTTCAGGAGTTACAGGGAGGAGCTCTAGATTGGATGGTGTGGCGGTAGCAATCCTCGGGGAAGATGGTATTGCACTTGCGTTGCAGTCTCCTTGGTATGGGTGTTGTTGGGAAGGCTACTCCAAAACAATCCTGTCTCATCGGCGCTGTGATTTGGAAGTCCATTAGATCATTCTCAAGTCGCAGTTTGCGTAGCTCCTCAACAAAAGGCGCAACACTATCAATGTTGGCGCTGTGACTTTCATCAGTAATTCTTCAGTTAGAGATGATGTGCCGCGGCTGGAACTTAGTAAGCCACTCTTGGCTTGCCTTGAAGCCTTCGACCTCCATCATTTGGACAAAGCGAGACGCAGCGGACTGGATCTCCACGTCCCTGATCGGTAGCCCCCACCCCTGACCCCCTTTGTTGAAAGTACCAATCGTACACAGCCTTATCGATGGCCTCAGACTTCGGTTTCTTGATAGTGCTTTTGGTTAGAGCAGCATCCTTTGCTTTAGCAGAACCAGGCTCCACCGACAAGCTGAACGAACGATCTCAAGCTGGGTAATTGTATACAATATCCCCCTCACCTCAGTTTCGAATAAAAATTATTGCAATGCATAGAAAATAATAAATAAAACCTTTCCTTTAAGTAAAAAAATTTCGGTCGATCATATTTATGGAGATATTATTTAATTAACGATATCCATTTGACGTGACGTTTTTCTGATTGGGCTATTTTTTCGCTACTCTGCGACTTAATTAGTTGGTTGGTTTCTGTTCTGGCTATTTTTTTTTCTAATTGGATTCAGTTTGGGTAATACCTCAGTTTAGTCGTGTTTGTGATAGAATTATGACGTGCTGTTCGTGTGGTTTCGACTTTGAGAACTTGATTCGTCATGTGCCCTAGATGAAGACTAAAAAAGTGCATAATTTAACATGTTATTACATTATCATTTGTATAATTTAGGTCTCGGGGGTACGGGGTCGGAGCCCCCGTAAAGATCACGCATCATAAATTGATCGGTATAGGGTTCACTTTGTGATGCGTGATCTTTACAGGGACTCCACCCCCGTATCCCCAAGACCTAAATTATACAAATGATAATGTAATAACATGTTAAGTTATGCACTTTTTTAGTCAAAAATACATTTTTCTAGATTATATTAGGTTAGGTTGGTTTCCGAAAATAAATACAGTAATTACATGCTATAAATAAAGGTTTTACATCGATTGTGAAGTCAATTTCATAAAATTGAGGTGAGGGGGATGTTGTATACAATTACCTCAAACTGTCCCTTGCAGACTCGATATCATACATCGTACTCCTCCCGATGCTATTCTGCGCCATGATATCCCTGATGGAAATTTTATGGTCAAGCTTGTCAAGGATTTCCGGCTTCTTTTATCGTATTCTTAAGTTTTTTTCTGATAGGCTTGGGGGCCTTAGATGATCCTTTCTTCGGCACGTGTTTTGGTATCGTCACAGAGGTCCAAGTCCCCACTACACGCACACACATAGCACTGTCACAAACACTATGATACGTTAGCAATACACGGCGGAGTTATCAAAAGCACAGTAAATATTGTAAATCACTAAAACTTCGCACACCACGGAAGCCTGAGAGAGAAGCTAACACAGAAACACGTGGTGAGAGACGGCAAAACTGGTGAAAGGTAAATGCGAGAGGATGGCGTGGGAGTCGTCGACCAATCGGCTGCTCGCTAACCCCTAGCAACTAATCGCGCTCGGCATCGAAATGGTGGAATAAGCTCACTCGTAGCACAGTGTAGGTATATATAAATACAGTGTTAGTCTCCCGGCATTTTCAACCTGCGCAGAAATCTGACTGAGGCAGCGAGCAGCTGTTAGCCCTCAGTGACTCTTGACTCTGATCCCCCAAAAGCAGAGTCACTTCTCCTCCGTTTTCTTTTTACGTCATTACTCAAATGGAAGTTTCTACGACACCATCTACGTTGTTACAGAGTACCGCAGCACACTTTAAAGGTATTTTGCACTTATTTACAATATACAACTTTAATTAACATTGAATGCTTTGAATATGAGACTCCATTAATTTTTTGTTTACAATCGAGTCATTACGTCATCGACCCTCAGCATCTTTGATTGGCTGCAAATATATCCTCCGTCTGAGTTGCATGATTGCAATTTTTAAGAATATTAATTAATTAAGAAATAATCAGTGGTGGGCACCGTTAACCAAAAAGTTAACTTCGTTAACCGCTAATCCGTTAACCAAAAAGTTAACTTCGTTAACCGTTAATCCGTTAATTCGTTAAACATGTAACGGAAGTTACCGATAAACCGTTAACGTTAACTTTTATTATAAAAAAAATGAAAAACACAATATATATATAATTTAATTTTCCCTCTTCTTCTCGTTCTCCATTTTGTTCATGAGATGCATGTTGCCCTTCATGAAAATTAGCATATCAAAGTTTTCATCAGACAGGGATGATCTCTTGGCCCTCAGGATGTCCTTGCCCATAGAGAACAAACGCTCCACTGCAGCACTGGAGGGGATGGATGTGTTGAACTTGATGAACAAGTCCACCAACACTTGCTCACCCAAGAAGGCAGCATCTGTCAGCAAGTCCTTGGAGTTGGTCTCCAGCCAGGTCTTGACTTACTTGACAACGATTATTTTTAAATATTCACTAGCACAAACATGTTGCGCAAGAGACAGACTGCAAATGAAACGAATGTAGTTATTTGTTGTAATTGTTACATATATATTATTGAAAGTGCCTTAAAATGCTCGTGATATTTCTTGAAAGAAGTTGAAACATTCAACTCAAATGGCAAATCTTTCCGCCTGATTTTACAGTCGACCATGTTTTGCTCAAACCAATGCCATAAATAACTACCATATTTGGTAAGACACAAATTGTGGCGACGGAAACAAGTATATCGCCTGATTTTGCACTGCGGAAATGGAAATTCGTTCATCACTATTAACAGTGGCGGATTAATTGCGCACCTGCTCAGCACTGAAAATAATAATAGAAACTTTTAAACGTTATATTATGAATTTTTTGGGTTAAACGGACTTGAGTTAACGGAAGTTAAATGTAACGGAAGTTAATTAGTCCGATAATGATTTCAAAGTTAACTTAAAAGTTAAATCGTTAACGAAAAAGTTAACTTCGTTAATTAACGATTTAACGGATTAAACGGTTTGTGCCCAGCTTTGGAAATAATAAATGAAATATGTAATTTTATAAAAACAAATTTTGTACGTTGAAATTACTTAATAAAATTTATTTGATTTACCCTCATTTTAAAAATGTACAGTATATACCAATTTGGCTACTCAGTAGGGGTTTGAAGCGCAAGCATTTACAAGCGTAATCCTAGAGCGGACCTAGACTATATATACGAGTATATCGACTATGCTCGTACCGATTCGGACACTTTATACACTTTATCTCCCCAACCAAGAATGACGTTGTTTTATGTTCCCCATTGTAATGTGCAGATCTGAATTGTAATAAATTTAATGGATCACCTGAAGATCCGTCACCCCAGCCTATTTTAGTTAGCTTTATAAGTCTAACTAACGAAAATATCACGACTTAACCTAACCAATCGTTAGGTCAACTGTACGCACTTGACGATTGGCTAGGTTAGGTCGTGATAGTTTCGTTTGTTAGACTTATAAAGCTAACTAAAAAAAGGCTGGTGTGATGGATCTTCAGGTGATCCATTACATTTATTACAATTCAGATCTACACATTACAATGGGGAACAAAAAACAACGTCATTCTTGGTTGCGAGATAAAGTGCACTGAGAGAGATTTTGAAATAATATCTGTTTATTTGTCTTTTTTTTTTTTTAATATTTGTAATGAAGGTTGTTAATATAGCATTTTTGTAAGTATTTTTAATTCAAATTTTTAATGTAGCAGTTTTTGTATATACTGCAGCTGTTTAGGGGAGATAAAATTACTCAATACGTTTGCCTGAATGGAGCTTCCACAAAGACTGTAACGGTTTTTGTATTTTTTTGTGGGTGTTTCTGTTGGCAAGTGGGTAGAAGGGCTGCTGTTACCCCTTCCTGCCTGCATAAACAAAAAAGCCCAACTCTCATAGAGGAAAAAGAGAGCCAAAATCAAGGTCCAAGGTTTTGGAGATACTTGGACACGCTGCTGCGTTTGAAAGATTCTGTCATAAATTGGGGCAAAGATAGACTGAAGAAGATTGTTTCAGAGTTCATCGGTTGAACAAATGAAAGATTGAAAATATTGATTAACACTTGCGTTAGAGAGTTGGACAGGAGAGGAATGAGAATGTGGAGAAAGTCTGATACTGCATGCTTTCCTTAAAGGAGAAGACGTGCAGTTAGAGAATTCTAAAGAGCAGTGTCCGTTGTAATAGCGACAGTAAATAGAGAGAGAGGCAACATTACGGCGAAGATAGAGGGATTGAAGATAGTAGGTAAGACGTAAGAGTCAGGGAATTGATGAGACGAAAAGCCTTTGATTCCATTTGGTTAAGTAGAGCTGTCAGGAGCGTTTTTAACATAGGTATAAGCCGGGCACGGCCACGACGGGTCCACCTTACCCCGGGCCCTTTTGTCTACTTTTGTAGACGCTCTTGTAACTTGTAAGACTAGGCGCAAAAGCACGTTCTAGATCACTGATCATTACTACATGGTTCTTTAATCTTGAATGTAGTTTGAACAGACATGTTAACCATTATGTGGGCACATTTTATTTCACAAAATTTACCATTAGGCTATGTTTAGTCATTTATCTTCATGAGAGGATGTAAGTCATTGGCTCTAACTGTTGTAATACATGTCATCTGAATCTCGATATTTACTGTTGCATTTTTTCCAAGCATTAAAAGTTTAAGATGGAAAAATTATATATAATTTAGTATACAGGACTGAGTCGGTTGCAATAATGTAAGTTAATTGTTATAATTCATCTGCTTTATATATTTACATCCTGAACAAAGTTTACAAAAATCAGTGCTGTTTGTATTTTTTTTCACTTTGGTTGAAATAACTTTACTTAAGATGTAGTGATTAGTGAAAACATTGAAGAGTTTTTCGAGAACTTCCATTAAGGAAAATTGGTAAACGGGCCCCGGGCCCCCTGTGGCATAACTTGCCCCGACCAGTTAAAAACCTTAAAAACGCCCTTGAGAGCTGTGTGGGTTGAGCCACCCAACACGAGAAGCGTACTCCATACAGGGGCGGACAAGACCCCTGTACAAAAACAGCAACTGAGTTGTGGTAAAGAAACTGCGGAGGTGGTACAGCACACCTAACCTCTTAGAAACTAGTTTAGAAAGAAAGCAGGGGCGTACCGAAGGGGGGCGACAGAGGCGGTCGCCCCCCTCCCTTTGGGCCTTGTACCGGTGTCTATTGATGTGCTTATCTCTATAACTATGTACTAAAGTTCGTACATACAGGTACAGAGATAAGCAGATTTTGTTTTAGTTTGTATATTTTATAGTAAGAATACATTTTAAATTATTACAAATTTATTCTATATGCATTAATATAAAATATTAATACTAAACCTGTCATCCCAGGCCAGTGTTGCCAGGTAAAAAGTTGAAAACCTGCCAAATCCTGTTTAAAAACCAGCCCAAAAACAGCCAAACCAAGCTTATATATAAATAAAATACAGGGTGTCCCATAAGTCCGGCATCATAGGAAAAATAATAAAAAAAGGCAAAACAAAAGCTTTTATTTACAGAACGTGTTCAATATGTCCACCATTGTCTTCAATACACAAATTCAGACGTGATACCCAGTCAGCAAGCACACGGTGAATGATGTCAGGAGTAATGGTGTTACATGCCCCACTAATGCGCTGCCGCAAATGTTCAACACTCCTAATTTTCTCTGCGTATACCAGCGCTTTCAAGTGGCCCCAGAGATAAAAATCTAGTGGCGTGAGATCCGGGCTTCTAGCTGGCCATTTCACAGGCCCTCGACGTCCTATCCAATGACCAGGGGATTGTTGGTACAGGTATTCCCTTACTTGGGTTCTGTAATGTGCAGGAGCGTCGTCTTACTGGAACCATGTTGGGAAATTTCCTTCTTCGTTCAAGACACTGGGAAATGCTTCTTCCTTGAGCGTACGTAGGTAGGTGCCTCCAGTGACATGCTCATCGAAAAAGAGGGGGCCTATGATGCGACCCTTCTAAACGCCACACCATACCATCACCCGAGATGCACCTTGTTCCTTTGAAGAGGTATACCACTAATACCAGTGAGGGTTGTTTTGAGACCAGTAGCGGGTGTTCTGTCGATTTACCTCACCATTTCCATAAAAAACAGCCTCGTCACTGAACAGAATGGTGGACGGGAAATTGGCATCCCGAGCATATTGTTCCGTAGCCCATTCACAAAATTCCATCCGCCGGTCGGGATCATAATCATCGCTTAATTTCTGTAGGATCTGAAGTTTATATGGATGCCATTTGTGAGCCTGAAGAATGCGATGGATGCTACTTTTCGACACTCCTGTCTCGGCGGACAATCGCCGAAGAGACTTATTGGGACTTCTGTTAAAACGAGCCAGGATAGCAGTCGCTGTATCATCGTCAGTGGACCTCCTTGAAGGTCCACTGCGTGGTTTATCTTCTATGGATCCTGTTTCCTTAAACTTTGCAACAAGTCTGCTAACACAACTCTCTGTTACTGGCTCGCGGTCTGGATGCAGTCCGTTAAATTCAGCAGCGGCCTCTCTTTGACTCCTATTTCCTATGAGTAGAATTACCTGGATTCGTTCTTCCTTGCTCACAGACATTATGGCCTGTAGAAATAGAAAAATATGAATTATGGTTTGTAGAAATAGAAAAATATGAATTTCTCCTATGATGCCGGACTTATGGGACACCCTGCTTGGTAATATATACCTTTGTTTTAGTTACTCTCATGCTAAAATATTTGCATGTATCGGTCACCGATTTTTACCCGCCAGTCAGTCTTAAAACCAGCCCAATTTGGCGAGAAAAACGCAGACGTGGCAACTGTGCCCCAGGCATCCTTAGGGCTGTTCACTGTGATTTTAGTTCTGTTTAGTTCTATGCTCTGTATTGGCGATTTGTAATTCTTGTAATTGTTATCAAGTGCTTCTGTGACCCGCATTGTATACTCGTACATTGTGAAGTGAGCTGCCATCATGGATCTTCATCATTATTTCAAAAGAATAAATGAGTGTGATGCAAATATGAATGAAGCTGATAATTAATCGGAGTAAATTTGCCAAATCTAGACTTAATCAAATTGACAATTTTGAACAATCTTCTGTGGTAAATAATACACAGACCAAGACTTCAAATTCTGGTGTGCCAAGTGTATCTAGTGATTATGCAGCGTCAGCAAGCAGTTCGTCAAACCTGAATATTGGCTCGTAAATGTTTATGTATATACATACTCGTATGGTATATACACACCTTTGTTTTAGTTACTCACAGGCCTCCTCCTTGACCAAATCCTGGGTAAGCCCCTGAAAGAGAGTATATGTGATCTTTCAGGGAAAGGTCACATAGAATGTGAATGAATAGCATGTTTCACATAGAAATATCACCAAGAATATTAAGAGAAGAGGAAGGATTGAGTTGTTTGTTGTTGAAGGTAATGGGATAGTCGTGTTGAAGATTGTGATGAGTAGACAGATGGAAGAACCGAGTTTCTGAGGCACTGAAAGCCACAAGGTTTTCTCTGCCCCAATCAGAGATACGAGAAAGATAAGAGGTCAGGTGCATCATAGCCGTTCCGCGCGAAGCATGGAGTGACCGTTGAGGGGACGCTTTGGGAAGCGGGTGGAGAAGCGAAGATGGAATCATCGGCATAGGAGTAGACAGAACAGGAAGTGCGATTTAATAGATCATTGATAAATAAAAGGAAAAGAGTGTGTGACAGGACAGAGCCCTGAGGAACATCACTATTAATAGCTGTAGGAGAAGAACAGTGGCCATCTACGACTGCAGCTATAGAGCGGCCAGAAAGGAAATCAGAGATGAAGGCACATATAGAAGGATAGAAACCGAAGGAGGCCAGTTTGGAAATTGAGGATTTGTGCCAGATTTAACAAAAGCTTTTGATATGTCTAGCGCGATAAGAAAGGTTTCACCGAAATCCTGAAAGGAGGATGACCAAGGGTCAGAGAAATATGCAAGAAGATCGTCAGAAGAACGTCCCTTGTTGAACCTACACTGACGACCTGAAAGAAGATTTTATGAAGGGAGGCATTTAAGAATGTTCATATTAAGGATAGTTTCGAAAACTTCAGAAAGACAAGAAAGCAAAGCAATTGGGTGAGAGTTGGACGGTTGAGAGCGGTCACTTTTCTTTGGGACAGGTTGAATAAAGGCGGAAGGAGTGAAGCAGGAAGGAAAAGTACCAGCTCAAAGACAAAGACGAAAGAGTTTGCTTAAGTAGGGTGTCAGACAACAGGAGGAACACCATCAGACTCGTACGCCTTCCAAGAGTTAAGCCCAGATAGGGTAGAAAAAACATCTTTGGAAGTGATTATAATTTCAAACATAATTAAGTCAGAGAGAGGAGACGGAGGACCGGAATCGCCCAGGGTTGAGATGGAGGCGAAAGTTTGAGCAAAGTGTTCAGCTTTGGCAGGAGAAGAGACGGCAACTAAACCGTCGGAATGGAAAAGAGGAGGGAAATAAGAAGTAAAGTTGTTGGAGAGGTTCTTGTAACGTACCAGAAAGAGCGAGAAGAATTAGAATTTGATAGGTTTCACATTTTTGTCTGATGAAGGAATTTTTGGCGAGTCGAAGAACAGATTTTGCACGATTTCAGGTGGAAATAAAAGCGAAGTGAGAGTCAGGAGTTGAACAGCGACGATACCTTCTGAAAGCTTCCCCTTTGTTGCGGATAACATTAGATTAAGCAAAATTAATCCAAACTATTTTTTTGCATTAGTAGTAGGAATAGAATATGGAAGTACGCCTCTATGCCCGAGAGAATCACCTCCGTAATACGCTCAGCACACTCGGAAGGGCCCTGGCCACGGAAGCAGTAATCATTCCATAGGAAATCAGAAGTACTGCCTAAGGGTCTCCCACTCAGCGGCGCCAAAGTGCCAAAGGCGCCTCCTCTTGGGAGAATCTAAAAGCCGAAATGTAGTGATAGGACAGGAAACAGATATAAAATTGTGGTCGGAGGAGCTCAACGGAGAAAAAAGTTTCACAGAGTAAGAAAGATGAGTGGTGAGAAATAAATCCAGAATGTTGAGCCTATCTCCGAGGCAATCGGAAATACGAACAGGGTGCTGTACAATCTTCTCTGGGGCATTCAGAATACAGAAATTGTAAGCTAATTCACCAGGGATGTCGGTGAAATGGGAGGAAAGCCAAAGGTGGTGGTGGACATTGAAATCATCTAAAATGGAGATTTCAGCAAAAGGAGAGTAGGGTAGAATGTATTTCACTTTGGAAGTGAAGTAGTCAGAGTTTTGGATAGTCAGTAAAATTAGGAGAAAGGCAGACAGCGCAGATGTATTTAGTTTGAGATTGTCATGTAAGCCGCAGCCAGAGGGTGTAGAATTCGGAGGATTTAGGTTCGTTGCGTACATATACATATATACACACAACATCCACCTTTGGAATGAAATTGAGTACAGAAAAAGTAAGAGGGTACAGAAAAGGGGTTGCTGTCAATCGTCCCAAACACCTGAGTTTCAGTGAGGAAAAGGTAAGGTTTAGAATAGGAGAGGCCACGAATGTTGCAGAAGTTCCTGAAAAGTGAATCAGGCAGAGGCCCAGAACATCTCGATTTGGCAGTCGCAGAACCAGCTCCGTTGGCCGGGTGTGCGTTCCCGGTATCGGCAACAGGAGAACCAGAAGTGGAGATATTTATGGTCTCCTCCCCAGGAGACTCCCAGGCTCTTGAGGTCGATGCCATTTTGTTGTTTTATTAATTTTAAAAGATTGTGTAGTATGTAAGATGCATGTTGTGTGTATTGAAGAATAAGGAGAGGAGTGTGTGTGTTTGAGAGCATGCCTGGACTGCTCACAGGGTAGATGAGACTCTGAGAAAGATCAGCTAAGGAGGACAGTGACGGGAGAAACGGGTGTTCTAGCACTCCTTGTCTCCTGCCTAAATCTTGCACACTGCACAGTGCACACGTACACTGCACACTCATTGTTTCTGAAATTTGGCAAATGTAGTGTGGACCCTCACATACACCCAAAAAAAAATTCAGTTACAATTACAGTTTCAGTGTTTGAGTTTTCCTTTAATTAAAGGGGCCTCGTGTGAATTGGGTATAACGTACTGATGGATAAATTTTTCTTCAACGGGTACGATGTAGTCTATTGACGCTTTGGTTTTTAATTTATTTTGGGGAAACTGCCGCTGCTTAAGGTATATGGCAAATATTTTGTCATGTTCAATTCCCTTTAGGTTTAAATTATTTTACATTTTTTTAGACCTGTTCAACTGCCAGACGTACGAGGTTTTTAAACGAATTCAACTTTTCTTG
Organism: Bathynomus jamesi; assembly: GCA_023014485.1. Classification (NCBI taxonomy): domain Eukaryota; kingdom Metazoa; phylum Arthropoda; class Malacostraca; order Isopoda; family Cirolanidae; genus Bathynomus; species Bathynomus jamesi. The sequence goes on along the minus strand of JAJOZX010000089.1, from coordinate 1,756,540 downwards.
CCGCGTTTTTCCCTCGTTACTCTGTTCGGCGCCTATCTCATAATTTCGCTCCCCAGCCCCAAACTTAGGGGCTACTGGTGACTTGTTCATTTGTCTTGTTGGTCAATAGCTATGAACGAGTAACTATCTGCGAGGAGGTTAAGGCGTCTTCAATTTTTAATTTTTTTTGGCAGTTATTTTAATTATTTCTTCATCTGTTCTTGTGTCGTTCCTTTCTGGTTTTTATGCCTGACAAGATGGCGTACTTTTAAATCTTTTATTTTTTACTTATATCAGGTGATTTTTTTTTTAAACACGTGACACTTTAAAAGGTTTGTATTTTTTCATTAATTGAAATAAAAACATGAAACTTTCACTGAACCTTCTGTACAAATGGGGAATTAGTCTCCTTGTGCAAGATGTTCTACAATTCTTCAGTTATTCCCACCTAACTCATTACTGCAAAGCCTATATCACAGGTTGTTTGTTGCAGTTTGTTTCTGCGAAGTGGTGACCCCGCTTCAAAACGATTGTTGGCGTTTACACATTCATCGACAAAATTCAGAGTTTGAAAAATTTTGGAATCTTGTCGTTGAATAGGGATTAACCCTCGTCAGGAACCTTCAATTTATTTTACGTTGTTGGAATCATAGGATCTATATGACCCTAGGTCTAAAATCTTACAAAATACTACAGGAGATTGTAGACAGCAATCGACCAGGGAAGTACTCTGGGGGGAACGTTAGACAGAAGATAGAGAGTGCTGGAACTCCGTTTCTCCTGTCACTATCCTCCTTAGCTGATCTTTTTCCGTGTCTCATTTACTCTGTGACCAGTCCAGCATGCTCTCAAACACACATTTCTCTCCCTATTCCTCACTACATATACATGCATTTTACACACTACATAATCTTTTCAAAAATTTAAAAAAAGGCATCAACTTCAAGAGCCTTGGAGTCCCGTCGGGAGGGGACCATAAATATCCCCACTTCTGGCTCCCCTACTGCCAATACCGGGAACGCAGACCCGGGCAGCGGGGCTGGATCTGCTACCGCCCATTCGAGATGTTCCGGGCCTCTGTTTGATTCACTTTTCTTAAACTTCTACAACATTCTTAGCCTTTTCTAAAATTTTCAATCTGTTGAACACCATCTCTCCCCCTCTAAACCTCCTCTTCTTTTCCTCACTGAAATTCAGGTGTCTAGGACGACTGACAGCAACCCCGTTTTTGTACCCTCTTACTTTATACTCATTTTCAGTCCAAAGGTGGAATGACCTAACCACTGACCCTTCCAAGTGCGCGAAGCGCATCACGGAGGTAATTCTCTCGGGCATGGAGGCGTCCATTCCATATTCTATTCCTACGACTTATGCTCCTTCCTAAAAAAACCTTGGTTTGACTTTACTTGTTCTAATGCCATCCGCTATAGAGAGGAATCTTTCAAAAGGTACCTTTGCCACCCAACTCCCGACTCTCACTCAGCTTATATTTCTGTCCGGAATCGTGCAAAATCTGTTCTTCGCAGGGGCGTCCACAGGATCAATTAAGTAAGGGGGCACTTCCAAATACAGGGGGGGGGGCAAGTATCTGCGAGCTCTAGGGGGGTCCGGGGGCATCCTCCCCGAGAAAGTTTTGAAATTTACATTGTCTGAGACAGCATTTCCTGCCTTCTGGTGGCAGTTAGGAGGGCAAATTATAGGGCTTCAAATACTGAAAAATAAGGATTTTTTTTACACATCCTTTGTATGTCCATATTAGGGTGAAACCAGATACACAACAACTTGGTAGATATACAAGTTTATTATTCTTACATAATATACATATAAATAATTGTCATGGGACTGAGAAGGTTATTGAAGACAGTATTCAGCTCTTTAAGTAATGTACAAGATATCCTTCCTAACGATCTCGTTGTCGCGTTCTCCACAACAAATTTTACAGGTTTTAATTTTAATCACACGATTTTCTCTTCATATAAAAAATATGGGAAATTATACAATATTAATAATATATATAATCAGTGGCGGCTCGTGACTAAAAATTCTAGGGGTGCTGTCTCTAAGAATGGGTTGAAATAATTACTGAAATAAAAGGATGAGCATTGAGCAATGAATAAAAGTTTCAAAAATTATTGAAAAAGTTATTCAGTGAGCTCATCCTTATATTATTCTTGATTATTTCAATTGTAAATAAAAAATTTAGGGGTACTGCAGTTCCGCAGTGCCTACCGACGAGCCGCCACTGTAATATAATATAGTAACCAATTACTATCTTCAAATATTATGACTGGATTTTGGGTTTATGATAAAATCTATCTGTAAGCAGTTGACGAAAAAACGAGGGGACACCATTGAAAAACAAGGGGGCTTGGACCCCTAGTGCCCCCTCGTGTGGACGCCCCTGGTTCTTCGACTCGCCAAAAATTCCTTTACCAATTCCAATTATTCTCGCTCTTTCTGGCATCTAGCTAAGAACCTCTTCAACAACTTTACTTCGTCTTCTTTCTCTCCTTTTCCATTCCGACGGCTCAGTTGCCGTCTCTTCTCCTGATAAAGTTGAACTGTTCGCTCAAACTCTCGCTTACAATTCAACTCTGGACGATTCCGGTGCTGTTCTTCCATTTCCACCCAGCTCTGACCTTATTATGTCTGGAATTAGAATCTCTTCCGAAGATGTTTTTTCTGCCCTATCTGGGCTCAACTTTTGGAAGGCGTACGGTCGTGATGGTGTTCCTCCTGTTGTTCTTAAGAACTATGCTTCTGTGCTGATAGCCTGCCTCGGCAAACTCTTTTGTCTTTGTCTCTCGTCTAGTACTTTTCCTTCCTGCTGGAAGTTTGCTTTCATTCAGCCTATCCTAAAAAAGGGTGACCACTCTCAACCCTTCAACTATCGTCCAATTGCTGTGATTTCTTGCCTTTCTAAAGTTTTTGAATCTATCCTTTATTGGGAGATTCTTAAATACCTCTCTTCTTACAATCTTCTTTCAGATCGTCAGTATGGATTCGGCAAGGGACGCTTCTTGGCCAACTTCTTGCATATCCCTCTGACTTTTGGTCATCCTCCTTTCGGTATTTCGGTGAAAGTTTTGCTATTGCGCTTGACAATTCAAAAGCTTTTGATAGTTTGGCGCAAATCTTTAATCTCGAAACTGTCCTCCTTCGGTTTCTGTCCTTCTATCTGTGCATTCATATCTAATTTCCTTTCTGGCCTATCTATAGCTGCGGTTGTAGATGGCCACTGTTCTTCTCCTACAGCTATCAACAGTAGTGTTACTCACGGTTAAGGTCGTCATTGCAAGAACTGAAGGATGCTAAAAGACAAGGAATTAAGGGGAGGTACTACACATTATGTATTATTTTTGTTCAATACTTCTTAAAACACTAAATACACTATGTTTTTAGTCCTTTCTCATTTGGCTATAAGTATATGTGTATACAGTGATGGGCACCGTTACATTAAATTGGGCGGCGTTACCGTTACTCGTTACACGTCGAAAATGTACTCGGCGTTACCGTTACATCGTTACTTTTGAAAATCCTTAAAGCGTTACCGTTACTCGATACATATAACGACGTTACGAGTAACTAGTTACATTTTATATTTGTTTATGTGCCTTCACACGTATTTTGAAACTACAGATAAACTTACAAATGGCAGCCATACCACATAAATTCTAATAGCTACTATTATTGACTATATAAATGTTGTTCTCTTAAGAACGATATATTGCGCAATAATTTGCAACCCAATGATTTTTGGGAAAGATGAAGAGACGTAGAAAATATAAATTTAGTTGTTGCCACTAACACGGAATAGTGAATTGCATTTAATAGTCCTCATGAATGGAATGGCAATGTTTTCAAATTCAAGTATTGAGTAACGAGTAACGAAAAAATCTGTTACATTGATAAAAAAATGTGCAAAGCGTTACCGTTACATTGATACATTTGAAAATCTTTGAGGCGTTACCTTTACTCGTTACTTTTGTAACGTTCGTTACGTAACGTCGTTACATGTAACACGTTACTGCCCATCTCTGTATATATATATATATATATATATATATATATATATATGCCTAGTGGTTAAGACGCTGTGCTGCTGATCCTAGGAGGTCGTGAGATCGAGTCCGGACGAGGACTTTGTAATATCTAACTTTCTCGGTGGATCATGGTTCGGATTCCACGTTAAGCTGTAGGTTTAAGGCAGGGCAACAAACATGATCTTCGTCAGAATGAACAATTCGGGCCGAAGCCAAAAAACTAAGATTTTCAACTAAGGTATAATAAAGCTCTATAAATCACAGGTAGGAAAAATCGAGAATGGTTAAAAATCTTTCTCATTGATTTTTTCCTATTTGAAAACATTATATTGGACGTTGTTCGTTTTGTGTAAACACTAAACAGTATCTAATACCACTAACAATAAAGTTAATATTGTGTAAATTAGCAACATCGTTTATAAGTAAATAAGTCTACCTATTAATAACTAATTACTAGGGCAGTCAAAAGTTGACCAAAAAAATTAAGAAAGTTGACCTTACGAATTGAAAAAATTGACTTATAAAGTTGCCTTTACTTTCAATAATAAAAACGATACTTTAATTACTTATTCTTACTCTTCTACATCAGTTGACCGATTGTGGTAAATTATGAAGTATTTGCCGACATTTTCTGGCAAAAAATTGCGATCCTTACTTAATAATTTATTAAGCATGGAGAAAGATCTCTCTACAGCGGCAGTTGTTGGTTGACATTGCAAAAGCTGACCATAAACTGTTGGTGAGATTTCAGGTCTACTGAGGTTAATTATTTCACAAATACCATTTGTCTTGAGTCTTGTTTCAATGTATTGTTTGACTGAACACATATCTTCGCCAAGGTTGATAGAAGAAATGGTTTCATATGCCTCTCTAATGGTGCAATCAGATGCTTCCATCCTAGTCACTAAGCTAGCAATCAAACTATAATTCATTTTGATTGACATTAGTTGCTTTGGCAGTTTTTCATTAGCAACACTCTCTTTAGCCTTCTGAACAATGATTCCTTCATCTTCCAAATTTTCCACAATTGTCTTCACATTTGGAAAATTGTCTGCATAATAAAAAGCAGCGTTCAGCCAGCTTGCCCAACGTGTTACAATCGGTTCTGGAGGAGTTCCTATTTCAGCAAACAATTCCTTCCTTCTTTTATTTTTAAGAGTAGAAGCCTTGACACATGCAATTAAAGTGTCAACATCACTATAAAATGCTCTTATTTGCATCGCACAATTATGTAACATATGCGCAAGACACGTTACATTGAAAAGTCTTGGAAAAAGTTGCTTGAGTGTCGCTCCAGCTGACACCATGTAACGAGCTGCATCAGACAGAAGTAAACAGAAATTTTCTCTTGGTATCTCGAATTCTTTTACAGTATCGTCAATATTGTGTATGACAGTTCGTGCATTAACATTTCCAAGAAGAACATCGCACCTGATTAAATATGTTTTCTTGGGAACATCAATAGATCCAGCAAGTATGTTCAAATATTTTGAGCCCCTTACTTCACTTTCATCAACAATTAGGAAAACTAATTTACCCTCTAGCAAATGTTTTATTCTACTTAACTCGCTTTCTGCCTGTTTCATTGCTATTGATCTGCAAGTTGACACGCAAGGCACTGCTACACCTAATTCAGAGAACAATTGTTTCACATGAGGGTTGCTCAACTTATGAAGAGGTATGTTGGCTGACAGAAATGTAGTCGCAAGTTTTTCCGAAAAATCTGAAGACTTGTACTTTAAAAGGGTGTGCGTCTTTTCATTTCCCACATTTTGGTCTATACCACGCTGGTGCTTTTGGGTAGAGCGATGTTTATCCACAAAAAAGGATTTGTCATGCTTGACCACAACACAACAAATCTGACAGTATAGCTCATTTTTTCCTGAACAAATGAATTCATTAGGATATTTTGCAATTATAGCGCGCACTTTAGCAATATAACTAACTGCAACTTTTGGCATTTTAAATATCTGAAATCAAAAGAAATCGAAATCAGTGAAATCACAAATCAGAAAAAATCACAAATCAAAAATGGTAACCAGTAACCACAATACATACAACACAACCACATCCAAAACCAGAACGAACATAACTGAATAAGACAAATACGAGCAGCGAAGTTGCCAGTTACCAAAAAGATGCCAATTTTTAGTTATTTTAATTATTTATTCCAAAAAATTGACTTTATTTACCTCATTGCTATTTTTTGACCTAACAGGTAAAAGTTGACTTTTGGTTGACCTATTAACTTTGGTAATATACCCCCTACAGGTGTTTTTATTGCATTTTCCGTCGTTTCAGCGAAAAGTGCCCCATAGGAAACAATTTGACTTTATTGACTTTTGACCGCCCTACTAATTACGTTTTCTATTTTCATTATACCGGTGATTACAAATGATCTTCCCGATTTTAAACATTTATTATGAAAAAGCTAACGAAGCTACAGCGAAAATCAAGATATACAAATATTGAAGAACTCAAAACGTTTTATTTACGAGCTATTGAAGTTCAATATGAGCTCCTTTTGTGGCTCTGCAGACTTCAGAGCGGTATTCTGTTTCCCTCCATACATTTTGTAGCATATCAGACTGAACTTTTCTAACAGCCTCACGTATCCTTTCCTTCAAATGTTCCAAAATTGTTGCCATTGGTGGAACGAAAACTTCATTTTTGACATAGTCCCAGAGGAAGTGAGGTTAGATCGGGCGAACGAGTGGGGCAAGGAATGGGCCCCCCGACGCCCGATCCAACGATCAGACAATTGCTCATTCAGGAATGTTGTAACCTCAAAAGGAGCCATAAAAGGAGCTCGTATTGAACTTCAATAACTCGTAAATAAAACCTTTTGAGTTTTTCTTTATTTGTATATCTTGATTTTCGCTGTAGCTTTGTTAGTTTTTCCATAATAAATGTTTAAAGTCGGGAAGATCATTTGTAATCACCCGGTACCTATATATATTTTTTCTGTCCTGAGTAATCTAGGTCAGGTCAGGTCGAGTACTGAGGGGTAACGCTACTTACACTAAATGCTGGTAAGGGGCCGGTCAAAAATTACATAACGCTATTTTTGCTAAAAATTGACACCCCCACTCCCTTGTAACGTTCAGTGGCGTAGCTTGGGGGAAGGGCTGAGGGGGCGACTGCCTCCCGTGATCGGAAAAATATCTGGCCCAGTCGAAAATCTAGAACCGGTTGTAAAAAATTTTTGGCAATGAAGGAGAGAGAGAGAGAGAGAGAGAGAGAGAGAGAGAGAGAGAGGAGAGAGAGAGAGAGAGAGAGAGATTTCATGTGGTCAATTTTAAATTCAGCTTCTCATAATAATACATTATATTATAGCATGGCTAAGCTTGTGACGTAGTGGCTTGAAAAATATATTAGTCATGGAAAAGGTGCCAAATTATCCAGTCGGGAATTTATAACACATTTGTAGCCCCCCACTGAAAAAAGACCACGCTACACCACTGGTAACGTTCCGTAACGCTAGATCAGACACCATCTAAGATGTTATGTAACCCCTAATAGGGGTGTCTGGTCTAGCGTTGTTACGGAACGTTATAAGGGTTTGGGAGGTGTCAAGTTTTAGCCAAACTACCGTTAGGTCTGCGTTACGGTAATTTTTGAACGGCCCCTAAAGGTTACTTAATCACACTAGGTGCTACAAATTCAGCTGCGTTACGACAACAAAACAAAGTCCGTGTGAATATATTAATCGCATTTCAGCGGCTCTCATCCGTTGTACTGCAACACAATCTAAACGACAACAACATACAACCGTGTGATATGGGCTTAAAATTTCTACTTCACAAACTCAATGCGTAGGCCTCATATAGGTTTTGCCTACTATGTACGGATTTAACATAGGCTTCACACATATTTTATAATTTTCGTTTGATGTGAAAACGATATACAAGTGTGTGTGTGTGTGTAGAAGATAATTATTTATCAATAGAAAAGATTCTCTAGATCGGTAAAATATGCATCTAAGTGACATCAATACAAGCAGCACGGTAACGTGGTTTAATCAAATGAGTATTATCTCACACACACACACACACACTAATTCTAAAAAGTTTCTTCTCTCTGGAATGACTTGTTCTATTCGAAACAAGAGATCAGCGAGAGAAACCTTTATTAAAAATTCAGATTACAGTTTCAGCCTGAAGGCTAAGAGGATTCTCTCGTACATGGAAAAATGTGTTAGGTTAGAAAGAAATTATTTATGGTAAAATCTAAATAATTCACCGACCTCATTATTTAAGCTTAATGCATGCATGCCTTTTGTTTGTGTGTGTGTGTGTGTGTGTGTGTTGTCTTGGTTACTTTACGTTTTTTACGACAGTCTTTAGGATACACGCAGAGCTCATTGTGATATGAACGTGCGTGTAGCGACATTAGTAGTGTCGCCATAAATTCACTTTTTAATTTAAAATTTTGTTGAATGTTGAGTTTCACGGAAATCAATTTTTTTAGTCAAAATTTGTAACAAAGATCGTGATTGGCTGAAATTGGTGACGTGGGAAATAATTAACCAATCTAAAACGACCACCTAACCTAGTGTAATTTGGTGTCCGTGAAACTTAATATTCGCTATAATTATTAAATATCATTACAAAGGGATACGTTGAAGATGAAGTTAGTTAGATTAAATGTCGCCATTCGCATCTGAAAATATAAAAATGTTGCCGTTTTGAAGAAGCTAAGCACTGTGCGTGACTTGATCATTAAATTTCATATTACGAGTTAATTGTATTGTAAATATTATGTTAATTATTGTTATGTATTATTATCAATTATATTAATTTCAATTATTAATTGAAACAGGTACAGAAGAAGCCGGCTTGATCACCCTTGGTTCATTCAAGAGGATGTTGCCAATGGAGGACCTCTTTATTTCAGGGTAACTAATTTACAATTAATAATTACTACGTTTATTAATTTAATTTATAATTTAATCAATTTAACCGAATTCATTTTTAATTTGGTACTTTCCTGTTATCCCGGACCCCAGACGTTTTGCCAGATTCGGACGCCACTTGCCAAATTTCATTGCCAAAATTTTTTTTTAAATGTTAACTAACTTAATCTAATCTAACCCCTGGTTTGGTTAGGTTAAGTTTGGTTTGGTTAGTTACTTAACATTGCCAAAAATTTTTTTTTTAATCTGGCAAAAAGTCTGGGGTCCGGGATAACAGGAAAGTACCTTTAATTTTATTGTTAATTAATTCAAGCTATAATTGAGAATGAAGGTTAAACGTTTTGGCCCCGCGAAGGGGTAACTTAAGGAGAAAGTGTTTAAATAAGGGGTGTTCCAAAAGTCCCGATCTATTTCTTGTTCAGTCATTACCAAAAACAGATAGGAACTTTTGGGACATCCTGGTATATATAATATATATATATATATACTTTTACATTATTAGAAAACCCACCCAATCTGACCTTTTATGGTATCATTGGTGAGTTTTTTATAATATGCATGACTTCTTTTTGTATATTATTTGTACATGGAGGAAGGAAGCGGCTCAAAAGCACTCTACAAAATATTTGAAACTCTGATCTGAATCAATTGCCGCCGGCTCAACACGCAGACTCCAAACAAGTTCTGTCATAGTGTAGAGACGGAAAACATTCAGAAACAGTAATGTGACTGATATTAACAACGTATTTCGTTCCCATAGTAACGGGTAGTTGGCCAATTGTAAGCGAAATTTAATGCATCGACTCTACGAAATCAAATTAAATTTCAAATTGATGACCCAATCTTACACGCGGATGGAACTTGGTTGTCATAGCAACGTCATTATTGACTCACGAAAACAAAACCAGGTGATTTATTCCTCTCTGCAGTCGTCGTTAGTGATTGTACAGGCAGGTTTTGCATTTTTTTCTTTTTCTTTTTTTGTTGGGTACCGTATTGGGAAGTAAGAACACACACTTTGCAAACGTTGCAGACTGCAGTGTGTCAGCGGATCTGATACTGTTGAGAGTGTCTTAGCGAATACGACCCAAAATCGTCAAAAATCTCGTTAACGAGAGATATTTGGTAACAGGAGTACCAATTACATTATTTCGAAATAAAGAAGAAAAAAATGAATTACTTTTAAGCAGTAATCCATGAATTTGTAATCTATTTCGTAACACTGAAAAATACAATGATTGATTTACAATCTAGGCGCGATCATCCGAAGAATATATTATTGCAGTTCCATGACTGAATATATCAAATCTATCGCCAACGTGTTAATTGCATAAAGGGATAAAGGGGCAGACCGGGAAAGGGGTGTTCCGGGGTAATGGTACTCCCCAAAAAGAATTGCGGAGTAGAGTCGACTTTGAATGACAAGAATGGGCAATGGAATGAACAAGGTGAGAAATAAATAAAATTTTAGGAAAGTCTGAGAGTAAAAAAGGGTTGATTGATTTTTGTAGTTAAGTTGTACAACCTGGTAACAACCATAATAATAATAATAATAACCAATAATGAAGAGATCATTCCAAAATATAGCAAAAATTGTAAATTAGATATAGGCGTCCCTGAATTAAGGGATAAAGAAAAATAATAGATGGATTTATTGGGAGCACAAACTGTAGGCCTACATTAAGGTCTTCATGGTACCTGATAATTTCATTTCTTTTCGAGTCTTTATTCCTTGAAATAGGCCTAAATACAGATAGAATGCAAGATCCTCTAATGTTTGCCTGCAAATTCCAGTATAGTTTTGGTCATTCTTCTATATAATATCGTATTTCTAGTAATTGCTGTTCACAGAAGCGCCTGTAACTTAGCGTGTAACACCGTTTTCCTGTAATTGAAGTCAAGGCATTGAGGTCGGGAGTTCAAATCCCGTTGGTGCGGGTAATAGGGCCCAAGTATGGGGGATAAAAAGGGTAAAGTTTACTGGGACTCGGACAGCCAAGGGGCCCGGCAAGGCCCAATTAAGAAAAAGTTTTAAACCTTACTATTTGAAACCAGGGGTCAGAGGCAAGGGATCCAGCATATGATTGTGTACCGGGCCTGAGAAAGTGATACTTGGTCCCTGGCTAGTAAAAATAATCTTGGAGTTACCGTAATGGGCCGTATTTCATGGGCTTGAGCGCTGTTCTCGTTTCTGTACCCCCCCCCCCCTTTCACTCGTTATTATCAGCTGATGTTTTATTTTATAAATTTATTTATAATTTTTTTTATTTTTTTTATACTACTCTTGTATACCTCCATTTTGCAATGTATTCTTGTCGTGGAAGAACAAACGTATGTTTTTGATATGTGGCTTATACAGCAATAGATAGATAAACTAATCAACAGATAGACGGAGGTTGATATTTTGTTAACAATATATTCTATTGACGAGTGCTCTGCGGATAAGGCAAGATTACGCTAGGTTAGGTTAAGAAAGGTGCTAACGAAATGTGTTTAAGTTCAAAGATAGATTGGTGAGCAGAAAGATATAGGTAATTAAAAAATATCAAAATAAATGTTATTTTTACTTAACATTTCTGTAACAACAAAGTTTCTCTCTCTCACAAACATATGTTCGAGGTTTTTATGACGATACCAAGTGGCTGATATATGATTATCACAAACATATTATTATGTTAGTTTATACAACGATGCTCTCTGGTGTCAGTTTCAGTGTGTTCATAACGTAATTGTTGAGCTAGTTTTTATATGCTCCTCTTTCCTTGGCTACTTTTCCAGGGTCAAGGTATTTTTTTAAACCTTTTTCTGTATCCGCTTCTGGCGGAGAGGGTCGGGAGAGAGCCTTATGCTTTTCTATTCAGTTTTCTACTACTGCTACAGTAATTAAAAATTGCACTAGTTCAATAACAACAACCTCCCCAAGTGGCCCGAAAGGTCTTTGAGCTCTCTCTCTCTCTCTCTCTCTCTCTCTCTCTCTCTTTTAGTCCGCGCGCTGGGTATCAGTGGGGAAGTAGGTAGCTGGATTGGAAACTGGCTGAAGAATAGGCGGCAGAGAGTTGTAATTAAAGGGGCTACCTCGGGTTGGGCCTCGGTCACTAGCGGGGTTCCTCAGGGTTCCGTTTTGGCGCCACTGTTGTTTATCATTTACATAAATGATATCGACGCTGGTATCGTCAGTACGATCGCCAAATTCACTGATGACACCAAGCTTGGGGCCAATGTTGGGACGCCCGAAGCGATCGAGCAACTGCGTGCGGACCTACGTAGGATAGGAGAGTGGTCCGAAAAATGGCAAATGCCGTTTAACTTGGGTAAATGCAGGGTCATGCACATTGGCTACGCCAATCCCAAGTCGGACTACTCCATGTTGGGGAGTAATATCGAGGCCACTGATTTGGAAAAGGACTTCGGTGTGCTAATTAGCAGCGACCTTAAGTTTACCAAACAGTGCGTAGAGGTGGAAAAGAAAGCCCAGAAGTTTTTGGGTTATATAAGGAGGCAATTTCGATTTCGAAACAAGGAGATTGTGCTCTCTCTGTACAATTCCCTGCTTCGGCCGCACCTGGAGTATGCTGTGCAGTTCTGGTCGCCCATCCTCAGGAAAGATATTGAGAGGCTGGAGCGAGTGCAGGCAAGGGCCACAAAGTTAATCCCTTCCGTTAGGCATATGGGCTACAATCGACGCTTACGCCCCCTGAATTTGTTTTCGCTGGAAACTCGGAGGCTGCGTGGTCAACTCATCGAGGTTTCCAAGCTCTTACACGATGTCGATTTTAGAAGCATGTTTAGTTTGTTTACTTTAAATGTTAACGCAACTCGCAACAATGATTGGAAGTTAGATTTGAAACGGTTTAGTTCTAGTGTGTGTGAGAATTACTTTACCTATAAGATCTGTGACACGTGGAACAGGCTACCTTCAGAAGTTGTGAACAGTTCCTCTGTGGATCAGTTCAAGAAAAGGTTAGACCGAGCCTTGCACTCTATTTGAGGGTGTAGGAAATTTCCCCTGGCACCCGTTGCCATTGGTACCTCCTCGGTATGGTACCTCCTCCTGCGTGGTGTCTCTATGGACATGCTAATTATAGAGCTTTCTTATATATTCCCCACTTTCCTTTAAAAGTTCCTTGGCTACTTTTCCAGGGTCAAGGTATTTTCTTCAACCTTTTTCCGTACCTGCCTTTGGCAGGGAGGGAGGGAGCGGAAGGTGGGGAGAGAGCATTATACTTTTCTATCTAGTTTTCTACTACTGCTGGAATAGTTAAAAGAAAATTGTTTCATAACAGGAACCTCCCAGAGTGCAACAGAAGGTCTTTGAGGCTTCCTCTTGTCCTTGTAACTCCTTGTAACTCTCTCTCTCTCTCTCTCTCTCTCTCTCTCTCTCTCTCAAAACAAAGTTAAAAATTGTTGAAAGATCATTCCCGGAAATAGTTTGTCCACCTCTTAACATAATTATCCATGTTGCATAATGGATTCCAGTCACAACTTCTTTCTATCAAAGTAAAAATCTGAACCAGATAATTAAATGGCTCGAGTAAGATTATGGGTATCACGCCTTTTCGTACTATTCTCTGTCATTCTAGGGCCTTCCACTTGGGTCAGGCTAGTTGTAAGTTAGGTTAGGTTGTAAGATAGTTATAGGTTAAAGATATAAGGTTAGGTTAAGATAGTGTATATTTATAGGTTAATAATAAAACTAAGAGTTATATCAGGTCAGATTAGGTCAAATCTGAAATTCTCACTTTTCGGACGCTGAAGTACAAGTGGACATGTCTATTGTCTAACTCAAAGTGTGAATGAAGTAATCTATAATCAATGGAGAGAGGAAGCCAAAAGTATAGAGAGTCTTTTCCTAGAACAGATCAAATTATTGATATGAAGTTCTCAAATTCTTATTTGTCGAGATCTGGATATCTATCGGTACAGTGATTCTCGTTCGACCAGCGAAGTTGAGCGACGTTCACTCTATTCAGTAGTTGGATGGGAGACCATCTTTTCCGCATTGAAATGATGTATCGACCTTTAAATGATCCAAGTCTCTTCCGCCACATGACTTTTGCCGTTACAATAGTAGGTTAAACAGCTACAAACATTATTGTTATTTCTTCATGCTGACTCAGCATGTTTCGTATTTAATTGAAGATATTCCTATAAAAGTTGCGTATCCCAAACGTTGTTTTTAATCCAACACCCCATTCAAACTGAAGTCAATCCTTTGCGCTCCCCTCCCCTCCCCGATGCCCCATTATTTCAACTGCAAATGGCACTCATGGGGTGCAGTTTATTGGTATCAATCAGTGTGAGGTAGTATTAAAAATTAATAGTTTTATTTATTACTGTACTAATAATCAGTGCTTCTCAACTGGGTGAAGGGTTCACCCAGGGGTGAATGAGATCAGAATCAAGGTGAATGAAAATTGTGAAAAAAGAATGTACACTTTATTTTGTTGAAGCAATTGTTGAATATTAGATATTGAAAGCATTGAATATTTTCTTCTTCAACAGTAAATAATGTTCATGTTGTAGTCTGTCGTGCGATGACTACAAATAAACCATAATAATGATCACTAAAAATTAAAAAGATTACTATTTCCACTGTATTCGAAGTGGGGTGAGTGAGTTTTTGAAAAAATAATATTTTGGGTGAATGATGTCGGAAAAGGTTGAGAAACACTGTACTATAATATGACGCCCTCTTGGGAAGAAGTGGCTAAGCGACAGAATTGAAAAACGTCGGAAAACGAGTTAAAAGTTGCATCAATTTGAGGGTGACATAAATTTTGAACTTTCAAATTCGGTACAACTTTAAATGCGTTTTATGGCGTTTTTTACTTCTGTCGCTTAGCCACTTCTTCCAGGGATAATCTGACCAGACGTCCCGATTTTGGCGGGACTGTCCCGCTTTTGAGCTATATGTTCCGCTGTCCCTTAGAAACTTTAGGGGACGCTGAAATGTCCCGCTTTGGGAGATGAACTTAAATGTCCCGCTTTATCAAAATTACTACCTGTAAGCAATATGACTTCAAGGAACTTTTGTTGTCGTAAAGCAAATACATGTGAAAAGTACGATAATTAAAAGGTAAGCAGGGCTATGTCTTAGCCAATGTCGTAACACCGCTTCTTCCCGTTGATCAGCGAAGTTAAGCGACGTTGGGTCTGGGTAGTAGTTGGATGGGAGACCGTTCTCCGTGTCTACATTATGTAGCGACCCGTGGTTCGGATCCCACGTAAAGCTGTAGGTCCCCTCAGTCATATGACCTTAGATGTTGCGAAGGAGGTTAAACAACCCCAATAAAAAAAAAAAGGTAAACAGGTTATTTTTGTGAATTCAGTAAATATAATTTTGTTACAACATATTTTCTACGAGTCCTCTATTGGATGTAAGTGAGCGCAATATTTTCTATTCATTATTCAAGCAATGTCCCGCTTTTAACTCCAGAAAATCTGGTCACCTTATTCTGGGAAGGAGGGGAGCCTGGTATAGTACATGGAAGGTTTTCTAAACAGTTTTTGCATACCATACTGGGTATAGACAGTAGAGTAGTGCTAGGGAATAAAAATATTACCAAAAATACCCAAATTTTTACTTTTTCGTTTCATTTGCTATAATCAACTCGCGTCCCCATTTCGAAGGATTTCCGCGCCGCGCCCCACAGTTCCGGGAACGCTGCCATACAGTCGACGAAAAAGGTCATTCGTTAATTGGAATTTCAGTACTGGGATAAATTGAGATAGATGCAAGATTTTAATGGAGAGAGAGAGAGAGAGAGAGAGAGAGAGAGAGAGAGAGAGAGAGAGAGAGAGAGAGACCTCAAAAGGCCTTGTAGCCCATACCGAGGATGTACCAATGGCAACGGGTGCTAGGGAAAATTTCCTACACCCTCAAATAGTGTGCAAGATTCGGTCTAACCTTTTCTTGAACTGATTCACAGAGGAACTGTTCACAACTTCTGAAAGTAACCTGTTCCACGTATCACAGATCTTATAGGTAAAGTAATTCGCACACACACTAGTGCTAAACCGTTTCAAATCCAACTTCCAACCATTGTTGCGAGTTGCGTTAATATTTAAAGTAAACATGCTTCTAAAATCGACATCGTGTAAGACCTTGAAAACCTCGATGAGTTGACCGCGCAGCCTCCAAGTTTCCAGCGAAAACAAATTCAGGGCGCGTAAGCGTCGATTGTAGCCCATATGCCTAACGGAAGGGATTAACTTTGTGGCCCTCGTCTGGACTCGCTCCAGCCTGTCAATATCTTAACTGAGGGTGGGCGACCAGAACTGCAGAGCATACTCCAGGTGCGGCCGAAGCAGGGAATTGTACAGAGAGCACAATCTCCTTGTTCCGAAATCGAAATTGCCTCCTTATATAACCCAACAGCTTCTGGGTTTTCTTTCCACCTCTACGCACTGTTTGGTAAACTTAAGGTCGCTGCTAATTAGCACACCCAAGTCCTTTTCCAAATCAGTGGCCTCGATATTACTCCCCAATATGGAGTAGTCCGACTTGTGATTGGCGTAGCCAATGTGCATGACCCTGCATTTACCCAAGTTAAACGGCATTTTCCATTTTTCGGACCACTCTCCTATCCTACGTAGGTCCGCACGCAGTTGCTCGATCGCTTCGGGCGTCCCAACATTGGCCCCAAGCTTGGTGTCGTCAACAAATTTGGCGATCCTACTGACGATGCCAGCGCCGATATCAATTTATGTAAATGATAAACAACAGTGGCCCCAAAACGGAACCATTAGGAACCCCGCTAATGACCGAGGCCCAACCCGAGGTAGCCCCTTTAATTACAACCCTCTGCCGCCTATTCTTCAGCCAGTTTCCGATTCAACTATCTACTTCCCCATCGATACCCAGCGCGCAGACTTTGGCCATTAGCTGGCGGCGAGGTACCTTATCAAAGGCTTTCTGAAAGTCGAGATAAAGTATATCAATCCCCCTACTCTTATCGTACTCACTCCACATGACGTGGAAAAACTCGAGCAGGTTGGGAGTTCCCAAGCAGCTTGTAGAAATCCAAATAGTCAACGATCCTATCCGCTGTTATCCCCTCTAATAATAATTTACCTACAACCGAAGTAAGACTAATGGGACGATAGTTCCCTGGAGTCTCGTGATTCCCTTTCTTAAAGATAGGGGTCACGTTGGCTTCCCTCCAGTCACCAGGCACCTGGCCCCTCTCCAACGATTTGTTGAAGACTGTTGCCATTTGGAGAGCCGCCTGGTCGCGCACTTCCCGCAAGACTCTGGGGAGGAACTGGTTTGGACCAGGAGCCTTAAACACACTCATTTTGTCTATTCTATCGGCAACGTCTGTCGCGATACACCGAACACTATCCAGGCGAGTACCGTCGTGCCTGACGCCTGTGACGCCTGGCTCGGGGATGACGCGGGTGTCCTCCCTGGTGAACACTCCCACAAAGTCCTCATTCAACACATTAGCGATGTCCGCGTCGGACGTCCGCAGCGCGCCGCTGGGGTCCTTTAGCGAGCCTATCGTGCTTCTAATGGGCTTTCTACTATTAACATAACTGAAGAATTCCTTAGGGTTTGCCTTGCAGAGGCTTGCCACCCGGAGTTTTTCGTTACGTTTGGCTAGCCTAACCTTCGCCTTTACTTCCCTGCACAGGCGGACATACGCCTTCCTGTTCTCATGGGAACGATTGGCCTTGGCCCTCCTATACGCAGCTTTCCCATTTCGGATAGCCGAAGCGATGTCCCGACTGAACCACTTAGGCTACGTTGGAGCAGGGGTGACTGGTTTTGAGGGTATGGCAGCAGACTGCAGCACCATAAACTGGTCCCGGAATGCACTCAACACTCCTTCAACATCGCCGCCGACTTCTACTTCTAACCCCATCTCACCTACACTATCCCGGAGGCCAACAAAGTTCGCCCACCGTAGATCGAGCTTACTGCCTCTCAAGTTACTACGCTTCACCAGAGAGACGCAGACACAGAACCTAATCAAACCGTAATCACTCCCGCCCATCGATTCGTCGACGATGAGGCCAGTGACGAGGTTGTCTTCAGTCGTAAATACTAAGTCTAGAACGCTTTCGCCTCGTGTAGGCCCATTGACCCACTGAATCAGGAATTTCTCATCAGCAAAGTCAACTAGCCTCCTCCCTTCGACATCAGCAGTCCGTCTTCCAAGTTTATCCCGCGACAGTTGAAGTCTCCTAAAAATACACACACCCTGTTCCCTAGCAGGCTACGGAGTTCGGTGTACAGAGCTGTATCCTCTTTGAGGTTCGTCCCTCCCAGATTCAGATCGACGCCATGCAGCTCCCGTTCCGATCGGAACTGGCAGTCAACTGCACTCAACGTGTCACTGGCGTATATTAGTATCTCTCCCCCCTCCCCACGGGTGCGGTCCTTGTGAATCATTCTATACCCGGGAATCTCGAACTCCCCGACGTAGTCCCTATGATCAGTATGAATCCAAGACTCTGTGATAGCAACGATATCCTGGTATTCTGATGCTAAGAGCGCCTGTAGCTCGCAAAACTTATTCCTAATCGACCTAGCATTAAAAAGCACTGCACGGAGGGAGCCTTCCCTATTCTGACCGCCCCCTAGCACGATCCGTTTCCCGAACAGCCAGGGCTGTCGGGAGTTGAAGAACCCCTCACCAACGAGGGGGCAACTTTCGCAGGAGCCCGAGCCCCCTCCAACGGGGAAGGAGGGTCACCCACCTGTACAGTGTACATGGACGCACCCTTCAGTTGAAGGTACGTCCGCCAGTGGCTTAGGATCATCGCTCCCTGGTGGGGGCCCGTCATCAATCCCCGGGCTTGACCTCACCATACAGTATAGGTACCGGTCGAGCAGCGTGCCCAGCACACCTCTACCTTTGTCATTGAGGTGGACACCATCTCTCTGATAAAGGTCCCACCTACCCGAAAACCCGTCGAAGGGGTCAACAAACCTCACGCCCAATGGGACGCATAAGTTTTGCACCCTCTGGTTGATGCCAATGACCTTACTGAGCGCGTGGTCACTGGCATTCCATTCATCCGCGGTAAAATACCGATCAACATTCGCCTGTCTTAAGTTTTAGGTCATCCGCAAGAGACAATCTCGTTGATGATCTCTTCCGTCGAACCTACCGTACCGCCTTTGAGGAACAAATCGTTGCCACCAGCGTGGGCAACGATCGCTGGGAAATTTGCATGTAAAACTGAAGAAATGAACATTACTCTCCCCACTTCGATATGAAGTTAAAAACCTACTAATATTCAACTATGGTTGAAAATATCCGCATCTGCATCCACATCCGGATGTGATATAACCTTAGTTTAAGACTAAGGTATACCAAGCCAAGTAGAGGACACGTCTACGCGGTCTGTCGTGCAAACGCAGGGTATATGTTACATCGAGTTCCCACTTCCTCTCCCCCAACATTATAGGTTTGTGAGGGGTAACTAAACACAGTTCATATCTGATGAAATGGACAAGTTATGAACGGATTATATACACAAAGGAATAGAAAGGAAACAAGGCAACAAGACTGGCTGGGCCCTACGAGGAACCTGTTTAAGAAAGAAGGTTAAAAGAAGTATGAAAATGTAAAGACGAGTGAAAGTTTAATTAAAGCAAAGCAAAGAAGAGAGACTTGAAGGGAAGGAAAGAAATTTAAAGATAAAATGAAAATTTTAACATACACAGAGGAGGGAATCCGAGTGAAAATTCTACATTATTTCTACGCGCTACTATATATGCTTCCAATTGGTTGCGGTGGTTTGAGGCAAGATAAACATCTAGATTCTATTTAAAGGATTACTTTGAACTACTCTCGCTGCCAATCCATTCTACAAATTAACGATACGATGGAAGAAAAAATGTTTAACTTTATTGGAATTTTAAAATGTTTACTCCCTAATTTGAGACCATTACCGCGACTTCTATCTGCATTTCTAAAGGTGAAATATTTTTCGGCGTCGACATTATCATAACCTTTAATCATTTTAAAAACTTGGATTAAATCATCTCGAATCCGGCTTTATACGAGCGAGAATAAATTTAACGTTTTTGAACGGGTAACGTACGATTTGTTTCCTAATCTCGAAATCATCTTAGTAGCCCGTCGCTTCTCTCTCTCCACTCATGTTCTCTTGTAAATATGGGGACCAGAATTGAACGTAGTATTCCAGGTGGCGACCTACTGAGTCATTAAACTAAAATAAATAAATAATTTTATCTAATTTAAAAAAAAAAAAATTGACTTCAGGACACGTGATCACATGATCAGCTGACGTCACACGTACACATTATTTATTCTCAGTGTCTGAATATCCGCATCCGCGGATATAAAAGCCGAATATCCACAACCCGATTCGCATGTCAATTTTTTCTTGCATCCCTAGCATTCCTAATATATATATATATATATATACTGTCTCCGTCATTAAAGCGAGTCTAGTGCCAAACTTTCGTTATTATCGTCACGTTTGACGCTGTTTTAGTTTTTTAGTTTTAGTTAGTTTGTGGTTCGATTTTAGTTTGAATTAAAATTAGGTCAGAAGTTGTGAGGATTCCAGTTTACGATTTTGCGTAAAAATGTTTAAGTTTTTTAAGTAAGCAACCGTTGAATCGTATGAATTACTCGATCACGTGCGCCTATTCTTCGTGTTACTCACATTTTAATTATTTTTTCACATTTATTTTTTATTATTCTTAATTCGTTTATTCTTACCTTTTTTTTTTCTTATCATACTTAATTATTTTCTTATCATACTTAAATATTTTCTTATAGGTAATTAATTATTTTATCATACTTAATTATTTTCTTATCATACTTAATTTTTTCTTATCATTTTCTTATCATACTTAATTATTTTCTTATCATACTTAATTATTTAATTCTTACTACTTTTTATTCTCCTTTAAGCGTGTTTATCACACTTAAAGAAGAGGTATATGAGGAGACGCGCAAACGTCGCGTTCAAATTTTAA
Organism: Bathynomus jamesi; assembly: GCA_023014485.1. NCBI lineage: Eukaryota > Metazoa > Arthropoda > Malacostraca > Isopoda > Cirolanidae > Bathynomus > Bathynomus jamesi. The sequence goes on along the minus strand of JAJOZX010000089.1, from coordinate 1,735,638 downwards.
ATGACATTTTTTGAACACATTAAAGTTGCATCATGTCACTGACTTTAGATATTTACATTTTTGCTTTAATGAATTTTTCTTTTATTAAAAAGGAATCAAAATTACAATAAAAAAAATGGGTTTATTTGAAGGATGACCTTTAGAGCTATTCAAACGTTTTCATGACGTACGTCGAGTGAAGTCCCTCTTAGGATACAGTACAGTCCGAAAGCTTAATACCACATATTCAGGATGAGTCAAAAGTCTGGAAACATAGGAACTATGCTTTTCAATATACTGGATATATAATATAGATATATATATATATATATATATTTGCAATGAAAAGCATAGTTCCCATGTTTCCAGACTTTTGACTCACCCTGTATAACCCTTATTTCATAACCTGGGTTAAAATACAGGGTGTTTCTAAAGTAACCATCTATTTTGCGAAATAATATGAATTATAAAAAAAACACCTTTAAAACATGAAAATATATATATATATTTGTAAGCTCGGCACACATTGTTGCTCTTCGTGGATAATCTTCTTCTTGTAAGTTGTGGAACACTTGAATGTGGTATGGCTTTTTCTTTAAATCATAACGTAGAATTCTGTAAACCGCCGTTGTTTGTGGAATTTCTAATCTGTGGGATGCCCTCCGAATCGATAATTGTGGATCCTCTTCGAATGCTTCTTGAACAGATTCGATCCTTTCGTGAGATCATCTTGGCCGTCCAGATCTACGCTCGTCATGCACAGATCCAGTCCTCATAAATTTGTTTACTAATTCGCGAATAGCCTGGTCTCTAGGGCCTGTTTTACGAAACCTTCTCTCAAACTTTTCTCTAATTTCATTGCACTTCATGCCTTTTATCCTGCATGTTACTACATAAACCCGTTCTTGCACATTCATCATCAATGATATGGGTCTGAAAATAAAATAAAATAAAATAATTAACAAAAAATCGTGTAAAGCAATTGAAATATTATAAATACATGAATTTTGTATAACAATGCACATACCATTATGCCAATATAACAATTGTTTAAAATCCCCCTATTTCACCAAAATAGATGGTTACTTTAGAAACACCCTGTATACGTTTGGTATAAATTACCGTGGCTGTGAAATAGGAGGTTTACACTTATTTTATAACCTGGGTATAATAATATACCCTTGGTATAATTTACCATGGGTATGAAATAAGGTTTAATCCATTTTTTATTGTGCTTCTATTCCTTTTATTTAACTTCTCGTAGTTGAGAGTATTCATTTGACTACTACTCATTTGACTACTATCAATTTGACTACTATTGATATTTAACTACTATCAGTTTGACTACTACGGGTATGTCTAAGTAACCCGATCGATCCCTTATTTCGTCTACTAGACTGATAATTAGAATTTTTTGTTAAGAAGTTTATGTACATTAACTTGTTCTTTTTGTACCGTAATAAGGGGTGACTTTGGCTCAAATGATGACACTGGCTCAAGGGGTGACAGTGGCACTTCTTAAAAAAAAACTGGTTTTATGCATTTTGTACAAAAAGATACGGTTTCATGCAAAAAAACACACTTATCATTTTTAATCTATGGGGTTTTGCCTATCTTTTTGTATGAACACATTTTCCTCTATCTTTCTTAACTTATGAGTTACGTTGCGACAATTGTGAACAGAAAAACTAGCCTTTTGCAAGAAGTGCATTTGTCACCCCTTGAGCCAAAATCACCCCATATTACAGTATGTATATACATAAATTCGTTCTATATTTTAATTTTATTTCATAATCTACACTTTTCAATAACAGTTAAAGGTCACTGAATAAAATATTTGACGGTAATTAGGCCTATTTATTTAAAGGAAAATTATAGGAGTTTATTTCCACTGCGTACGTATAGTTTAAGGGAAAAAAATTCGCCTAGAAACATGAAATTTGTAAAAATCATAAAAAAATAAATTGATAATGATTGGATTTTATTTTTTAAAATGTTGTTATTACTAGAGTTAGGATTGATAGGCACTAAAAAATCAATAATAGGTAGGCAAAAAGGCACTAAAGAAGCCCTAAAAAAGTCGCTTAAATAGGCACTAAAAGCTAAAAAAGGCACTTAATAGGCATTTCTATTTTCCCACTTTTCTCTTATTATTGTTGACTTACAGTAAACCCATTTGCAGTTCTGATGAATATCAGGATTTTTATTGTAAAAAATAAACTAAACATCTCAAAAACCATCAAACATTTTATTTGCATGAAAGTAAAATCCAAACATTTAAACTATCTTCTTACAAAAACTCAACTAAACTATAAATTGAAATGGCAATTGATGATTAAAAATTTTTCAAGGTTCTGTGGCGTAAATTGACATCGCCTGTCACTCAATACATTTTTATATCGAGAAACGACCTTTCGACATCGCAAGACGTAATTGGTGCGAACTTCAAAGATGCTAATTCGCTTGGCTCAAAGTCCAGAACCTCCTGACACTCTCCTTTGAACACTGTTGAAACGTTCACTATGGTTTGCCAACCAGGATTGCGTCTGAGAACATTTTCAAATTTTGCTACACTTCTTTCCCTACGTTACCAGGAACCTGGCTCAGCTCCTTCCTTAAATTTTGAACTATTTCCACTGCTTCAACAAACGGCAGGCCTCTCTCCTCCAGCTTGGTTATGGTCCCTGGCACCCGTCCGAAATTGGCCATGATGTAAGCCAGGTCTCCTCGAAGGGTTTGTTATTTTGGATAGAGAATAAAAAATGTTGCAGCGTACCTCTTTGGAACAAGGTTGGCAGAAAATAACTCTACCATCTGTAGTGAAGTTTGGGTCCTTCTTGATCCACTGCCTGAACAGAACACTTTTGGCTGTCTTGTCCTTAGGCATTTTTTCTCACTTATAAAAAAAGCCGTAAGCACAAACGTGAGATTTTATTTAGCAAAAGCACTTGAACAAAGAGACCACGTTGCACGCACCAAACAAAATGATCGAGGCCGAACGCGTCACAATGAAGTATTGTGATCTGATTGGCTGCATTTGGCTGACGTATTGTGATCTGATTGGCTGTGCTGGTTGCCTCAGGACTAGCCTCGGTTTTTCCATCCCCTGCCTTATTTAGGCCTACAAATTAAAAAAAATGCGAGTTATTTTGCTTTACTTAGTACAATAAAATTAAAAAAGGCATATATAGGCACGTATTTTAAAATTAGGCACTAACCATCAAAATAGGCGTTTATAGGCACTGCAACATTTAATTATATACATCCCACAGTCCCGAAATGGATTTCTCTAAAAGAAGCCTATGAATCTATAAACGGGAATAAAAAAGGCAAAAAGGGCAAAATCCGGTCTCTAGTTATTAGTTATTACTATCACCAAAGTAAACAAAGAAAAGGAAATTATAAAACCAATTAGTAATTTTTTGGTGCTTTAGAGAAAATTTTATGTTTATACGCGAACATATTTTTTTAACGAAATGTCATTAATTTTAATGCATTTATAATGAGACTAACAATTACTAATTAGATTAATTAACAATTATTATTTCGTTTTGATTTCTATCGTAATTAAACCAATTTCTATTTTTTTTAAATAAAATTTGCAAAAATATTTAAATTTTTGGAATAAATTTTCGGAATAAATGTCCTATTTTATACGTTTTTAAAAGTGAAACCGAGAAAACTCTCTCTTCAACCTATCTCAATCGATTTGGAAGACCAACCTTATATGTAGATAAGATAAGAACCCTCCCCGGTTACTTGCATCTAAATACACTTTGTCTTAAAATTTTAATTTAAAATTTTTGTCGTACACGTTTTGTATATATATGAATGCAAACTCACAAGGAAAAAGAAAAATGATTCCAAGGTCTTTCGTATATTCAGGAGTACACCTCGTCAGGGAATGTTGGTTTGCATTTATTCATTTCACGTGTTTAATTGTAAAATTTATCCCATATATATATATATGGGATAAATTTTACAAAACTGGTAAGACCCTGGAGTTACGTATTAAACAGCATCAATACAGTATAAGAAGTGGCCAGGAATCTAACGCCATTTTCATTCACGTAAGAGATTCTAATCATCCCATTGATTGGAAAAATGCTTCCAAATTAAGGTTTAGTAAATCTATTGTTAGCAGAAATATATTGGAATCTAGTGTGATCAAGAATAATGCGGATTTGGTCCTTAATATTAGCCCTGGGTTGTACAAATTAGATTCGTACATTGTCAGTAAGCTGGCGATGGGCCTACTGTTTTCTTAACTGCATTTTTTTGCCTCTTAATGGTTTGCCCTGGTTAAATAAATAAATATTATTGTAAGAACTGTTAACATTCTTATGTCTATTTTAATTGTAATATCTCTTTCGTGTATAATCTTTTGTTGCTGGGTGGTTTATTGGATTTTTGAAGTGGGTTGCTGTTGGGAAAACAATTTTTTTTTTTTTTTTTTTTTTTTTTTTTCCCCCAGATTGTTTGTGGAAATTTTGTAATAATCTGTAAGACGATGGCAACTTTCCCTTTGTTTTCATTAATTTCGGGCCTCTTAATTTTTCCTACTTCAATTAAATATTAGTGTTAATAACCATTATAATAATTTTTTTTTTTTTTTTGTTTTCTGTACTGGTGTTTTGTCTAATTTCATCTGTATAGTAATTAAGCAGCCTACAGATTATGTTTCCTATTTGTTATCTACGTTATCTATTTGTTTTTCATTAAATTCTTGCCAATTAATTGCCTGTTTTAATTAAATATTAGTGTTAATAACCATTATAATAATTTTTGTTCTCTGTATTGGTTTTCTTTTTGTCTAATTTCATCTATACAGTATATATTTTTTATATTCAGTAATTTAGCTGCCTACAGATTATGTTATCAATTGAAAAAATCTTTAGAGGGCTTTAAGGCCTTTAATTTGAGGTGCCAATTGTGAATTTTTTGCTTGTCTATTTAACTCATGTACTTTGTAATCTCCGTCTATTTTCTGTTCCTCCTTGATAATGTGAATATATCACGAAAGCGCTCGGACTTTGTGTTTCCTTTTCCTTGTGGTTGTTTGCTTATATATATATATATATATATATATTATATATTATATATATATATATAAGGCTTGAGTTCAAGTACTTACTCGTACTTGGTACTCAAGTACCAATTTTTAGGTACTTGTATTTGTACTTGAAATTTCACAGTAGTCTGTACTTGTACTTGATGAAATGTAATTGAAAACATTCAAGTAGTTTCAAGTATTTTTCAAGTACTTCAAACATTTGGTAATGGAAAGCCTACATTTGGTAATGAATCTTGACGAAATTGGTAATGAGTGCCGTATGACTGTCTTTGCAACCAGTTGATCACTAGCAGATTTACGAGGGGGGGGCGCCCCCCTTTTGTCAATTTGGCGCCCCTTTTGGTCAGTCTTGGCGCCCTTTCCAAATGCTTTATTTTTATAAATTTTTTAATTTCTAAAAGCAAAAAAGTACATACTTTTTTAAATTATAAAAATATGAACACCAACCTTGTAAATACCTTGTAAATACCTTTCAATTTTATTTTTAGAAACTGTGTATAAAAATATACATTATGCTTTCCAGTTTTACATATTCATTTATTAATGGTTGTAAGCATTTGTAGACACGAGGTTAATGCGCTTGTAAACCCTTTGCGTAGTATTGACATTTACGATCTTCCTCTCTCTGAATGACTGAACGGATGGATTAGATTACGTCAATCAAATTAGTTCTAATATTTACTACCAGAAACCTGGTCTTTAACTACATTTTAGTAAACGCTAAAAATTTGCCTACTGGTGCTTAAAGGGTTAACCTATGTATTGTTAATTCCAGTGTATGTAATTATATTTATATATAATTAAACATTATTTTGGCGCAATTATTACGTATGTAAAGGTCCGCTCCCCTCCCCCCTTTTTCGAAAATCCTAGATCCGCTACTGCAGTTGATCGATTCAGTTTCATCATTGTTTTTTATTACACTTAATTTATAAATACTCGTGATAACAAGCATCATTGCCTCAGGATAAGGGACAAATTTACATTTAAACTGGGTTTAACATATTCACTTTCATATCCCGAACCAACTTGCTTTGAGGCTAGGCATTTAGAGTGTTAGTGAAGTCATGCTTATAGGAAACATTACTTATTTGTATTATTGGTGTAACTGTGAGCCTTGTGATGTTTACAGGGGCTTTGTGATGGGTTTGCGTTCATTTTTTGTGAATAACAATAAAATTGTAAACAAATAAGGATAAATTTAATTTTCTTCCACGAAAGTACTTGTATTTGTACTTGTACTTGACAATTAAGTACTTGGAATTACTTTACCAAATTTTCTACATTAAGTACTTGTACTTTCTCAAATTCCTGAAGTACTTGTACTTACTTGTACTTGAGAAAAAGTACTTGAACGCAAGCCTGATACACACACACACACACACACACACACACACACACACACACACAGGGTGTCCCATAAGTCCAGTCTCATTGGAAAATTTATTTTAAATTAAAGTTACAAAAATAATACATTAGAACTAAAACAAATGTTTAAATTGATGTCTTGTTTTGGGACCTTTTTTTGTTGCAGGTAGAATAACACGCAGTAGTTAATATGGAAGTGAGTTACACTCGTGAGGTAAAGGCCTCCGGAGGCCTTTTCCTATGAGCCCGGACTTATGGGACACACTGTATACAGGGGCGTACGCAGGATTTGCTTAAGGGGGGAGGGGCGAATTATCAGCTCTCCAAAATAATGATGAAATGCACAAAGCAAGAGCGATATAGATGAACACGTTATCTTCCTCATATATACAAAGTATTGTAGAATCTCCATATGCAGTGGCTGTTACTTATCATCGTCACTCAGCATCATAATAGCATTTTGAGTTATTTCGATGTTACCAATATTGAATTACCAATATTGAATTAATATGATTTATATTTGATGGCATATATTTTTATACAATTTTTAGTAATACTCATTTTTAGGATCAGGAAATGCAATGGGGGCCTAGGCCCAATGGCCCTCCTTATGTACGCTAGTGCCTGGTGTATATATATATATATATATATATATATATATATATGAAAAGAAGGATCAACACAACGGCAAACATTTTCATTTATTTGTACATCAGACGTTTCGACAAATCTTTTGTCATCATCAGTGAGTTAAGTCTTAAAACCTTAAACAAAATTGAAAAGTGAAAGTTACATCAATACAATATTAAGACCATTAAAATTAAAACCTTAAAGCAAAATGAAAATGCATCAATACAAATTAAAACATTTAAATTTCATCACTATAAAAACTAAAATTAAATTAAATTTCATCACTATAAAACTAAAATTAAATTACCTCAATAGGTAAATACACATGTTTACATCCACCTCCATACTTGGCAAAGTCTAAGAGACCACTAGGTGGTCAGGGGATTAGAAAGGGTATATCTGTGAAAACGGTTGGTTGTCAAAAGAGTCTTAATTTGTAGGATGAGCTATTATTATTAAGGGAGGGTTTGTTTCTATAGATGTACAAAGATTCTAAAATTCGGAGTTCTGTAAGGTTATTGGATCTAGTTAAAATTTCAAAACTGAGTTTTGTGAAGGGGATGGTCGTTTTCATTACTGTGGTTTCTAATTGCGGATTGTGGAGGGCTACTGAGGGGACGGTTGGTACGGACTGACAAGCCCAAATGTTGAGAAAGGCGCACCTCCAGTTGGAGTTGAGTGCTGCCAATATACGCAGCCTTACAGCTGTCGCACGTGTATTTGTAAACAACATTGGGGCATACAGTTTTGGGGAATTCATCTTTGAACTTAAAAATTTGATAATTTAAGTGGGTTGACGAAGGCGAATCTAAAATTTATTTGGGGATAACTAGACTTGAGTAGTTTGGACAATTCACCTCGAATACGCAATGATAAAACCATAAAAAGGTAATTTAATATATCTGGTTTCTTTTTGTACTGTAGTTACGGGGAGTTTAGTATCAAAAGTGTTATTTAAAAATTTCTTTAATTGGTTATCGAATAGATGAGAAGGGTAGTAATTGTTAATAAAGTACTGTTTTAAAAATTTAAATTCTTCGTTTAACGAAAAGTAATCCGAACAAATACGGTAACTTCTTGTTAATAATGTTACTATAGCACTAATCTTATATTTATAAAACATACAACTTAAATAATTGGTTCCCAAGCCAGTAAAAGTTTGTTTCCGAAATAGTGAAGTATGGAACTTATTATGGGCCCGTTAACTAAAACATCCAGGAAAGGTAAACTATTATTTGTTTCGTTTTCACACGTGTACTTAATATTACTATGTTGTTTATTAAGATAATCACGAAAAAGTTTTACGTTGAAGGATGGTTAAATATTAAGAAAGTGTCATCCACGTATCTTCTGTAATATATGGGTTTAAAAACTACTAGGACAATTTTTCAACCAAATTTCTTCGTAATGGCAAAGAAATGCATTTGCTAGTGTTGGGCTTAACGGGGAACCCATAGCTACCCCATCAATTTGGCTGTAAAGGTTGCTATTAAATAAGAAAAGATTATCAAAACACACTATTTCGAGAAGGTTTTTAAATTGAGTCTGAGTGAGGCCATTAATAAGAGTATTATCAGTAGTGAATAACTTATTTAGTATGATATTTAATGTTTCTTTTAACGGGACATTAGTAAACAATGATGAGACATCAAAACTGGCCATAGTAAGAGAATCGGCATGATTGATCTCTTTTATCTCTTTAGCAAAATCAAACGAGTTGTTAATAGAATAATCATTAAAGGTGAGTTTTGAAAGCAAGGGAACGAAGAATTTAGCTAAGTTATAATTGAATGTACCACATGCCGAAAGAATAGGTCTTAGTGGGAAATTTGGCTTGTGGACTTTAGGTAAACATATAGAATTCCTGGATAAGCCCAACACTAGCAAATGCATTTCTTTGCCATTACGAAGAAATTTGGTTGAAAAATTGTCCTAGTAGTTTTAAACCCATATATTACAGAAGATACGTGGATGACACTTTCTTAATATTTAACCATCCTTCACACGTAAAACTTTTTCGTGATTATCTTAATAAACAAACATAGTAATATTAAGTACACGTGTGAAAACGAAACAAATAATAGTTTACCTTTCCTGGATGTTTTAGTTAAACGGCGGGCCCATAATAAGTTCCATACTTCACTATTTCGGAAACAAAACTTTTACTGGCTTGGGAACCAATTATTTAAGTTGTATGTTTTATAAATATAAGATTAGTGCTATAGTAACATTATTAACAAGAAGTTACCGTATTTGTTCGGATTACTTTTCGTTAAACGAAGAATTTAAATTTTTAAAACAGTACTTTATTAACAATTACTACCCTTCTCATCTATTCGATAACCAATTAAAGAAATTTTTAAATAACACTTTTGATACTAAACTCCCCGTAACTACAGTACAAAAAGAAACCAGATATATTAAATTACCTTTTTATGGTTATTTATCATTGCGTATTCGAGGTGAATTGTCCAAACTACTCAAGTCTAGTTATCCCCAAATAAATTTTAGATTCGCCTTCGTCAACCCACTTAAATTATCAAATTTTTTAAAGTTCAAAGATGAATTCCCCAAAACTGTATGCCCCAATGTTGTTTACAAATACACGTGCGACAGCTGTAAGGCTGCGTATATTGGCAGCACTCAACTCCAACTGGAGGTGCGCCTTTCTCAACATTTGGGCTTGTCAGTCCGTACCAACCGTCCCTCAGTAGCCCTCCACAATCCGCAATTAGAAACCACAGTAATGAAAACGACCATCCCCTTCACAAAACTCAGTTTGAAATTTTAACTAGATCCAATAACCTTACAGAACTCCGAATTTTAGAATCTTTGTACATCTATAGAAACAAACCCTCCCTTAATAATAATAGCTCATCCTACAAATTAAGACTCTTTTGACAACCAACCGTGTTTCACAGATATACCCTTTCTAATCCCCTGACCACCTAGTGGTCTCTTAGACTTTGCCAAGTATGGAGGTGGATGTAAACATTGTGTATTTACCTATTGAGGTAATTTAATTTTAGTTTTTATAGTGATGAAATTTAATTTAATTTTAGTTTTTATAGTGATGAAATTTAAATGTTTTAATTTTGTATTGATGCAATTTTCATTTTGCTTTAAGGTTTTAATTTTAATGGTCTTAATATTGTATTGATGTAACTTTCACTTTTCAATTTTGTTTTAAGGTTTTAAGACTTAACTCACTGATGATGACAAAAGATTTGTCGAAACGTCTGATGTACAAATAAATGAAAATGTTTGCCGTTGTGTTGATCCTTCTTTTCATCTGTAAGCTCCGGTTCCCTAAGGAGAAGTCAATAGCTTTGATATATATATATATATATATACCGGGTGTACGAAAAAAACCTGGACACTTTTGTTTTTCCTACAAATTTCAAACTAGTCAAGCTAATACACCCAAATTAGTATAAGATGTAGCCAATAGTATAGTTATCATGTGCTAAAACTTTCAATGGAACTCGTACAAAAACTTACCCTATTGAAATCGATGTTGTATTGGCCCCGATTTTCTTGAATTACGGCCAGTACTCTCCTTTTCCACTGATCTATGGATGACTTGATTTTGTCTTGGGACACCATAGGCCAAACGACCTCAATTCTTTGTCTAAGTGCTTCCAGGTTTGTAAATGGTTCTCTGCGACCATGGTACACCGATGACTTCAGCTCATTCCACACGAAGTAATCCAGAGGTTTTAAGTCAGGAGAATTTGGTGGCCATTCTTCACTTTTTATGAATTCAGGAATGTCCGCCATCAAAAATTCTTGGGTTGTCTTGGCTGAATGAGATGGTGCATTTTCTTGAACAAAAATAAAATCTTCGTTCGGGTACAAGTCTTGGTATTCCAGTAAAAGTTCTCCGAGGTGTTCAATGTAATTTTAAGAGTTCATTTTTGTTTTCTGTGGATCAGTAAAGAATAATTTGGTTTTTTCCATTGTAAGAAACACCACAAGATACCATTAATTTCTTGGGAAATCGTGAAATTGGATGATAAAGACGGTCTAGCGGGATTTCCGATTTTGAAGTTAATGCATTGACTCTGTTGTTTTGTCGATTTGTTGATACAGTTAATGTAAAGTCGGACTCATCTTGAAAAAACATACGTTTAATGTCTGCAAAATTAAATTTCCTGTACAAAGAATTACACCTTTCTAACCGTTTTCCCATGGCTTCTTTTGTTATTCTGGGGCACTCAATCTTTTAAAAGATCTGATTCCTTTACTTTTCATTATGTTTTGGACACTGTTGCGCGAAATATTTAAATTATTCGCCATTTTTCGCTGCGAAAGATGAGTACCAGGATTATTTTCCTGCGACAACGCATGCTCTTCAACGTACCTTTCGTTTTCTCGAGTCCGAGCATTACGCGGACGACCGCTGCCACGTTTTCTGTTAGTTGACCCTGATTGTCTAACTTTATTTATTGCGTATTGAACTGTACTTCTTTTCCAATTTTTTCTCGGAAATTCCCTAATTATTTTTCTAGCACTCCATCCCTTCTCGGCAAAACACGCCTTTATAACAGCTAAGTCTTCTTTACTTAAAACCATTACGATAGAATTTTAATTAACACCACAAGAAAAAAAATAAGAAAAAACATTCCATCAGTCAACACTTCTTAAAGAAATCTGACACTGCTAGCCTACCAATTCGCCATGAGGCCACTTATCATTGTCTTGGGTGCGCATGCACAAACTGCTTGTTTTGTAGCGAACATCTGACACATCCAAGGGCGTAGTCAGTTTCACAAAATCTCGCCGTTTGTTTCGTCAAGTTAAATTTTTTATAATTAAGAAACGGCCAAAGATAATTAACTGAGTTTTTCAGCACATGATAACCACACTATTAGCTACATTTTGTACTAATTTGGGTGTATTAGCTTGACTAGTTTGAAATTTGTAGGAAAAACAAGTGTCCAGGTTTTTTTCGTCCACCCGGTGTATATCTTACCTTACCTTACAAAGGTTCCACGTGATGATTTCTCATTTCGCGAAGGTCAAGCGTGTCGCCCCTCCTCTCGAGTTGGCCTGGTGAAGTAGTGAGTTGGATTCTTGCGCTCTCCACCTCACATAGCCAGGTACGCCCAGCTCATCGGGGATTGTTCTGAGCCAGGCGTCAAGTCTTTTGAAGATTTCCACTGCAACTCCCTTCGTGTTTCTTAGGTCTTTGGGCAACTGATTAAATAGTTTTGGTCCTCTCACTACAAAACTATTTTCTTTCAGGATTAAGGATGTTCCCTGTCTCGCCTTCAATTTGGGAATACGACACAGTCTACCGCTTCTACTTTCCACCGTTGTTTGGGGAGTTATGGGATTCAGAGTAAGATTAGGGACTAGTTTCTCCATTATTTTCCAAGTGTAAATAATGGTGTATCTCTCTCTTCTCCTTTCCAGTGAATATAGGTCTAGTTCTCGTAACCTTTCCCAGTAATTTAGTTCTTTGCACCCATTGATCTTGGCTGTGAAACTTCTTTGAATCCCCTCCAGCTGTCTAATGTCTTCTTTTTTATATGGGGATGTTAGGACCGAGCGAGCAGTATTCCAGTTTGGGTATTATCAGGGTTTTCAGTAGAGGGATCATTACATTCCTATCCCTTCGTTTAAAAGTTCTCAATATCTGACCCATTATTCTCTTTGCTCTTTACTGCTATCTTATTTTGTGTTTCAAATTTCGCATCATCTGTCATTACAACCCCTAAATCTTTTGCTCTGGAATTTCTCTGGACTTCCTGTCCATTTGGGGTATAATATTCCATGGACTTTAGGTCTTCTCTTTTTCCGTACCGTAATAGCTGAAATTTCTCGGTGTTAAACTTCATATTGTTGTCTTCCGTCCACTTGTAAATTTTGTTTATGTCGGTTTGTAGAGATCCTATGTCTTCTGGTTTTCGTATTTTTCTACTGATCTTTGTGTCATCTGTAAAGGATGTTACTGTGCTGTCTCTGGTAACGTCCTCATCTATGTCAGTTAGCATGATTATGAAGAGTAGTGGAGCTAATACCGTTCCTTGTGGTACTGAGCTGAGGACCTCTGATTCTGATGAAGATACTCCTTGTACTGTAACGACTTGCCTCCGCTCACTAAGGAAATTATATATCCATTTCCCTACTTTTCCTGTTATTCCCATATATTTCAGTTTATGTATTATGATTCTATGGTCACACTTGTCGAACGCTTTAGCAAAGTCTGTGTATAGTACATCATAGTTTTCATTACTTTCAAGTGAATCAATAATGTTGTTGTAGTGTTCCATTAGTTGTGACAGGCATGATCTGCCTGACCGAAACCGGTGTTGGTTATCATTGAATTTTTTCTGAGTTTCCAAAAAGTCATAGATTTTCTGTCTAACAATTCTTTCAAATATTTTGGTGAGATAAGATGTAAGCGACACTGGCCTATAGTTTTTGGCCTCGGATCGATCTCCTTTATATATTGGGACTATGTTCGCGCTCTTCAGGATGCCCGGTATTTCTCCCGTGTTTAATGATCGTCTCCATATCCAGTATAGGGGCTCAGCGATTGCATTCTTGCAGTTTTTGATCAGTGTGGCATTCCATTTATCCGGTCCTGCCGCTGAGTGTGTTTTTAGTTTCCCTATGACTTGTGCAATATCCTCCGTCGTAAAGTCGAAATCCGTTATACTTTCCCCTTGTGGTTCTTCTTCAAAGAACGCGTTTCTATCGCATATCAGTTTGTCAGTTTTTGGGATACTGAAAGATGATTCATACTGAGCTTTTAATATTTCAGCTACTTCTGTTAGATCATCAGATAAATCACTGTTCTCATTTTTTAAAGGCCCGATAGTCGCATAGTTTTTCGACTTTCTTTTTGCGAAATTATAGTACTTTGAGTTAGCCTTTATCGCTTCTATAGCGTCATCTTCTTTTTCTGTATGCTTCTCGATTAGTTCCTGTATGACGACATCGATACTTTGCAGTTTATCATTTAATATTTTTCTGATGTTATCTTTACAATTATTTAATTTTGCAGTCACTCTTTTTCTCTTTCGGAACAATGCCCTCTTTTGTCTTTCGAACCTGCTTCTCTTTCCTCTTTGTTGTATCTTTGGGACATGTTTTTCCACAATTTCTAACGTCTTCTCTTCTAACGTCATTAGCATCTCTTCCGTTGTCTTGGCCTCGAAAATGGTTTTCCAATCTATTACTTCCATGCTGGATGTCACATCTTCCCAGTTTATAGCTTTGGAGTGAAAATTAAAATTTCGAATTTGCTTCTTTCTGTTGTGCGTGTTCTTTCCTTTCCTGTTGCCTTTATATTAGTTGTTATTTCAATGATGTTGTGGTCTGATATCCTAGTTGGGGATATTTCCACATTATCAATTAGATTACTGTTGTTTGTGAATACCAAATCTAGGCAGTTGTTTTTTCTTGTGTTTTCTGTATTTCTTGCGTTAACATAAATTCATCAGCTAAAGCTAGTAGCATTTTTACCTGCTCCTGGTCTTCTCGTGTGCCCCCCTTGTCCTGGTGTATACATATATTTTTCCTATCCTTTTATATTTCATGAATGGGAAATTAAAATCACCACAGAGAAAAATATTGGGGGTTGGAGAATGTAGATCTTTTACCAAGTTTCTTACCTCTGTAATGGAATCTGAAAATTTTGAGGTTGGCGTGTTTGGGGGTCTGTACATTACAATTAGTACCATATTTAATTTTTCAATTTTTGCTGCCACACATTCTACGTAGTTGTTTGAGGTACTTATAGCCATTTCTGCTATGTGCCTTTCGTGTGTGTAAATAGCACATCCTCCTTTACGTCTCACTGTTCTGTCGGCTCGGAGGACGTTATATTTGTCAATTTGTATTTCTTTTTTGTCAATACAGGACTCACAATTTTCACAGTTCGCCTGGCAGTCCTTTAGATGAGTTTCCGTGAGGCATGTAAAGTCTGCTCCGGCTTCTTGCATGAGTCCTTTCAGGTATAAAACTTTGTTTGTGGAGTGGTTTGATTTGAGGCCCTGTATGTTGGCTAGGATTATTTTTATTTTTTCTTTCTTTTTCGCATACAGGTGGTTCCGATTCGTTTTCCAATGGGGGTGCCGGTTTCGTTGCCTTGTGGTCCTCCGAGAATTTACCTCTTTTTATCTTTGTCGGTACCTGTTGTCCCGATGACGCATGAAGTGCCTTTGGTCGTACCTTCTGTCCGGCTCTCGGATTTCTATATTTATATTTGTCAGTTAGTTTTGTAATTGCTTGAAGTATTTAACAGCTGAAATGTGTTGGCTGCGTCTAAAAAATTTCCACTCTTCTTTGATATTCGTTTTTTCTGTTCCCTCGTTGCGTTCCTTTGAGGGTGGTGGTATCGGCATTTTTTTTCATATTTGCAACTCCCATACCTTTCATAAGTGTTGCAGATCGTAAGATGGTGGAACATGCATTTCTTATCAAACTTGCAGTATCCACTTGTGTAATGCATTTTGCATAATGTGGGATGCAGAGCTGGGCACTTGCGGCATATTTTGCGGTACTGCGGTACGGTACTACCAAACCGGGACCGCATAACGCAGTACCGCAAAGGATCGCTGAAAGTACCGCAGTACCGCTACCGCATTCAAATTTCCGCGTACCGGTTTGGTACCGGTTTGGTAGTTTGGCAGTACCGCAGTACCGCAAAATATGCCGCAAGTGCCCAGCTCTGGTGGGATGTGCATATATGCATTGCCCATCCCGATATCTGCAGTTTCCTTTCGCGTAGTATTTGCATATGATATTTTCTACGCTTCTGCTTTCTTTATTATTATTTTCCAAGTTCTTAGTTTTGGCATTATCATTAATTTTCTTTGGCTGCTTATTTTCTACGTTTTTAGTTATTATCCTTTTATCGCTTCGCTTGTTGGACCGTTTGTCTACTTCGCCACTTTTACTTATTTCTTTCCTTTCATCTATGTCTTCCTTCCGTATTATATTGTTTATGTCGTTATTTATTATTAAGTTGTTCGTTATTATACTGTTATTCGTTGTTTCGTCTTCTCTCTCATCCACCCTGTTTTTCGTTGGGACCATTTCGGACCCATGTGTCCCCATTATTTCATTCTTTTTTGTTACTATCGAGTCTTCTATCTCCATTTCTTTAAAGACCGCGAAAGAATTTACGGTCTGTGTACACACGTCACATAGAAATTTGATCCCCACGACGTGTTTCGCGTTCGAGACAAGAGTTATTTCCCTCTCATTCCAATTCATGCAGTTAAAGTCGTTTAATCGTTGACAGAAATCACATCTAATCGCTAGGCTTTCTGTTGTTACTAAGTTGCACAACTTACAGATTAAGTGAGAATTTGGACCCATATCCATGCTATTCCTTAATTAGTGTAAGAAGAAATACCCACACAAATTCTTTATTTATTTTAATTCCTGTTTCTTTCCTTTCGATGGTCGAGGGTATTTCGAGGGTTTTCTGACCTTTCGTTTTATGACCTTTTTCCTGCTTTGTTTCAAACTTTCTCGAATGCCAACCGTATTTCGTTTTGAATATATACATTAAAATTGGTGATAAATTATGTAAACTGTATTGCACTTTCTTAATTTTAATGAATTTCGCTTTATAATTTATATGCACGGATTCACTGATACTTTATACACTTTCGGGTGCAAGAGAATAAACCGCCAAGTTGATTATTCCCTTCTAATTTGGGTGTTAAATAGAGAGAGCAAAACAACACGTCCATTCACCACAGGGTACAAGCAAACATATATATACACACACACACACACATATATATATATATATATATATATATATATATATATATATAATTAATTTCACAGAAGTTAGCAGAAAAGATTAATTTTATTACTTACTCAATTAACCGAGAAATTTTTTCACGTTGAGTAACGTGAGTGACGTGCCAATAGTCATTAGCTTTAATTAAGAATTAATTACTTTCCTAGGGTCAACATCTTAAATTGATGTTGAGGCGACGTCTGCACGCAAAATGCATCTTCGTAATTCTGTTTTCGAAGAATGGCAGTCAACGAAATTGAGATGAACATATTCCAGCCAATATATATATATATATTGGCTGGAATATGTTCATCTCAATTTCGTTAACTGCCATTCTTCGAAAACAGAATTACGAATATATATATATATATATATATATATAGGTTCTACACAAAATATCTTTACAACTTCTCTCATATAAAAATATTTGGAAACGAGGTACACATACCGTTTTTGCGCCATTTGTGAGAGAAAGTAATAAAGTTTCACGTGGTAATTGTCAGATATCAGATTATTGTACAGGGTGTACACAAATTACGAAATTGGTACGAAATTCCCTTAACATGCATTTCCCAAATGCCTTATAACAACACTAAATAATTTATACCAAGTAAAAACTGACCTGTACCCTTCGGATTGACAGGACCATATCATCGACACTAAAAACTAATCAAATCTAACCTAGCGTAACCTATTCTAACCTAACTTAACCTAATCTTATATTTGTCGATGAAATGTTAAGTCGATCATGATCGATATCTTAATCCCAATAAAAATGTCTAAATACTTAAATGAATGTCGAAGAAAACGTGATAAGTGTGCTGATCAGAATGTCGTCTATTGGGAGGAAAAAAAATGTCCGCCAGATTTCGTCCAATATCGTCCGACACCCTCGTGTGATCGTACAGAATGTCCTATGCTTTGAAACTCCAATTAACCGTAGTACAACAGTATTCATGCCTGTCACACAAGAAATAGTAGCCATGTTTGTCCAGTTTGGAACTCTGCTGGATTGTGTTTACTTGTAGTTTCAAATCACTGCGTAACTCCCCGCCTTTATCATCGCGATTTTACCTTAAAACGTCTCATATTTCACCCTAAATAAACCTTCATATTAATGAATAATATACTTACGCATGTTGTGAAGAGGTTATACTAATAATAAGTGTAGTGGGAGTCGTAGTAATGGCAACATCCCAAACATGTCACCTCGTTATTGTTGCATATGAAATTTATTGCATCTGACCACAGATTACAGAATAGTAACTAGATAGAACACTAAATAGGTTTAGGTTTTGCCTAGCAACCAGATGTTGCTATGCAGTTTGTTAGAAATGATTACTCTTTAATTCATGCAGTAATGAAATTTGTGATACTTGTATAATATTTGTACTAATGACTTAGGATTCATCGTATATTACCTGACCATTCTTTAGAAAAGTCCTTAGGAACGGCCGGTTGCTAAGCAAATTAGTTTCTTTTGAGGTGATTTATCTGGTTATTAGTTATTCCGTGATGTGACACTCTTGGGAACCAAATCCCGCTTTTTTATTTCACTTATAATAACTGTTGTTTCTCATAACGAAGTTATATGAACGCGACCCATTTTAGAAAGGTCGGATCAAAGTCTTTTGAGGGGCTTCCTCGTAAACCGTTCACAACACCATTTAGGTACGACAATTACTTTCTTCGAACGTCATTTTACGACTTTTTTTATATATCAATTCCAGACAGGTTTCGACGTGTCCAGAAATCAAATACTTCCAAATTACTTTAATGTGATTTGGGAAGAGGTGAAATGAGCCATTTTTTTTTTTTTTTTTATAATAACTCGATGTGGTGTAATTCCAGGATTGTTCTTTTCTACAGAGCGCATCTGACAAGGATTTCTTACATCCTGTTGTACATCAAACCTAATATAATGTATCTATTTCTACTTTATATTTGTATCTATATTCATCTGTATCTTTCTCCATGTATATCTGTATGTGTATCTCCATTGATATCTGTCTATGCTGTAAATATGCATCTTATTTGTATCTAAAAAGTACTGTATGTAACTCTTTTTATATCTATCTCGGTATTTGTCTATCGGTTTAAATGCCAAGACAGATACTGTAGATAGAGGGATAGTATATATCTACATAAACTTTGCTCAAATTTGTATTGTCTATTCGACATGGCATTCCTATATCGACGAGTGTCCTATGCGTGGGTTAATTTAGTTTAGGTTAGGTTAGAACAAGTTAGGTTAAGCTAAGCTTGGTTAAGTTACGCTAGGTTAAATTAGGATAATAAGTGTGTCGATACAAACAAACAAATCTTGGAATTCTTTTCTCAAACATATTACGAATGATTCTTCGTTGAATAAAAATCAATACAGACTTAGCAAAAGACCCAACTTTCCAGTTAATCTGCAAAGAACTTGGGTTCATAATTTGTGTAAAAGACTATAATACAGTAGGGTGTGTCAATTTTGTCAACTTTTTTCAAATCAATTTTGGTAGTGAAAATATAGTGTCTTTTCATGTCAAAACTTGAAATTGGCCAACCAAAATGAAATAAAATAACCCTTATCTACATCAATTTTACCTTAAAGTTTCAGAAATTGACTCTTTTACTAAATAATAGGACATAAATTGATTAACTATTCATCTGTCACAGAATTATCCCACTGATCGCATATGGAGTGTTTTCAAGGTCATATAGTTGTTGTACATTGTACAAGTCACAACATGAATAGAACTGTCCCTCACTCTCAGTCCTCAGTTGCCTCTTAGATGTCATAGACGGTGGTTTGCTGCTATTGCTCTTGTACCTACTTCATAGTTATTCTACTAGACGAATACTACAGTTTAACTGTAAGTATGGATTATTGATTATTACAATTATTTATTATCATCATATTCTTCTGTCTAATTATGTTGTAATCCCATGAAATATTTTTTTATTGAATTTTAGAACATCGAATGACTAAACTTTGAAACATCGTAATTGATATAAAATACTTAAATGTTTTTCTTTTCAGATATTCCTAAGATGCCAAAATTGAAGACAAGGTCAGTCGTCATGCCACTTGAGCCTGTTAGTCGGTACAGGCAAGGAGCTTCCCGTATCAGAACTACCAACAGTGCGAGACATGCTGAGACTAGGGTTACTCCTTCGTGAACAAAATACAAAGGATAGAAGGAACTTCACAGAGAAAGAGCTCATAAGGGACATGATTCCCCCTCTTCTGCATCAGTGGAAAAAAGCTAATGTGTTATTCAAACCACCTGTACTCAATCAGTATAGAACTATTGAGCTAAAATTAACAAAGCTGTGGCACAAAGCAGTTGAGACATCACTTGGTGAGGAAAACTAGCAAAGAAAAATAAATTTCTGCACACACTTGATACTTCTTGACATTTTTAACTGCCAGTGTCCCATAGAGTTGTGTTCTGAAGCCAATTGTTCTCCCTCATGCAGAAGAGAACCTCACCCTCACATTGATTGTCGCTGTCCTCGTGAGAAGAAGATCCCTGTTTTGGAGCTGGCTTTCATAAAGGCGCAGAGAACAAAGGCAGGAGGCCAAGGAAGTATGCAGATTGGTTCGGCAGATTATTCAGAAACCAAAAAACAGATTGTTTGCTAAGAAAAAAGAGAAAATCCGAGAGAGGGAAGAAAGGAAGAAAAAGAAGAGTGAAGAAGCCACCCAAAGAGATGAAGAGCTCTATCAAGAGGTTCTCACTTCTTTGAAAGCTCTTCATATGAACAGAAAGAAGCAACATCAGATGATAGCTCCAAAATGCCATCTGAACCTTCGCCGAGAGAATGAAATACAACACTAAAGACTCTCAAACATTGCCCTTGCAGTATTCGCCACTAGGGGCTACGAGAGACTGCAGAGATTGCCACTGCCGCTTGGATAGATGCAGGCCTCATCAGCCGAGAGGATACATCCTTAGTGATAGATCATAATAAGATAAGAAGATTTGAAGGAGGAAGGTCTCTCTTGCCTTTTGTTTGATGGAAGAAGAGATGACACAAAAGTTCTCCTAGAGGTAGAGGGACTGGACAGAAAGTTTCCCGGTCTCATCAAAGAAGAACACTACTCTGTGTGTTCCGAACCTGGTGGCCGCTATTTGTTTCACTTTGTTCCTGAAGCAGAAGTAGAAGGCAAGAAACATGCAGAGGCAATTGCTGATCAAATAATATGTTGGCTTCAAGAAAGAAGACTTGACAGTTCACTGCAGGCCGTTGGTGGAGACTCAACTGCGGTGAACACTGGATGGCAGGGCGGTGTTATGACGCATTTAGAGAAAAAACTTGGAAAGAGGCTTGTTTGGATTGTATGTGATTTGCACATAGGGGAACTACCTCTTCGTCGTCTCATCCAGGAACTTGATGGTCCTACAAAGAGCAACAACAAGTGGTCAGGCCCCCTTGGCAACATGCTAGATGAAGCAACGGAATTAGAAATAAATACAAAATTTCCAAAGGTCGAAGTAGGCCCTCCCCTTCCAGTGTTGTCTGAAGAAGTTATCAAAGACCTCAGCACGGATCAATCTTACGCTTATCGTATTGTTCAAGCAATCAGATCAGGAGAGTTGCCTCAAAATCTGGCTCTCTCGGAGATTGGACCCGTAAGTCACAGTCGTTGGTTAACTACAGCGATTCGTTTCTACAGGATTTGGGTTTCCAAACATGCACTGAAGGGCAAAATGCTACAGAATTTGATGATTGTTGAATTTATTATTGGGTTTTATCTTCCTCACTGGTTCAACGTAAAACTTAATCCAATGTGGATGGAGGGGCCCAACCACATCTTGTTTCAATTACAGCTACTGAGAACCCAAAGGAAAGTAGTGGTGGACATCATGTTACCTGTGGTGAGAAGGTCCGCTTGGTATGCTAGGCCAGAGGCAGTTTTGCAAGCAATACTCTGCAGCCAATGTACCAAAGAGCGAACTGAGGCTGTGGAAATCATTCTAAAGCTTAGAGGAACATCACTAGATGACCAGCTTGGAGACTGCTCTGTTCAGACAAGGAAGGTACCTCCGATAAACGTCAATGCCACGAAATTGTCAGAATTAGTTCACTTGAGTTCGGAAGTTTTGGAGTCACCACTGACAACATGTATAACAAACAAAGATTTAACACAACTTAAACAGGCCCCAATGCAAGTGCCAAAGTGGCCTTCTCACACTCAGAGTGTGGAGAGATGTGTGAAAATGGTCACAGAAGCAGCTAGCCAAGTTTACAGTCACGAGAAGCGAGAAGGCTACATCAAAGCGCAAGTAGCAAGCCGAATGCTGATGTCAAGGAACCGTAACAAAAAGGACATGACTGCATTGGTTACTTTTAAATAAAGTCTCTGAATGATATCTTATTGCCACTTTAAATGTTGATAGGATGTTTGCGCACATTTATTTTGTTACGAATTTACGGAAAAATGGAATTTTTGAATTAAAATTGATGTAGGTAGGAGTTATTTTTTATTGTTTTGAAGCAAGGATATTATTTTGTATGCCAAATGATTACATTAAATTGCTACCAAATCACATGATTTTCAATTTAGTCATTTCACCCCCAAAATTGACACACCCTAATATACAGGGTGTTTCAGGAGGAAAGGTCAATACTTCGGGAGGTGATAGTATCGGTCATTGTGAGAAAAAAAAGTTCATATGAACATGTCTAATTCTGAATGGTTACGGAGATAGAGCTGTTTGAATCTACAAATACAAAAGCATTGTTAATGGTAATCAAGAAAGAGAAACCAATTACTGTTTCTAACATTTAATGTTTAAACATTGGCATTTTGAATGGTATCAGATACAGAAATGACAAATTTGTTACAGTTTACGATACGTTTTCGAAAATCCCACCGTCAACGTCAATGCACTTTGCAACTCGTGTGAGAAGGTCGCGTGTTCCTTTATGCGGGCAGCAGCATCCAAAATGCGCGCTAGCAATTCGTCTCGTGTATCCACCTTTCTTTTGTAAACTTGACTTTTCATCCACCCCCACAAACAATAATCTAACGGAGAGAGGTCTGGAGACCTTGGTGGTCATTGAATGGGACCACCGCGGGGGGAGGAAGAGCTGCGCGTGCATCAGATTCAAACAGCTCTATCTCCGTAACCATTCAGAATTAGACACATGTTCAAATTATTGTTCATATGAACTTTTTTTTCTCACAATGACCGATACTATCACCTCCCGAAGTAGTGACCTAACACCCTGTGATATATATATATATATATATATATGGGATGAATTTTACAATTAAACACGTGAAATGAACGAATGATGCAAAGCCACAAAGAAAGGATTCCCTGACGAGGTGTACTTCTGAATACACGAAAGGCCTTGGAATAATTTTTTTTTCCTTGTGGGTTTGCATCATATATATATGTTACCGGCAAACTCCGACAAGACGGTAAACCGCAGATTACCTAGGTATTCCGCGGATTCCCCCTTCGATATTTGGCAAAGACCGAAATATTCTTTTATTTCGGTCTTTGTCTAAATCTTAACAGGCAATCTGAGGAATGCTGCATAGGGTTAGTCAAGGTCCAAAGTAAAGTGTTATTTCGGACTTTGCCTGGCATTCAGGCAATCTGCGAAGTGTCTAATAAACACAATCTCAAAAAACATTTTCTTTTTCCATAACTTCTTGGATTTATAGGTTTCAGCCCGGTTAGGGCATACAGTTGACCTAACCGGGCCTTCAATGTTATTCCGATGTCCGCCATTGAAGGCCTGGTTAGGTCAACTGTATGCCCTTGACATTTGGTTGTTTTAACGAAAATAACACAACTTAACCTAACCAGTTGTCAAGGGCATACAGTTGACCTAACCGGGCCTTCAATGGCGGACATCGAAATAACATCGAAGGCCCGGTTAGGTCAACTGTATACCCGGGAATATTTCGGTCTTTGCCAAATATCGATGGGGAATCCGTGGAATACCTAGACAATCTGCGGTTTACCGTTTCGTCGGAGTTTGCCGGTAACATATATACTTGTGCGTATTCTGAAAGTGGCCAATGTCCTAACACCGCTTCCCGGAGATCAGCGAAGTTAAGCGACATTGGGTCTGGGTAGTAATTGGATGGGAGACCATCCATCACACCTAGATTATGTAGCGACCCGTGGTTCGGATCCCACGTAAAGCTGTAGGTCCCCTCCGTCATATGACCTTAGATGTTGCGAAGGAGGTTAAACAACCCCAATAAAAAAAAAAAAATATATATGTTTTATCTCTGTTTGTCTTTGAAAAGTCTTGTGAAAAAAAAATATTGCCAAGGGGAAAAAATATGAATTATACATTTTTGCTGTGAAATATCACAGATATTTTCAAATGACAGATCATGAGACACAGAAGCCGCGAACTTAATTACTTTTTGAAACTGAGGAAGAGGGGAAAACTGTAGGAGTGGGAGGAGGGGGTGGAGGTGAACTAGGAAAAGGAGGGGCATGTAAAGCTTATTCTGGAAAAAAAAAATGTTTAGAATTACTCGACAATGACAATGGATTTTTTTTTTTTTTTTTTTTAGCCTCCATTACGGAGAAAAGAAAATGGGATAAAAGTGTAATAGAATTACGGAGGGGTGACTCGCGAAATAAAGAAATAAAGTAATTTCAAAAACAGTTCCAGACCCCTTTCGTTGAATTTTTGTCACTATCGTAAATTAAGTCACGGAAGAAAGGACATTTATAGGAACAGACATTTTTTTCATTCTTCCTTTGCTCACAAAACCTCCGAATTTTCTGGTACGTATTGAAGTAGGGGGGGGGGGGGTAGAGATGACTTCCACAAATACGATGCGAGGGCAGTAAGTTTAGTTACAAACTGCGAGGTATCAATGCCCTAAAATTATACCCTAATCATACCCTAAAATGAGTTCTTCAGATGAAAGTTTGCAATTGAAACAATTGAATAAAATACTTGAAATCAACAAGGAAACCATATTTACATTATTTGATAAATATGTAGTTTAGCGGCCACTTTTTTTTTTCCAGTCTAAAGCCACGCTCGTGACCCCAGATTGGTCGAAAGTTGATGACGTTGGAAATTGCTAAACACACTTGTATTACAACCTAACCTAGCATACGCCTAACCCGGGCATAAATTTCACTCTGATTAGTATCACGTATATGAAATGGGCGTTGGGCGTGGCTTTGTACTTTGTCAAAAAACCACATGGTTCCTGTGAGACTACATATTAGCCCTATTATTTAATCACTAATAGAAATAAGGTCCGTAAAATTGAAACCAAACTAAGTGTTCCTATCCAGTTGATCTGTTTTATGTCCTTCGTCCACTAGAGGGCGTTGAGAAGGGCAGTAACACCACTAATTGGGGAAAATAAATTCCAATCTGCGGTAATAAATTACGTGCAGCGGGCTCGTCACCACACCCATTTCTCAGACTGGTATGGGACAGTTCATAGCTGGGCCATAGGCGCAGCTAGACTTCTAAATTTGGAGGGGAAAGAAAATTATCGGGGGGGGGGGGGAATACTGAACTTGTACAGTTTTTTTTAAATATTTGTTATTGCAATCTTACAATTATTTAAATTTTCGTTTAACCTCGGCAATTTTTTTTTTTTAGGGGGGGAAGTTGCTCTCCCATGCCCCCCCCCTTTGGCTACGCCACTGGGATGAACCATTCTTATCCGTATACTATCATTAACAAAGATGAAACCTAAATATTGTGATAAATAGGTCATAAAAAGGACCTTTTCTTTATTTTTAACACGTATTTGGAATCCTCCAAATTTGCACTAAAAATAAAAGCAATATTGAATTAAAGAAAATATTGACTTTATGGGAAACTAAATTAAATTGCCAAGTTGTTTTCTTTATTCTAGATGAGCACTATGTATATAAATTATTATTATTATTATTGGTTTGTATATTTACTAAATTTTTGTTCCTAAGGCATGCAGAATATTTTCAAAAAGTGAAATATCATTGTTACACACACACACACACACACGTGTGAAATAAGATTTTATACATTTTATCGTTCCATGCCCTTAAGCTTTTGGCTTTATTGTGTTCGTAATGGAATTGAAACGATTCTTATTTTTAATAATTTTATTATTAAATAAGCGATATATATATATATATATATATATATATATATATATATATATATATATATATATATATACATACTGTATATAATATATATGTATATATATATATATAACGTAAAGAACGACGCTTGTATAGGAGAATATTCCGCGCAAGATGAGAGAAAGAGAAAGAAACAAATGAAAAAATGAGGTAACCACCCGGGATCTTCCGATTGCCGGTCAGATATGATAATCATTACACCATTTGTTTCGTTCTCTCTCTCATCTTGCGCGGAATATTCTCCTATACAAGCGTCGTTCTTTACGTTAATTATACTGCGTGTTTGCAGTTAAAATATATATATATATATATAAAACACTTATTAAATAAAGGTATCAAAAAGTTGTTAAAACTAAACTGTAAATGTAATGCTTAAGACAATATTAATCCTAGTTTCCAGAGCCCTTGAAAGCAAGACTTTTCCATCTATGGCCAGCAGTAGTCCAAAGTTATATTGTGTAGGGAGCCACATCTCGTATTGAGGAAGTCCTGAACATCAAAATGCATATTCTGATATGTTTAAATTATCATGAAGGTTGTTTACTGCTCAAATTATAAGGCTAATTTGCAGTTTTGGGGTCACCATGTTTTTGATAGTCGAAAACCACGCCCATTTCATACGTCATACCAATCAGGGTACTCTTATTCCCGGGTTAGGCGTACGCTAATTCAGATCGTGGTAGAAGATTGGTAAGCAGTTTACCACGTCATCAATTTTCGGCCAATCAGGGGTCATGGGTGTGGCTTTCAACTAAATAAAAAAAATATGGCCATGGAACTACATATTTACCAGTTATAATTTATGCACCGTGAGAACATGGTGCCAATTAACATATTGTTCATTCGTGATACTTGGTAAATTATATAAAAGAATTGAAAGGATCAATATTTTGAACACAAATGTTAATTTGCCTCCTGCCAATAAACAATTATCATTATCACAATAATATTATTATAGTTTTAACGAATCAGTAAAGTACACAGTTTTTCAAACTAAAATTATACAAAATTATAGGCTACATAAGTTGAAACTGAACCATTTTACAAGTTTCCAATATATGTTAACTCGACTGAAAGATTTACAATTTCGTACATCTGGCAGATCACAAGACTCTCGGTTTCCGAATGTCCGACGACTTCTTGAATAGATAGATTTATTTTTGCAATTAAATGTGTCTCGTGTTAATTTTATTTTTTGAAGTTTTTTACAGTTGCCCTAAACCAGTGCTCTTCAACCTTTTTATGCTTACCGCCCACTTTTGTAACTTTTGAATCTTCGTATCACCCACCAAAATTAAAAATGCAAAAACTCAAACTAAAAGTTATATACCCTGCATAAAACAATAAAATTAATTGCAATTACCTTTAGATTAATGAGATCCTTCGGTACCGCCCAGGTTGAAGAGCACTGCCCTAAACGAAGAAAAAGCTGTAGCAGTCTGGGTACAGTGATATGTTTTGGTGGCAGCCTATAGTTTGGGCGGTAAACATCCTTGATCTATGCCAACATACAGTTTCGGTAAAAATAGTTCGCCAAGATACTGTACATAAAAGTACTAAAAAAAAACAAAAGAAATTACTGATTGGTAACTTTTGTGTGTGTGTGTGTGTGTGTGTGTGTGGATATTATTACTAAAAAGTTTCAAAAACAAAACCCAATTATTTATTACTGATAAGTAATTTTTATGCCCTTCATGGCTGTCATGTATGTTTCTAGGCGAACTTTTTTCCTCAACTGTATACAATGCGACACATTCCGAAAACAAAATTTTATCCCAATATTATATTCATTTATTTTTTATGCAGGAAGGAGTTGCTAAGGGCAAATTCCCGCAAAAGCGCCCGACCCCATAAAGAAGAAGAAGAGAAGAGCCAAAATCAAAGTCCAGGGTTTTGGAGATGCCTAGACACATTGCGTTTGAAAGATTGAAGGTCTAGACAGGGGGAAAGATGGATTGAGGAAGATTGTTCCAGAGTTCACCGGTTGAGTAGATGAAAGGCTGGAAATACTGATTAACTCTTGCGTAAGAGAGTTGGGCAGAAAAAGAATGAGAAAGTGCCGAAAGTCTGGTGCTGCGTCTCTCCTTAAAGGAGGAGGCACGCAGTTAGAGAGTTCAGAAGAGCATTGTCCGTTATAATAGCGATAATAAAGAGAGAGTGAGGAACATTGCGGCGAAGATAGAGGGATTGAAGACAGTAAGAGGCGAGGAATTGATGAGACGAGAAGCTTTTGATTTCACCCGGTCAAGTACGGCTGTGTGGGTTGAGCCATCCCATACACGAGAAGCGTCCTCCATACAGGGTCGGACAAGACCCGTGTACAGAGACAGTAACTGAGAGCGGGTGAAGAAACTGCGGAGGCGGTACAGCACATCTAACCTCTTAGAAGCTGTTTTAGAAAGAGAGTACATGTGATCTTTCCAGGAAAGATCACGAGAAAAGGAAAAGCCAAGAATGTTAAGAGAAGAGGAAGGAGTGAGTTATGTGTGGTTGAAGGTAAGGGAATAGTCGTGTGGAAGATAAAGACGAGCAGACAGATGGAGGAACCGAGTTTTTGAAGCATTGAAAGTAGCAAAGATAGCAGAAAGATCAGAGGTCAAGTGTTCCATAGCCGTCCTACGCGAATCATGGAGTGACTGTTGAGAGGGATGCTTTGGGAAGCGGGTGGAGAAGCGAAGAGAGGAATCATCGGCATAGGAGTGAAGCTTTGTCAGGAGAAGAGACGGCAACTGAGCCGTCGAAATGGAAAAGGAGAGAAAGAAGAAGAAGTAAAGTTGTTGAAGACGTTCTTAGCTAGATGCCAGAAAGAGCGAGAAGAATTAGAATTGGTAATGTTTTCGCTTTTTTGTCGGGTGAAGGAATTTTTGGCGAGTCGAAGAGCAGATTTTGCACGATTCTGGGCAGAAATATAAGCTGGGTGAGAGGTGGGAGTTGGATAGTGACGCCACCCTCTGAAAGACTCCTCTCTGTTACAGATAACAGAACGAGTAAAGTTAAACCAAGATTTTTTTTTTTCATTAGCAGTAGGAATTAGAGCGATCGGACAGGAAACAGATATAAGATTGTCAGAGGAGGAGTCCAACGGAGAAAAAGGTCTTACAAAGAAGAAGAAGAATAATAATAATGAGAGGTAAGAAATAAATCCAGAATATTGGGCCTATCTCCAAGACAAGCGGGGATACGAGTAGGGTGCTGTACAATCTGCTCTAGGTTATTTAGGATTGAAAAGTTGTAAGCTAGTTCATTAGGGATGTTTGTGAAATGGGAGGAAAACCAAAGGTGGTAGTGAATATTGAAATCTCCTAAAATGGAGATTTCAGCAAAGGAAGAACGGGATAGAATGTATTCCACTTTGGAAGTGAGGTAGTCAAAGAATTTTGGATAGTCAGTAGAATTAAAAGAAAGGTAAACAACGCAGAAGTATTTAGTTTGAGATTGGCATGTAAGACGTACCCAGAGGGTATAGAATTCGGAAGATTCGAGTTCGGGAATACGAGAACAAGTTAGGTTATTGCGCACATATACGCAACATCCACCTTTGGAGTGAAATTCAGTATAGAGAAAGTAAGAGGGTACAGAGAAGGGGTTGCTGTCAGTCGTCCCAGACACCCGAGTTTCAGTGAGGAAGAGAAGATGAGGTTTAGAGGAGGAGAGGTATGTATGTGTAGTGAGGAATAGGGAGAGAAGTGTGTGTTTGAGAGCATACTGGACTGCTCACAGGGTACAGTAGATGAGACACGGAAAAAGATCAGCTAAGGAGGACAGTGACAGGAGAAACGGGAGTTCCAACACTCCCTATCTTCTGTCTAACGTTCCCCTAGTGGCGGGGGGTAAAAAATTGGGACACAAGCAGAAGATACGTCGAAACAGAAAAAGATAGACGTCCGGTGACTTTTCTCTTTCATCCTGGTTAAAAAAAAATAGACAGACAAAGACAGACAGAGAATTAATCACAGACAGAATTAATTAAAACAAATTGAGTCTGTATTATTTATTAATTATTAAAAATAGTCTTGTATCAACTTAGACTTGATTTATTAATTTCGATTAAAAAGGTGAAAGAAGGACGGAGGTTTAGGTGATGATGTGACCACAAACACTGAGTGTTATGAGTTTAGGTGATGTGGCAACATTACATTGAGGTTTGCAGGTTTAATCACATTACGGGAAGAAATAAAATGTACTTATCATTACATACATTACTCGTGAAAATGTACTTATCATTACATACCCTTCAAAAATTACAATTTAGGCCGGCCGCACACACGATCGTCTTGCGACTCACGACTCACCACTTGGGTCGTGATGACGCCATTCTGTCAATGTAAAATTCACATGCGGCTCGAATCATCACGACGAGTCGTCAGTTGTGAGTCACAAGTGATCCTGTGTGTGTGGCCGGCTTTAATGAACTTATCTCTATTGGAGAAGACTTGATAATGGCGGCATCCTATTTCATCTCACATAAATTTTGTTTGCTCACAGAAATCTCTCTTACATTATACTTGGTTTGGTTGTTTTTTGTTCTGGATTTCTGACAAATTTTTGGTTATTTTTCTTTTTTACGGTTGTATTTTTTTTTTGTGGTTGTAAGTTGTTCTTGTAAATTCGATGAATATCGGTTTAATTTATAACTTTTGGCGACAGTAAATTGCTACTTTCTGTTGTTGTTGTTGTTTTTGTTGTTTCTGTCAGTAATTTGATTACTGTTTAAACAGGGTTTTTTTTTTTAAAATTTTCATTTTAACACGAATAATTTGATATTTTTTATTACACTCTTCCTGTGTTGACCCGTTTTTAGCCTATTCGCCACACACACACACACACACACACACACCACACGTAACAGAGTGGCGGTGTAGTGTAAAAACAATTAAGAGAAAGTGAGTAAGAATTAGTTATAATAATAAATAATAATAAAGTTAATTGGAAGTAAATAATTATTTCTAATTAATTTTTCGGAAAGTAAAAAAATTCCTTTTTGGAAAAAGTATTTCCGAAAATCTAAAACTAATTCTCAACAACGAATAAACAAAAATAATGTGGAAATGAGACGCGAAGAATATATACAGGGTGGCGTAAAAGTCGCGCCATCATAGGAATTTTTAGTGTTGATTATATTTTTTCTTTTCGGTAGGGGATGGCTGCGAAATTAAAAATAGACGAGAGGTTGTACCAGGTACAACAAATCGATGAATCGGTACAGAATTTAAATACCTGTAGACCTGGTATCTTCATACATTAAAACCAAGCTCACTCTCTCGTCTATTGTTAATTTCGCAGCCATTCCGTACCTAAAAGAAAAAAAATAATCCACACTAAAATTCCTATGATGCGCGACTTTTGCGCCACCCTAATATATATATATATATATATATATTATATATATATATATATATATATATATATATATATATATATATATATATACACAGGGTGATTCAGCAAAGAGTACATTAAAGTGGAGGATGAAATCCTTGGATAATTCTAAAACCACAATGTCGCTATGGTAAATGTCAGATTCTGCATAGTTTCCATGTACAAAACATTTAAGATGTATTAATGAGAGTGAATATGAAAGTGAAAACCCCCGTAGGTTTTTGTAATCATTTATTCACAATCTCTACAGTGTGACCCCTCTTTGTTACAACCTAAAGGAAATGTTCAAAGTTGCCCCCTTCTGCCTCAATGCAGGCCTGTACACGTCGTACCATTGAATGTCTGCCGCATTCCAATGCCTGGACTATGTTTAATTTGCTCGCACCTGTCACGAACATGGCCCCCACAGGTAGAAATCCAAAGGGTTAAGATCTGGGGAGCGAGGTGGCCAGGGAACGGGGCCACCACGCCCTTCCACCTGTTGGGATAAACAGTATCCAGATATTCCCTTGATGCTCGGGCAAAATGTTCTCTTCTAGAACGCGTCAGACATGCAATGGTACGACGTGTACAGGCCTGCATTGAGGCAGAAGGGGGCAACTTTGAACATTTCCTTTAGGTTGTAACAAAGAGGGGTCACACTGTAGAGATCTGTGAATAAATGATTACAAAGACCTACGGGGGTTTCACTTCATATTCACTCTCATTAATACAACATCTTAAATGTATTTTAACATGAAAACTATGCAGAATCTGATATTTTACCATAGAGACATTGTGGTTTAGAATTATCCAAGGATTTCATCCTCCAATTTAAGTACTCTTTGCTGAATCACCCTATATATATATATATATATATATATATATATATATGTGTGTGTGTGGTTCAAGAAAGGACTGACTTTTTATTTTTTAATAAATATTTCTGTACGTCAGCTGCAATAACCAATTTTTTGGAGCTGCGATTTCATTTTACAGCTGATCAACCGTCCTCGGGTTATTCCTGTAGATAGGGCCGGATTAAGCATGTGAGGGGCCTAGGGCTAATAAGAGGGAAGGGCGTATATATGTACTATATACTGTATGTAATTCATAAAATCTTCAAACAAATAGAAATGTATATTTATCCAAATTTAACAACTGACAAAAATCCAAGCTATGTACATTTAAAAAATAACAGCAAAACAGCCTACGATTCAAATATAGGATGCTTTCTTCCTTCCTGGCTTTAAACTGTGATATCAAACAAAACATCCCCCTTTGTCTACGACATGCTGAATGGTCATTACACTAGGTCCAAATTCCCAACGTCTGAAAAACAATTTCGTAAACAGATTAACCATTTGAAGCCAATTATACAAAAATGGATGAAAATCATATACTCGTACATATCGACAATAATACACCATCAGATATAATGATACTAAAAACCCTTATTTTTCACCTGTAGGTATAATTATGCAGTTATTTATGATATTATTTAACTAACCTTGTAACAAAGATTTAGGGTTTATGATATAAAAATTAGAAGCTACAAAATTTGAGGGCCTAAGGCTACAACAGCCTTTTATTAACCTAATGGTTAATGCGGCCCTGCTTGTAGACTTTATTCTTTCAATAATCCCACAAAAAATTGCAAAGATTAATGTCGAGGAAGTATATAGGCCACGGCCAGTCGTAACCAAATCTTCCTTTGTAACGGTTGGAAATTACTTTAGCCCGAGCTGTTCAAAATTTCAGAGCATGTTCAAAATCAAATTATCGAGATCAATGGAGATCAATGGAGATCACATTCAAAATATTTTTCACAAAAAATAATTTCCAATTTGGCATGAAAAAAAAAATGTTGGTCTTTATTAGAAAATAAAAATGCTTCTCTTGAACACCCTACACTCTACAGTATACATACACAGGGTGTCCCAGAAGTCCTATCTCAAAGGCTAATATAATGTTTTACATTATGGAGCAGAATTTTTGGGACACCATATCTGTATATATGATATGAAATCCCCAAAATGTTCAGGGATTTCACGTAAGGTTAAGTCGTGATATTTTCATTAAACCTAAGGGAAAATTATTGAATGCCCGGTTAGGTAAACTGTACGCCCTTGACGATTGGTTAGGTTAAGTCGTGATAGTTTCGTTAAAACTAACGAAAATATCACAACTTAACCTTACATGAAATGCCTGAACATTTTAGGGATTTCTTGAAACCCCTACTTACACAGATTCCCTGTAACATATACCGTACACTATACAGTGCTTTCGCGATCCGATATAGCGCCAATCTCAGTTATCGCCGTATTTTGCCAAAGATCCGATTTCCCACCATCTTAAATTACCCCGGTGCATCGCCACCCCGCTGTCCACCATCCGCCAACCTAATTCATTCCTGAAAGATCATTTGAGGGTATGAAAATCCCCCCCCCCCCCCGCTTTTACCTCCAAAACCATTTGAACAGAAATGCTAACTGCAGACATTGTCTGACGTGACGTAAATTACACATTTGCGAAGGTTTAGTTTGTTTCATAACTTTTATGTAATTATTAAAGTTTATAATGGAGAAAGTAATTTGTGTACACCCTGTATTACGTGTTGGCTGATTTGGCAAACTCGGAAATGGGCGGAGCTTAGGGCGTCACAGAGGATTTTCTTTACTCTGCGTGAAAAACGTATGGCGTCACAGGGAAAGGATTTCGATAGAATTCATATTCAGGGCCGTAGCTTGGGGCCGCCAGGGGAGGCTGAGCCTCCCATGGAAAATTTTGAGAACCCCCTAAGCCCTAAATATAGATTAACTAAAATAAAGTACCAATTAGTTTCAGAATTATAATTCAGTTTTGTAATTGTTTAATTAATGTAATCCAATAAATGCGTACACTGTATATAAAATTATAACTTTAACATGGGCTTTATTTTTACAAAGAATTCCCTATATTATCGATACCAGGTAGCCTCCCCTATATTACCATTAGCTACGGCCCTGTTCATATTATAAAAAAAATTGTTATCAAAGGAAAATGATTTATATTATCAAAGGAAAATGATCCATATTATCAAAGGAAAATGATCCATATTATCAAAGGAAAATGATTCATATTATCAAAGGAAAATGATTCGTATTATCAAAGGAAAATGATTCGTATTATCAAAGGAAAAGGATTCATATTATCAAAGGAAAAGGATTCATATTATCAAAGGAAAAGGATTCGTATTATCAAAGGAAAGGATTCGTATTATCAAAGGAAAATGGATTCGTATTATCAAAGGAAAAGGGATTCGTATTATCAAAGGAAAAGGGATTCATATTACCAAAGGAAAAGGGATTCATGTTACCAAAGGAAAAGGGATTCGTATTATTATCAAAGGAAACGGATTCATATTATCAAAGGAAAAAGATTCATATTATCAAAGGAAAAGGGATTCATGTTATCAAAGGAAAAGGGATTCATGTTATCAAAGGAAAAGGGATTCATGTTATCAAAGGAAAAGGGATTCATATTATCAAAGGAAAAAGATTCATATTATCAAAGGAAAAGGATTCATATTATCAAAGAAAAGGGGCGTGTTTGAAGCTTAAACGATAGATAGAAGAAATTGTTAACAACAAAGCGAGACAATCATGAATAACTTTTACTGGTTTCATTTTATTTACATACAGTAAACATGTATGTATTAATATTATGTGCGTATATGTCCAGTATATACAACGTATGAACCCCCTCATATAACGCCCACCCCCCAATATAACGCCAACTTGACTTTGGAACCAAAGGAAGGGTGGTGTTATAAAAGAGGGAACACTGTATATATTTGTGTTGCCACACAGCGATTTAAAATTCCATGAATATTGAATCAGCCAATCCAGAGGTGAAATAATGGAGGGAAAGTCGACTTATATTGTATAAAACTTTTTATATTCCCTCTTTCGGATAAAAGTTCACCTACAGAGTGTCTGGAAAGTTACTAATTGGGAAGAGGGGAAGTCTAACAAAGATACTAAAATCCACTTTAGGCTAGCCCTAAGAAAGTAGAGAGAGAGAGAGAAGAGAGAGAGGAGAGAGAGAGAGAGAGAGAGAGAGAGAGAGAGAGAGAGAGAGAGAGAGAGGAATACCGAACAAATAAATATAATGATTTTCATTGTTGTACATTTTTTCTAACATCAAATATAATACCTAAAATAAGTGCGCAAATAAATAGTGTAGCTCATGTTCAAGGTCAGTTTCATCATAAAAATTGCTTCCATTTTGCTGGAGATGTTTCCTGCATTGGAAGCGTCATTTCTGGAAATACCCAAAACGGAGGGAGGCAGTTTCTCTGCAATAAATACAAAATAAAAAAAAATGTATTCCTAATTTGGCACCAAACCTCCTCCACATCCCGACTGCAGGAGATGTAGGAATGCGTGTAGGAATATGCAGGATTTGAGGCGGGGAACAAAAGAGAGGCTCTCTCCTGAAAGCAAATATAGTTTTACTGTCAGTAAAGGCAAAGGATCACGTCGTGGCCATGTCGCAGCATCGCGCAACGTCGATCAGCGAAGTTAAGCGACATTGCGTTTGGAGAGTAGTTGGATAGAGGAGGCCATCCTCTATGTCCAGATAATGTAGCGACCCGTGGTTCAGATCCTACGTAAAGCTGTAGGTCCCCTCCATCATATAACCTTAGATGTTGAGAAAGAAGTTAAAAAACCACATCTCTATAGGTTAGGTTAATTTGATTTCTAGGTCATATTATAAATATATATTAGAAAGCTGACTGATTGCATCCTTATTGCATGCCCTATATGAGGCCCTCCAAGGAAGAAGTGGCTAAGCGACAAAACTTTAAAAAAAAAACGCCAGAAAACGTAATTAAAATTGTGCCAAATTTGAAAGTGACATAACTTTTGAACTTTTGAACATATTTCATTGAAATATTTTCAAAAGTTCAAAAGTTATTCCTCCCAAATTTGGTACAACTTTAATTGCGGTTTCTGGTGTTTTTTACTTTTGTCGCTTAGCCACTTCTTCCTTGGAGGGCCTCACATATTTACTTAATCAATTAACCTATTTTGCACCTCGTCTATTTTCAGTTATTCCCTTTGTTTGTATTCAATGTTATTGGCAGATCCCCAAACTGTGGTTCGTGTATCATGCACTAGAATTACGCAAAATACTGTTTAGTCACGCCTTAGTGGTATCTAAATACAGGGTGTCCGTAAATTATCTTTACAAATTCAATTCAATTTCACCTGAATTTGTGAGGATAAATTATGAACACCCTGTATATATATTAAAAATTAAATCTCTGAACTGTGAATTGAAAACGAGGATGAATTTAGGGTTTGTATCTTAACGAAGTAAAATTTATAGGATTGTTTAATCTCTTCGCGACATTTAAGGGTTATATAACTGAGGGGACCTACAGCTTTACGTGGGATTCGAACCACGCGTCGTTACATTAACTGGACGCGGAGGAAGACGGTTTCCCATCCAGAGTCACTTAACTTTGCTGATGGACGGGAAGCGATGTTATGATACTAACCACAACGTATTCTGATTATAGTCCGTACAACGAGCGTTAAGCATGTCTGCTCTGATAAAATGGGAGAACGAGGTACCACGTAAATGCAAAAAACTTCTTTTCTACGTGGAGGTCAAAATATGATAATAAAAACCCACTCTAATAGACAGAGTTTATTTCCACAACAGTTTCGATGCCCACTGGCATCCTCTTCGGGTGGATACAGAAAACGTTTTTCTGTATCCACCCGAAGAGGATGACAGTGGGCATCGAAACTGTTGTGAAAATAAACTCTGTCTATTAGAGTGGGTTTTTATGAGGTACCACATGTTTTCTGTCTTGCTGTGAGATGAGACGGAAGAAAAGTATGATGTGCTCTGCAATATACTTGTAATAAACAATTTTTTTGTACAGGGTGTTAATTGACGCTTTAAAGGCCTCCCAGAATATATTTAAATCTCGGGATGAGGAGATCTGAAAGAGTCCAATTTACTTTTTGTGTTTATTGAAGTACTTAACCATTTTAGGACGACTGTTACAAATTGTAGCGTTTCAATACACTCATTCCTAACTTAAACATACAAAAAATTCCGGCTTTAAACGATTAATACAACTTTCGGGGTAAGACTAATTGAAGTTAAACTAACCTACAGATAAGCGGTAGACAGACAGTTGCAGATTCATGCCCAAAATATCTGAGAATATATTTTTGCTAAAAAATAACCCGACAGTAAGCCACGTTTTTTACGAGTTAGGTCGAACTTTATAAATAAATATTTTGTATGACCAACTTTTTTGAGGTTAGCTTAGGGTAGGTTAGGTTAAATCAGGTTAATTTAACCTAAAGCAATCAGAGGGTGTATAAAGTCTGAGGAAGCACAAGAGACGAATTATTTGATTTCGATATTTTTTAACCCTTTAGCGGCCCGAGATTTTTGCCGAGACTGAATAAAATCGTCTGGCGTTAGCCAGATCATTTATACGATAAAAAACCCGCTTTCTCTAAATTTTCTTATAGAATCCCCCAGCCCCCCCCAGCCCCACCTACTTTAACACAAGCGAACGTGATTAAAAATTTGAAAATATGAAATATATAACGTGTTCGACCAACTGGGTAAAAAATGGTTACGGACGAAATATTTTTCTTACGTGGAAAGGAGGGGCCAAGGGTGGGCGACAGAAAAAATGCCCCCATTTATAAGAAAGAGCTAAAATTAAGTCTTCGAGGCTCACGATGCCATTTTATATATATTATATATATATATATTATATATGAAAAGATTGTATAGTGTGTAAAATGGCTTGTGTGTGTCGTGAAGAATAGAGGGGAGAAGTGTGTGTTGAGAGCATGTTGAACTAGTCACAAATTTCTACATGTTCGACCAACTCTCTCTCTCTCTCTCTCTCTCTCTCTCTCTCTCTCTCTCTCTCTATATATATATAATGTTAATACACTCGGTCAAATTATTTTTAAATTATAATTTATCAAAAAAAGGTAATTTAGAAAGTCTTTTATTTTTTATGTGATACAAGAAGGAAGAAAATGTAATCCGACCTAATTACTACCGTCAGATTCCATCGGCTAATTTCAAAATTAAAAAATTATATAAAAAAGAAAAATAATATATATATATATATAATATATATATATATATATATTATATATATACACACAGAGTGAGTCAAAAGTCTCCATACATAGGCAAAATGGTCACTTTATTATGCAGTCACTTGTAAGTCACAAAATATGCTCTATGTGGGCACCATTACACTGAATGTACATACGGATGCGTTCCTCCCAGTCATGGCAAACGCGCGTTAACACGTCTGGTGTTATGCGTGCACACGCATCACGAATGCGTTCCTTTAGGTGGTCCGTGTTTTGTATTTTCACCTGGTATACCATGGCCTTCAAGTGCCCCCACAAGTAAAAATCAAGGCGGGTGATGTCTGGGGACCTCGGAGGCCACTCCACGGGACCACGGCGGCCAATCCAGTGACCCGGAAACTGCTGATCCAGCCACTGGCGCACGCAGATACCGTAATGGGGTGGCGCCCCGTCTTGCTGAAAGTACGCTGGAAATCCCCCGTCCTCGTTCAGCAGGGACGGTATGACTGTGTCTTGCAGCATGTTTAGATACATTTCGGCATTCAGATTGGTGTCAATGAAAAAAGGGCCAACAATTGTGTTGCCCCATATCCCGCACCACACCATCACTTTTCCAGCGCCTTGCGTCTTTGAGGGACTCATCCAGTGCGGGTTGTCATCACTCCAATAACGTACGTTTTGACCATTAACCTCGCCATGAACATAAAAGTTGGCTTCATCTGAAAACAGGATGCCAGCCGAGAACTCCGTGTCTTCGTCCGCTTTTGTTCTTGCCCATTCACAGAATTCCAGCCGCCTGTCCGGGTCGTCTTCGCTAAGATACTGCAACATTTGCATTTTGTATGGATGGCATCTGTGCTCTTTCATAATGCGGACGATACTCCTTTGGCTGACACCGCATTCTGCAGACATCCGTCGAGTCCTTTTTTGGGGACTCTCTGCGAACGCTGCCAGCACCATGGTCGCTGTGCCTTCATCGGTGGCTGTTCGTGGACGGACACTTCTCGGTTGGTCTGCAACACTTCCAGTCTTCTTGAACTTCTCAATGAGTTTGGCAACGGTGTCGTGTGTGATGTGCTTGCCGGGGGCGTGTCTCCTGCTAAAATCCTCGGCAACCTCGCGACAGCTTCCTGATCCTGCCAGAAGAATGATCTCTATACGCTCTTCTTGGGACAAAGGCATCTCAGCACATCACCTGCAAAAAAAAAAATAATAATTATTTATCATGACCATTTTGCCTATGTGTGGAGACTTTTGACTCACCCTGTATATATATATATATATATATATATATATATATATATATATATATATATATATATAAAGAACGACGCTTGTGTAGAAGAGCGTTCCGCACAAGATGAGGAGGGAGAACGAGCAAATGTGTGTTGTTTGCAGTTAAAATGTGTGTGTATATATATATATATATATATATATATATATATATATATATATATATTATTTTGAGAAAACCATCATTTTATGTATTGTATATACACCGCGTTTTGGAAAAAATTGAAAATTTCAGTAGCTAAAGTAGGAGAAATCAGACTTTGCTCAAAAATTGATGCTTTATGCGACAATACATTATTATATCAACGACCATTTCGTAACTCGAAAGTGGCTGATTTGGCGTTTATCGCGTTTTGGAACTACGCCCTTCGGAAAATTCCTCTCCTATTGCCATTCCAAAATTCCCATTTATTCCAATTCCCATATTTCAAACGCACTTTTCTTTATGATAATTGCAGCAGGGAACATCCCCCCACCCCCCACCCCCACCGGTATTTTCCATACTCGTAAAATTTGTCCAAATTGTGTGGATTTATTCCGTAGATTTATCTGTACATTTTTCACTCTTTCTTCGAGATCGTCACCAAAAACCAAAAATTTTGGTATTCGGTTTTTTTGTTGTTTTTTTTTAGACTTTTTGGAACCTGTTTTAAAGCATTTATTTGTATTTTTTTTATTTTATTTAGTTATTTATATAATTAATTATTTATCTATTAATTATTTTATTCATTGATTTACGTATTTATCTGTGATTTGTTTGCTTTGAGCCCCCGCTTTCCCCTCTCACTCTATGAATGCTTGGGCTCAGGCGACCCTTAGGGATCTCTCCCCTCAACACAGTTGGGGAAATAAATTTTCTGGCCTGTTGTTGCTTTTCACCTTTTTATTTAATATTTTAATATTTAGTGAGTAAATAAATTTGGTTTATCCGAAAATTAATATTCTCTACAATATACAGGGTGTCCCATAAGTCGGGTCTCGTCGGAAAATTTATTTTAAATTAAATTTCTAAAAATAATAATACATTAGAACTAAAACAAATGTTCAAAATGATGCCTTGTTTTGGGACTTTTATGTTGCAGGTAGAATAACACGCAATGGCTTTTCCTCAGGAGTGTGACTTGCTTCCATATTAACCATTGCCTGTTATTCTACCTGCAACAAAAAAAAAAAGGGTCTCAAAACAAGACGTCAATTTCAACATTTATTTTAGTTTTAATGTATTACTTTTGGAAATTTAATTTGAAATACATTTTCCCAAGAGACCAGACTTATGGGACACCCTGTAGTATCAGGGGCTACGTTAAATATAATTTGTAATTTTTTTCTCCAATTTAAAATTTTTGGCTGCTTTTTCCATGATCAAGGTACTTTCTTCAACCTTTTTCCGTACCCACAGAAGGAGCGGAGGATGGGGAGAGAGCCCTATGCTGTTCTATTCAGTATTCTACTATTGTTAGAATAATTAAAAATACACTAGTTTAATAACAAGAACCTTTCCGAGTGAATCGAAAGGCCTTTCAGGCTTCCCCTTGGCCTTCGAACTCGTGTGTGTATATATATATTATATATATATATATATATATTATATATATAATATATATAACCAAATTCCCAAACAGTTATGCATGTATAAATTCCTCTCTCTAATCTACTTGTTCTTGATTCTGACCGGAATTCACTGTAGTAGAGACAATAACAAATAGGAAGGGTTCGGACCCTCTCCTTTCGAACAACATGAAGGAATGTTTGAGATTCAACCTTAAACAGAAAACCAAAATTGCTTGATTTGCATTTCTGGTCAGTTCTGTCATTGTAAACCGTGGCCTCACATATATATATATATATATATATATATATATATGAGAGAGAGAATATTCCATTTTGATTAAAGTAGTCCAACATCAAATAATCCTTCTTGAATGGATAAAGAGCTTAAAATCTAAAAATAACTACTCCATCCTTTTCATGGGATTAACATGAGAGGCTCACATACCACATGAACGCATAAAATGACAACATAGCCCCCTCGTAACAGAGAGAGAGAGAGAGAGAGAGAGGTTTGGACGCAAATGGGTGAATAAATTTTAATCTCGTGTTTCCTCCACTGTTCCCTACTTTTTGAAAGTGTATGTAACTGTACCTGTCCACTGTATGATGACACTTTATAAAGCTTTATAAACGACACTGTACATTTCTACTGTGGTTTGTACATCAGAGCGAAAGAACTGTAATTTTTTTCATTATACCGTTTTATGTCTATGTTTATTGCTTCCTATTAAACTGTAACACCATTTATACACTGTAACAACATCTGTAAAATGGGTTAAATGATAACATTAAATCAAAATGATTGCTTGTAATGACACACCTAAATTTTTATGAGAACTTTCTTATTGTTCGTAATCTACGGTTGAAAAAAAAAATATACCACCCGGTTAATCCGAACAAGCGTGTCCAAAATGGTTAATATGTGTTGTCATACTGCGTTAGTTGATACGGAGAATATAATACAAAACTGCGTGTTACCCGCACTTAGTAACATAACCATTCCGACAAGAAGGTTTGGCGTTTAAGTATTATCTCATTCAACGAGATTCCCATCTCGTTCGGCGACCAAAAGTAGGGAATCCGCGAATGAGAATTTTGGATGAGGATATTATTAAATTGATTTATTTTCATTTCGTGCCATTTTCATTCTCATCCGTGGTTAATGTTAGTCGCTGTTAAGTTCGGTTAGATTAGGAAATATTACCTATCCATTGTCATTTGATGCCTTTATCCCGAATGCAAATGGAAATGACATTTTTTTTCTCAAATGAAGGAAGGAACTCGTTTCTCAAATGTGAATTTCTCATTTCGCGCACACACACTGCGCGCACACTCTGCGCACACTCACTGACGGACTCCGAATAGTGATGACATTGAAACTGAAAAGAACTTAAGTAATTATCAAAAGACGTTGCAAATTTAATTGGATTTAAGAGCACGATCAAAAAAGGTTTTCCTTCTTTTTTCTGTCTGTCTGTGTCTGTCTGTCTGTCTGTCTGTTTGTCTGTTCCAGCCATAACTCCAAAATGGAAGCAGTTACAAACATGAAACTTCACACACCTATTGATTAGGTCCCGAGGTTGTGCACCTGGGTGTTAATAAATTAAATAATTAATTTTAAAAAAATTAAATGACGTCATCAAAATGATTACGTCGCTACGTATATATATATATATATATATATATCGAAACATATGGTAAAATTATTGAATATCCGGGTAAGTTCATTGAATGCCCAGTTAGGTCAACTGTACGCCCTTGACGATTGGTTAGGTTAAGTCGTGATATTTTTGTTAAAACGCGGGATATTTTTGCTACCCGCACGAAGGGCGGATTCTCTGCTAGTAGTTAATAATGAAGACGATGATAAAGGATAAC
The DNA here is from genome assembly GCA_023014485.1 of Bathynomus jamesi. Lineage (NCBI taxonomy): Eukaryota > Metazoa > Arthropoda > Malacostraca > Isopoda > Cirolanidae > Bathynomus > Bathynomus jamesi. Next base: position 1,692,468 of record JAJOZX010000089.1, on the reverse strand, counting down.
TCGTAATATTTAAGGCCCTCCTAGGAAGAAGTGGCTAAACGACAAAAGTAAAAAACACCAGAAAACGCAGTTAAAGTTGTACCAATTTAAAATTTGAAACAACTTTTTAACTTTTTGAAGATATTTTGTCGAAATATCTTCTAAAGCTCAAAGTTATTTCAAACTGGTAAAACTTTTTATTATAAAATGTTTTCTGGCGTTTTCTTACTTTTGTCGTTTAGCCATTTCTTCCTACCAGGGCCTCATTTGTACCCCTGACTTCCCTACGCGGAGGGAGATGACTGTGAAATCTCGAGAAAGTCACGGGCAGTTACAGAATAGCTAGTCAGCTCAACTCCAACCGCGCGGGGATGGGATTCGAACCCGACCTTTGCAGCCTAAGTCCAATTTCCAACCGATTGAGTCACGATCTATGAATTAATTAAGCCATGCGGTAATTTCTTAAAAACGGGTATTATCTTTTTTCTATATAAAAATATATTTATAATCACCACTCGCTGTATTTTCCCGCTATTATAATTATAAAGACACATTTTAAAAGTATGGAATAATAATTAAGTTTATCTTTAATTTAACATCGAACTCATTCGTTTTCTTTGATTAACTCATTAAGAGTATGGTTTAGTTAGGCTCCGCCTACTTCTTATATTGCACCCCATCGATGGCGTTGTTGAGTCTGGCTATAAGTTAGATTACACTGGCACCTTACAACGTTCAACGTGTTCTCGCGTGCCTAGAGAGTCTTGGGGGGGGGGGATACTTCCGGCATTGAATATATTGCGCAGGGAAACGGTTTCTAATTTACTTCATGTGACAAGCAGGGTTGTGTACAGTTCCAGTGACTTTAAATACACCGTATTATGTAAATGTCAGTTTTCTTTCTGATAGCAATAATAGAAAATATATAATTACGTTACAGGAAGATTGTGAAACTAGTGATTTCATGAAAGCCCTGAAATTTTCAGTAAATTCGCATAATTTATACCATGATACAGAATTTACAAAAAGTGGATAATGAGTTATCCACTAATGACTTAACCTAACCGAGGTTAGGTCATTATCCACTTTTTGTCAATTTTGTATCATGGTATATTAGCCACACTAATTAAGTGAACATTTCAGGGTATAGGACTCCGGAAGTCCGTGCAACTGCACGGGGCCTCCGCGTAATGGGGGCATCACAAGAGTCCCCAATACCCAGAGTCGATTCAGAATTTGCTGAAAGACGCAAATTTCAAACTAATCGAGCAAAGCTGTCTCAACGAATGTCAATAGACCGCCATGGTCCCACGTGGACCCCCATTACGCGCTTCTATTTTCTTTAAGTAGGGATCCACCCCACCATTTTACATGGGGGTCCCAGCTCCCCAGGATCCAGCATTGACCTTGCTGAAAACGTTGTTACGCACGCAGAGACCACCAAGGTATCCTCGTGGTAAAGCTTTTAACTCGAAGGTTATGGGTTCGAGTCTCGGCTTCTTTGGGTCCCCCCTTGGTGAGGGTATGGGTTCGAATCCCACGTAAAACTGTAGACCCCCCTTCGTCACGTGGCCATTGTCGTTACGAAAGAAGCTAGAAAACCCCAAATTATTACTAAATATAAAATAGTATCCGATGTTATTAACTGAAGTTATTTTGTTGTGTTGTTATTATGAATAGATTATCAAAGTTAAAAGGTTATCGATATGTTATGCATGTTGGGGAGGAGGGGGGGGGGTCGGGGTTCCAAAGGAGTTTTAAGAATTTTCGTATTTGGCCCCTAAATGTTAATTTGGTAATATACAATTAATCGTTGTATTGATAAAGGATCCACAAAAAATTGAGACGAGACAAGCGTATCCATTTTTACTTCAGTAGAATTAAGGCAAAACATTTTTTTCTATTCAATGGTAACTTGGCAGTGGTTTCGCGCGTCGATCTCTCTTCCCGCAAAGATGACGTTGGTGACCCCACCTCTAGGCCTGGCCTGGCCGAGGAGTGAGTTGCTCTCTTGCGATCTCCATCGCGCATACAGTAGCCAGGCTCATCCGGTACCGTCCTGAGCCAGACTTTGACACCAGTAATGTTCCTGATGTCCTTCGGAAGCTGGTTAAAAAGTTATGAGCTTCTGACAACCAAACTATTTTCCTTCAGAGTTGAGGATGTCCCTCGTCTGGCCTTTACTTTGGGAACACTACACATTCTACCTTTCCTATTTTCCAGTGTTGTTTGGATGGTTACTGAATTCAATTTGAGGTTAGGTACCATTTTTTTCTATTATTTTCCATATGTAGATTATGGTGTATATCTCTCTTCTTCTTTCCAGTAAATATAGATTTAATTTACGAATTCTTTCCTAGTAGTTGAGTTGTTTGCGGCTATCAGTCTTGGCTACTAATTTTCTTTGAATTTCTTCTAATTTATTAATTTTTTCTGGGTACGTCAAGACTGAACAGTATTCATGTTTTGGTACAGGGGAATCATTACTTTCATGTCCCTTCTTTTAAAGGTCCCCAGTAATTATCCCGTAACTCTTTTTGCTTTATTTATCACGATCTGATTTTGTTTCAAATTTCGCATCGTCGGTCATGATAACCCCTAATTTTGTACTTTTCTGAATTTCCCCTCTATTTCGGGCATAACATGCTGTCTATTTTAGTTCTACATTTTTTCCATATCTCAAGAGCTGAAATTTCTTGGTGTTAAATTTCATGTTATTGTCTTCTGACCGGGGCAGGGACAATTCGACGTGGCCGACTCGATGCGACCCAACTCGATGTCAGGACAACTCGATGTCAGGACAACTCGATGTCAGGACAACTCGATGTCAAGCCAAGTCGATGCCAGGCCAAGTCGATTTCATTTTCTTTATATATTTAATGTAGGTTGACTGAATGCCCGGTTAGGTCAACTGTACGCCCTTGACGATTGGTTAGGTTAAGTTGTGATATTTTCGTTAAAACTAACGAAAATATCCCGTAGGGATATCACATCAAGTTGTCCTGACATCGAGTCGGCCACATCGAGTTGGGTCGCATCGAGTCGGCCACATCGAATCGTACCCAACCCCTTCTGACCATCTATATCAATGGTACTCATTGCACGGCTCGCGAGCCAAATGCGCTATATATATATTTGGCTAGCGAGTCGCCTAATGAGTACCACTGATCTATATACTCTGTGTCCGTCTGCAGGGCTTCCACCTCTTCTGCATTTCTGATTTTTCTGCTGATTTTTGTATCGTCAGCAAAGGATGTTACTATACTGTTGTTGGTTATTTCATTGTCTTATGTCTGTCAGCACGATAATAAATAGGAGTGGAGCTAATACTGTTTCTTGTTGTGTTCTGAGCTGCGTAATTCCGATTCTGATGATAATATAAAGGGTGATCCAGAGAAATGGGCCCCAAAAGAAACCCCTGTAACTCTTAAAGTATAAGTCCTTTTATAAAATCATACGCATCATTCGAAAGAGGATAGTTACAAGTTTGTACAGGATTGTACAGGTTTTGACAATACAATACAAGACAAGATAAGATAGAAAACAAAATAAAAGTGTTAGTTAAAACTAACCCTTCAAGATGACTGCATGGACTGTGGAACAGCTGCGTTTCATAACTGAGCAATATTATGAGCATGGAAGAAGTGTAGTTTCAGCTCTTAGAAGGTGATTTTGACATCTGAAAATTTGTCTTGAAAGATCTTTGAGCTGAAACTACACTTCTTCCATGCTCATAATATTGCTCAGTTATGAAACGCAGCTGTTCCACAGTCCATGCAGTCATCTTGAAGGGTTAGTTTTAACTAACACTTTTATTTTGTTTTCTATCTTATCTTGTCTTGTATTGTCAAAACTTATACAATCCTGTACAAACTTGTAACTATCCTCTTTCGAATGATGCGTATGATTTTATAAAAGGACTTATACTTTAAGAGTTACAGGGGTTTCTTTTGGGTCCCATTTCTCTGGATCACCCTACTTTGAATTCTGACGATCTGTAGACGTTCTCTGAAGAAGTTGTAGATCCATTTTCTACTTTATCCGTTATTCCCACACGTTTTATTTTGGGCACTATTTTCCATGATCACATTTGTCGAATGCATAAGAAAATCCGTGTATATGACATCGTAATTTTCATTGTTTTCAACTGCGTCAATGATATTATTATAACGTTATATTAATTGTGATAGGCATGATCTTCCAGACCTGAATCCGCGCTGGTTCTCATTGAATCTTTCCTGCGTCTCCAAAATGTCATAGACTTTCTTTAACTATTTTTCCAAATATGGTATGTCGATGAGATGGGATGTCAGTGACACTTTATCGCTTTGGGGGGGGAGTACTGAAAACTGATTTATACTGTACTTTTAATATTTCAGATATTTTTTGTAGTAGTCGGTTAGTTAAATATTTTCTTTCCTTGAGGGCGCGATAGTGGCGCGCATTCTTGTTTTCTTTTCGCAAAGCTTATAGAAGTATTTTGTGTTTTCCTTTATTACTTCTACCGCATCGTCCTCTTCCCTCTCTGAATGGCCCTTAATTAGGACTTGTATTTCGCTATCGATACTCCTTCAGTTTTTCTTGTATTGTATCACGTTTTTGGCACTGTTGTCTGTGAATTCATTTCACAGCTACTCTCTGTTCGCTTTTATCTCTCGAAATAATTCCTCTTTCCTTTTGGCTGTGCTTTCGGAAACATATTTTTCTAAAATTTCCAGTCTTTTCTGCCAAGGTTATTAGCATTTCTTAGGTTGTTTTATCCTCGAACACTGTTTTCTACTCTATTTCGTCCATGTGGAATCTCTCTCTCTCTCTCTCTCTCTCTCATATATATATATATTATATATATACATTTCAACTGCAAAGAACACGCAGTATAATTAACGTATAATACACACACACACACATATATATATATGTCCTCGGTGGTGTAGTGGTTAGCGTCGCTGACTACGACTTCATCGGCCCCGGGTTCGAGACCCGGTGACGGGGCAGCCGACGCGCAGCAAAACCCAGCTGTTCATACTTCCACACAATAAAGAAAGTGGTTGGTAGATAAATGGGTACCCTTGGTGGCATGGTTCGTCAGAATGAACAATTAGGGGCATGTATATATAATGGCCTAATGGCCAACTGACAGTAGGCCCCATAATAATGTAATTAGGTTAATTAAAGAAATGGCTGAGGTTACCATTTCGATCAAATAATAAATGTCATTTAATGAAAGAGATTAATAATTTTCTGTCTTTACGAAAACGAAGCAAAAAATTATAAAAGTCACAAATAAAGATTAGAATTGATCGAAACCAGGTACACAAAATGATTGAGATTTTAATTGAATAATTAATTAATTACATTGTGCGGCAGTTTATTAATTGAATTACACGGATGACAGTGGTAGATTGAATGATTAACGAAAGTAGTTTGCGCGATTGAATTTATCGTTAAGTTAATTAGTGACACTAGGCCTTAGGACGGCCTCTGTCACGATGATCGTTACATGATCGACCTCGAGGGTATGGTGTGACGTCGTCGTCATAGAAACGCTTCGTAAAGAATTGCGTTTCTCGACTGGACGAAACAATGAAGGTATTGTTTGAAGTAGAGAAGCAATGGAAGGAAATCTTGTGTCAGCCTGAGAACAAGTAAATGTTTTGCAGGTGTCTGCTTGTAAGAGTCGTGTCATTATATATACAGGGTGTCCCATAAGTCCGGGCTCATAGAAAAATTTATTTTACATTGAATTCACAAAAGTAAGACATTAGAAGTAAACCAAATGTTCAAACTGATGTCTTGTTTTGGGACCTTTTTCTTTTGTTGCAGGTAGAATAACACGCAGTGGCTAATATGGAAGCGAGTTACACTCGGAGGTCTTTTCCTCACGAGTGTAACTCGCTTTCATATTATGGGACACCCTGTATATCATACGAAGTGACTGGTTTCACGCATTGTAACATATACTGCGTATATAAAATGGAACTTGGAAAAAAATCACAACCTCATAAATTAGTCAGACTATAACGTATGAAAAATATTGTATTTGTTGTACTATGAAGTTGTACAGGGTGATTCAGAAGTCAGGTTACATAGGGCTTTTCTGTTTCTTTGCAGGTAAATGAGTTATGAGATGTATCGAAGGAGGAGCGCATTGATGTGATATTCCTAGCTGGCTGCACAAGTGCAATGCCGTTAACGGTGGCCATATCGAACATGTGATGTGACTATTCCCCTGTATCATTACATAATACACTATTTCCCTATGTAACCTGACTTTTGAATCACCCTGTATTTAAAATACTGTACAAATACATCTATTTAAATACTAGAATTCTCTTAGATTCATTAAATAGTTAAATAACATTAAAATACTAGTATTACAATGCAAAAATATTAAAATAATTCAAAAATGGGAAGCCTATTTTTAATAAGGTTTCCCGTGACTAGATCAGAATCGACACATGGCATCGGAAATGTAAATTTAGCCGAGACCTAATTAGGCCTAATTAGGTCATCCAAGGAAATTCTACCTTCGTTCAACGATTATATTACGTGTGGAACTATTATATATATTTATTATGGTTTCGCGGGAATTTTAGATTTAGCATGCGTTTGTAAACCCTGTTCAGAACCATTTTGAATCGCGACGTTGTCAAATTTAATTATCAAAATTAGAGAAATATATCTCGGAGCACAAGTATTAAAATAGTTAAAACTAACCCAACCCTAATTTAACTTAACCTAATCTAGGCCTAATCCAATTTAATTCAATCTTTCCTAAGTTGAATTTACTGTACTGTAGTATTATGCCATAATAAAAAGTGAGGGAATAAATCGTGTAAGAAATTTGGCATCTCGGAGGAAGGCCAAATTTATTAAGTCTTGACAAAAAATAATTTACAAAAACTGAAAACATGTTTTGACATGTTTGAACTTTGCTATGGTTTAATGCTGAAAGTTGAGGGTCATACGCTTGATGTAAGCTTAAGTGGAGTGTGTGTGTGTGTGTGTGTGTAAATAAATACAGCGCCAGCAGTTATGCAGTCTAATTTCTGGTTATATTAATAGGAATCAGACACGCGGGGATATTGATACTGTTGTTATTCTCGCTGGCACAAACATTGAGTAATGCAAGCGCACGCGCACACACACACACACACACACACACACATATATATATATATATATATATATATATTTTGTATGAGGCATCCATTACATTGCTTTTTGAGAAATTTAAAGTGTTGTCCCATTTTCTAAAGACAAAAAAAAAAAAAATGATTGCGGCTTATGACGTCATATAGTCTTATTTAGAGCGTTGCAAAGGAATCCACCTTCGATTTGTTTTCATCCCAAAAGGTTTGCAACACGAATCCGTAAAGAAATTTAGGGCCCATAAAAATGCACGCCGAACCTCCCTCAGCCACACTAGACTGTAAATGAAGTAATTCTTTGAAAATTTCCCAACGTAAAATATAAATTAAAAATTTGTAAAAAATAAAAGGCATTTACTCCATTAGCATCTGGTTAAAACACAGAAAAGGGTAAGCAGAGGACTTAGCATTATTTGAAGTAGGTTGATGGCTTTATATAAAACGAGACTTAATGATAGCGGAGTCGAAATCTTTACTCGACTGGTTCCCATCGATCAGCGAATTGGACAGTGGACATTGTTGTGGTTGGATGGGGGACCGTTCTTCGCTTGTAGATTATTGTAGCGACGCGTGTTTAGTATCCCACTTAAAGCCGTGGGTCCCGTCCGTCATATGATCTTAACTGTTGAGAAGTAGGTTAAACAACCTCATCAAACGGACAAACGGCTCTTCTGTCCACAACTGAAAGGTTGGCTCACAGATTAGGGAACAGTAAATAGAACAGTAAAATGAGTTAGGTGTTGCCTAGCAACCAGACGTTACATTTTAGGAACCAAACGTTGCTAGGGATATATCAAAGTGAGTAATCCTTAGTTCAGTGGTTCTTAAACTGGGGTCCACGGCGCGATTTTAGGGGGTCCACGGCAAGAGCTAAGAAAATTTTGGAAATTTGTAAGAAAATCTGAGGCAAATATTAATACGGCGTTGAAAATAAGTAACTCGAAAACGCTACAATTCGACTAAATATTGTACGTCTGGCACCGCAGTCAAGCATGGTCGTAACTCGTAATCTAATTTTTTACTTAGTTATTGGTTTTCTTTTCTGGTAGCGCAGTGGTTCCTAACCTTTTTGAAGCGATGGCCCACTAGAGCTGATTCGAATAACTCATGGCCCACCTCCCATGTTGTTAAGCTGGTATATGTTTATATAAAGTTTAATAAGCAAATTTTTGTTATTAGCAAGTGGGCCATGGCCCACCGGTTGGGAACCAGTGTGGTAGCGTGTTCAAGACGAATTCCTTGATCTCAAAAACGATTCGACCACTAAGGATATCTATCAAGAAAAGTCGTTGACTGCATTTTGGTCTTCAGTGTATCAGTATTATCCGAAAGTCAGCGAGATTGCACTACGACTCATTTTGCCATTTTTGACAACATACTTATGCGAGTCAGGTTTTTCCACCCTTCTCCAGATAAAATATACGAGTCGGAACCAATTAAAGGTGGACCCGGATTTCAGATGCGCTTTGTCCATAACACAACCTCGCATTAAGCAATTGGTTGAAAGGAAACAGTGTCACCCTTCCAATTCAAAATAATTTGAATTTGTATTTTTTTTATTTTAATATAATAAATATTTGTAATTAATAAAAAATGAATGAATGATGTTTCTTGCATGTCCAGATAGGACTAGTTTATTTTGTATCATTATTTTTATGGTTTTTGTACAAAAAATAAGAGGGTCCACGGTGATTTTAAGAGTTCCTCAAAGGGGGAATGAAGTCAAAAAGTTTAAGAACCACTGCCTTAGTTCGTTCAGAAATGAAATTTGTGGTACTCTGACGTACGCGCCCAATCCGTATATTTATTTATGGTATTGAACGCCCGTTCTCTGACTTTTAATTTTATCTCTTATTTTCGTTCAGGATTATTCGGCCTACCCAAGACGGATGGCCCTTTAAATTGATAGGTTAGGTTCCTTCGGCTTTCCACAAGCCTACTTTGAACGTTAATTTTCCCCAGCTAACAAGAGGGGTCTATCACAAGGTATTTAAAACAACACACGCCCTCTTATAAATTTTATTAAATGTTACTTGACACAGTACATGCATTTAATATTTTATTCTGATTACATCTATAAAATTTCAGACAATACAATAATCTTAACGTCAAAGACAAAGTTCACAGTGATTGAATTAAATCGTTAAATTGATCAACAATGATAAATCTAAAGAAAAGATTAACAGTTATCGGAATTTCAATAATTTATAGATCGAGGGGTTTTATTTTTAGTGCAACAAAATAAATAACAATAAATGAAGTGGTCGGAATTCGACCCAGATATTCAAAGATAAATTTACAGTACTTACTAAAGAGTAGGAGACAACTTTCTCCCACTTGTGCTGCGTACGGACCGTAGATTTACGGCCGCTACAAAGCTTGCAAACTCTACAATGTTAACTACCGGGACTTCTTTCTGAACCCAAATGGACGGATTCAGGAAATTAGGGCCCAGACGTACCCTATTTCTTATTTAAGTGGAGCTAAATTTACTTAAGAGACCGTTCACAAAACTCTTGGTCCGTTGGTTAACATTAATTAAGTTACAATCAAATTCTCGGTTAAGGTCGCTAACCTTCAAGTGAATATTCTCAAATTTCCGCGTAAACGAATTTCATGAACTATAAGTTCTTAATTTTTTTTACTTTAGTGACAATTGATTCTTTCAGTTTTAAGTTTTCTTACTTTTACGCGCCGATTTCCGCGTAAGCTAATGACATGGTACACTTTCCGTTTTAAAGTTTATTACGCCACAAGTCTACAGGGTGTTTGTTTAACCACAGTTAACTTCAAGGAGGAACGACTACAACTGACTTAACAATTTTGAATTTACTTTTCAAATTTGAAGGACCCCGCCTTCCAATATTCTGCAAACCTATCAAATCATTTATTTTCCTAAGATCGTCCCTCCAGAAGGCTATTACCCATACAAGAGGAAAGAAGGCGTCTTCACTACGTTTCCCAGGATCCTGGGCCCCCTGATTGGAGCTGGACCTGATTTCCGAGTATAGACCCCTCCTTCTTCCCACGAAATACATTTAAAGACCGTTAACAGATTCGAAGCCCTAAGTTTATGACCCCCTCGTGGTTCAACTTTTGGCGTCTTCGAGTCTGCGTTATAATCACAACCTCATTTGAAAGCGAAACTAACCATTTGTACATCTGGAACCTTTAGTTGTAAATCTCCGCGGCCAAGCGGTTTTGGGTTTCCTCTTCCCTGAGAACCACTTAAATAAATGACCGTTCTATTTTGAAAACATCTTTAACTTATGCCTTTATGAATATTCATAACCCAAAACGCTTGGCTTTTTGCGAACAAAATAAAAATCTTAAAACTAACATTTCTGCATGCCAATTGCATGGTTACGACATCCCTCCCCTCCTTTAATTTTGCACTCCGATGCAAACTTTCTTAACTAGGGTCGGGTATTATCACTTTACTCACAAAAACTTTCCATTTACTTGTCCCCTTGATTGGGACACTATCACTGATAGATTTTATTTGTCCCTTTATTGGGACACCAACACTGACACACTTAATTTTAGTCATCCTCGGGTTCCTCGTAGTGTACTCGAGGTCGGGGCCTAAGAGCATACTGACGCTCAAACGGTGGCCCTGGGAAAGCAGCCTGTCTGCTTTCTCCGGGGGACCCTATTCCCATAAGGTCCCCGCGAGGAGGTAGTTCGGAAGCACCTGGCGGCTCCTGCTCGCCACTCGGTCCTGCCAGGGGGCAGGAGGTGCACTCCGGTTCACCTCCACGGGTCGATGTTCCTCCGTTCCCTGGGCGAAGCTCTCGGGGAGGAAGTAGCTCGGAGGCGCCCGGCGGATCCCATTCCGCCACTCGGTCCTGCCAGCGGGCAAGAAGCGCCCTCCGGTTCACCTCCCCTAGTCGATGTTTCTCCCTGTCCTGGGCGAAGCTCTCCGAGGAAGTAGTTCGGAAGCGCCCGGCGGTCCTCGTTCCGCCGCTCGGTCCTGCCAGGGGGCGGGAGGCGCCTTCCGGTTCACTTCCCCGTGTTGATGTTTCTCCCTGTCCTGGGCGAAGCTCTCCGTGAGGAAGTAGTTCGGAAGCGCCCGGCGGTCCTCGTTCCGCCGCTCGGTCCTGCCAGGGGGCGGGAGGCGCCTTCCGGTTCACTTCCCCGTGTTGATGTTTCTCCGGTGTCGAGGGCGAAGCTCCCGAGAGGAGGGGCGGTGGCCCTTCCCCCATCTCATCCCCTGCGTCGTCCGCCCCGCCTTGTCGCTCAACGTCCCATGGGGCATCGATGCTGCGGCGGATGCGGTCTCGATGGATCACTATCTGATGTCCAGTGATCATGTGACGCAGGAGATAAGTGACTGGAGTCTTCTGTTCCTGATGATGATGTAGGGACCCTCGTACCGGGGCTCCAACTTGCCTCTGCCCGGTCGCGGGTAATCAATGTACACCAAGCCATGGGGCGCCTTCTCTTCGAACGGCTTCAATTCCTTGATTCCGTTAGCCTTCTCGTATCTCCGCATGAACTCTTCCACTCGGCGGTAGATTTCTCTGACTCCTCTTTCGGTCTTCGGCGTATTCCTCTGGGTTGTACGGGCTCCCGCACGCCTCCTGTGGCATGCGAAATAGCTTTGAAGGTACGTTGGGGCTCGCCCGTACATCAAGAAGAATGGAGAATACCCCGTGGCTCGATGCACTCTGATGTTCAAGGACAATTCCACGGTGTCGAGGATTTTATCCCAGTCTCGTCCCGTTTCTTTACAAAGTATGCAGAGTTTGATGCATAACTCTTTATTCCGACGTTCGACCTCCCCGTTGCTTTGGGGCTGGTATGCGGCGGTCCTGGTGTCGTACTCCCAAACCCTGAAGAGCTCCTGCAAGGTAGAGTTCCAGAACTCCTTGCCTTGGTCGGATACTACTGCTGAAGGGGCACCCAGTTTGCACCGTATCAAACGATGGCACTTGTCCGCCACCTCCCGGGCCGTCTTGTCCTTTATTGCTGCCAGTATGGTGAATTTGCTGAAACTATCCACACACGTGAGGATATAATGGCTGCCTTCCACGGTCGGAGGAAGGGGACCAACTAAGTCCACGTGCAGAAGTTCCCAAGGACTGTGGCCTCGCACACAAGGCATTGTTTCCACAGTCACTTTCCGCGTCCATTTGTTCCGCGCGCACGTGTCGCACGCTTGGACTACCTGCCGTACCTGTTGAACCATACCTGGCCAAAATAAAGGTCCCGTAGGATTTCTGTAGTCCGGCAGCTCCCGGATGAATGCTCCTGACGTCAGTGTGGGCTTTCCAAATGAGCTGCTCTCTCAACTTTTTAGGAACTACGATGACCTCTCTTCCGTTCGCATCGATGTAAACCAGCAGGTTCCTCACTAGTTTGACTCTCGACGGCTGGATGGGCTTGGTTACGGACCAGCTGAAAGCCTTTCCTTCTTCGATGGCTGCTCGAATTGCCGCTATTTCAACGTCCTTCTACTGTTGTTTGCCGATTACCTTGCGATCAATGATCGCTTTGTTCGGATATTGCGTTCACAAACTCCTTCGTCACTCCAGGCGGGCGGGACAACCAATCGGCCACTCTGTTGAGTTTGCCTTTCACGTACTCGATGAGAACGTCGCAGTCTTGCAATGTCATAACCGAACGCTCTAGTCTTCCATTTGGGCTCTCGGTGTCCTTCCCTCAGAAGCCACTTCAACGGCTTATGGTCCGAACGGACGATGACTCTCTGCCCAAATATAACATTGCTTCAATTCCTTTCTGTTGGTTGGCCTCTTCTTTGGATTGTTGGGGCTTCACCCCGTTCCTGGTGACCACATGGCCTAATTACCCCACCTGGGACTGTAATAACTGACATTTTTCCAACTTTACCTTTAAGTTGGTGGTGCGTAGGCTATCCAAGGCTCGTTGTACCCTCTCGTCATGTCCTTCTAAAACCTTCCAAGGACAATGAGGTCATCTAAGTAATCTGTACTTCCTTGTCCAGTTGCTTCGGCAAAATAAATTCATTACTCTTTGGAACACTGGTGGACTATTGGACAATCCAAACGGGACCACCCTGAACTCGAAATGACCGCTTCCCGTGGGGAAGGCAGTTTTCGAGATGCTATCGTCGTGAATGGCCAACTGCCATTCTCCCGAGCGTAAATCCCTGCTCGAGAAGTAATGAGTCCCGTGCAACTTGGCCAAGGTTTCCTCAATGATGGGTACTTATTTAGTCATCCTTGCTGCCATTGACGTCCCAAGGTCTATAGTCTACACAAAGCCTCAGGGCCCTACGCTTCTTTTCTTGAATCGCTTCCCCTTTGGACTCCTGTGGTCACTCTTCGTTCCTAGTGATCACGTGGTCCTGGTACTCTACCGGTGACGGTAGTAGTTAATCTTTTCTTTCCCTCGTCGGTCTTCTTCCCTTTGAGAGCGACGGACATCGGTGAACATGCGTCTTGAGGTGCTTTCAATCTCTTCTTAGTCACTTGTGGAAATTTGGCTCTTTCTCACCGTGACACTTGTTCCATTTTTTCGTTTCGGGCGAGGAATCAAACGGCTGTTCCGACGAACCTCCCCGTTCTCGTTGCCTCAACCACCATGCCGATGTCATCTTATCTTCAAGGTAATACTCTTTAGTCGTCACTTTATTTCTCAAAGTACTTTACCGCCTCCTTGGAAAGGTTAACTTCCCGTTGAGATTTCCCGCTCTGTGATACTTGCAAACCACGCTGAGCCTCACTGCACATTCATTGCAGCGTAGAGTAACGTCCAGGGGAAACCATACCCCAAATTTTCTTCGTCTATTCCCTTTTCCTTTAACTTCTTTGGGGATTCTGCTCGACAACTTGTCCAAGTATCCTCGAGCCTCACCGCATATCCCATGCAGTGGAGAATAGACGTCCAGGGGAACCCATATCCCCATTTTTCACGATTACCAATGGAAACGACCAGGTGGAACGGCTATGCTGTATCACTCCTTGATCCAGCATTTCTGCTATTTGTCGCTTTACCTCCTCCTCGTGTGTAATAGGTATCCTGTAGGGTCGCCTAAAGATGGGAGGATGGTCCTGGGTTTCCAACTTCATTGGCATCAGGTTATTATAACCCAATGGCTCGCCACCCAGTAAGAAGACATCTGAATAATCCCTTAGCCACTCTTCGACGATTTTCCTTTCTTTGTCGGAAAAGGATTTCCAACCAAGGACATGGACTTGAGGCTTGTCACTCGTTCTTCGAAGTCCTTCTTCAATGCTTGACTTCCTTTCACCGTGACATTCGTTCCAATTTGGGGTGAGCGTCGACTACCCTCCCAATTAGCTCTGCCTCCGTCACTATGCCCACGACGTCTCTTTTTTCGCCAAGGTATTCTTCGTCATCCTGATTGATCATCAGTAACCTCATCTTCCTCTGTGGGATCCTGCTCGGTAACATTTTTAAGTTTCCCCGAGCTTCACTGCACATCATGCAGCGGAGAATAGACGTCCAGGGAACTACGTCCCCGGGTCTCTGACTTCCTCGTCAGAATCACGGCGGCCACCTTTAGTGTTTCGTGCGGGATTGCCTCTACCAGAGTCACCCTCGCACTTTACTGTCTACTCCCTTTACTTGGATGGTTACTGTTTCATTCAGTGACTGTCCTCTTCCGGTGGTCCTGGGCTTCGTACCTTTGTTTCGTCTTCATGTCCTCCGAAACAATACGCCTATAGTCAAGTCTTGCTGAGCCTCTGGAATTATACAAACACAAAAGAATTCTTCAACCCCCCTTCCCATAGTCAAACTTACTTCTACTCCTCTTACATGAATGGGCGGGGCGGCCTGTGCAACTGTACTGAGAAGTTGGCCACTGTCCAAGAAGGCTCCCGATGTTCTTGTGCATAGCTTATGTCAATGTGACGGAAGCTCCACCATCGCTCAGCGCGGTGGAAGCTTGTTGAGCGACGAGTACTGGTAGGGTGATCAGTCCTAGCCGACGGACTCGCCGCTACTTCCTCTGAAGCTATTCGGGAGGCTTCTCCTTCCAATCCTGTCGAAGGTTTGCTCGAGGCACGCCTCTTCCCAATTTCGCATTTGCTGACAAATCTTGCACTGGCTCCGGCCACTTTCTTCCATTGTTTCCTCTTTGGAGTCTCTGTCTTCATTTGACTTGGTTTGTTTTCTCTTCTGGTTTCTGATGGGGTTGTAGTCACATTCTTGAGTTGTGTTATTCCTCCTGTGACCAGTGTCACAGTTCTTCCTTCTGGGCTCTCCTCTCTTGCTGGACTTGTCTCCGTCGTTCACCTCCACATCCTTGATGTTGTCCTCCTTTGTGGCTGTGGCTGTTCTTCTTCTGAATCTTGTGAGTTGTAGTCCCAGGATGTGGGAGGATTTTGCAGTTTCGCAGTCTTCGGCTTCTGTCATGTGGCGTTTCTTCTCTTAGGACCTCTTCATCTCTTAGTCCTAAGCTTGGTTGTTTACCGAAAACTGGGTTGATTCCATCCAATAGTCCGAAAGGATGTTCCTTTGATGCAATTACAAGCATACTCCGGCATAACGGTCTTCAACGCGTCCTTAGGTATGCCCACTTTAATATGTCTCCTTGTGGGATTAGCCTGAACCAAGGCATTACCTGCACTTAATGTTCTTGTGGCAATTGGGTTGACTGTCTCACCTTTTCCTTCCTGACGGCGTTTGGGCTGGTTCCTGGGTTCTCTTGTGCCCGTTCGCCCACAAACTTCGGCGAACTTCCTTCCAAGGTGTGTCCAAAAGTCGTTTGCTCAGGACCCCTTACTGCCTGTTCACGTTGCAAAGGTAAGCTAGTACTCTTTAATACCTGTACGACGGTTTTTATATTCTGCTGCCGGTCTTCGTCGGTGCGGTGTTTCTCGTCTCTTGTGGTGTGTGCACTTCTGCAAGGATTCTTTGGGATGTCTTCTGGGTTCTCTGGTCTCCACCCAATCCTTTCTTGCCTCGCAAGTTCTTCTGTAACGGGAGGAACTAGAGAGATTCTTCGGGGACGAACCCCCGACCTTCGGTTGTCCAAATACTCCCATCGCGGAATAATCATTACAAGGTCTTCCAGTTTCGACCTTCTTCGATTTATTTCTTTTTCTAATTCCCTGCATTCATTTATTAACCGAATAATTTTGGTCAAATTTATGCTTTGTAAATTTTCCAAACTTTCTGTACTTATTTCGTTTAAGTTCGTTGTTTCGGAATCACTCATGTCACTTACGCTTTCCTCATTCGTTATTTCTACGCTCTTTATCGACATTGCGAAAGTTATTTGTTTGTAAAAAAAAAAACCTTTAAAACTTTAATCACTGTTAACGACCCTTTTTACTGTTCTCAATTATTTTACCGATTTATTGTTGCAATTAATTCATATAATTGCTGTTACAATTATTTCATAAAATCACTGTTACACTCTTGCGATAAATACCTTGAGATAGAATCCCACTTCTGACACCAAATTGACGTACGCGCCCAATCCGTATATTTATTTATGGTATTGAACGCCCGTTCTCTGACTTTTAATTTTATCTCTTATTTTCGTTCAGGATTATTCGGCCTACCCAAGACGGATGGCCCTTTAAATTGATAGGTTAGGTTCCTTCGGCTTTCCACAAGCCTACTTTGAACGTTAATTTTCCCCAGCTAACAAGAGGGGTCTATCACAAGGTATTTAAAACAACACACGCCCTCTTATAAATTTTATTAAATGTTACTTGACACAGTACATGCATTTAATATTTTATGCTGAATTACATCTATAAAATTTCAGACAATACAATAATCTTAACGTCAAAGACAAAGTTCACAGTTTGATGAAGTTAAATCGATACATTGATCAACAATGATTAATCTAAAGCAAAGATGAACAGTTAGCGGAATGAAATAATTTATAGCTCGAGGGGTTTTTATCTTTTAGTGCAACAAAATAACAATAAATGAAGTGGTCGGAATTCGACCCAGATATTCAAAGGATAAATTTACAGTACTTACTAAAGAGTAGGAGACAACTTTCTCCCACTTGTGCTGCGCACGGACCGTAGATTTACGGCCGCTACAAAACTTGCAAACTCTACAATGTTAACTACCGGGACTTCTTTCTGAACCCAAATGGACGGATTCAGGAAATTAGGGCCCAGACGTACCCTATTTCTTATTTAAGTGGAGCTAAATTTACTTAAGAGACCGTTCACAAAACTCTTGGTCCGTTGGTTAACATTAATTAAGTTACAATCAAATTCTCGGTTAAGGTCGCTAACCTTCAAGTGAAGATTCTCAAATTTCCGCGTAAACGAATTTCATGAACTATAAGTTCTTAATTCTTTTTACTTTAGTGACAATTGATTCTTTCAGTTTTAAGTTTTCTTACTTTTACGCGCCGATTTCCGCGTAAGCTAATGACATGGTACACTTTCCGTTTTAAAGTTTATTACGCCACAAGTCTACAGGGTGTTTGTTTAACCACAGTTAACTTCAAGGAGGAACGACTACAACTGACTTAACAATTTTGGAATTTACTTTTCAAATTTGAAGGACCCCGCCTTCCAATATTCTGCAAACCTATCAAATCATTTATTTTCCTAAGATCGTCCCTCCCGAAGAGGGAAAGAAGGCGTCTTCACTTCGTTTCCCAGGATCCTGGGCCCCCTGATTGGAGCTGGACCTGATTTCCGAGTATAGACCCCTCCTTCTTCCCACGAAATACATTTAAAGACCGTTAACAGATTCGAAGCCCAAAGTTTATGACCCCCTTGTGGTTCAACTTTATTGGCGTCTTCGAGTCTGCGTTATATAAGTCACAACCTCATTTGAAAGCGAAACTAACCATGTGTACATCTGGAAACTTTAGTTGTCAACCTCCGCGGCCAAGCGGTTTTTGGGTCTCCTCTTTCCCTGAGAACCACTTAAATAAAATGACCGTTCTATTTTGAAAACATCTTTATCTTATGCCTTTATGATTATTCCTAACCCAAAACGCTTGGCTTTTTGCGAATAAAATAAAAATCTTAAAACTAACATTTCTGCATGCCAATTGCATGGTTACGACAACTCATACAATCATACAATGCTCGTACTAATAAGTTATGATTCATTGCAAATAAGCTTTATAAAAGTTCTTAGCAACGACTGGTTGCTTTGTGGCCACCCTGTAGTTAAATGTACTATATTTAAAAAAATATTTTAATGCAGTAGTGGTGATGCTGTTTTTTATGTATCTCTCTCCATACTTGTTTATACGTTTATTTTAAATTTTTTCTTAAATATTTTGATTAGTTACGTTTTATAGGCACCCCTTTAGCCAAAAAAGCGCGTTGAAACTGCTATGAACCTACTCTCAAAGTATTTGTTATTAAAATATATTTTCAGAGTAGGCCTATAGTAGCCTTATGGAGGCTGTGTCGTAGGTTATG
Organism: Bathynomus jamesi; assembly: GCA_023014485.1. Lineage (NCBI taxonomy): Eukaryota > Metazoa > Arthropoda > Malacostraca > Isopoda > Cirolanidae > Bathynomus > Bathynomus jamesi. Next base: position 1,673,969 of record JAJOZX010000089.1, on the reverse strand, counting down.
TAGGTTCTATGGTTCTATAAACTTAAATCTAGTGAGTGACCCAAAACTTGTATTCAAATATTTAGGTTAGGTAGGTTTGGTTTAGTTTGGGTAGGGTAGGTTGGGGTAGGTTAGGTTAGGTTAGGTTAGGTTAGGTTAGGTTAGGTTAGGTTAAGTATAGGTGGATATTTGAATACAGGTTTTAGGCCATAACTTTTTTCGTATTTATTTCTCCAAGAAACGGATTGCAGAAATGGAATCAGCGTAAAAATCTACGTCTATACCAAAAACATGGAAAAAAAATCCAATGCCGGACCTAAAACCGAAAAGACCCATCGTTTCTAACCAAAATATTACAAGAAGAAAGTTTGCGTGCATTTTAAATTTGTTTTTCGTATAAATTTATTGAGTTCGTCAACACAAAGCGCTTATCCCTAAAAGGACGACGCTACATATTGGTAACCTTTCAAATACACGCATTCATAACTTAACTCTACAAACAATTCCGGCGTTAAAGGGTTATAGACGTTATCTGTTGAGATTGGTTACCCGTAGCAAGTACAGAGTGGTCACAAAGTCCCTTTGCAAGTGAAATTACAGCATATCTGTATGTTGCCCTAGTTTTTCATGCAAAGGGACTTTGTGGCCACCCTGTAGAACCAAACCATTCCAATGGGTGTGGCTAAGGTAGCCGGTTATATATCTGTCACAGTATAACATCTTTCAAAGCTATTGTAGTACCAAAGATTATATTTACATGCACGTATCCCAAAAGTCCTACCACTAATCTATTTCTTGCTTACTCCTTACAAGAAATAGAAAGATCCTGTTTTCACGCCAAATGAATAAGGTACTCGCCACCTAGCAGATGGAGTTAGAACTTAGCTTTGCACAAAGACATATTCACATGATTTGGGAGTATATTAAAAAAAAATTAAATATTGTCACATTCGTTTTCAGAAACGAATTAATTATGGTGGTATCATACTTGCCAACCCTACCAATTTGAAGGCTATTCTACCGCCTACATACAAATAATATCAAACCTTTTATGCTCAGAATGCACTGGAGTGCATCATTTAAAGCTAGATTTTTAAAAATTTCCCAGGAGGCGGGGCATGCTCCCGGACCCCCTGGCATTGATTACAAATCCTACCGCCTTTGCTTTCCAAAATGTTGGCATGCTATTATTAAAATATAATTTAAGTTGGTAACGTTTTTTCGCAAGCAATTTAATTCTTCTTCCAAACGTTAGATGACAACTATCCAATATTGCGTTCAGATGATGTAGCGACCCGTGGTTCGGACACACTCCACGTAAAGCTGTAGGTCCTTACTGTCACATGACCTTTACCGCGACGAGGAAGGTTAAACAACCCACAAAACAGCATATAACCTTTACAGGACTATTAAATTTCACTCACATAAGCTTTAAGGCTCTAATTTTGATAATATAATAGGTTAAAAGCGAGACCAAAAAGAGATACTTTTCTGTAATTTGATACAATAAAAATAAATAAAAATCGCATTTTCTTCTAAAAAAATAATAATGGTTTCACTTTGAATGCAAAGCCTACGAGGATATAGTCGGTCCACGCTCGCATTACAACATGTAAATAATTTCACACAAAATTATAAACATAAATTTTTAATTCAGTGGGAGTACAACATTCACTTTAAGCTCTCGAGGCACACATATTTTAAATGCAACTTCACGAGTTTATGACTCGCTGGCTTTGGATGAGAAGCTCAGAATTTGATGACTGGCATTTTGTAAATTTAATAACCGACTGGCTTTATCTCGATTCAACAAACATGTATGAAATTTGTGTAAGCATAGTCTGACTAGATATAGATAGGCTTTGATGAAGGTATACTGTAAATTCGATAGAAGAAAATTGTAATAGAATAGAATTAAGCGTGATAAATTGCTACATTCTTAAAATAAGCAGACAAATAAACCCATAAAAGATAATGTAACATCAATTAATCATTACAAATAGCATATAAAAGTTTGAGACAAATTGTTTTCACGAAATGTTAATGAAACGGAAGACAAGCATAAGAATATTTGAAGATGTTGCAAACTTATCATGAAATGAATTAGCATTATGCAATATTTGTTTTTAAAATAATAATCTTAAAGAAAAAATTACATATACATACATATATGCTATTAGATTATAACGTTGTCATTGAGCAAAAGCGAACATTATTGAGAGCGGTGAAGCTTTCACGTTGCACTGAATTCTCAGAATTCGGAAATGTTTGTACGTGATTCTTCTGTAAGATTACCAAGATCTTTTGAACCGAGATTTGAAACTGGAACGAGAAGATGGTCGTTTGATTAGACTCATTAGCGTAAGAAGGCTATTCCATTGTAAGGGAGTGACTTGTGATACAGCAATTCTACCAGCATGAAATAGTCTCACGCTCGTTTGTAGATGTCATTTATTTCTGAGATCCATAGTCAAGATGACGTTGATGGTTTTCTACAAGGTGTACCATAAATCCATTTATCGTCGTTCTAATCTAGTAGGAAAAGGTTTTGAGTAAAGGGACTTGTGGGATACCCTGTATACAGGTGATTATCAACCTTTATTACATAACTGGACGGACTGGTATAGTGGTATATTATATTTTATTTTCAGTATGCTTAAACATTCCTTGAAAAAAATGTCTTCTCAAAATAGGTTATGCGCGTCATAATTTTGTATTTTCATTTTAAAGCTTTTAGCAATATATTGAGGTGTGTTCTAAAAAAATAAACTGGCTTAAAGAAGAAAACTAAGTGAAGTTTTTATTACATGAAAGACAACATAGTTACGAGTAAATGAGAAGTTAGTTACGAGTAAATGAGAAGTTATCGAGGTTTCCGGACAGACGGGCACCTGCTATCAAAATATAAGGGAACATGTTCAGGGAAGTACGCCTTTTTTGAGGAGGAGGAATCTGAAGATTTTGGTGACCAGTATCTTTTCGGCTGCTGGCAGGTGTTTGAAAACCAGTGTTCGATCCAACATCCGATTTTTGTTCATCGACCGAAAATCTCGGGGTATGTCGTGACCAATGTCGTAATACCGTTTTCCGTCGATTAGCGAAGTTAAGCGACATTGGGTATGGGTTGTACAGGGTGTTTATAAAGTCCCTATTTCAGTGAAAACGTAGCAAAAAGGGTAAAATTCAATAACAATATAATAGAAGGCATACATTTAATGAATACTTAAGCATATTATGCTACATGAGCACCATCAGTATCTACAGAGTTCGAATCTGTCAGCAGCATTGCGGAACACATTTTGGAGCATGACAGGGGTTATTTTTGTAACTGCTGTTACGATACGAGCATGTAAATCTTGCAGATCTGTAACCCTCGTTTGATAGACGTTTGATGTGATAAAGCCCCATGCAAAGAAATCCAAGGGCGTTAGGTCAGGAGATCGAGCCGCCCAGGGCCTGTTGCCTCCACGTCCGATCCACCAATTTGGAAATCGTTCATCGTGGTGCGAATTGACATGCTTGGATGTTCATCGATAACATTACGTACCGCATTTACAGCATGCTCAGAGACACTTGGACGTCCAGTTCTTGACTCATCATGAACAGATCCCGTTCTTTTAAATTTAAGCAAATCACGAATTGTCTTGTCTGTAGGACCTGGCTTGTGAAATGTTCTTTCAAACCTCTCTCTAATTTCTTTACATTTCTTTCCTTTAATCCGAAGTGTCACCACCATCACACGTTCTTGTACATTCATTTTCATAGGGTTCTGCAACAAAAATAAATAAAAACTGTTAATTCAACGAAATAGATAGGGACTTTAAAAACACCCTGTATAGCAGGTTGGGAGACCATCCTCCGCATCCAGATAATGTAACGACCCGTGGTTCGGATCTCGCGTAAAGCCGTAGGTCCCCTTCGTCATATGACGTTAAATGTCATTCGAAAGGGGTTGAACAGCCCCATCAAATAACCTATGACATATTCGTCATTGTTGTAAAGTTTATAAAAAATACCCGAAATTGGAAAGATATCATCCAAATTATTGCATATTTGGAAATTTTTGGCAATTTGTAATGAATTTTGGTGCAATTTTATTTTTTAAAAATTGAAGATATGTTTTTTTTGGTAAAATCCTATTTTAATACAGTAAATTAAATCCCAAACCAATACGGTAAATTCAAAAATTATAAAAAATACTATATATATATATATGTGTTATACATGTTATAATTTAATTTGTCATCGAAGTAAAGCCGCGCCCTGATGACACAATTATTTTTATGTAATTTCATTCATTCAATAATTCACACGCTAGTGTGTGACTCATTTCCTTCCGAACGCCAGTGACGCAGACGGTTTCTTTGATTTCACCTGGGAAACACAATGGATTGTGAGACGCTCGCTTCTCCAGAGTTCTGAGGTGACGTCAACCACTTGCGTGGTGGCGTAGGCAAGTTCCGTTCCTTTGACTATATAAGAAGGGGCTCAGCGCCCTTAAGGCAAATTCCGAGGAGACGGGTCTCCGGGCTGACGAGGGAAAGTCAGCTCGTTACGGAATTGCTTTTGGAATTGGAAGATTAATGGGTTTTCAATTGGAGTCTAACTGTAGGAAAAGGCAGTAGACTTAGAAATTGACCCATACAAGCTTGGAGACTCGGAACGGACAAGGGTGTCTTAGAGGGATCTCCGGCTTATTTAATATCTTACAATTAAGAATTAACTATTATTATACTTATAAACTTTTATTGGAACAAATATTCATATTGCTAACTCTTTGTGAAGAAAACATTTGATTTATTGTAACTGATTAATAACCGTCTTGCCTAAATTCAATTAAAATAATAACCGCCGTCGTGTTTCTTTGTTCTTTGACTTTTGGGAACTTGGGATAGGAAATCTACAGGACCCACAGAATGCACTGGGTTCGCGGGAACATCAGACATCGAGACGGTCTTTCCGATCCAGGAGTACAATATTATACCCTCTTGGAGTAATTCATTTTACTTTAACTCCGAGGGGTGTATAATATATATATGCGGTAGCTATAACTAACAAACATTTTTAGTAAAAGTTGCTTAAAATTAATCAAAACCTACGTGAAAATTATTGACTGCCCGGTTAGGTCAACTGTACGCCCTTGACGATTGGTTTGGTTAAGTCGTGATATTTTCGTTTAAACTAAAGAAAATATCATGACCTAACCTAACCAATCGTCAAGGGCGTACAGTTAACCTAACGATTGGTTAGGTCGTGATATTTTCGTTAGTTAGCCTTATAAACCTAACTAAAGAAGGCTGGGGTCCCTATTCTTCAATAGCTCATTATATGTATATAAATTTTTTTTTAATAATTTTTTAATTCACCGTATTAATGTAGGTTTGGGATTTAATTTACCGTATTAAAAAGGATTTTTACCATTTTTTTCCCGATTTAAGCAAACTTGCTTCACATAATGAACCATTTATCGCAAGTGTTGGAATCTCATTGCTCTGTATTCTGAAAATTTATGATGTTACTGTATTAAAAACGTGTATTTAGTTAGTGAACTCTTTATATTTTATCTGGTTTTGTTTTCACTGTAATGAAAGATTTTTATTTCACTTGGTAATTCTCCCCCCCCCCCCCCTCCCCACACACACATTTCCAGTTCATGATCGTAATTACTATGATGAAATTATTTTGGGCTTTTAAAGTTTTGTGAAGGTCATATAATGTACAGGGTGTCCCATAAGTCCGGGAGGCCTTTTCCTCACGAGTGTAACTCGCTTCCATATTAACCATTGCGTTATTCTACTTAAACGTAAAAAAAAGTTACCAAAAAAAGACATCAATTTGAACATTTGTTTTAGTTCTAATGTATTATTTTTGTAAATTTAATTTAAAGTAAATTTTCCTATGAAACCGGACTTATGGTACACCCTGTATATGTGTGACAAAACGGTAATATAAATATACCTACGTCTGAATCGATATACTATTCTGCCCTTAAGCTAAATAAAAGAATTTGCATACGAGATGAGGTGAAGTTATTTTTAGCACTAAATATAGTTCGTTATAAAGACTACTTAAAGGTAAACTCAACTTGAAGCTGAAGGAAAGGTTAGTAAAAAGCTTGATATGGAGTGTGGTACTGTATGGAGAAGAAACATGGACACTGAAAACAACTGAAAAGAAACTCCCGGAAAGTTCTGAAATGTGGATTTGGAGAAGAATGCTAAAGATAAGCTGGAGGGAACACCAAAGTAATGAGGAAGTACTGCAACAGGTGAAGAGGAGAGAAGATTCATTAAGGTGATAAGAGAAAGACACAAGAAATGGATCGGACGTGTGTTGAGAGGAGAAGGATTGTTCAAGGAGGTGATAGAGGGTAGATATGAAGGTAGAAGGCCGAGGGGAAGAAAAAGGAAAGTAATGCTGGATGATTTGAAGGCAGGCAGGAGCTACCATGAGATGAAAAGGACATCTCAGGATAGAACACTTTGGCCGGGACACACGAGTTGGACCTGCCTGATATGCAGAACACGATGGATGGATAGTTTGTTATTTACTAAAATTTATTATAGTCTATTTGTACAAAATCCTAAAATTAAAATGATACAATTCTTGTTACGAAATAATATGTTCAATTGTTGTTGTATTCGAGCGTCTATCATTAAATATGGTGTCACGAGTAATGACAGTTCAAACTTTGGAGCAATGTTTTGTGAAAAAGACCAATGGATTCTCTTGTTACTTAATTTTACAGATTCATTCAGAACATCGATGGCTTTTATAGTCCACATTCATCTTTCACGTTTAAAACCAAAGTATGTATCATACATTCAAATAACTCAGTGAAGATAATTTAGACCAGTGGTGCTCAAACTTATGGCAATCATGTGCTATGTTACGCCATTTTTCCAAAATGCAAAACGTAATGTGCCACTATGACTATGTCGAATAGGCCTACATTAATATACTTTTTTATCTCGTACAAATAAATTGCATTATTAGTAAAGTAATAAATGTCGTGTGTATTTTATGACTATATTTTACATTTTCTTTACGATACCTGCATTACAAAGCCTTGTGTACTTGTTTCCTTCCAGCCAATTTGTCAAATATGACGCACTTAACACATGAATGATTATTCAGTAAGTGAATTTTAAATCTTATTGCGCAAGCGCTCCAGGCAGTCTTAGAAGAGTTGCCAATTACCACTGCAAAATGTCCTCGCGTAAGCAAGAAATTTGAGAATTTTCGAATTCAGGCTAGTGCAGCATTACGTATAACCATTAATTTTTTATTTGCCTTGATGAGTATCCATGTGCCATCGTCAGAGTCACAATGTGCCAGGGTTTGAGCATCCCGGATTTAGACGATTTTCGTTCCAAGCTATACTGTTTGTTCGTTATAATTTGCTATTTACTATAAAGAAAATGGTTTTCAGTTTTGGGTTTAATTTACACACCCTGTATACCAAGTTCTAAAACAGGACAAAGCAATATTTCAAAATTTTAAAAAAATTAAATAGTAAAAATGTCAAAATTCTTTGCATAAATTTAAAAAAAAAAAAAAAAATTGGCGTTAAACAAACTTAGACAAAATTTCGAAGTTAGGCAACAAAACGCTTATTCAAGCGAGTATAGCAAATCGATTATGTATAAAATATGCGCAGAAATAGCGTGTCAGACCGCCAACGGTACTCCAAAAGATTCCCAACCCCACTCAAATTGTGTATGGGGTTATATATTTCAAAAATGATTGGATGGAATCAACCAAATCTGACCGCCTTAAAGGTGGGATTTCCCCTCAGTTTAACCACTCACCAGCTTACGGGATAGCTACATTAATACAAACTGGTGTTTCCTTGAAGATGGTTGGTGGTTCTTGATAAGGCAGCAAAGAGGATATACCCGAAGAGGGTATAGTTTTACGCGGAACCTTAAAATGAGGAACTTGTGGTTAACCTTGGTTTTGCTTCCGCCCGAATTGTTCATTCGGACGAAGGTCAAGCTTGTCATTCGACCTCAAACCAACAGTTTAACGTGAAATCCGAACCACGCCCCACCAGCAGCCCAGCATCTTAACCACTAGGCTACCCATTGTACCCATTTATCTACCAACTAATTTGTCTATTGTGTGGAAGGATGAGCAGCTGGGTCTTGGTGCGCGCCACCTGCCGTCACCGGGTCTCGATCCCGGGGGCCGATGGATTCGTCGTCAGCGACGCTAACCACACCACCACCGAGGCGAATATATACATACATATTAACCTTGTTTCTTAAAATAAAATTCGTTTTGACGCGAAAAACTGTCCTAGTTTGTCTTTCGAAGGGAGTTATTTCTTATTAGGGTTGGCAAAAACCCAGCAAAAACCCAACTACCCAACAAAAAACCAGTTGGGTTTTTTTGGTTTTTGCTGGGTTTTTGCCAACCCTGTTTCCTATCCCACAATTTCTTAATCTAAATCTTCTTTTTAAATGTAGTTTTTAAATATGAAAATAAATGTAAAAGCCTTTTTACCCCATTAGTGCCCAATTGGTAGAATTCCCTACCAAAAGATTGCGTCATATTAATGACTCATACTGAAGATGACGTGAATACAAGGAAAAGTGATGCAATAATAACAAACAATTTTGGTGGTAGGAAATTCTACCAGTGGGCACTAATGGGTTAATATAACACTCCAAATAATGTATGCGTACAGTTTTCTGCTATTTCTAATTTATTTTACCTCTGATCTAATCGTGATTTGCATCAGCTGTTGTTTTGGGGTTATCCACAAATTACGTTAGTGATTGGGGGAGTTTTGGTTGTTTTATTTGGTTGTTAGATTGTTTAATTTTCATCGCGACACCTAAGGTTATATGACGGAGTGGACCTACAGCTTTACGTGGGATCCGAACGACGGGTCGTTACATAATCTGAACGCAGAGGACGGTCTCCCAACTAACTATACCCAGTGTCGCTAAACTTCACTGATCGCGATTGGGGAAGTCAAAATGGTTGGTTGGGGCGGTAAAAAATTGCGAAAATCTGCTTTATTTACGTAGTTTGTGGATGGCTTCTTACCAATACACTATAAATAACAAAAAAAAATCTCTTAATTTTCAATACTGACCAACAGAGTTATGTAACACTCTGATTTTTACACCACTCTGTACGTGCTACGTTTTACTAAATTTTGTTGTCTAACTGAATCTAAACTTAGTTATTAACTAGTAACTTTGTTTTTGTAAAAACTTTGTAACTAATAAACTAAGTTTTATGGGAAGTGGAACCGATAAGTTTTTCCGTAACTATCCCGAAACTGTTTCTACTTCATTATTAGAATCGAACTCTGTAAACACCTAAAGTTTCGTACGAGATGACGTTTTCAAACATTTTTGGTTCCGCTTTAGGTGTCAAAATAAGATAAGAAAACATTCCTCTCAAAATTAGATTCTAAACTGTGGACCGCATAAACAATAACCGGGAACGTACTGGCTCTCTTTTTCCACCCTTGACCCTATATACCCAAAAGGGAACCTATACCCTTAATGTTAGCAACCGTATATTGGAACCTTAAAAAAAATACCCGTTTTACAAACTTCATCCGAAGGATTGCCAAACTACCCCGTTAACAATGGAGGTAAAATACAATTATTATATTAATAATCTGAATAGGTTTAATTAAAAGGTAAAATAATAATTTGTAGGAATATTGTTGAATATCTATGGCATTTGAACTTCCTCAAAGTAACACTGATGATAGGTCATACTTAACAAAACGGAGACTTTCACTAAAATATATCTACTTTTCATTCAACATATTTGGCACATTGCCTGCATTTTATTTTCACCAGCTGTGCAACTAATAAATAAATATATATATATATATATATATATATATATATACAGGGCGTCCCAAAAAAATGTATACACACTTTAACAGCTGATAGCTCAATTGATGTTTCTTTCTTTCCAAGTTAAACCCATTAGAATTAATAATGGCAGTCAGACTAAGCTTTGAACAAAGGAAATTCATTCTAAAATGCTACTGGAAGTGTGAAAACGCAGTTGAAGTGCAAAGACAGTTTAGGAGGGAGTTTCAACAGATCCACCAACGCGACTTACCATCACTCGAATTAGAGATAAGTTTGAAGCCGATGGAACTGTTCAGAATGTCCACAAGAAGCGTTCCGGAAGACCACGGACATCGACAAGCCCCACAAAGCAAGAAAGAGTATTGGAAACGTATCACCAAAGTCCAAGAAAATCTGTGCGGCAAGCGAGTCGTGAGGTAGGAATTTCAGAATCGTCTGTCCAACGCATTTTGAAGCGCTGTCAATGGAAAAGTTACATTCCAAGATTAGTCCATGCTATTAATGAATGATGATGATCCGGACCGAAGAGTGGAGTATTGCGAGTGGTACTTGGCACGATGTGGATGTGGATTGGACGAAGGGGTTTCGTAGAATACCCTCCGCGTTCACCAGACCTCACACCACTAGACTTTTTTTTATGGGGATACTTAAAAGACAAAGTCTACGCTATAAAACCTGCAACAGTCGCTGAATTGAGAGCAGCCATTGAACGAGAATGCACACAAATACCAAACGAAATGTTTCGTGATGTTTGCGATTCCATTGCTTCGCGTTATCAGCAGTGCCTGGACCAGAACGGACGTCAGTTTGAAAACAGGCGTTGACAAAACAATTAAATAATGTCTAGATTCTATTACATTTTGAAAATGAAATGTATTTTAATAAACACTGCCTTTATAAGTATTTAAAGTGTGTATACATTTTTTTGGGACGCCCTGTATATATATATATATATATATATATATATATTATTAGTGGTGGACCGGATATCCGCATCATTTTTAACATCCGCATCCGCACTTCTGACTGCGCATGTTATGCGGATATTACCTGTAATAAATTATGCAATTTACAATTAAATTAGCTTATAAAGTAGCTTATAAGGCCCAGTCATGCACATTTCATGTAAAGTATTAATTATTAATGAACAAACAACTATATAAACCTCAAAATATAAATACGTGGTAACACAGAAAATTGAATGAAACTTGTTTCATTGAATTTTCTTTGGCTGAAACTCTTGAGAAAGTTATTATTTTATCATAATGAAAACATTAATATTAATTTTAATTCTTATGCATTGCCTGCCATAATAGTAATATCACGAAATTTGAAAAATTGTCATATATTCATAATTATATTATATTGATAGATTAACTAAATATCCGCATCCGCATCCGCGGATATTGAAATTAAAGATCCGCATCCGCAGATGTTGAAAAACTGACATCCGGTCCACCACTAATACACTGCGTTCGCACTTATTAAGCAGATTACATTTTCTTCAGTATTTTCAAAAGATTTTCCCCAATTTCAATGAAATTTGTAGCAAATAATCATTATACAAGGTGTTTCAGGAGGAAAGGTCAATACTTCGGGAGGTGATAGTATCGGTCATTGTGAGAAAAAAAGTTCATATGAACATGTGTCTAATTCTGAATGGTTACGGAGGTAGAACTGTTTGAATCTGATGCGCGCGCAGCTCTTCCTCCCCCCGCGGTGGTCCCATTCAATGGCCACCAAGGTCTCCAGACCTCTCTCCGTTAGATTATTGTTTGTGGGGGTGGATGAAAAGTCAAGTTTACAAAAGAAAGGTGGATACACGAGACGAATTGCTCGCGCGCATTTTGGATGCTGCTGCCCGCATAAAGGAACGTCAAGATCAACTCAGACGAACAACACGCGATCTTCGCACACGAGTTGCAAAGTGCATTGAGGTTGACGGTGGGATTTTCGAAAACGTATTGTAAACTGTAACAAATTTGTCATTTCTCTATCTGATACCATTCAAAATGCCAATGTTTAAACATTAAATGTTAGAAACAGTAATTGGTTTCTCTTTCTTGATTACCATTAACAATGCTTTTGTATTTGTAGATTGATTCAAACAGTTCTCTCTCCGTAACCATTCACAATTAGACACATGTTCATATGAACTTTTTTTCTCACAATGACCGATACTATCACCTCCCGAAGTATTGACCTTTCCTCCTGAAACACCCTATATATAGCAGCATTGATGGTATTCATTTCGATAAAATATTTTGATAATTAAAATAATTATCTCTTTTTATTGAAAAAATGTAAAATATGATGTTCCGAATTATTAAGCAAGTATTCTATTTACGGATCTAAATGGTGAAAATGGGTAAGAAGAAGGATTTAACATTAACTGAGAAAAGAAAAATAGTCAAGTTACTCGCTGAAAATATAAAATCTATTGAAATTGCGAAGCAGTTTGGCAGAGCTTATCGAACTGTAAACAAGTTTGTAGCGGAGGGTACCAAACTGGGTATCAGGACAAAATCCCCCCGTGGACAAAATCCCCTCGCGGACAAAATCCCCCATGGACAAAATCCCCCCGGACACAACCCCCCCGGACACAATCCCCCCGCGGACAAAATCCCCCTAAGGCTTTATTAAAAAAAGAATACGACTGACTTTATTAAAGAAGAAAAATTAAAAACACAATAAGAATAAGAAAAGAGGCTTCGTGAAATTTAAGTTTAGACATAAATTTAGACATAAATTATTTTGAAGATAATTATATTGGAAGGCCATGCCGACGAGGACGAAGAGAACCCACTTTTAGCATTTCTATTTGGAATATGTACTCAAGAACAATTACAGAACTTCCACGTACAAATAACTCTGTCGAAGGCTGGCATAGACGCTTTGCATCTCTAACAGGATGCTCGCATCCAAACATATGGAAATTTTTAAAAGTTTTAGGGCAAGAAATAAGCTACCAACAGGCATTTATTTCTCAAATTATCGCTGGCTTGCCGACAGAACCGCAAAGGAAGAAGTATAAGTCTTCTTCTTCTCGCATTTTGAAAATTGTACAAGACTATAACAACAGGTCTATTTTTGATTTTCTTAAGGGAATTGCTTTTAATTTGTCTTTTTAAATTTTGAATTTTGTTTGACTTTGTGTTTTTAATTTTTCTTCTTCAATAAAGTCAGTCGTATTCTTATTTGTTTGCCCGGTTAGGTAATTGTACGCCCTTGACGATTGGTTAGGTTAAGTCGTGATATTTTTGTTAAAACTTTAATAAAGTCAGTCGTATTCTTATTTTTTTAATAAAGAAGCCTTAGGGGGATTTTGTCCGCGGGGGATTGTGTCCGGGGGGGTTGTGTCCGGGGGGATTTTGTCCGCGAGGGGATTTTGTCCGCGAGGGGATTTTGTCCGCGAGGGGATTTTGTCCACGAGGGGATTTTGTCCACGGGGGGATTTTGTCCAAGAAGCACCAAACTGAGGCAGCGAAGTGATAAAGGAGCTATAAGAAAAGTGACAAGGCGGCAGATATCTGTAATCAAGCGCAAATTGCAAAGCATCCATTGTCCTCAAGTAAAGAGGTTTTTGAGCAGGCTGGCATACATAATGTACCAAGAACATCTCGATGTGGAATCCTCCAAACAATTGGCAAGACGTGTAAACCTACGATTCAGTCACCATTAACACCCAGGCACAATAAGCAGCGTGTTGAATGGGCGCGTCAGTACGTGAAAGCAGATTTTAATACTGTATTGTTAACCGATGAATGAAGAGCAACCCTTGAGGGATCTGATGGTTGGTCAAGAAGATGGATTGCTAAGGGTCAATCTCTATCATGGAATGAGGTTTTCTTTTAGAAAGTTTGTGTAAGACTGGGCATTCATTTTTACACCATCAGGCACTCTGTATGGGACAGCTACTTCATTGCCTATCAATCCTGCCCAAAACATGACACCACCTCCACCTTGTTGGCGTCTTAATCTCGATGGTAGAAATTGGCTCTCAGCAATCCATCTTCTTGACCAAACATCAAGTCCCTTAAGGGTTGCTTTTCATTCATCGGTGAACAATACAGTATTAAAATCTGTTTTCACGTACTGACGCGCCATTCAACACGCTGCTCAAAAACCTCTTTACTTGAGGACAATGTATGCTTTGCAATTTGCGCTTCATTACACAGATATCTGCCGCCTTGTCACTTTTCTTATAGCTCCTTTATCACTTCGCTGCCTCAGTTTGGTACCCTCCGCTACAAACTTGTTTACAGTTCGATAAGCTGTGCCAAACTGCTTCGCAATTTCGATAGATTTTATATTTTCAGCGAGTAACTTGACTATTTTTCTTTTCTCAGTTAATGTTAAATCCTTCTTCTTACCCATTTTCACCATTTAGATCCGTAAATAGAATACTTGTTTAATAATTCGGAACACAATATTTTACATATTTTTCAATAAAATGAGAGAATTATTTTAATTATCAAAATATTTTATCGAAATGAATACCATCAATGCTGCTATATATAGTGATTATTTGCTACAAATTTAATTGAAATCGGGGAAAAACTTTTGAAAATAGTGGAGAAAATGTAATCTGCTTAATAAGTGCGAACGCAGTGTATCACAGCTCAACAAAAAAAAAAAATTTTGTTTCGTTGCCAAGGAAATTCGTACGAATTTAGGGTATTTTGCGGTTGCTGAATTCCAAAATGAAAGTAGTTTTTCCGATTTGGCTCTAGTTCTTGAGATAATGAATACCCTCAATTAATAGGAAACGTAACCATAACGCGTGCATATGGGAAACTACCGGAACATTCTAGATGGTGAGACACGCGAATATTCTTAGTGTTTACTCCGCGATCATTCTAGAATATTCCCCCTCCGTATATAAGTCATCGGCCACCCAACCAGTAAGTAGGCTCCGCCTGAACATTAATTTTTTTGCATTTTTACGTGTTTCAATGGGGTACCAATTATCTCATAAATTAGAGCCAATCTAGCAAAACCGATGTCATATTCGGAATCAGCACCACAAAGTTACCCCAAAATCACTCTAATATGATTGGCAATAAAATGAGTGTTGACCAGTGTAATCTGTGTGGGTGTGCGCACGCACGCGGGTTTCATGACTGAAAAATCTACAAGGTGTCCCATTCGTCCAGTCTCACTCCGGCTTTTCCTCACAAGTGTAACTCGCTTCTATATCAGCCATTGCGTGTTATTCTACCTGCAACAAGAAAAAAGGTCCCAAAACAAGACATCAGTTTGAACATTTTAGTTCTAATGTATTATTACTTTTGGAAATTTAATTTAAAATAAATTTTCCTATGAAACCAGAATTATGGGACACCCTGTAGTATTAGGGCTCGTTAAATATAATTTATATGTAATTCTCTCTCTCTCTCTCTCTCTCTCTCTCTCTCTCTCTCTCTCTCTCTCTCTCTCTCTCTCTCTCTCTCTCTCAATATAAATGAAAAACATTTTTCTCCATTAATTTATGATCGTTTTTGCCAAAATACTTCGTTCACATTTTGGAATACTGAATGAAACATTTTGAAATGAAATATATAGTATACACAGGGTGTTCGGAAAGTCACTGTGCACTTATATTTATTTAATAGCATACAATAGTATAACGTTGCATATATGATAGAGGTTATGGATGGGACCATCAGAACTTATAAAAGGTGTTGAAAGTGATGTCCTTTAACAGCAATACAGGCCTGGACCCGTCTTATTTTATTTTGAAACACCTTTGTCAGTTCTTCTTTTGAAATGGACCTTATGTACGCAGTTATTGCAGTTTTCAGGTCATCAAGCGTGAGTTGGACGATCTCGATTATATAAGTGCACAGTGACTTTCCGAACACCCTGTAATAATAAAGTCGCGTTAAATCTTTTCCTAACAGTTAATGCTATCTTTAGATGTTAAAAAGGTATGTAATTATTATTATTATTATTATAAATATATTTTTTTGGCTAATGCGATATTTTTATTAAAGAAGTTGCGATTCCCAAATTAAAAATGCTGACACAAGCGCCTCACCAAAACGTTTTAAACATGTCTAAACTCGCTTACAACTTATTGTAGACGGAAATATTTTTAATTAGTGGGGCCTTAAGGGAGTCGGGGTTTAAAGTAAAAGAAATATATAATCCATTTGCGAGTCGAGAAACGCTTTTCTCAAATTTTTAATTCTCCCCGCCAGCATTTAAACCACTTTCGGATACCGGCTAGGAATGGGCATTACTTTGAATGGTTAGGATTGTGACGCAGTTGCATACCCGAGGGGTATTTTCTTTGAAAAATCTTACTTGAATAAGCGAGAACTCTCAGTCTAGGCATGGGAATGGGTCCCTTTGAGAATTGCCTCGAAGGAGATTCTCACTTTCGATTTCTCATTTTTGGACCAACACTGAAATGGTATAAACTCATATTATGTATATTACAGGGAATCTGCGTAACTAGATATTTCATGAAATCCCTAAAATGTTCAAGGATTTCATGTAAGGTTTAAGTCATGATATTTTCGTTAAACCTACTGGAAAATTATTGAATGCCCGGTTAGGTCAACTGCACGCCCTTGACGATTGATTAGTTTAAGTCGTGATATTTTCATTAAAACTAACGAAAATATCACGACTTAACCTTGCATGAAATCTGAGCATTTTAGGGATTTCATGAAATCCCTAGTTAAACAGATTCCCTGTAACACACACACACACACACATTATATATATAAACTAAAATGTTTTGGGAGGGAATTGCTTGCTACTTCTCAGTTATATAAAAATTGATATCTCCCTGTCGTATATAAATCTTTATTTTGGGGTGTCTTTCCATAACTTTTTTAGCGCGGTTTTTTTTTCGATGTTCAGCCATTTTTTATGCGGTTGTTGCATTTTTTATGCGGTTGTTGCATGTTTTGTAAAGAATATTGCATTTTAATGTCCATTTTATATATGAATTTTCTGAATTATTTCGTTAAAAAAATAATAATTTTTTTCCTTGTGGGTTTGCAATATATATATATATATATTGCAAACCCACAAGGAAAAAAATTATTCCAAGGTCTTTCGTGTACTCAGAAGTACACCTTCTCAGGTAATGATGAGGTGTACTTCTAAATACACGAAAGGCCTTGGAATAATTTTTTCTTTTTCCTTGTGGGGTTGCATCATTCATTCATTCATTTCACGTGTTTGATTGTGAAATTCATCCCATACATATATATATATATTAGTGATGGGACGATTGTCATATTTCATACAATCGCTGTTGCGATTGCGATTGCGATTGTCAGAATTTGAAAATCGCGCGATTGCGATTGCGATTGCGATGTTTTAGCTTTAGCCTCACATAACGCTCATTTATGCTTTAAATATACCTAAACGCGTTACCTACCATAGGGTTAGCTTGATTTTTTAACATTCCAACTTTACATAGAGCAAATAAAGAGGTGTACTTATTGTTATTATTAAACCAAATTTTTATTCTGTTTTCAACTAATTCGCAACCCGTTTTCATTTCTGTTTTTGACTTATTTATTATTTATTTATTATTCCGTATTGTTGTTAGCTAAACTTTCCTTTAAGTACGCATGAAAGAGCAGCTTTCATAGCAACTTTTGTAGAGATTTAAATCTTTTGTTCACAATCGCAACAATCGCACTCATTAAATGCGATTGCAATTGCGATTGCGATTGTAAAAAATGTGCGATTGTATCGCGATTGCGATTGCGATTGCGATGCATCGTCCCATCACTAATATATATATCTATATATATATGAAAATTATTTCACGAAAGTAACACGTGAATAATATTTATGATGAAAATAACCACGAAGGAAAAAGGAAATAGAATGGTGCTGAAGCGCTTTCGTCTAATGACATTCTCAGGAACACTGAAATAAATAACAAGTTCGAAACTATATATAGGTCACAAATAAAATAAATAAAAATTGTAGGAGGAGCATATAAATTTATAAGGAAAAGCTACCAGAGTTTTAGCACTTTGCCCCTCTTGTCTAAATCCATTCTGAACGAATTCAAAACAATAGGATTAAGCGAATAAAGACCCTGGCTAATGTTGAAATTATTTGCAAGTTGAATAATGGCAGACTCAATACTATTTCTATTCACAATGTTGTTAGAGTGAAACAAAATTGAAGCATTATTCCAATCAGTACAGTGGGATAACTCTGACAAATGGACGGAAAGGGCACTGGACGTCTGTCCCGTTCTAACGGAATATTGATGCTGTTTTACACGCGTGTGCAAATCCTTTCCCGTCTGTCCAATGTAAAAGGAATCACATTGTTTACAACCAATTTTATAGATAATGCCTGAATTATTGGTCGGACTATTCTTTACTATGATGTTTTTCACAATATTGTCATATGAAAACACTACATTAATGTTCAAAAGTTTAAGCACATTAGCAATGCCTAAAAAGCCTGGGGAAAAATAGAAGTACTAAAATATTATTCGACAAAGTGCGAGGGTTATTATTCACACGTTAGAAAGTTCTTTTGGCCTTGTTGAGACAAGATTCCAAAAAAGCAGTTGAGTAACACAAATCACTTCCAATACTGTTGATTTTTTTCTAATTCGGCAGCCATGTATTCCAGACTGGCGATTCTAAGAGTGCGGAGAAACATTGAAGAAAATATGGCTTTCTTGATGGGGGTGTCATGTCCCATGGTTGCGGTACGTCGACGATATTTTGTGTATCTGGCCCATGAAGGGTGACCTGGATGACTTCCTCCTTCAGTTAAATAATCAAGTCCCCTCCATTAAGTTTACTTTAGAAGTGGAACAAAACAACTCATTCCTGTTTTTGGACGTGCGTGTACACAGGGAAAGCCCAGGTTTTAAGTTTAGTATTTATCGGAAAAAAAAACAATTTGTCCAACGTACACTTTTACTCCGGATATGACACCCCCATCAAAAAGACCATATTTTCTTCAATGTTTCTCCTCGCTCTTAGGATCGCCAGTCCGGAATACATGGATGCCGAATTAGAAAAAATCAACAGTATTGGAAATGATTTGTTACTCACCTGCTTTTTTGGAATCTTGGTCTTAACAAGGCAAAACGAACTTTCTCTCGTGTGAATAATAACCCTCGCACTTTGTCAAATAATATTTTAGTGCTTCTATTTTTCCCAGGCTTTTTAGGCATTGCTAATGTACTTAAACTTTTGAACATTAATGTAGTGTTTTCATATGACAATATTGTGAAAAATATTATAGTAAAGAATAGTCCCACCAATAATTCAGGCATTATCTATAAAAGTGGTTGTAAACAATGTGATTCCTTTTACATTGGACAGACGGGAAAGGATTTGCACACGCGTGTAAAACAGCACCAATATTCCGTTAGAACGGGACAGTCGTTTGTCAGAGTTATCCCACTGTATTGAATGGAATAATGCTTCAATTTTGTTTCACTCAAGCAACATTGTTAATAGAAATAGTATTGAGTCTGCCATTATTCAACTTACAAATAATTTTAACATTAGCCAGGGTCTTTTTTCGCTTGATCCTGTTGTTTTGAATTCGTTCAGAACGGATTTAGACAAGAGGGGCAAAGTGTTAAAACTCTGATAGCTTTTCCTTATAAATTTGTATGCTCCTCCTACAATTTTTATTTAGTTTTTTGTGACCTATTTAACCTAATCAATCGTCAAGGGCGTACAGTTGACCTAACCGGGCACTCAATAATTTTCCCGTAGGTTTAACGAAAATATCACTGAACATTTTAGGAATTTCATGAAATCCCCAGTTAAACAGAATCCCTATAACATATATAAAGTCAGCTAATCAATCGAACTTGCGTCAAGATTTGTTAAAATTAGAGAAGTTACTCGTATGTATAGGCAAAAAGCACACAAGGTCTACAACTACCAAATTTAAGTACAAGGAATTCACGATGTTTAACAACGGATGGAAAAGAAAATTAGAAACAAACGCCTGAAGACGTCATAATTGCCTGATCAAGAAAAAAAATCTAATAAAGAGGTATTTTTTTTGCTATAATTAACCAGTTGAGCTTCACCAATGTTTTAGCTTAGGCTTTGAAGACCTTTTGTTAATGTATGCAAACGTCAAAAACAAGTCTATTACTTAGTATTTACCTCTTTAATGTACGTACGAACTAGGGATGGAAAATAACCGAAAAGTGTAAAACCGGTTTTCACCGTCGCTATATTCTTAAAGCCGGTTTTTACCGGTTTTCACCGATGGGATTCTGTATGCTTTTTAGGGAGGTAAATGATCAAAATATTAAACAGAAATAAGGTTTTAATTTATTCAATCAAGTATGTGTAACATTTGAATTAAAAAGTTTATTATCGAACTTGATTTTTGAAATAACACTTGAGAAAACAAAGAGCATTAAGTGTCTGATCTGACATTCTTGATCGAATCTTTGTGACGAATAAACCAGCAGCTGAAAACATTCTCTCGGACTCTACGCTGGTGGCTTTTATTGTAAGCAACGCCTCGTACATTCGATCCAAATTTTCGCTTCTATTCAAAATAGCTTCAAAATATTTGAATTCATTGTTTACGTCAAAGGTCTCGGAAGAATCTTTCTTGGGTTTCATTTTCAGTTTGTTCATCTCACACGTGTACTCGTTCATAAGTTGTTCGTCATCATTTACTTCACGACCTGAGCTGCATTGTGAATCTTCGAGTTTCGAAGCAATTGATTGGACTTGGTCGTCTGTTTCTGAAATCTGGCAAGCTTCTGAAAAAAGCCTCTTAAATGTATGATCCGCATACTTCTTAAGTGCTTGTCTTGAAGGAAAGAGGAACGGTGCTGATGATTCATTTTTCAAGACCTCGGGATTGTGGAGAAAACTCAGCAAGACGACAGCTTCTTTTTGTCTTCTCGATGAGTAGCGATCAATGAGACACTGGCGTAGCTCAAAAGCTAAAGGATTGTTTTTGCTTTCAAATTTATCCAAAATGAACTTCATGGAAGATTCAGCTTTAAGGAAATTTGCATCTTCGGAACAGAGTCCCTTCAAAACAATTTCCAGTGGACGAAGCGTGTCAAAGAGGCTTTTTAGAGCATTCCATTCTTCATCTGAAATCGTCTCTGTTGAGCGTATCACTCTGAGGGCCTTTGGAATGCAATTTTTGAGTTTCAAAAATCTTTCTATCATGGCCAAAAGACTGTTCCACCTCGTTCTACAGTCAAGGATAAGCTTCATTTCCTTTCCATTAAATTCATCTGTGACAAAATCCTGCACTCTCTCATTTTTCAAAGGAGACTTTCGAAATATGCGGCAGATTTTTCTCACCTTATTTATTACTTTTAAGTAATCTTCTCGAAGTTTTGGAAGAACAATTACGTCATCCATGTCGGACTCAAAAATTGTATCAGTGCATAAAATTTCACACTCATCTTCGCTTAACTCATGTGCAGACTGTTCATCTTCTTCGATGGCTTCATCTTCAGGGGTAGGGTCACTTTCCCCTTCAACTGAATTTTCAGCAGTTTTTGAATACAAGATATCCGAAACTGCGAGATGTATAGCATGTGCAATGCATTGCTGGTGATCAGGTACTACAGTATTTCTCTTCCAAATTTGACCATTACTGAGGCACCGTCGGTGGTGCAACCCACGATATGCTTATTTAGGTCCAAGCCAAAGTCTTCCAATCTTTTCCTAACGATTGCAATAGTTTTGGTGCTATCGAGAGAACCATTTATTTTCATGCGACCAAGAGACCAATGTTGATTTTCATCATGAACATTAATATTAATATATCTTTGGTTTTGCAAAGATGTATACTCATCCATAGCTAGTTAATGAATAGCGGATTCCTTGTTTCACTTGATTCTTGAAGTAGTTGACCAATTCATGTTTCTTTTTCTCATAAAAACTAAGCACCATTTTTCTGACACCATTATGGGAAGTTGGATGAGGCTTGTCGTATTTTATCTTTCTTAGGCTTTCTTGAATGAATTCACTTTTAGCAATTGATTGGAAACTCAGTCCATCTACACACGCAAGTTTCGAAATTTCCTCTTCTGTGGACTTTTTTTGCACAAACTCTTACACTGTTCTTTGTTTCTTCAATGGCTGATTAATCTGGTCGATGTTTATGCCATGAATATTTTTCATGTGGGATGATAAACTTAAAGTAGAACCTCCACAACACTTTAAAACTTTGCGACATGTCATACACTCTGCTTCTTCTTTATTCTTACGAGTGAAATGATACCAAGCATTTGATTTCTTTAACATAATGGAGTATTAAATCTTAGAATCTTAACTGATCAATGTGCAATCATCCACATAACATTCAAGACTGAAGCATCAATTATTTACACTTATAAACAAACAGAAAATGATACGAAACGATGCAAAACGTAATTAGTATGTTTTTAAACGTTTGGAAACGTTTGTTTCATAGAAGATGGACCAAAGTGATCGGAGACTTGCGCAAAAATGTGAAAACCGGTTCTTATCGTCAGTTTCGGTGATGATTAAAAATTTTCATCACCGGTTAAAAACCGGGTTTCATCTCTAGTACGAACTGATGACCCGTTATTAGCGATATATATATATATATATATATATATTAGGGTGCCACTTATTTGGGGTGTTTTTCATTTTTTGGGAATTTCTATCAGGACGGGCGCATTTCTGGTGTCATTCCGTCTAAAAACATTGTGTGTAAAATATTTTTGAAATAAAATAATAATTAGAACTGCCTCAACGAGGTCAAAGTTTATACTTTTTGTCGAAAAGTACTCATGGCATTCTGTTATCATGTCAGTTTTCGTTTCGATAGCTGCTGTAGTTTCTGAGTTGAAAATGATAACAGACAGACAGACGGACGGTCAGAGTCGTTGGTTTAGTCTTCCGCACTGGTGTACAGAAGACTAAAATGAGGTATTATACAGGGTGTAACACGAGTTTATCCAAATATTGATACAGGCGAAAGAACATGTTATTCTAAGTAGAAAATGGGTTGGGACGAGTTTTGCCAACACTAACAGTGTTTCATTCTCTTTTTCAGTGAGTTCTGAAACGACGTGATGGCTTCGGCAACAAGATCTAAAACAGCAGTCTATCTCCTGGGGACCGTGGACCACAGCATCACAGGAAGCATGCTGCCTACGGGAAAGCAGGCGCTTCAGTACTTTTTCCACCTTCACCTTGACGTCAAGAAGCCGATCAAGGAAGCAGCCGCTGAGACAGTGACCGCAGTCAAGGAATTCTGGGAGCGGTCCCGTATTCCTACGCAGAAAGACCAACGCGCAAGGGACAAGGTTCTCCGAATGTACGAGAAGTGGCGGGCTCTGAACAAGAACTCGAAACGGCGCACTGTGACCCAAATCAGGAACGAGGCCGAGTTCCTCTCATCCCTTGACCGCCTCTTCGACATCGCACACGAACAGGCGATGTCGATGATCACAATCGAAGAGGACAGGGAGTTCCTGACGGGACAAAGGGCCGAGGTGCGGCGCGGCCGCATCTCCTCCACACGTGACATGACGCTGCACACTGAGGAGGAGCGTGCGAGGAGACAGGAAGCGGAAAGGAGCCGCCGGCAAGATGATGAAAGGGCGAACAGAGAGAGCCGAGAAGAACTCGTCGAACTGGCATCGAGCTCCAGCTCAGGTGCAAGCAGCCCGACTCGGTCACCGACACGGCGTCGTCGCCGAGAAGAAGAGGAAGAGCTCTCTCTCCCGGGCCCGTCCACGTCGAATGCAGAAGCATCTACGACCCCTTTACCACCCAAGCGATTCCGCGCGTCGAAAAAGATGATCACCCCTGATCTCTCCGCAGCGATGGATCGGACGAAACTTACCGACCGAGAAGGTGTTTTTTTGCTGTCGGCGGCTGCGAGGAGCTTGGGCCACGACCCTGAGGAGCTGGTCTTGAACCGCGAATCCTCCCGCCGCGACCGAGCAAAGTTCCGTGCTATGGCAGCAGCGGAAATGAAGGCAGCCTTCCATCCTACTGTGCCGCTGACCGTTCACTGGAACGGGAAAATCGTACCAGCGGCTGACGGAGGCCCTGCTGAAGATCGCCTTCCAGTTCTGGTGTCTGGGGAGAACGTCGACAAGCTTCTGGCTGTGCCCAGCCTCCCCGACGGCACCGGCCGCGCCATGGCGGAAGCCGTCCTCTCTGCCCTCGAGGATTGGGACATCAAGGGACGGATCTGTGCCCTCTCTTTTGACACCACCGCCTCAAACACAGGACTCTCAGGAGGAGCTTGCTATATCATTGAGCAGAAACTCGAGAAGACAGTGCTTCATTTGGCTTGCCGCCACCACATCCACGAACTGGTGTGCGAGAAGGCATTCACGGCGTGCCTCGGTCCCTCTACTGGTCCTGACATCCTCCTGTTCAAACGATTCGCCGCCCAGTGGGACTTCATCGATCAAACCAAAGCGAAGCCCTTCGAGGATGGAACCATGCCGCAGCACCTGAAGGACGCCCGCGACGACCTGCTGATCGAATTCAGCCGCCTCCTCGACGGTCAACATCCACGTGATGACTACAGGGAACTTCTGGAGCTCTCTGTAATTGTGCTGGGCGGTCCGAACAAGCGGGGTGCCCGGTTCGCTCGTCCCAGCGCCTTCCATCGCGCGCGCTGGATGGCAAAAGTCATCTATGCCATCAAACTGTTCCTGTTCCGGGAACAGTTTCAGATGTCGTCAGGCGAAGCGGCTGGAATCCGGCGATTCACCATCTACGTGACGGCCTGGTACAAAGCGCCGCTCCCGGCAACGGCCCCAGCCGCGGACCTCGCGCTGCTCAAGGCCCTCGTCTATTATCCGGACTCAGCGGTGGCCAAGGCGACGGCGACAGTCTTCGCCAGGCACCTATGGTACTTGAGCGAGCGCCTCGTCACCCTGGCCATCTTCGACGAGGGTATCGACTTGGCGACAAAGCGGGAGATGATTAAAGCGATGGAAGAAGAGGAAGGATCGGAGGATCCCCTGCGGCGTATCAATGTGGACCTGTCCACCGCCTCAATCGCCAACAATACATTGGCCAAGTTCACAACGACTACATCAAAGGAGTTCTTCAAGGTTCTGGACATCAGCACTGCCTTCCTGCTCAAGGATCCGGAGGAGTGGCGGACGGACCCAGCCTTCATCGCCGCATCCCGCCGAGTCCAGGCCCTTCAAGTTGTCAATGACTTCGCGGAGCGCGGGGTGGCGTTGATGCAGTCTTTCAACCTGGCCCTTACCAAGAGTGAAGACCAAAGGCAGTTTCTCTTACAAGTGGTCGAGAAGCACCGCTGTGACTTCCCAACCGCCCGCAAGTCCACCGTGACCTCTGCAAAGTAGGCAACAATGAGAGGGAGATGGGCGCCCATGATACCCCCCCCTTGAGGGGCTAATACTCGAGTTGAGGGGGACCTAGAGTTGAAAGTATGAAGTTCAGTTATATGTTTTAGGTCAAGATTAGTAGCTTGAACAAACTAGAAGTGATATTTTATTTGCTAGAGGCATAGAACATCATGATCTAAAATTTCTACTTTTCGAGAAAATATACAAACTTTGACCGTATTGAGGCAGTTCTAAATATTGTTTTATTTCAAAAATATTTTACACACGATATTTTTTGACAAAATGGAACCAGAAACGCGCCCGTCCCGATAAAAATTCAAACTTTCGAAAATAAGTGTCACCCTAATATATATATATGATGAAAATAACCACAAAGGAAAAAGGAAACAGAATGGTACTCAAGCGCTTTCGTCTAATGACATCCTCCGGAACACTGAAATAAATAACAAGTTCGAGACTATATAAGTCGTGATATTTTCGTTAAAACTAACGAAAATATTGCGACTTAACCTGCATGAAGTCCTTGAACATTTTAGGGATTTCATGAAATCCCTAGTTATCCAGATTTCCTGTAATATATATATATATATATATATATATATATATAACTGAGCTAGAACTCTTTCTTATTTTCAGTTCTAAGAACTTCTCAAAAGAAAACACACAAAAAAAAAATGGGTATTGGGGCAAGGGGTAAATAAGGGATATTGTTTTATACGAATTTCTGTTCGCCATTCGCCATGTTAGATTCAGACGGATGAACAAGATGGCTTCCAATTTACTTGTATTTTGATTGCGACACAGCTCGTACAACATATTCACACCAAAGCTAATATTACATTTAGTTAAGAGAGTCGCTGTGAAGTACACTAATTTTAAATGTATTAAAAATAAGTTTTAAAAGAAAGCTCCTTTACTATTTTTCTCCCTATGGTCATGTCGTTTGTCACACGGGTGAATTCGTTGAATTATTCCCCCAAACTGTGGCCTTTCCTCGCCTCTGGACGGGATTTTAAACCTCAGGCAGGATGAAATAGAGATCATATTACAAAATACTAATGGATACTTGCTCTTTAAAACGCTTAAATTCACGCTGATTTTAATATTCGCGCTCCGTGCAGAGAGAGTTAAAAATCTATTTAAGCGATATTGGATGGGAGACCGTCCTCCGCGCCTGGATTACGTAGCGACCCGTGGTTCGGATCCCACGTAAAACTGTAGGTCCCCTCCGTCATATGACCTTAGATTAATCTCTTTAGTCTGCCATGAAGAGTCGTCATCGTTTTCTATGAAAATCTGTTTATGGGTAATTTAATTAAAGTACTAAAATATTTCTTCATTTTATGGGTAACTCTAATTATATAATTTATATGAAATAACGTCTACAGATTCATCGAATCTTTGATCCACAGTCTCCGCGTCTTCATCCAAACTGATCCACTTCGCTGAAGAGGGAACATGATCAGTTATTTCACCCCCTTTTAAAAAAATATTGATTTTTCGAATGTTCACAGAACTATTTATCCACGTTAATCTACACTTTCTTTTGAATGAATAGGGGGCGTTTTCTCTCCAGCAGCGTTTCCCGGACAGGGTGCCACCGAGTTTTATGAAAAATGACGAAAATGAGAAACTTAAAATATATTGGATACGGGAATTTGAAACGAAGCAAAACATTCGTCACTTACAGTATATGTCAATACGGAAACTATACGATTATTTTGAATTGATATGGTGTTCCGGGGGAAGGGAGGGGGCGGGACCCAGATGCTTAATAGTTTGATTCGAAAATCCTCTGGGATGCCACTAAAAGGAGACCAGATGGTACTGGGGTGCCTTGAGCCAGTAAAAGTTGGAAACCATTGCTTCACAGTACAAATGAACTGTATCAAAATTTTTAAGTCAGTAAGTTGTGTTGGTTGGTCGGGGATTGACTGGAATTTTTATAGAAATCGTGCCATATACTGTAAGTGGAGAGAGGTGGTTAGTGTGTCAGGGTTGAAACAACTCTATTTCACCCACCCTTGAAATAAATAATTCCCGCTACAATTCATTGGTGTGGAGAAAAAAAAAGTTCAGTTTTAAATATTTTTTCTATTCAACTCAAGGTACAAAGACGTTTAATTCAGTGACATGATGGAAGTTAAGTATTCTTATAGTTTACTTATTAATGGAAACATACAGGGTGTTTCAGGTCGACCCTAGAAATATGGAAAAGAAACAATTCATATTAGTTACGGAATTACTATGACAAACTTCAAATACAAATTGGCGGAATTTGAAGTTTGTATTTGGTATTTGAAGTTTGTCATAGTAATTCCGTAACTATGATAATATGAAGTGTTTCTTTTCCATATTTCTAGGGTCGACCTGAAACACCCTGTATATAAAGACGATTGAATTCTTAATAAATATTTTATTGAAACTTTTTATTAAGAATTTAATCTATTCACTAATAGAAGTAAAAATTGACTCGAGAGTTACCTTCAAGGAATGCAAATAATGATGCGTCAATTCAAGAGTCGTGGGTAGTGAGTGAAAAAAATGATGCACCGGCTCAAAAGTCTAATGAATGAGTGAAAATAAGGACGAAGTAATTTGGTGAGTCGTCGTTACTCAATGAAAATAATGACGAAGCAATTGGTGAGTCGTTGTTACTCAATGAAAATAATGACGAAGTAATTGGTGAGTCGTTGTTACTCAATGAAAATAATGACGAAGTAATTGGTAAGTCGTTGTTACTCAATGAAAATAATGACGAAGTAATTGGTGAGTCGTTGTTACTCAATGAAAATAATGACGAAGTAATTGGTGAGTCGTTGTTACTCAATGAAAAGAATGACGAAGTAATTGGTGACTCGTTGTTACTCAATGAAAATAATGACGAAGTAATTGGTGAGTCGTCGTTACTCAATGAAAATAATGACGAAGTAATTGGTGAGTCGTCGTTACTCAATGAAAATAATGACGAAGCAATTGGTGAGTCGTCGTTACTCAATGAAAATAATGACGAAGTAATTGGTGAGTCGTCGTTACTCAATGAAAATAATGACGAAATAATTGGTGAGTCGTTGTTACTCAATGAAAATAATGGTTCGGCAAGTCTATTGTGTTTACACGATGTACTAAAACGACTCGCCAATTCTCGAGAGTCATCTTTACTAAATACATATAATGAGTCTGCAACTAATGAGCCGTAGTATCCGAATGAAAATAATGATGATGCGACTCATGAGTCACGTCACGATAATTGAATGAAAAATTATACCGCGGACTGAAGATGTGTGTTTGTGAATGAGAATAATGACGTGGTTTCGAAAATCGTGGTCAGTGAATGAATAATGATTTAGCGACGCCGGATGCAAATGCAAATAATGATACTGCGACACGAGTGTCGTGGTTACGATAGTAAAATAATTACATGACGATTCGAGAGTCGTTGTTACCTGATAAAAATATTGTAACGTCGACAAAGAAATCGTGGATGGTTACTGATTGAAATGATGTGGAGATCCGAGGGTCGTGTTTGTTTAAAAAAATGATGGCACAGCGAATCAAACGTCATCATTATTTAACGAAAGTAATTGCGTTTAGAAGGCCTGCCCCTTGGGGAGAAAAGTTTGGGGAAAACCCTCTGCAAAGGTGCCATAAGATCCAAATACGGGAGTTGAATTCCAAACTTTGTTCAATCAGGATTGCAGGTTTTTGGGGTCTCTCGAAATGTTGTATGTTAAACTTGTCAGTGTCAGCCTATCAGTCGTAATTACCAAACTTTCTCTCCCCGGTGCTATTTAACGTAATAACATTCGCCTTTATTCTAAATAACTGAGTTCAATTATCAGTTTGTTATTCTAAATGAACATAAAAATAATCCAACCAGTAAATTATTTCTTCTGCTTAAGATTTGTGTCAGTGAAAAGTCGACTGGTAACGCTTCACAGACATTCATTTACCTCGTACTATTAATATATCAGCCAAATAGACCCTTTAATAAATAAAACATTGAAATGATGTGGGAATTCGAAGTCGCGTTTACTTTATGAAATAATTGCATAGCTATTCCAGAGTCGCCGTTACTCAATGAAAATAATTGCGTTTACTCGTCAGTAGTTTTAAAAATTGTTCAATGTGTCCCTCGACCAGAGTAGTATAGCCGCAAAAGGGGAGAGTGCAGGAATGTTGCAGGTTATTATGTAATGTTGCAAAGGGGGTGGGGTTGTTGCAAAGGGGGTTGTTGCAAAGGGGGGTGGGGGGAAACTTGGAGGCGGTGTTATCCCCCAAGAGAAAGGAGGACGAGGAGAGAAAGGAGGAGAGGTGTTCACCTGGCAGGAGCCAAGTGCACATTAAGACTTCCAGCCGGGCTGGCGTTGTTT
This sequence comes from Bathynomus jamesi, assembly GCA_023014485.1. Lineage (NCBI taxonomy): Eukaryota > Metazoa > Arthropoda > Malacostraca > Isopoda > Cirolanidae > Bathynomus > Bathynomus jamesi. Next base: position 1,644,441 of record JAJOZX010000089.1, on the reverse strand, counting down.
TATAGGCTCCTAATCAGCCAGTTGGCGTAAATGGCTTGAGTTGCCAGATACCGCGATACCATTGTATACATTATTATAGACTCCTAATCAGCCAGTTGGCTGGTTGTCAGATACCTCTTTTTAGCAGTATTATTGCATACATTATTATATACGCCTAATCAGCCAGTTGGCTGAGTTGCCAGATAGCGCCATGTATTCCATTGTATACACTATTATAGACTCCTAATCAGCCAGTTGGCTGGTTGTCAGATACCTCTTTTTAGCAGTATTATTGCATACATTATTATTATATACGCCTAATCAGCCAGTTGGCTGAGTTGCCAGATAGCTCCATGTATTCCGAAGACAGAGTTGCCAGATACCATTGTATACACTATTATAGACTCCTAATCAGCCAGTTGGCTTAGAAGGGTTAAATATTGCCAGATACCATTGTATACAGAATACCGGTAGTAGAAGGCATAACAATAAACAACATTGCATCATTCTTTTTATTATAAATATATAGAAAATAAATATACATTTGAGGAATATGTGTATAACAGAAATATATACACACAATTATATATAAAATAAATATACATTTCAATATGTACATAGAAATATATACACACAATTATGGATATATATATATATATATATATATAAGATTTCAAATAAATATACATTTCAAATAAATAAACATTTCAATATGTACATAACAGTACAGGAGAAATACACCACACACACACACAATTATGGTGATATATAAAATAAAATATACATTTCATATACACTTCAATATGTACATAACAGTACAGGAGAAATATCAAGCAAAATATATATATATATATATATATATAAACACAAATCAATAGAAATATGCGTATATCGTCAAGCAAAAATATATACAATTCACTTTTTTTTCAAAATACTAAAATCGGTCTTAATCGAGTTTACAATTACATCATTATTGCTCTGCATTACGCAGTCTATGCGGCTTAATAATATTTCACCGCTTAAAGTATAGGGAAACCTGTATTCGATATGAATGGCTTTCATATCGTTCAGTACTATTTTTGTCCCCACTTTACAACCGGTTGGCAAGTCATCTTTAAATACGTCTAGAATACAATCAAGCACGCACAAAGAGTTCATCGTTAGCTACATTATTAACGCAAGTTTATAAGAATGCTTTTCCAATCGAGGGTTTATTTCTACCGACTCGAGCTTTTCAATCGTGAACTCTTCACTCAACATAACGGCAATTGAAATAATCTTCTAAATCGTTACGGCAACTGCGCGTTATATAAAGAAATAGTTCTTCAGGGTGAACGGTGTAGGTGAGCTCAGCTTGTACCGATCAATTGCTTTGTACCAAAGTTCATGGTATTTCAAAGAGTCTAAACTTTTTAAATAAACATCCAGCACTAGACCATTCTCACCAGTCCTACACTCGGTAAACCCATCGAGCAGAGCAGTGTATGCGTATTCAAGAACTGTATCAAAATAAAGCATATCCGTAACACGCGCGTAATATAGGTTTCAGTTTACGGAATCCGACGATTTCAAACATTCTGTCGAGGATGAAACGGTTTCGCGTAGGAATAAGAGCGTTATTATCAGAAGCATTCTTCCACATCAGCCTTATATCAATGCATGGCGATCGTTATTTATACACAACGTACATACAACGGCGTATGAGGGCGCGTCACTAATCTGCTCTCTTCTTGTACCTACGTTAGCAGGTATTTTATAACGATCTTCACACCACTTATCAACTATCACAAAGATTCTATTCATCTCCTCGATACTTAAATAAACCCGTTTGTTTGTCGGTCTACATTCCGTTTCCAGTACATAGCTAATGGTACCGGAATTACTGAACACGCGCAACGATTTCGTCACGGACACATCGTACGAGGCGTTGAGAATGCTGCTCAAAGGAAGTTCCATCGTATTCGAGCTTTTCAATCGTGAACTCTTCACTCAACATAACGGCAATTGAAATAATCTTCTAAATCGTTACGGCAACTGCGCGTTATCTAAAGAAATAGTTCTTCAGGGTGAACGGTGTAGGTGAGCTCAGCCTTGTACCGATCAATTGCTTTGTACCAAAGTTCATGGTATTTCAAAGAGTCTAAACTTTTTAAATAAACATCCAGCACTAGACCATTCTCACCAGTCCTACACTCGGTAAACCCATCGAGCAGAGCAGTGTATGCGTATTCAAGAACTGTATCAAAATAAAGCATATCCGTAACACGCGCGTCTAATATAGGTTTCAGTTTACGGAATCCGACGATTTCAAACATTCTGTCGAGGATGAAACGGTTTCGCGTAGGAATAAGAGCGTTATTATCAGAAGCATTCTTCCACATCAGCCTTATATCAATGCATGGCCGATCGTATTTTATACACAACGTACATACAACGGCGTATGAGGGCGCGTCACTAATTGCTCTCTTCTTGTACCTACGTTAGCAGGTATTTTTATAACGATCTTTACACCACTTATCAACTATCACAAAGATTCTATTCATCTCCTCGATACTTAAATAAACCCGTTTGTTTGTCGGTCTACATTCCGTTTCCAGTACATAGCTAATGGTACCGGAATTACGCCTGAACACGCGCAACGATTTCGTCACGGACACATCGTACGAGGCGTTGAGAATGCTGCTCAAAGGAAGTTCCATCGTATTCGAGGAGCGCACGTCTACTCGGTTCAAGCTCTGAGATAACTAGAGCCGTGTGAGGCACAGGCAGGAACGGTTCGACGGGCGGCTGACTCGATGATACGTGAATGGGCATGTTCGTACGACTCGAATTGTTGCACATATTTGTTTTTCCGTTTCGTCACTACCAGCCTACGCACTTTGGATAAGAACTAGGCGCTAATCATCTCCACACTCCGGCGCACTATTTGAGAGGAACATATGCGCATATTTTTCCTTTCTACCATCAAACGATACTCGTCTCTAAAATCTGTTAAAAACTCACGCATGGCACTAGCCACAACCTCACTATGAACCTCATCATGATATACGTTAATATAGTGATAAAAACACCTAAGATTGTCCATGATCACGAGATTCACATTTTCAGACGTAGGGTATGAGTAATCGACATGGTGTAGCATGACGTAATACCGCTTGTCACACCACCCATCCACAAGGCTCATTATCCATACCTGCTGCTTCTCTTCTGCACGCGTTGTTTCTTTTACTTCACGGTGTATGTGAGACTTTATAAAGTTTAGCCCTGCAGCATACTTCAGCACATCGTCTGTGCAACGAAAGCCTTCAACAGTCTCACCAGAACATCCGTAGAGTATTTGTACATCTTGGAACTTCGCACAATCCAATGTGGCTTTAAAAGAGGCATAGGAGGGGGGAATAGGAAGTTTTTCGGTATCCACCACATCCTCACACTTTACTGAATACCATTTCATAAACGTTGTGCAAGCAATATTAAAGGTAGCCATTTCAATATACGTCTGATCTGAATACACGTCTGATCTCTCGGGCTTACTGCGGTCGACTGACCACGCAGGGACTCCCAGATAGTAGCATGACTCACGCAGTGGGCGGAGCTTAGAACTTTCACCTACACACACACACACACACACACACACACACACACAAAGGAGAAAGTGAAACGCTATTTGATTTATTGAGATATTCATATATTTACAAATACGATTCGAGATATTCAAGTTATATATATATATATTTACAAATAGATACGATTATATACAAGACGTGTGAGTTAGAAGCATCATTGGTATCCAAAGGGTACGGTATCATAGGTGCCAGGTAACTGGTAACGTTTCCTATAGGTGTTACGGCACACCATCGTACCCCTAAGTTCCTTCACGCCTCCCAGTTTCTGCGCCCGAAAATTGTGGGTGCCTACAATTAGTTGGTGAGGTTGCAAACATACTAGATCCTTCAACGACTCAGTTAACAACCTCCCGATTCGCATGGTTGAGCGTAATACCCTTTGCCTTCACGATATATTTCATTTCATCCCCTACCCTGACCCGTACCCCATAAGTCTTAGGTCCTGTTGAGATAAAAGAGTCGGCGTATGCGTCGTCCCCATACTCATCCTTGATCTCATCAGTGAGCTCGCCGAGGAACCCCAATAGCGGGCATGTAATCACCCTCCCTCTCTGTGAATATCACGCTATCTGTATCGGCATACAATACTCTCCGCCCAAGAGAATGCAATAGACCCCAAAGTTTTATACGGGCGTAGGCTGTTGTGAAGCTCGCCACAGGTATGTTTGTAACCCTTGAGGTATCTGTGGCAAATTCAGTGTTGTTGTACTTTATTACGTAAGTATTACCTACATTCACGATCTCCATGACCTCTTTATCGGGGGCATTGGCATAATCCCAGACATCGCTATAACTTTGTGCCAAATGAATGTTCCCTCTGCCGGTATTCTGCGCAAATTTTCCCCATAGACTGTTTAGACACAATTTTGCACTAAAGCGCTTGCCAGGATTCTTTACAATTTGGACACGATCAAGTGTATACCTTCGCGGTCGCGGTAACGTTGAATATAGGCAGACTTTTCATCTTCGGTATCAACTCCTCGCGGATACCCTGATGCTTCAAACCTTATCCTTCAAAAAGGCGTTTATATATGGTGTGAAAAGGTTGGGGAGCTTCTGAAACCTCCACACCTCGTGTATCTTCAGTATTCTATAACCATGGCGTACGGCTAGGGCCAGCTCAGGACTTGTATATACGCCTCTGATCTTACGCTGGTGGGGTATATGGTTACATTCGCCGTTATCCTCTTCCGCGCACTTCACGCACAGGGGAAACATGAGCTTGTCGTCGATAACGACAGGTAAGATCGGCATCCATAAATTGCGTGGGGGAGTACGTCTACGAAAGAGAGCCCAAAGTAATGATCATTCAAATTTTTGAAAATTCATTGATGGAGGGTATGCTAGGTCCCACCAGTTTCTCAGGAGCGCCCACGGGGTACGGATGGCTCTTCATCACGTATGGGTATAAAGAACAGAAATCGTAGTAATGGAGCTTCACGCCCACCGTAGGTGGAAAGTATAGTCTGAATGGATTTGTACGTCCTCCAAACAAGCTATCACCACATTTGAGAGGGTCCAGCACCATTGAACGCTTGATCGTTTTTATTTCCTCACGGTATACATCGTCTGTCTCCATCCGTGCATCATATTCATGCTCCCACAAGACTTTGTGAGTGAACTGTAATCCTATAAGTTGATCGCGGGTGCGGGTCCCTGCAAGACAGTCGGCAGGAGATCTACGTGGATATCCGACGATACCGCACTCAGGGCGGGGGCATCCATGCCACCAGCATCCATTAAAGGAATACACAGTCTTCACACCGTGACACGGTTTTCACTTAACCCATCAACCCAAAAAACACGTCCATTAATCTTAATGGGTACCTCACCCGTGTTGCGGGCGTGCTTTATGTATACACCTGTTTGTTGCTGCAGGTGTATGAGCCAGTAAATAGCCTTGTGTCCGTAACTGCGGGGGTTGTTTCGGTGAATAATGGCTAAGGTGTCTTTAGGCATGAAGTTATTCTTGAACACCGTAAAACATAATGATGCGATGGTGGTTGCGACTTGCAGTGGATCGCATTTGAAACGGGCTATGTACATACTTCTAAAGGCCTGGAAACATACTCTAAGCACGCGCACATCATTCACGCAATAACGCTCACATTCATCAGCTATATTATAAGGGTTACTTTCATTAAAACTGTCGTAGTATCGATCAAAGTCTTCACGTTCATCCATGCAGTCAAATAATGTTTGGGGGGTGGTGGGCCTACGTAGTTTAAAGTCTCGCTGGTGAGGAAAGTGTATGGGAAGTACCCTTTGGAAACTTCAGCTGCTACTCCCATCACCTTGGGTAGCTTTGCTAATTTACAAGGTGTGAATAATAAAGTATCTTTAAATTGTACATTGCCTCTTATCTGCATCTGTATTAATTTGTTGCCTCTTTTCAATGGATCACCTGTAAATATCTCAGAGGATTCGTGTTCAAGCAACTCCTTATAAAGGAACTGCGTGTCAAACTTTGCCCCGTTATGGGCGAGAATATACACAGTCATTTTTTTGAACTTGTCGGCTAACTTGACAATATAGGACACAAATAGTTTCACAGGACTATAGCTGACATTCGTTTTAAAAACGTTTGTCCGTTTACCGCAATTGGGGCACTCGTCACACTCGATACCCATACACTCATCACAGATGGTCTGGCTCACAAGTAAATGTGGAATTACCTCTTTGGTTTCAGCGTTCGTATATGTTTCTATATCGTAGTACACAGTTATACAAGGGTTATTTTTAGGCTTAGCATCTTTCATATAACACACATGCTTTACTCCATCCGCCTTATATTCCTCCTGGCATGTAGGACAGTGAATTACGTCGCACTTGTGCTTAAATTTTCCCCAATTATCCATTGTGTGAAACATACCACATTCACAGATTCTCATTTTCCTGCACGTACCAATTGATTTATGGAGATCAAAGCAGCTATTATTGAAAAATGTGCGTCTACACACATCACAGTCTCTCTTCTCAACTACACGGCTTTCACATTTGGTGCTTTTACACTGCTCACATACCATGTGACATTCTTTACAATGTCTCACTATATCATCCGCAAACTCGAGGCACCCCTTACACAAATCATGATGTCTCCCATATTTTCGACTTTTGTCATAACTCGCGTAAAGCCCCCTTATATTACGGATGGGGAGATACGTTGTTCCTGACAATCCTAAAATAAGTAGGGGCCTTGTACGATCTCTCACACAGCTTTTAAAAACATACACAGTCCGGCGGCGATCATCCAAACCAAATATAACTATGCGCACATTCATTTCCTGTTCTACCTTTCTCAGCTCTTCAGGACCCATATTACAGTCAAATTCAACTTCACAGTCTACAGCTAGTTTACGGGCACGCTCAACGATCGTAGGCAGCCAAATTTTTTGAGTCCGTGTATTTTGTACAGTAAACATACGTGCTAAGAGTACTGCTATAAAGCCGCAACCACGATCGACGTTTAAATGCCTTCGGTAAATAGTTGGAGAATTGAAGTTAAGAGTGTACGGTATGGCACTATGACCCGCAACACGGAATACACGGTCAATATTTACCGTGAAGTTGTTCATATTGAAGGCTATACTACTTTGGACGGCTTGCATTATACGCCCTAATATATATTCTACATCTTCAGCAGCCAAACGTCTAAACGGTACTATCACCCAATAATCGTCTACATCACCGTCATCTGACCCGAACCCAAAGGACAGACTCGTCCTGACCTCACGCTCGTCGCGATTCTGAAGAGCAAACTCTATAATATGCTGTACTACCCTGCGTATCCCGCGCTCAATTCCATTGCTATACATGACTCTAGGGTCGACCCTGACTCTATATCGATTTCTAGTCAAGGCGGGGGTGGGGGCTGCGGATCGCACTAACTCGAACGTAATAACATTCTCAACAGAACGGGGGCGGAATTAGTGGATATATTAGGCGCTGCTGATGGGGCCCTGTTGCGTAGGAGGGTTGGGGATCTATTATTGTAGACTTAACAGAACGGGGGGCGGAATAAGGGGGTATATTAGGTGCTACTGCTGGGGAGGTTGTTGCGTAAGAGGTTGAGGGTTGGGGGTCTGCTGCAACAGGTGCGTATTTCGGTCGCTTTATACCTGATGTGGGGTTCTCACACCTCCGCTTTGGACGTGCAACCTGTATCGCTGGTGAGGGTTCAGGGGAGGAGATCACAACTACACTGTCATCGTCATCCGTAATGATAGGTTGCTCTACCTCATCGTCGGTTCTGTGGGAGAAGAAATATAAGGATCAGCACTCAAAATTGTAATATTTTGTAAATGACCCACTTAGGAGTGTGACGTGTTAGAAATGGACTCTGTAGAAAAATTCAGATTCACGAGCCCATCCACATGTATTATATCTGGACCTACAGGATGTGGTAAAACTGTGTTTATGCTTAAAATCATTAAAGAAAAGGGCGAGATGTTCTCGAAATTTGTGCATAAAGTTATATGGTGCTATTCGACGTATCAATCAGTGTTCAACGAGTACCAAGATGATATTTTGTTCCACAAAGGTGTATATGACGTTAATTCGCTAAAGGGAACTGAACATACAATCATTGTAATTGACGATCTCATGTTGGAGATGGAAAAACGTTTGCCGAGACATTTACAGTATACTCCCACCATCTTAACATAAGCGTGTTCTTCATCAATCAGAATCTATTTTTCAAAAATAGATACATGCGCGATGTGTCGTTAAATACGCAATATCTAGTTATTCGCGCAACGTAGAGATGTATCACATAAATAAACATCCAGCACTAGACCATTCTCACCAGTCCTACACTCGGTAAACCCATCGAGCAGAGCAGTGTATGCGTATTCAAGAACTGTATCAAAATAAAGCATATCCGTAACACGCGCGTCTAATATAGATTTCAGTTTACGGAATCCGACGATTTCAAACATTCTGTCGAGGATGAAACGGTTTCGCGTAGGAATAAGAGCGTTATTATCAGAAGCATTCTTCCACATAAACCGTTTCATCCTCGACAGAATGTTTGAAATCGTCGGATTCCGTAAACTGAAATCTATATTAGACGCGCGTGTTACGGATATGCTTTATTTTGATACAGTTCTTGAATACGCATACACTGCTCTGCTCGATGGGTTTACCGAGTGTAGGACTGGTGAGAATGGTCTAGTGCTGGATGTTTATTTATGTGATACATCTCTACGTTGCGCGAATAAGACTAGATATTGCGTATTTAACGACACATCGCGCATGTATCTATTTTTGAAAAATAGATTCTGATTGATGAAGAACACGCTTATGTTAAGATGGTGGGAGTATACTGTAAATGTCTCGGCAAACGTTTTATCCATCTCCAACATGAGATCGTCAATTACAATGATTGTATGTTCAGTTCCCTTTAGCGAATTAACGTCATATACACCTTTGTGGAACAAAATATCATCTTGGTACTCGTTGAACACTGATTGATACGTCGAATAGCACCATATAACTTTATGCACAAATTTCGAGAACATCTCGCCCTTTTCTTTAATGATTTTAAGCATAAACACAGTTTTACCACATCCTGTAGGTCCAGATATAATACATGTGGATGGGCTCGTGAATCTGAATTTTTCTACAGAGTCCATTTCTAACACGTCACACTCCTAAGTGGGTCATTTACAAAATATTACAAATTTTGAGTGCTGATCCTTATATTTCTTCTCCCACAGAACCGACGATGAGGTAGAGCAACCTATCATTACGGATGACGATGACAGTGTAGTTGTGATCTCCTCCCCTGAACCCTCACCAGCGATACAGGTTGCACGTCCAAAGCGGAGGTGTGAGAACCCCACATCAGGTATAAAGCGACCGAAATACGCACCTGTTGCAGCAGACCCCCAACCCTCAACCTCTTACGCAACAACCTCCCCAGCAGCAGCACCTAATATACCCCCTTATTCCGCCCCCCGTTCTGTTAAGTCTACAATAATAGATCCCCAACCCTCCTACGCAACAGGGCCCACATCAGCAGCGCCTAATATATCCACTAATTCCGCCCCCCGTTCTGTTGAGAATGTTATTACGTTCGAGTTAGTGCGATCCGCAGCCCCCACCCCCGCCTTGACTAGAAATCGATATAGAGTCAGGGTCGACCCTAGAGTCATGTATAGCAATGGAATTGAGCGCGGGATACGCAGGGTAGTACAGCATATTATAGAGTTTGCTCTTCAGAATCGCAACGAGCGTGAGGTCAGGACGAGTCTGTCCTTTGGGTTCGGGTCAGATGACGGTGATGTAGACGATTATTGGGTGATAGTACCGTTTAGACGTTTGGCTGCTGAAGATGTAGAATATATATTAGGGCGTATAATGCAAGCCGTCCAAAGTAGTATAGCCTTCAATATGGACAACTTCACGGTAAATATTGACCGTGTATTCCGTGTTGCGGGTCATAGTGCCATACCGTACACTCTTAACTTCAATTCTCCAACTATTTACCGAAGGCATTTAAACGTCGATCGTGGTTGCGGCTTTATAGCAGTACTCTTAGCACGTATGTTTACTGTACAAAATACACGGACTCAAAAAATTTGGCTGCCTACGATCGTTGAGCGTGCCCGTAAACTAGCTGTAGACTGTGAAGTTGAATTTGACTGTAATATGGGTCCTGAAGAGCTGAGAAAGGTAGAACAGGAAATGAATGTGCGCATAGTTATATTTGGTTTGGATATCGCCGCCGGACGTGTATGTTTTTAAAAGCTGTGTGAGAGATCGTACAAGGCCCCTACTTATTTTAGATTGTCAGGAACAACGATATCTCCCCATCCGTAATATAAGGGGGCTTTACGCGAGTATGACAAAAGTCGAAAATATGGGAGACATCATGATTGTGTAAGGGGTGCCTCGAGTTTGCGGCAGATATATGTAGACATTGTAAAGAATGTCACAGGTATGTGAGCAGTGTAAAAGCACCAAATGTGAAAGCGTGTAGTGAGAAGAAGAGACTGTGATCCGCAGCCCCACCCCCGCCTTGACTAGAAATCGATATAGAGTCAGGGTCGACCCTAGAGTCATGTATAGCAATGGAATGAGCGCGGGATACGCAGGGTAGTACAGCATATTATAGAGTTTGCTCTTCAGAATCGCGACGAGCGTGAGGTCAGGACGAGTCTGTCCTTTGGGTTCGGGTCAGATGACGGTGATGTAGACGATTATTGGGTGATAGTACCGTTAGACGTTTGGCTGTGAAGATGTAGAATATATATTAGGGCGTATAATGCAAGCCGTCCAAAGTAGTATAGCCTTCAATATGGACAACTTCACGGTAAATATTGACCGTGTATTTCGTGTTGGGTCATAGTGCCATACCGTACACTCTTAACTTCAATTCTCCAACTATTTACCGAAGGCATAAAACGTCGATCGTGGTTGCGGCTTTATAGCAGTACTCTTAGCACGTATGTTTACTGTACAAAATACACGGACTCAAAAAATTTGGCTGCCTACGATCGTTGAGCGTGCCCGTAAACTAGCTGTAGACTGTGAAGTTGAATTTGACTGTAATATGGGTCCTGAAGAGCTGAGAAAGGTAGAACAGGAAATGAATGTGCGCATAGTTATATTGGTTTGGATGATCGCCGCCGGACTGTGTATGTTTTTAAAAGCTGTGTGAGAGATCGTACAAGGCCCCTATATTTTAGGATTGTCAGGAAAACGTATCTCCCATCCGTAATATAAGGGGGCTTTACGCGAGTTATGACAAAAGTCGAAAATATGGGAGACATCATGATTTGTGTAAGGGGTGCCTCGAGTTTGCGGATGATATAGTGAGACATTGTAAAGAATGTCACATGGTATGTGAGCAGTGTAAAAGCACCAAATGTGAAAGCCGTGTAGTTGAGAAGAGAGACTGTGATGTGTGTAGACGCACATTTTTCAATAATAGCTGCTTTGATCTCCATAAATCAATTGGTACGTGCAGAAAATGAGAATCTGTGAATGTGGTATGTTTCACACAATGGGATAATTGGGAAAATTTAAGCACAAGTGCGACGTAATTCACTGTCCTACATGCCAGGAGGAATATAAGGCGGATGGAGTAAAGCATGTGTGTTATATGAAAGATGCTAAGCCTAAAAATAACCCTTGTATAACTGTGTACTACGATATAGAAACATATACGAACGCTGAAACCAAAGAGGTAATTCCACATTTACTTGTGAGCCAGACCATCTGTGATGAGTGTATGGGTATCGAATGTGACGAGTGCCCCAATGCGGTAAACGGACAAACGTTTTTAAAACGAATGTCGCGATAGTCCTGTGAAACTATTTGTGTCCTATATTGTCAAGTTAGCCGACAAGTTCAAAAAAATGACTGTGTATATTCTCGCCCATAACGGGGCAAAGTTTGACACGCAGTTCCTTTATAAGGAGTTGCTTGAACACGAATCCTCTGAGATATTTACAGGTGATCCATTGAAAAGAGGCAACAAATTAATACAGATGCAGATAAGAGGCAATGTACAATTTAAAGATACTTTATTATTCACCTTGTAAATTAGCAAAGCTACCCAAGGTGATGGGAAGTAGCAGCTGAAGTTTCCAAATGGTACTTCCCATACACTTTCCTCACCAGCGAGACTTTAAACTACGTAGGCCCACCACCCCCCAAACATTATTTTGACTGCATGGATGAACGTGAAGACTTTGATCGATACTACGACAGTTTTAATGAAAGTAACCCTTATAATATAGCTGATGAATGTGAGCGTTATTGCGTGAATGATGTGCGCGTGCTTAGAGTATGTTTCCAGGCCTTTAGAAGTATGTACATAGCCCGTTTCAAATGCGATCCACTGCAAGTCGCAACCACCATCGCATCATTATGTTTACGGTGTTCAAGAATAACTTCATGCCTAAAGACACCTTAGCCATTATTCACCGAAACAACCCCCGCAGTTACGGACACAAGGCTATTTACTGGCTCATACACCTGCAGCAACAAACAGGTGTATACATAAAGCACGCCCGCAACACGGGTGAGTACCCATTAAGATTAATGGACGTGTTTTTTGGGTTGATGGGTTAAGTGAAAACCGTGTCACTGGTGTGAAGACTGTGTATTCCTTTAATGGATGCTGGTGGCATGGATGCCCCGCCCTGAGTGCGGTATCGTCGGAGATATCCACGGTAGATCTCCTGCGACTGTCTTGCAGGACCCGCACCCGCGATCAACTTATAGGATTACAGTTCACTCACAAAGTCTTGTGGGAGCATGAATGATGCACGGATGGAGACAGACGATGTATACCGTGAGGAAATAAAAACGATCAAGCGTTCAATGGTGCTGGACCCTCTCAAATGTGGTGATAGCTTGTTTGGAGGACGTACAAATCCATTCAGACTATACTTTCCACCTACGGTGGGCGTGAAGCTCCATTACTACGATTTCTGTTCTTTATACCCATACGTGATGAAGAGCCATCCGTACCCGTGGGCGCTCCTGAGAAACTGGTGGGACCTAGCATACCCTCCATCAATGAATTTCAAAAAATTTGAATGATCATTACTTTGGGCTCTCTTTCGTAGACGTACTCCCCCCACGCAATTTATGGATGCCGATCTTACCTGTCGTTATCGACGACAAGCTCATGTTTCCCTGTGCGTGAAGTGCGCGGAAGAGGATAACGGCGAATGTAACCATATACCCCACCAGCGTAAGATCAGAGGCGTATATACAAGTCCTGAGCTGGCCTAGCCGTACGCCATGGTTATAGAATACTGAAGATACACGAGGTGTGGAGGTTTCAGAAGCTCCCCAACCTTTTCACACCATATATAAACGCCTTTTTGAAGGATAAGGTTGAAGCATCAGGGTATCCGCGAGGAGTTGATACCGAAGATGAAAAGTCTGCCTATATTCAACGTTACCGCGACCGCGAAGGTATACAACTAGATCGTGTCCAAATTGTAAAGAATCCTGGCAAGCGCTTTAGTGCAAAATTGTGTCTAAACAGTCTATGGGGAAAATTTGCGCAGAATGCCGGCAGAGGGAACATTCATTGGCACAAAGTTATAGCGATGTCTGGGATTATGCCAATGCCCCCGATAAAGAGGTCATGGAGATCGTGAATGTAGGTAATACTTACGTAATAAAGTACAACAACACTGAATTTGCCACAGATACCTCAAGGGTTACAAACATACCTGTGGCGAGCTTCACAACAGCCTACGCCCGTATAAAACTTTGGGGTCTATTGCATTCTCTTGGGCGGAGAGTATTGTATGCCGATACAGATAGCGTGATATTCACAGAGAGGGAGGGTGATTACATGCCCGCTATTGGGGAGTTCCTCGGCGAGCTCACTGATGAGATCAAGGATGAGTATGGGGACGACGCATACGCCGACTCTTTTATCTCAACAGGACCTAAGACTTATGGGGTACGGGTCAGGGTAGGGGATGAAATGAAATATATCGTGAAGGCAAAGGGTATTACGCTCAACCATGCGAATCGGGAGGTTGTTAACTTTGAGTCGTTGAAGGATCTAGTATGTTTGCAACCTCACCAACTAATTGTAGGCACCCACAATTTTCGGGCGCAGAAACTGGGAGGCGTGAAGGAACTTAGGGGTACGATGGTGTGCCGTAACACCTATAGGAAACGTTACCAGTTACCTGGCACCTATGATACCGTACCCTTGGATACCAATGATGCTTCTAACTCACACGTCTTGTATATAATCGTATCTATTTGTAAATATATATATATATAACTTGAATATCTCGAATCGTATTTGTAAATATATGAATATCTCAATAAATCAAATAGCGTTTCACTTTCTCCTTTGTGTGTGTGTGTGTGTGTGTGTGTGTGTGTAGGTGAAAGTTCTAAGCTCCGCCCACTGCGTGAGTCATGCTACTATCTGGGAGTCCCTGCGTGGTCAGTCGACCGCAGTAAGCCCGAGAGATCAGACGTGTATTCAGATCAGACGTATATTGAAATGGCTACCTTTAATATTGCTTGCACAACGTTTATGAAATGGTATTCAGTAAAGTATGAGGATGTGGTGGATACCGAAAAACTTCCTATTCCCCCCTCCTATGCCTCTTTTAAAGCCACATTGGATTGTGCGAAGTTCCAAGATGTACAAATACTCTACGGATGTTCTGGTGAGACTGTTGAAGGCTTTCGTTGCACAGACGATGTGCTGAAGTATGCTGCAGGGCTAAACTTTATAAAGTCTCACATACACCGTGAAGTAAAAGAAACAACGCGTGCAGAAGAGAAGCAGCAGGTATGGATAATGAGCCTTGTGGATGGGTGGTGTGACAAGCGGTATTACGTCATGCTACACCATGTCGATTACTCATACCCTACGTCTGAAAATGTGAATCTCGTGATCATGGACAATCTTAGGTGTTTTTATCACTATATTAACGTATATCATGATGAGGTTCATAGTGAGGTTGTGGCTAGTGCCATGCGTGAGTTTTTAACAGATTTTAGAGACGAGTATCGTTTGATGGGTAGAAAGGAAAAATATGAGCATATGTTCCTCTCAAATAGTGCGCCGGAGTGTGGAGATGATTAGCGCCTAGTTCTTATCCAAAGTGCGTAGGCTGGTAGTGACGAAACGGAAAAACAAATATGTGCAACAATTCGAGTCGTACGAACATGCCCATTCACGTATCATCGAGTCAGCCGCCCGTCAAACCGTTCCTGCCTGTGCCTCACACGGCTCATAGTTATCTCAGAGCTTGAACCGAGTAGACGTGCGCTCCTCGAATACGATGGAACTTCCTTTGAGCAGCATTCTCAACGCCTCGTACGATGTGTCCGTGACGAAATCGTTGCGCGTGTTCAGGCGTAATTCCGGTACCATTAGCTATGTACTGGAAACGGAATGTAGACCGACAAACAAACGGGTTTATTTAAGTATCGAGGAGATGAATAGAATCTTTGTGATAGTTGATAAGTGGTGTGAAGATCGTTATAAAATACCTGCTAACGTAGGTACAAGAAGAGAGCAGATTAGTGACGCGCCCTCATACGCCGTTGTATGTACGTTGTGTATAAAAACGATCGGCCATGCATTGATATAAGGCTGATGTGGAAGAATGCTTCTGATAATAACGCTCTTATTCCTACGCGAAACCGTTTCATCCTCGACAGAATGTTTGAAATCGTCGGATTCCGTAAACTGAAACCTAATTAGACGCGCGTGTTACGGATATGCTTTATTTTGATACAGTTCTTGAATACGCATACACTGCTCTGCTCGATGGGTTTACCGAGTGTAGGACTGGTGAGAATGGTCTAGTGCTGGATGTTTATTTAAAAAGTTTAGACTCTTTGAAATACCATGAACTTTGGTACAAAGCAATTGATCGGTACAAGGCTGAGCTCACCTACACCGTTCACCCTGAAGAACTATTTCTTTATATAACGCGCAGTTGCCGTAACGATTTAGAAGATTATTTCAATTGCCGTTATGTTGAGTGAAGAGTTCACGATTGAAAAGCTCGAGTCGGTAGAAATAAACCCTCGATTGGAAAAGCATTCTTATAAACTTGTGTTTAATAATGTAGCTAACGATGAACTCTTTGTGCGTGCTTTTGATTGTATTCTAGACGTATTTAAAGATGACTTGCCAACCGGTTGTAAAGTGGGGACAAAAATAGTACTGAACGATATGAAAGCCATTCATATCGAATACAGGTTTCCCTATACTTTAAGCGGTGAAATATTATTAAGCCGCATAGACTGCGTAATGCAGAGCAATAATGATGTAATTGTAAACTTGATTAAGACCGATTTTAGTATTTTGAAAAAAAAGTGAATTGATATATATTTTGCTTGACGATTATACGCATATTTCTATTGATTTGTGTTTAATATATATATATATATATTTTGCTTGATATTTCTCCTGTACTGTTATGTACATATTGAAGTGTATATGAAATGTATATTTTATTTTATATATCACCATAATTGTGTGTGTGTGTGTGTGTGTATATTTCTCCTGTACTGTTATGTACATATTGAAATGTTTATTTATTTGAAATGTATATTTATTTGAAATCTTATATATATATATATCCATAATTGTGTGTATATATTTCTGTTATGTACATATTGAAATGTATATTTATTTTTATATATAATTGTGTGTATATATTTCTGTTATACACATATTCCTCAAATGTATATTTATTTTCTATATTTATAATAAAAAGAATGATGCAATGTGTTTATTGTTATGCCTTCTACTACCGGTATTCTGTATACAATGGTATCTGGCAATATTTAACCTTCTAAGCCAACTGGCTGATTAGGAGTCTATAATAGTGTATACAATGGTATCTGGCAACTCTGTCTTCGGAATACATGGAGCTATCTGGCAACTCAGCCAACTGGCTGATTAGGCGTATATAATAATAATGTATGCAATATATGCTAAAAAGAGGTATCTGACAACAGCCAACTGGCTGATTATAATAATGTATGCAATAATACTGCTAAAAAGAGGTATCTGACAACAGCCACTGGCTGATTAGGAGTCTATAATAGTGTATACAATGGAATACATGGCGCTATCTGGCAACTCAGCAACTGGCTGATTAGGCGTATATAATAATGTATGCAATAATACTGCTAAAAAGAGGTATCTGACAACCAGCCAACTGGCTGATTAGGAGTCTATAATAATGTATACAATGGTATCACGGTATCTGGCAACTCAAGCCATTACGCCAACTGGCTGATTAGGAGCCTATAAAACAACGCCAGCCCGGCTGGAAGTCTTAATGTGCACTTGGCTCCTGCCAGGTGAACACCTCTCCTCCTTTCTCTCCTCGTCCTCCTTCTCTTGGGGATAACGCCGCCTCCAAGTTTCCCCCCACCCCCCTTTCCCCCACCCCCTTTCCCCACCCCCCTTTGCAACAACCCCCCCCCTTGCAACATTACATAATAACCTGCAACATTCCTGCACTCTCCCCTTTTGCGGCTATACTACTGACCAGGTCTGTGTAGAAATGCAGTCTCACTGGTAGTTATCGGCAATCTCGTTGGCATTATAACTTAATTGGCAGGTTCTGCATGGCGGTAGCGATAGCATCCTTGAGCTCTGGAAGAGTCCGAGGTTGCATGAACACTGTTTTTCATGATGTCTTAGAAAAAGAAATCACCTAGAGTCAAATCCGGAGACCGCGCTGACCAATCAATCGGAACACTCCTACACCACACGATTTATTTGTAGTGTCATGACAGGAGTGATATTTTTATTAAACTTTTAAAGACAGCAGTCTGCAGGGGAGGGTCTCACGAAAGAGAACGCTCCGATGATGCTTCCAGACCAAATCCCAGCTCTACGTTAATGCCCGAGACATTCAGGTTTTGGGTATAATAACGGTAGAGGGATTCTTAATAACACAGTAAACGTAGTTATGCAGGTTGATATGCCCTTTCATCTTTAACGCGGCTTCGTCGGTTCAAACAATACGGTCAACCAAAGAGGGATTGTCAGGGACCAAGTTCAGGAAGAGTTTAGCAAATTCACAGTGTCGATCGGGGTAAACATCAGCAAAGGTACGCAGCAAGTGATGGCAATGGGGACTTCAAACCCAGATCCTTGATCATCCTTCAAATTTTGGTATCTAGCCAGATTCAGCTCCTGAAAACGTTTTATTAATGACTTTTCGAGACTTGTTTGAAAAGCTACAAGAATGCGCTCTCCGCTCTCATCAGGTCTAGCAGATATATATCGTCCGATCCTGGTGCATTGCGAACACTTCAGGTTTTGACGAACTTGTTTATAAAATTCAAAAATGTTCTCGTTTGAGGAGTTCGGCTACAATGCTTCTAGTATTTACGAGCAACATCAATTGCATTTTGATAAATAGCGTACCACTTTACAACTTCAATTCATTGAAACCTAAACAGCCTCAAACTTTCAGCCAAAGTGAAAACTAATCCACTTAGACCAAGGTTATAAGCGTGTGCCGACGATAAAATCGCATAAATCGCCTTCTGAAAAAATCGCGTTTTGAGTAACACGTACAACCTCTTTCCCATATATATATATATTCTTTAGCATTTTTGTAACTCTCTTAATTTATGTTGCCTTTGAATTGGAGTTGAAGAGTATTTGACTCTTCGTTCTATTGTTACTTGATATTTGCTTCTTGTTTCCGCTTCAACTGTTTCTACCATCCGATAAACTCGACATTATTATCGAGTCAACATTTTCAAAACGTTTCGCATTTGAAATGCAACTTGCGTCAATTCTACAAGATCAAATTCCCATTCAATATATAATATATATATATATATATTAGACGAAAGCGCTTGAGCACCATTTGTGTTTCCTTTCCTTCGTGGTTTTATTCATCAAAATATTTTTCACGTGTTACCTTCGTGAAATAATTTTCATATATATATATATATTATATATATAGCTTGGTTAACCTTGGCTTTGCTTCCGCCCAATTGTTCATTCTGATGAAGGTCAAGCTTGTCACTCCACCTTAGACCTACAGTTTAATGTGGAATGCGAACCACGCCCCACCAGCAGCAGCCCAGCGTCTTAACCACTAGGCTACCCATGGTACCTATTTATCTACCAACCTATTTTTTTTAATTGTGTGGAAGGATGAACACTGCGCGCCGCCTGCCGTCACCGGGTCTCGATCGCGGGGCCGATGGATTCGTAGTCAGCGACGCTAACCACTACACCACCGAGGTGCATATACTCGTATATATATATATATATATATATATACTGTACACACACAGGACGTGTATATACATATATACATGTCTGACTGTATTGATTATATACTGAGTTACTTTCATTTGTACGACCAGTTCCAAAAGTCCTGCCGTGAAACTTGATGCCTCTTATCGATAAATATCAGTATGTACCCTGGAGTTTCATGAGAGGACTTTTTCGATCTGACTGTATTTTCTCATGTTCTATGAATTTTAGCTCATACTGAATGTTGAAACAACAAAAAATGTGATTAATGGTAATTGCCGTGTGACACTTCACGACACATTGCGAGCGGCACTATAAATGCCTGCGGCACTCGTTCCTGGCACTAAATTAACCTGGAGCATTTAGTGCCTCGCATGTAAGGAATTTATGGGCAATACCTCATGTTATAACTGCTACAGGAGGAGTTTTATAAGGTTTCCTCCCAATTCCGACTATTCCTGTATCAGTGTTAGTCCAAGAACGAGAAATCTCGAGAGAGGAAATTCTCAAACCGATCCATTCCCAATGTTTGTTAGATTTTTTGTTTTTTTTTTATAGAAAATACCCCTTTGGCACGCAGTTGCTTTACACGCAACCATTTTAATCCTTTCTCAAATGGGGAAACTTCAAAGTCTGGAATTACCACTTTCCGTCCACCGACTGGAATGAGAACGATTTTTGAGTGATAAGTTGATAATTTTCTAATAATAAAATGTATCCTATCTTTAGGTCAACCATGTTCGCGTAAAATAAAACTCCTTAGAAGTATTTGCCAATCTTTACAAATGGTGAAAAAGGTCTATATAAAAAATGCATATCTATCGTAATAGATAATTTTTTCGAGGTGGAATTAAAGTTATCCATTTAACTTCTTTTTTATGAAGCAACAACCGCAAAAGTAAAAATTTCATGGGTTATTTTTTTTGTTCTTTCCATTATGAATGACTCGGGTATTGGGTATTGACAAAATGTCTATTACATTAATGGAAATGAAAGGTGAGGAAGGGTTCATCTTTTAATGGCGAATAGGGTCGTGATTTGCGTATTAACAATTGTGCCGATTTAACATCGCATTTGTTGTTAACTTTTAAAAGCAAAAATTAACGCATTTTTTTTATAAATATTTTCTAATTTATAATTTCAAATTAAAAATGGAAATTATTTTTAACTTTTTACTAAAATCGTCTGGCATCAACCACAATAAAATCAATAAGGGGGATGTTACAGAAGAAAGGATGAAGGTAAATAGTGAATTATTGCGAACAGTCACACTGAAATAAGTGGATTTTAGAGAAAAAGGTAGTGTTCAAAATTATACAGGGTGCTCCAAAAATTTTTTTTGCATGTATATAGCGCTAATATATCATTGCTTACCACTTATAGTTTGTGTATTTTTTTGTTTATGTAAGTATTTGGGTGTTTATTTGTTTGCTTTTTAATAATAATAATGTCTTTGTTTTTCTGCGTTGCTATAATGTAAACCTTGTAGCCATTTGCATTGAATGGGGTTCACTCATTAATCACTCACACAATCCCTGAAGAAAAAGACATTATTATTAAAAAACATAAATAAACACGCAAATACTTACATAAACAAAAAAATACACAAACTATAAGTGGTAAGCAATAATGTATTAGCGCTATATAAGTGGTAACGTTTTTTTTTTAAGCACCCTGTATTTATTTTGAATTGGAATTAACTTGATGTGAGAAATTTGAAAATGATTAAATTAAAGTCAGTATGACTTCATGCAGCCCCTCTCAGAGGTCCAGAGAGGCCCGGGCCACTTCCAGCTTTTGAGGCCCATAGCTAAACCCAATTATTACTTTCACTGCAAAACACTATATCAAACCTGAAAGTTTCTAAATTTGAGGACCCCCTTAGGCTTGAGGCCCAGGCCAAATGGCCCTCCTAGCCCCCCTCCCCTCTGATAGACCCTGACTTCATGTATTTTTAATCAAAACTCAGTTTATTTTGAATAAACATAATTTTGGTTATTTATAACAAAATGGAGAATTATAATTTAAACAGACTACTTTATTTTTGTTTTAAATATAAACACATATTTTGGTTTAAATATAAAAAAAAAATTTGGGCGCGAGTGTGGAAGTCAGCACGCTTTAGGGGCGTTTATTGCAGACATTCGTCCTTGGCCCCTCCTTCTTTCATAAAAGAAAAAAATGAAATACGAACTACGTAGTTCGATCAGGATAAAGATCAGTTGAATTGAATCAAAAATGTTTAGAAATTGTCCGTTAAAATGAAAGCGAACATTTAGAGAATATGTATGGAAATGAAACGTGTATTTAGACATATTCAAAATATCGTAATTGTGTATTAAATTTTCATGAAATAAGCGTTAAGTATGTATCAAATAGATACAGATCATGTACTCTATATGCATGAACTGTGTGTTGAAGTATGTATCGAAATATGGATCCAAATATGGACTGAACTCGACTTAAACATGAATACATCCCAAGTCGTTTGACAATGATGAAAAATGGCAGTTTTATTACGTAGAATTTTATCATTTAAAGTTATTAAAATATTAAAATGGATTATACCCGTTTCGTCGACAAAACCAAAACATTGACACTTTAAAAAACTAACTTAACCTAACCTAATCTGTCTTAACCTAACCTGACCTTATTTAATCTCACCTAATAATAACTCGTCAGTAGAATGCCAAATCGATAAAATGTCGTAAGACCGATTAAAATATATTTCAGGCCATAATTCAACTTAAATGAAAGAATTAACCTTTTGAGTCCCTGGCAGGGCCGGCGAGAGCTGCCACGAGCCCCGGGGAAGGATTAGTATATGGGCCCCCCTGTTTACTTATGAATGTTTTTTTGTGTACATAACAAGCAAACTGATTATATGTCCAAGTCACTATTCAAAACATACAGTATGATAATCTCCATGAAATGTATGTCTCTGTTATTTAATCAATTGCTTTATTAATATTTTTAGATTTTATCCCCATTTTCCGAGCCCCATAGAGGTCCGGGCCCCAGGATTTAACCCTGCTTCCCCGCCCTCTCGGCGGTCCTGGTCCCTGGGATAATAATAATTTAATATATAGCTACTAAAATGGAACTGTTCTACAAATTCTTGTACGTGTTTATACAAGTTTAGTTTCATTGTTGGAAAAGGAAGCCAAAATGGGTGTTGCTGTAAGTGACTTTCCACTAAAATATTTGGCTTAAAATAACAATAAATTTTATACTTTTTGGTTTGGCGACTCACGACTCACGACTCGAGTCGTGAGTCGCAAGACGATCCTATGTGCGGCTGGCGTAAGACTCATTACGAAGGATTGTAAGCGTTTTCTGTCTATCTCACGAAACGCGACATTTTCAGTTGTGGTTGGCGACATTTAAGGTAATCTAAATAATTTAATGAACTCAACCTAACCTAGCCTAACTTTCCTTATAGCCCATAATTCATGATATTTAATTATTTTTAATTTAAAAAATTAGGTTTCAATCTATGGTGACACCGCTAATGTCGCTATACGCACGTTCGTGTCAACATAAGCTCTGTATCCTTAAGAATGTCGCGATGACGTAAAGTAGCCAAGAACACGCACGCACCTCCTTTTTATGCTAGGTACCGACTATTTCTAAGGTTCTCAAAGTGTTACCAACCTCAAAAAAATTGCCTCTCGACATCTAAATTATTACACATTTGATTCCGCTTGCACACACACACACACCACACACACACACACACACATTCCAAATATGGAATGAGAAAAGCGCTGACTCCATAAAAATGGAATTAAAACCGAATCAAAAGAGTGATTCATTATTAAACGCAAAGTCAATAATTCTCTCTCTCTCTCTCTCTCTCTCTCTCTCTCTCTCCTCTCTCTCTCTACTGGATAAATACTGGAGTTTGAAAACTTTATTTTCGTTACTCCTCAAGCACAACCATTTTCTTTAATCAAACTTTTTTTTTTAAATCCTTTTATAACTATTAAACTCGCCGACTTCAGTTTTTATTATTAGCGGATTTTTATTTTTTATTTTATATATATATATATATTTTTTTTTTGCAGGAACGTTTAATAATACTTTTAAAACACGATTATGCGGAGTCAAAACCACGCCCCTGACCCCTAATTGGTCGAAAGTTGATAACCAATTTTGTACTAATACCTAACCCTAGCCTAAGCTTAACCCGCGCATAAAGTTCGCTCTGCTCTGACATATGACGTTATTAAAATAAGCGTCGTTTAACTGCCAAATATATATATATATATATTATATATATATATATATGATGAATAAAACCACGAAGGAAAGGAAACAAAATGGTGCTCAAACGCTTTCGTCTAATGACATCCTCAGGAACACTGAAGTACATAGAAGGTTACAGCCTATATATAGGTTACAAAAAAAAAATATATATATATATATATATACAAACATACATATACAATAAACGGAGAAATGAAATTAAAAAAAAAAAAAAAAAATTATTAAAAGATTGTGGGATGGGCATACAACTTTGTAAGGAAACACTATCGATTTTTAGCACAAGATCAAACTACCGATTTTTAGCACAAGATTAAATTAATTGTTTCCAACCAATGTTATAAAAAAAAAAAAAATACAAATTTATACTGGAAATCTGCCCGGGTTTTATCACTCTACCCATCTTGTATATAAAAATAAAATGAAAATTAAAAGTTAATAAAGTAGCATACAAGTTTACCAAAGATTTAGCGTTCTACCCTTCTTATCTAAATCTGTTTTGAAGGAATTCAAAACAACAGGATCGAGTTGAAAAAGACCTTTGCTTATGTTGAAGTTATTTGAAAGTTGGATAATGGCAGACTCAAGAATATTTCTATTAACAATGTTGCCAGAGTGAAATAAAACTGAAGCATTATTCCAGTCAATACAGTGGGATAACTCTGACAAATGGACAAAAAGGGCACTGGACAACTGTCCTGTTCTAATGGAATATTGATGCTGTTTATACGTGTGTGCAAATCCTTTCCCGTCTGACCTATGTAAAAGGAATCACATTGTTTACAACCAATTTTATAGATAATGCCTGAATTAAATTTCATTTCTCCGTTTATTGTATATGTATGTTTGTGTATATATATATATTTTTTTTTTGTAACCTATATATAGGCTGTAACCTTCTATGTACTTCAGTGTTCCTGAGGATGTCATTAGACGAAAGCGCTTGAGCACCATTTTGTGTTTCCTTTCCTTCGTGGTTTTATTCATCCTAAATATTTTTCACGTTACTTTCGTGAAATAATTTTCACATATATATATATATATATATATATGCTAAACGATATTAAATGTATAACTTTCCCTTTTTTTATGGTGAATGTCCAACTGTAAGGGTAACTTAAGAAAAAACCATTCTTGCTTGTCAGATTCCAAAACTGATAAAAGTCATGGAAGATTTGTTTGCCTGTGAATCCATTCAGGCGTGGCGATATTTTTACTTTTTTTTTGGCATTCAAACCATTGAAGACCGGACATTATGTAATAACGAGATGGAAAGGAATTTCGAATTGCTTTTGAAAAGGGTTTTTTCAAAGTAAGTCTTGCAATATACTTTTAGATACCCTTTACAAAGAAAAAGACACACACACACACACACACACACACACACACACACTCTATGTATATGTATACCTTTCAGCCTTTCAAATGTTCCGTGCGATGATTTCTCATTTCACGAAGGTTAAGCTTGTTGCCCCTCCTCTCGAGTTGGCCTGGTGAAGTAAAGAGTTGGTTTCTTGCGCTTTCCACTTCACATAGCCAGGTACGCCCGGATCATCTGGAATTGTTCTAGGCCAAGCGTCTAGTCTTCTTTTGAAGATACTCACCGCTACACCACTCGTGTTCCTTTCCTTGGGCAGCTGGTTAAAGTCTTGATTCTCTCGCGACAAAACTCTTTTGCTTCAGGGTTGAGGATGTTTCCTGTTCAGCCTTTAATTTGGGAACACGACACATTCTCCCTTTTCTATTTTCCACTGTTGTTTAAGTGGCTGTAGGGTTCAAAGTAAGATTAGGGAATAGTTCCTCCATTCTTTTCCCAAGTGTAAATAATGGTGTACCTCTTGTAGAGATCTTATATCCTTTGGGTTTCTTATTTTTCTACTAATTTTTGTGTCATCGACAAAGGATGTTATTGTGCTGTTCACTGGTAACTTCCTCATCATCAGTTAGCATGATTATGAATAGTAATGGAACTAATATTGTTCCATGTGGTACTGAGCTAAGGATTTCTGACTGACGACGATAGTCCTTGAATGCCGCTGACTAAGGAAATTATATACTTATTTTCTTACTTTTCCTGTTATTCCAATATACTGTATTCCAGTTTATGGGCTATGATTCCATGGTCACATTCGTTGAACGCTTTCTTGGCAAAGTCTGTGCATATTACATCATAATTTCCATTACTTTCCAGTGCATCAATAATGTTGTTGTAGTGTTCCATTAGTTGTGATAGGTATGATCTTCCTGACCGGAATCCATGTTGGTTATCATTGAATTTTTTCTGAGTTTCCAAAAAAAGTCATAAATTTTTTCTCCAACTATTTTTCAAATATTTTGATGAGATGAGATGTGAACGACACTGGCCTATAGTTTTTGGCCTCGGATCGATCTCCTCCTTTATACGAGTACACTGGAACTATGTTTGCTCTCTTCAGGATGCTCGGTATTTCTCCCGTATATATATATATATATATATATGAACACGATAGAATCATTCCTAGGGAGTCGGATCCTTATAAGGAATATGAAAACTAGGGCGAGAGTTCCAAACATTTATTATAGACGTTTCGACCCGTCGCAAGGATCATCTTCAGTAAAAAACCGAGATAAAACATAAAATTAATACAAAAAATTAAAATAATATTTAAAATGAACGAAAAATAAAGCGTATAAAAACCACAATTTACAATATTGACAAAATTACACTGAAAGAAATACAAAAAAGTATACATGTAGAAAAATCCATAATAATAAATAAAACATTATAACAAGAAAAAATATAGTAAAAAAAAAAGGGAGGGGGCTGAAATATTACGTTAGGGGCACAACCTCGAAGCGTGGAAGGGGGAAAAGCTATTGGGACGCGGAACAACAATTTTTTTCAGCCAAAATTTATACCCGTCACACCTCTTTGAAAAGTGTATCAATCAATTCTTACGTGATGTTTCTGAGCCAAAGCACCCAATTCCTTATGTTCCAAAACTTTTATGTTTATATCAAACTTCCTCTTCTCAGCCATGCTACCCGTAAAATGAACAGACTCTTCAAAGATGCTCTGTGCAGGTCCTTCCCCGCCACTGCAATTTTAAATTTATTCATATTAATTCTTCTATTTATAATTTTTGTCGCCACAAAGAAGTCTCCCTGCCTTTGTTAGTCCTCTGTTGTTTATCGATATTCATGCGCAGATTGCAACGCTCGCTATGTGGGCCAAACTGGTCTGCAACTTAAACGGAGGACAGACAAACACAGGGTCTTTCTCACCGAACAGGCCGCCCCTTGTCTAACCCTGAACACTTTGCCATTCGTAATCATAGTGAATAGACCGACCAATTAATAAACATCAATCAGTTTGTTATTTTGTGATCCCAGTCTTCTGAATTTGATAGGAAGATTATAGTCATTGTATACGAGGGTTGTTCAAAAAGTACGTTTACAAGGTGTTTTGAAGAAACAGTTTTATTACAAGGCAAGTAATTATTACAAGTATTTCAACAACAACTTATTACTACTTTACTACATAATCACAAAACGGATTCAAACATTTGTCGTAGCGTGGGACAAGCTTTCCGATGCCGGTCGAGTAAAATGTAGGTTCCTTAGTTTCTAACCAGTTTCGTACGGCCGCTTCTGCATCAGGATCGTTTTGAAATTATTTACCTCCGAGGTGTCCCTTTAGGGCTGGAAATAAATTGAAGGTGCAAGGTCAGGACTATGGGGGGGGGGCATGATCCATGACTTCCCAGTGGAACGATTCGAAAAGTTGGCGTGTTTGATTTGCAGTGTGAGGGCGTGCAGTGTCACGCAAGAACGCCACACCTGCAGTAAGCAACCCGGGATGTTTTCTTCTGATAGCCGTGCGAAGTCGCTGTAAAGTTTCACAACAAGAAGTGTCATTTATTGTTGTCACTTTTTGCGTGAATTCAACATGCAAAAACGCCTTGATGGTCCCAAAACATCGTTGCCATTACCTTACCAGCTGATGGTGCAATCTTGAACTTTTTGGTTCGTGGTGACCCCGGATCTTGCCACTTTACAGTGTTGCCACGCATACCTAACAAAATATTGTACTACCAACAACATTATTGTACTATGCATAATGCACCAGTAACCTTGTAAACTTACTTTTTGAACGACCCTCCTATTAAAACCTTAGTCTTTCTTCAAATACGCAAAATTTATCACTTAAACTATTTATTTTAGAAAATTACAATGTACCAACCAACCAATTCCCAACCATAATTCTTTTCTTGCTCCGCCTCCAAATCACTTTTCTCCTTCCAATATTAGAGGATGTGTGCCTAACGTAATATTTTCCCCTCCCCATTTTTTTACTGTTTTTTTTGTTATACTGTACCGTATTATTTAATATTATGGATTTTTCTACAGGTATACTTTTTTTGTATTCCTTTTAGTGTCATTTTGTCAATATTGTAACTTATTGTTTTTATACACTTTATTTTTCCTTCTTTTTGAGTTCTTTTAACTTTTTGTATTAATTTTATTTTATCATCTCGATTCTTTACTGAAGATTACCCCTGCGACGGGTCGAAACGTCTATAATAAATGCTTGGTACTCTCGTCCTGTTCTTTATATATATATATATATATATAATGTCCGAAAAAGTTAACTATTGCGGCCAATCTCTCCTGATTCCTGACGCAGGAGATAGTGGAGAGTCGTAGTCTTTATGACCAGCCGACTCGGTTGCCTGAAATAGTAGTAGTAGCGGTCGCTGCCATATAATTACTATATTTGAGGAATCCATCCGTGCGCGTCTTAAAGTAAGCCACTATTCTTACGACCAACTTGTCTGTAAGAAGCCGCTAAGCACGATCTGAGATAAAGCCTTTAGCTTCGGAGCTGAAAGATGGAGAAACGCATCTTCACGAAGCAAAGAAGCAAAAGATTCGCTCTAAATTTCCTTGGCTAGTAAACCAGTCACGAAACATTTCGATACCATTTCACTTCCAATCACGAAACATTTCGATACCATTAATTCTCACTTTCAAATTATTTTACAAAACGTAATAAATACCGTATTACATTACGTTAGCACATTGAATTACATTTTAAAGTACATTTGTGCTCGTGGGAAACTAATATTATTGATAATTTTATAAATATAACACTTCTGAAATACGAAATATTATATTTAACGCGCTTAAATACGCAAATTTTTCTTTAAAAATCTATTTTACATATTTTTAGTGAATAATTGTAGTTGCTAAAGACGTCCCTTTCGAACTGTGAACAAAATGCAAATGAAAATTCACACGGAATAATACCTAATTATATTATTTCAAGGTTTATTAAAACCATTTCCATCAAAATTATTTATTTTTGGATTTCGAAAAAATGGTGACTTTAATCAGTACATTTTCCGTATAAATAGCAGGGATTCTGTATCTTGTATCGTATCGCGATGCATTTTTTATTATTTGTATCGTATCGAAAGATACGATACAAATATATGTTAGCGGCAATAAGCGAAATCCGGCTTTAAGCTTAATGCCTAGGCCCTAGGCAATAAGCTGAAAGCTAAGAATGCATATAATCATAAGTATGATGCCTATATATATATATATATATATATATATATATATATATATATATATATATCTATAATAATAATAAATATAACATAACATAACATAACAGAAACAGTGAAATTGACCATTGTAACTAATGTTATATGTATTTTCAGCTTTCAGCTTATTGCCTACGCATTATCTTAATTGCCTACGCATTATCTTAATGTTTGATTTCGCTTATTGCCGCTAACATATTGTATAACTTTTGCATAACCTTTATTAATTATAAAATAAATACATTCATTTTACAATTTACAATGACACGAATAATTGTGAAGCTCGACTATTTATTTTATTTAATTTCGCCCTTAAGCTTTAGGCTTTTCTGGGCTCTTATTAAAAATAAACAACTAGTTGTTATTAATTAATAATAAATAAATAAGTATTATTAATAGTTAACGTATGTATTAATCTTAAATTATCACTACTGATATGACAAATGTAAGGTCACCATTGAAGGCATTTACCAATACCATACAAAGAAACCAATATTATACACGAGAGATAAGAACTGAACAATCTCAAGAAATGTGTTTTTAATACTAGATTACACACGAGAAATTAATAATTAGTAAACAATATTGGTGGACATTAATCCTAGATTTTTGTTAGTATGCCATTATTAATCGGGATTTCAACTTGGTTTTAAACAAATTTACATTCACAATATTTTTTATATCGTCATTTAAGTCATTCCATAGATTCAATCCAATGAAAATGGGTAGTTTTTGAGATGAAGACAATCTAAATTGAGATATAACAAGCTTTGATCTATTTCTGGTCTGATACGAGTGGATTTCTTAATGAGTTACAAAATATCTATTTACCCATTGTAAATTAATGATTTTGTTCTTACACTCGTAAATAAAAATAAGATGTGCCAGTTTGATTACATCATTGACCTTTAGTAGGTTTAGCTCTTTAAATAATGCACAAGAGTGATCAAGGAAATCAGCATCAGATAATAACCTTATTGTCAACCAATGACAAAGATACCATTTAATGCGTTGTTAGCGGAGTTTCCCCAAACAAGGGTGCAGTACGTTACGTATATAAGGAAGAACAAGAGTATGTTAAAGAGTCAATAAAACTTGTTTATGGACTACATTTCTAAGTTTAAACATTATAGCAACGCTCCTTGAAATCTTTTTCGCGATATAATTTACATGATCACTTCATTGCAAATTCTTATCTAGCATTACATCAAGAAATTTTGTTACAGTACACTCCTTTATAGCGATTTCATTAACATTAAGTTCATCAAGATATACATTTCTTTTATTAGTAAAAATCATGAAATTTGTTTTACTGGTATTTAGGAAGAGTTTATTGGTGGTCAACCATTTCATTACACTGATGAATTCTGAATTAAATATATTCTTAACTGAATTAACATCTTTGCAAGAAAAAGAGACAGGTGTATCATTCGCAAACATTATGAAGTTCAGTATATCAGATGAACGTGGAAGGTCATTTATATATAATAAAAATAACAGTGGACCCAGAACTGAGCCCTGTGGCACACCATGTTTGACAAGCGCTTTAGTTGAGCAAAACTTGTTTACTGATACAAAATGATATCTACTGGACAAATAACTTTCAAACCAATCACTGATTGCTCCTCTAAAGCCGTAACAATATAATTTATTAAGTAGAATATTATGGTCTATTACATCAAACGCCTTACTCAAATCCATAAATAAATACATTCGTTGAATGAAAATTATTTCACGAAAGTAACACGTGAAAAATATTTATGATGAATAAAACCACGAAGGAAAGGAAACACAGAATGGTGCTCAAGCGCTTTCGTCTAATGACATCCTCAGGAACACTGAAGTACATAAAGAGTTACAGCCTATATATAGGTTACAGAAAAAAAAAAATATATATATATATACAATAAACAGAGAAACAAAATTAAAGGATTGTGGGAGGGGCACACAAATTTATAAGGAAAAACTATCGATTTTTAGCACAAGATTAAATGAATTGTTTCCAACCAATGTTATAGATGTGTGTGTGTGTGTGTGAAGTCCTTACCGATTGGGAAACCCAATGAAATTCGTAACTCGATGGTGAAATAGATATATTCATAAAACTGTATCAAAAATATTCCAAACGTTCCCTATTCAGTTCAAAGCACGTTTTAATGTAATTACTTCAATAATTAAATTATTTATAGTAGTTCCCATTGGGTACAGACTTTTTTTAGATGCACTGAACAACATTTGTACTTTTTGCTAGTAATATGATTTAATGGTGTCTGTTCTTCCTTCCTGTAGATTCTTCCTGGGCTACATGTGGGCAACTTCCGAGATAGCAAGGACCAAGAACAGTTGAATAAACATAGCATCACCCACATCCTCGCCATCCACGACAACGCCAGGAAACTTCCATGCAATAGTGTAAGTGAATTTAACCCATAAGTGAAACAGAGTTTAAAAACAAGTTGGGGGGAGAGAAATTGTAAAACTGGTTTTTAGCTCTTAGGGAGGGGGGAGGGGGGCAAGTGGGGTGGTTAGCGTACCGTTCATTGTAGTTAACTGTATGCTGTCTATCTCACTATCGGTGTATGTACGTATTTCCCTCTGTATGTATGTATGTACGTATGTCTGTAATTTGGGCTACGTCGTAGCCACATTGCGACACCGTTTCCCATTATATCAGCGAAGTTAAGCTACGTTTGGTCTGTTCGGTAGTTAGATGGGTAACTCACCT